>CM031236.1:204178420-205378420 GCA_018340775.1 Taxus wallichiana var. yunnanensis | reverse complement strand
TAAACATAATGAGCAATAAATGTGTTCATCATGTGTTCTCACTGGGGTCATGATACAGATAACTTTGACGCTAAATCTCACGTGTATACTAGTCAAGTAGGTGTGCGAGCACTTCCCGTTTCGTCCACAAGGTTCCCTCTTGCGTGGAATACTTTGGGGTTCCTAGGACCACCCCATTGTTGTAGCTTAAGGCTTATGCCAAAGGGGTTATGTCCTAGTTAAGCAGACAGGCGTACCCTTATCCGAACCTGCAAATACAGTCTTTTAATTGTGGTGTGTTTTTTTATCTTTTATACTTAATGTGGTTTGTTTGTACACCTTTTAGAAACCTACACGGAAACTGTATTAGTAGTTTTATGTTTCAACCACCTTTCTTTGACAAGTGTTTAGGTCCTACACAACGGATTTAGTAGTTTTCCACAAACAAAAGAGGATAAAACGTCATTTCTGATTCTCAAGATCGTCCTAAGACGCAAGAGAAGAGCATACACGATGTAGAATCCAACTATGCAATTAACAATGGAAAATACTCAATTTAAACGTAAAATTCATTCATCTTAACCAAATTTGACATTTTTTCCTTTAGCAACAAGTGTTTTTCAAAGCAATAAAAGATATAGAAATTGTTTCTAATTCCCAAGATCACCTAAAAGATGTGAGGGAAGAGCATATGCGACTTTAATCTCCTAACTAAGCATACAACATTCATTAATCCTTAAAACAAACCAAGTTATCAAAAAGCATGCAAATATTCCCTACAAAATATAAGTTAATCTTCAATTTAAACCTGCAAGGAGTTAGTATATCCATAAAACATGCTTTTACAAATTTTAAAGCAAATCCCAACGCCGTAGATCTTGTGATGCCTATGTTCAACTTTGGGTGTGTACATAGATTTTAGGATGTGTATGTGCCTTTGTGAAAACAAAAAGTGGGCTAAATGGGTACATGCAACTAGAGAGATATGTACGCCTAACATTTGACGCATACACTTGCAGAGTCAAACATGTTCAAAGAAAAAGCACTAAAAGGTGTGTACAGTCAGTATGACCGCCTACGTGTGGGTTTAGATGTATAATCTAGCAGAAAAAAAGATAGAAAAACAAAGAGGAAAGAATATCATCATGTACGTTGGCAAAATGATGCACACACGAGGCTTTAAATGCATACGCTAGTCTGACCAAAAAGATGACAGGTACAATTAACAACAAAATGTATACGCTTGACTTATGTCATGTATGCTAGCATTTTAACGTGTATGCTCAAGTTTTGACATGTACACACCCCTTACAAAAAACATTCTGTGTGTACACCTGTACTTGGAGATGACATCAAGGAACATGGGAAATGACGTAGGCAACTTCAAAAATCAAATTAGCTCAAATCAAAGAGTAACCCATCACAATAAATCACATAAATGAGATCTAATGCATATAAAGATGATGAAATAAACTAAGAATCTCAATTTATTTCATATTTGCATGATATGGGTTAAAAACATGAGAAAACTAGCAAAATTCATTAAGATCAAAGGGACTATGGATCAATTTCCCACCGGCGTGCCATATGTATCAATGTATTAGTTAACTAAGCTAAGAGAATTGAAACTAACACCTTAATAGTTCAAAAACTAAGTTAACTACACAAAGATCATCATGTTAAGAGCTTAAAGAGACTAACTACCAACACTATGCATTAGAACTTGAAACGGAAATCAAACTAACATGTTAAGCACTTAAATCCCTACTCTTTAGATTACCAAAACAAATGAATGAACCTAGAAAATCCATGGCAATCAAAGTTGATTGTTTTATCTTCAAGGGTTATGGAATGAAGGCTCATCAAAATATGGCTACAAGACCATTTTGATTATCTCCATATGACCCAAAATCTTGTATGGATGAAATGAAAGAATGAGGCTATTAGCTCAAATGAAAGATGCTCTAAGATGAAATGCCTATAGTTTAGCTATATGCATGTAAGGTGTAAGTAGAAATGTTAGAAGAGGGTTCCTTTTATAACCCAATGGGTAAAAGAGGCTTTACATCCTATTACATGTGGGATAAAAGAAAAGTTAGGTTAGTTATGGATAAGCATGGTTTAGGAGTGGTTGAGTTTACTTTAGGAGAGTTTAATTTGTCCTCTAGTGACTCATGGGATTTGAGGGGATTTATTGATTAACCAAAGTGATTAATTAATAGGTGTGCAAGCTTATAGAAGTTTTTAGAAGAAGAATTAGTATGATTTGTGGGATGAAAGGGGTTTAATCAAATAAATGACGATTTATTGATCTAATGGTAGAGGAATCTAATTAATTAATCTATATAGAAAGGTGAGCTAATTAACAAAAGTTTGTTAATCGGCATCATTGTTGGATAGAAGAGTTAATTAACTAACGTAATGTAATTAATTAACGACGCTAGAAGAGAAAATGAGCATTTATTTATGATATGTCGTAAATTTGTGGAAAGGATATAATTAGCACAATTTAAGTATTTAAATTTCTCGAAAGCTAAATCATAGGTGTCTCATAAGAGTAATTTGATTTTGAGGAGATTTTGAAATGACAATCTATTTGGTGGATAAGTAAGCTTGTTGGGTTGGTATGAGGATTGGAACAGTCGATTTTTTGAGCATGTTGCCTTTTCAGGGATACTAACTTATTTCCAAACTTTTTCAACTACTTCATGACCTCATATAACTCACTTGAAGGACTTGCAGAGGTAGATGCACAACTTGAACTTTGGCTTCTTGGGGATGGGATGGGATCTAATTCAAAAGTTTGGTAAAGTGGGGGTGTTCTACTTTTGTAAATATGGGCATTAGAGATCTAGGGGTGAGTTTCCTAGCTTGAATGAGACTATTCTTAGCTCTAATAACAATATCATAAGCATCTCGTACTATTATAGCCCCATGATGAATCACGATCGAAATGCCACTATTTAAAGCTCTTAAAAAGTAAAATAATGCATATTAGGTTGTAGGTCTTACCAATTGTTGGATTATATCCCAATTCCTTTGAAATATGATATTAAAACCAGACATTAGCTCATTAGGTTCCCTTTTTGTTGTTGTCGGTTGCTCCACCAAAGATATGTGATTAGATTTGTCTTCAAAATTATTGCAAGAGCTTCCCTAACTCATCCCAAGTGGTGATATAATTTATCCTCAAGACCATGTACCACTTTGTAGATATTTTCCCTTGAAAGAAGCCACCTATAATATGATTGTTACATTGTCTTCTATTACATGGTACACTGAACATATATTTTGCAACATCCTCAATGTGTTCAATGGGAGTTGTAGTGTTCTATCTAGTGAAGAAAGGAACACTTTTTAGATCTGCAGCTAGAATGCCATCATACTAGTCTAAAAGTAGAGGAATTCCTTCATTAAATGTGACAAAGGCTTGATTTCTTTGATGATCCATAAATGTGATGTGTCTTAGAACCTTAGAAGACAACAAGAAAGGCCTAACATGAGGAGGAGTGGAAAGAAATTTTTCTTGTGGTGATGGAGATCTTTGAGATGATCTACCTCTTCTTCTTCTCCTTAGCGGAAACTGCAAATAATAAAAAGGATATCCCCTTTTTATCCTTTACCTTGTCTGAATTCTTCTCATAAGATAAAGATATTTTTTTGTTGAAACCAAGTATATTAGATGATTGAAGTTTCTAGATGTGCTTTATAGAGCTTCCAAAGGCTGGATATCACTAAAAATACATCACTCTTGGAGATATGATATCAAATATAATGTATTTCCATCCCATCGGTGTGCCAAAATTGTTAACACATAAAAGTGGCACCCTCTAAATGGTCACAAATGAACATCAACACTTTTGGTGTAACATGGGATGATATCAACAATGTGGGACTTGAAAACTGAGATCAACCTCCAGAGAAGGTTGGTTCCTTCTATTCTATCCCACCACAAACTAACCTACAACTTCAAAATACAACTAAACTAAAATTAACTACAATTCACAAGGTTAAGGGTTAAGAGAAAGTAGGAAATACTACAAAATGAAAGAAGGATATGCACCAAAACTAAAACATGGTTCAAATCTAACATATAAATACAAAAATAAAATTACCACACAAGAATCCAATTAGAAACATAGAGTTTTTGTAAAGAACAAGTGAATAAACTCTAAGAAGACAAGAGGGCCAAGATTCACATCAAACATGAAGCATTTGAAGGAAAAGACCACGAACATGCCATTAAAACATTTTCTCTTGCATTTAAAAAACAAAGGTTTGAGAATAACTTGCAAAATGAAGTTGTAGAGGTCTAAAGGCATGGAAAATGCAAAAATATAAGGCGAGCTCCAAATTCCACAGAAGACAACCCATAAAACATGCTTAAGCACCTACATTATAGAAGAATGTAAAGGGGAGAGAAAGAGCAGAAAACATGAAGTCAACCAAGAAATGAATGGAAATTACCCACCAAGGACCACTGTAGCCGTCATTTTTGTAGTTTAAGGCATGTGCAATTTTTTTATTACATACACACATCATTAGAATTCATAGGCGAAGCATGGATGTCATTGAGAATTAAATTTGGGTTATTGAGGTGGTTGGATGCCTAGGTTTGCTAGAACCGTGATTTTCTCCATTTATTCCCATGTTTGCATTTTATCCCTCTAAACAACATTAATTTCTATGTTTCTTGATACCAAATGAAATGTTTGAGGAGACCTTTCCAACACCACTAATCTTATCGAATTTGGAGCTATGTCATGAAAGATATCTCTAAAAACCATTACCACTTTTTTTTTCGTGGCTTCTATGAGATTGGCCGATATCGGTGGAAAACTTTTGAATTTGCTTTGGTTCGTGTAAATTTTGAAGGTTTGGTGGGAACTTCAATGTTCGAATAATTTCACTAAGTGACCCACAACCTTTTGAATCTAAACATCTCTATATATTGAGAAACCTGTGAGATGTTATCTTTTCACACAAAGTGAAACTCGTATTTCCCTCCTCCGTAAGCCACGATTCCCTAACTCTTTGCTTTGCAGCCCTTATAGAATACTCATGAACCTTTGTAGCACAACTTTTGAAACTAGTGTTGCTTTATCTCATTCCACTAGTTTTTAAAAACCCGTGAGTACTATATGGTCAAGAAACCCACGGAACACTAGGATAGTGTTCTATGGCTTCCAAATTTGGCCACACCAAATTTAACCTTTTTCTCCTTCATGGCATTCAAGTTTCACCATACTTATATCAAGACATCCGAGGAACAAACCCCATGTATTTACTTCATGATTTGTCTAACTCCCTATAAGATTTTCCCTAAGTTTCTTTTGGGCTCAATTCCCCTTTTTCCCTAGGTTTTAAAAAATCCACGGAACACTATATTTTAGAAGTTCATGGAAGACTAAATTATAGTGTACCATGACTTTTGAACAAGTTTTTTTCATGTCTGAAATAGAGTTTATAGGTTGCCAAATATCCCGAGGGTTATTTTAGACAACATGGCCCAAAATAGCAATCATAAGGCTATGCTTGCTATTAAAAATTATGAGTTTACATGTGTTAGATCCTTCAAATTTTGATTATTTGAGGAAAGAGGTTGTTGAAGTCTTTTATTATTGGAACATGAGTTTTCACTAGGAATAAATAATATTTCTATGCATATTATAATACATATAGAGAAGGAACTTGAGTATTTAGGGCCATTGAGAATAAGATGGATGTATCCTATAGAATGATACATGAAGGTTTTGAAAAAAAATGTTTGTAACAAGGCAAGACCTGAAGGTTGCATGTTTGAGGGCTATATAATGAAAGAGGTCATCAGATTTTTGTATTGAGTATATGAAGGAATTTACAAGTGTAACTCAATGTGTATGGGATGATGAAGAAGAGGAAAGAGTTCTAGTGAGTTTCTAGAAGGAAAGGAGACTTGTTTTGAGCTATCACATAATGAAAGAAATGTGATACATTCTTATGTTCTTCAAAACACATCTACAATGGAGAAGTGGTATAGGTGAATATATTCTCTATTAGTGATGTTTTTATTATTTAATTTTTAATGCAATTATTTTCACTCTTTTCTATTTACATTTTGGTAATTTTGGTAATTTTGATAAATAAATGGGAATGCCTCTTTCTCAAAAGCGTAGAAAAGATGTACCAGTTCAAGAATCTTCATTTCCATCCTTTGATGAATGGATTATTGATGCAATGAATCAAGCACAAGAACATGGTCAAGATATACCTATGGGGGAATATGAGATTTCAAATCCTCCATCAATTATGGCTTCCAAATTTAGTGGAATGTGGGCATATGGCAATCATTTTAGAGTGGAAGACAAAGACCAAGGGAAGGAAAATTGTGATTGTGTTGTCAGTGTTGAATTTCAACATGGTTCTCATAAGAAACTTTATGTTGGTATCATAAATGAGATCATTCAAGTTGATTATGGGGAAAACAACCCTATAATATTGAAATGTAAATGGGTTATAAACAATGTTAATCAATTCATTACGATGTTTATGATCAAAATATTCAAAAGCCTTGTCATGATATTTTTCTTTGGATTTTATCACCATGAGTATATGATTCTTTCTTGAATTTACAAGCCTTTTCATCTTCCCCGTAGTAACCAAAGAAAGACTTTTTTCACACGATGAGCTATAACAATATTTTCAATCCCATATTTAACAAACAAGTACTTATTCTTTTCCTCGTAGAAGATTGCTTTATGATCATAATATAAGGAATTCCAAAACCACACCAAAAATGTCTAAAGGAACAACATCCAAATCTACCTCATCAATGAACTTGTCAATAATGGAAAATTTGAATCTATAAGTTTTGTTACTGCATTTTGCATCATCACAAACCCAGTCTAAAGGATAAGGCTTAGGATGTGGTTTGGTTTAGAGTCCCAATTTCTTCACAACTTCCTCTGAAAATCATATTAGCTTGAGATCCAATATCAAATAGAGTGTCTATTTTTGTATTTTTAGAAATAACTCTAAGGTGGAAAATCTCATTTCTTTTCTTCTCATCATGCATAGATTCTTGTTTAGAAGAAGATGCAACATTAGATGAACTAGTGCTAGATGAAGATGAATAATTCAACCTTGTAAACCCATGGTCATGATTTTAGTTTCATCACTTGAATCGGATCCAAGATACTACACCATATTATTGGTTTTTTCTCTTTTCATTTCTTATTGTTAAACCATTTAGGATTTAGTTCTGGATGTAACTTCCAACACTTAGATTCATCATGATTCTTTTTGCAATGATTACAAAATGGTTTACCGTATTCTTTCTTAACAAAAAAAATATTATTTTGCTTACCCTTTCTTTTACCTTGTTCTTTTAAACATTTATCTTTTCCTTCAAATTTTTTGTTCTTGTGTTTCGAGGAGGAAGACTCTTTGGTCATTTTCCCTCTTTCTTCCAAATGAGTAGTTTACACACACACCGCATCAAGGTTAGTAGGATTAAGCATGAGAATCATATGTCTCAAATAACTATGTAATCCACCAATATATTTCAGCAAGTGTTTCTTGTGTATGGAGAGAAATACCCAAAATGAGAGCCCTTTTCCTAAACTCTTTTGTATAATCCTAAACAATATGTCCTTGGTTTGTCTTAAAATTTTCCAATCCATCATAGTTTGTTGCTAAAAGGAATGATAACCAGATTGTACCAAGCCAAGAACATAGATGTTAATCAAACACCACGATCAATAAGATGAAATTAATTTGCCAGAATAAATTTACATAAACCTTTGTAAACAAATAAGCAACAATATCATATATTATTATGGAACTCAATGAAATACAATGAGAATGAGCCTTGGTTATATAGGCAAGGAATACCAATCTAAGAACAAGTCAAAGTTGTAGATCAAGCCATAAATCATGGAAAGAACTAGTCATCAAAGAACTAGTCAAGACCATAGATTTAGGAAAGAACTAGACATCAAAAATCTATTCAATACTATAGATCAAGGAAAGAACTATACCTAACAACTAGATAATATCCCCCTAATATCTAAATAAATAAAAAGAAATATCCACACACATAAGTAGGTGAGGATAAATATAATAAAGGTAAATAAAGTACCTAGGTGAACGTGAGCTAAGGTAAATACCTACTCTAACACCCTCCCTCAAGTGAAGCTAGGGGCCAAAATAGAAGTGGCATGTCCACAATATGAGTCCTGCAACTAGGCCTGATGAGATACTCATGTACAATATATCCATGAAGAAATCTTGAACCAAAAGAAGGAAATAGTCTTACTAGAAGGAAAGAGAAAGAAGGAGGAAGGGAAGATGTTCTCACGAACACCCCTCAAGAAAAATTCTGAAAACCTAAGCATTCCACGCAAATCAAGGTAGCGAGGTGATGCAAAAGGCTTCGTAAAGATGTCTACAACCTGTTGCTAAGTCAGAATGTACTCCAAGTAAATAACTCCATCCTGAATGTGCTGACGAATGAAGTGGATGTGTATCTCAATATGCTTGGTCCACTGGTGCTCAACTGGGTTGCGAGAAATGTGAATTTCACTTTAGTTATCACACCAAAGTACAGTCGGTGAATCCTATGGGAATCCAAACTTTTTCAATAATTATTGAAGCCAAAGAATCTGCTGACTCATTGTAACTGTTGCCTGTACTCTACCTTTGAAGATGAAAGTGCAATAACCTGTTGCTTTTTACATGCCCAAGCAACTGAGAAGAACCAAGACAAAAAGATAGCCAAAAGTGGAACGCCTGTCATCAATAGAACCTTCCCAATCTGAATCTGTATACCCAACCAACTGAGTAGAAACCCTAGTGTAGTGTAGGCCAAAGTGGGAAGTGCCCTACAAATAGTGCAAAATTCTTTTAGCAACTTCTCCTAGTGACTACTATGAGGAGAATGTGAAAACCGAGATACAAGCCCTACTGCAAATGAAATATCAGGGTGAGTATGGGTCAAGTACATGAGACTCCCAACCAACTTCCTATATAATGTAGGATCACAAAGTGGTGTGGTACATGTGAAAGTAAGAATAACCCCAGATTGAAAAGGAGATGGACTTGGTTTGCAATCAGCCTTATCAAAGCACCAAAGAAGATCATGGGTGTATTTTTACTGACTCAAATGAATCCTTGAATTTGTCTAAGAAATATGCAAACCAAGGAAATAATGCAATAACCCAAGATCTATCATGTCAAACTATGTAGAAAGAGCCCTCTGAATACTCTAAATGTGGGAAGAAGAGCTGCTAGAAAGTAACAAATCATCAACATACAATACAAGTATCATAATATCCTCACCAACATGCTCGGAGATACACTGTATGATTGGAGTGGCAACGAACAAAACCAATAAATAGAAGAAAATAATCCATCTTCGCATACCAAGCCCGAGGGGCTTGTTTGAGACCATAGAGAGACCTTCAGAGCCTATAAACAAGAGAAGAATCCTGAACAAATCTAGTCGTCTGCTCCATGTATATTTCCTCTTGCAGATCTCCATGTAAGAAGGCACTCTTCACATCCATTTGGTATATTGGCCACCCCCGTGATGCAAGTAATAAGCAAGTACAAGGTGTACAAAATTTATCTTGGAAACGGTGCAAAAGTCTCGAGTAATCAATACCTTCAATTTGTGAAAAACCCTTTGCAACAAGATGAGCCTTATACTTGTAATTGGACCCACACCGTGTGTATTTGGTTCGGTATACCCACTTACACCTAACCATATTTCTTCCTTTAGGAAGAGATACCAAATCCCAAGTATGATTCTTCATCAAAGAAGAATACTCAACTACCATCACATCATCCCACTCCTGTATCCCATGAGCCTTTGAAAAGACTATGGATCCTTAGAAACTACCTAACACAAAATTACGGAATGTGTGTGATGATACTTAGTGGGTGGAAGATCCTGTATGAAAGGTTTTACCTCATAAACTATAGTATGAGCCCACTTAGGCATAGTGACAACATCAGTGGGAATAGGATCCTCAATGACATCTATAACCTCCTCATCAATCTCCTCAAAGAAAGGATCCTCAAGATGAGATGAAGAAGAAGGAGGCATGAAAGAAGATGAAGAATCATGAGGAGTGAAGCACTCATCAAATTGAACATGTGTTCGAAAAATAACATCATGTGTATCAGGATCTAAAATATGATAAGCTCTCATGTCCTCACAATACCCTACAAAGATCAAGGGTTTACTCTTCTTATCCAAATATTTATTTTTCTTCTTTGGCACAAAGGCCTAAGCATGGCTCTCAAAGACTAAAAAAATGAGACATCTGGCTTAGTGTTGGACCAATCTTCCTCTAGAGTCAAATGTTCAAGTGCTCTTTGTGGTGTGCGATTCTGAATGTAGTTAGCACAATTAATCGCTTCCCAATAGATAGGAGGTATATCTTTAGAATGCATCATACAACTAGCCATTTCCTTCAAATTTCTATTCTTCCATTCTCATTAAGCCATTCATTTGTGGAGTATGAGGAAAAAACGCTTTGGTGAATAATGCCTTGAGTTGCCAAAAAGTCAGAAAATTCATTGTTGAAGTACTCCCCCTCGTGGGTTCATTTTAAGAGACCTCTTGGAAATCGGAGGTGGAGAATACCATAGCGAATATTCCGGAACTAGTTTCACGGAAGGCAATTTTTTTGGGGTTGTATGAAAAAATTTCGCCTGATTGTCAAGTGACGCGACAGAAGGCTGCAGACGTGCGGCGACAGAGATTTTGCTATCGCGCGTCCAAGAAAATGTAGTGATGCACGTTAATAGACCTTAGTGATGTGCGTCAAGCCAACTTGTTGATGCGCTGCATCGAGGTGTCCGCTGACGCACGCCACCGAGGGTGTTGTCCGAGGTTCTTGACGCACGCTCACTAAGGTCTATTAACGTGCGTCATCAAAGCATTTTTCTTGACGCGCGACAATAAAATCTCCTCGCCGCGTCTGCCTCGACCTCTCGACCTCTCTTTTTCTCATCAACTCTGCACTTGTCTCGCGTCAACAACCCATTTCCTGTCGCGCGTCAATACCTCCTCTGTCGCGCGTCACCACTGCCCATGTCGCGCGTCAATACCTCCTATGTCACGCGTCAATACCTCCTCTGTCGCGCGTCACCACTGCCCATGTCGCGCGTCAATACCTCCTCTGTCGCGCGTCACCACTGCCCATGTCGCGCGTCAATACCTCCTATGTCGCGCGTCAATACCTCCTCTGTCGCGCGTCACCACTGCCCATGTCACGCGTCAATACCTCCTATGTCGCGCGTCAATACCTCCTCTGTCGCGCGTCACCACTGCCCATGTCGCGCGTCAATACCTCCTCTGTCGCGCGTCACCACTTTGCCATGTCGCGTGTCACCATTACCCTATATGTGCGCACTCACCTCCTCTGCTCTAGTATCGCGCAATACCTCCTCATGTCACATGTCACCACCGACCATGTTGCGTGCAATACCTCCTCTCGCGCGTCAATACCTCCTGCCGCCGTCACCACTTGCCCATGCGCGGCGTCAAACCTCCTCTGTCGCCGCGTCACCACGCCACGTGTCGCGGCGTCAAACCTCCTCTGTCGCGCGTCACCACTACCCATGTCGCATGGCCATACCTACCCATGTCGCGCGTCACCACTACCCATGTCATGCGCATCACCACTGCCCATGTCGCGCGTCACCACTGCCCATGTCGCACGTCAACAATCACAAGATAACAAAGAATCAATATCCGGTGCTTAAGGGTATGCGAGTTAAAATTTCACAGTATTGGTAATTTGTTAAGCTACTTGAGGTATACTACCCGTGAATCAACTAGGTTTTTATAGGAGATGTTTTCAAATGAAGGCGAAAATTTCCCCGAAAAAAATATACTATATATTTTAGCCATAATAGGACACCGACCCACTCCGAATAATTCGCCTTTTCAAATTTTCATAAAATGAAATTTTCGCCATATTACGAATATTCACCGCTAAAATTATCCCCGCTCCCCCTCATTATCGGTCTGACGAAGGTTCTTTATGCAACTAGAAGATTGTTTCTCGACCAAAGCCTTGAATAATTTTAAGTGTGAAAAAACATCACTTTTTTACTTGAGAAAATAAACCCAAGTACACCTTGAGAAATTATCAACAAAGGTAAGTGCAAACTTAGCTCTATTGAAAGAGGGGTTGGAAAAACTATTAAGTCACTACACACAAGCTCAAGTGGAGAAGAAGATCTCTTAGACAAATTATTAGGAAATGGATCTTGGTGTTGTTTCCCTAATGCATAACCAGAGAAAACTCCCTCAAGACAAGAAACTCTAGGAAGACCATCTACCATACCATGAGTGCTCAACCTCTTCAAATATTTGTAACTAAGATATCCAAATATTTCATGCCAAAGTTTACTCTCTGAATCTACATGAGAAACCAATCTTGTCCCTATAGAAGAAGTGTCATCAAAACCCTCAAAGTGCTATGGTCTAGAACTATGATCAACAATACCACTGAGCAACAAGTGAATAAGACTCCAACAAATTTCTTACTTCTACCCCATGTGGTGTAAAATTCATTGTTTTCCCTTGTCTAGAATGAAAAATTTGATATATAGAAAGCAAATTTGTAGTGATGTTAGGAACATATATTGCATCTTGGATACTGCCACCATCAAGTTGTATATCACCTTTTCCCTCAACAAAAAAAGGAAGAATCTCCAACCTCAATTTTGGAAGTAGAACTCAAACCTAGAGAAACAAAAGACTCCTTAGAAGAAGTCATGTGATGAGAAACATCAAAATCTATAACCCAACTGTCTACAAGTGGTGACTGAGATCTCCTAACAAAATTAAGTGCTTTTCCATGCTGATTAGAAGGAGGTGGAGTGGAGATAGAAATTTTTGTTTCTTGATTGCATCCTCTAAGGATTGCATTGCTTATAACACCTATGTTCTTCATAACCAATACCCCCACAAAAAGAGCATGAAAGGCTAGACTTATTCTTGGATTTAGAAGACTCCTTGGGTTTAGAGTTATTTTCTTTGGGTTTAGGATCACTTTGAGATGGAGAAGGGGTGGATTTGGTTTTACTTTTAGGTTTTCCTTTGCCCTTAGGATTAGATGCAACTAATGCCTTTTGAGATCAAGAAGACTCAAGGTGAGAAAATTTGGATTCTTCCCTAGTAAGTCTTTCACAAAATGTTTCTAAGTCAGGCATTTTGAATGTGTCACCTAAGGCATCCATGCTAGATAAAAAGGTAGAAGAAAATATTTGAAATGGTCCTCTCAACTTGAATAGAATCAAGTAAACACACTCTTCATCTTTCTTATCTCTTCCACTCCCCTTCAATTGTGTCAACAAATGCTTGAACTTGGTAAGATAGTCTATAATTTTTAGAAAATATTCAGGATTAAGAGAGGTGATCTCAATTTCAAGTTGCATGGCTCTCATATGATCTAATTTACCAAATAAATCCTCTAATTTCTCCCATATTTTGAAAGGAGAGTCATTATTTTCTAAATGAAACAAAAGACTATCACTTACATAAGTTCCTATCAAACCCATACACTCATCAAATTTGCACTTTGGTATTGAAATTTCTCATATTCTCTAGTGAACACTGGTTGTTCTAAACAAGTTAAAGCCCATAATCCTTTATGCTTAATTATTGTTTCCATTATTGGTTTCCATGTGTGGTAATTATGTGTGGTTAATGGCTCAACATGATTTATTGCAGAAGTATATGCCATCCTCAAAAATCACTAAAATAAATGCAAGAACCAAGCAATGCAACAAGAGCCCCAAGCAATGCAACCAGATTTTGGGACTTTATAATGAGTGTGTGTGTTACAATATGGAAATTTATAATTATATTAAAATTCTCAAAATAAATATTTATAAAGAAAAGAGCACGAAAAAACAAGCACTTTTGCAAAAAACGACACTCAAAACCGAGTTACCGATCAAAAGTTACAAGCTTTTCAATATTATGTTCTAATGTTTATTTTAGTTGCCACTAAAATAGAATAAAATACTCTTGCCTTCACCACACATATAAAATGAAAGGGGGATGAAGTTAAGCACCTACTAGTAGAATCACAAGCATTAAGCCCTCATATGACCATACCATATGACCAAGGGCTAAGGATTTCAATGGGTTGATGGAAAGAACTAAAGACCATATATTTAGGAAAGAACTAGACATCAAGGATCTAGTCAATACCATAGATCAAGGAAATAACTTACCTAAAAACTAGATTATATCCCCTAATATCTAAATAAATATCCACATGCATAAGTGGGTGAGGATCAATGGTGAACATGAGTGAGGTAAATACCTACTCTAACAATTGCATAAAACCCAAAGGATAAAATTGTTTTTCTTAGATTAGAAACAAAATCATTCAAGATTTTTTTACCTTTTCTCATCCTTGAAGCTTACTCTCCCACTAGATGAGTGTTGGGTCACCCATTCAAAGGTTTTCCAGATGATTTTTTTCTTCATCATCAACATTTTTTGAACCCTCGCAATATAATTCAATCTACTTGATCTATTTATCCATTTTTTTGCATTAAGATCTCCTTTATACATTGGCAATTCAAATTTAATATTCAAGTTTAATGAAGGAAGAAAATCATATTTTCATTTTTCACCCTTAGGAGAATCAAAATCAGATGAAGAAGAAGACTTTTCTTTCTTTTACCTTTCTTGGCTTCTTTCTCCATCTTTCTTCTCCTATCCCGATACAATTCCTCCACCATTTCTTTCATTTGCATGAAGGATTGTCGAAATTATTCTTCTCTATCCTCAGCCATCTCTATGCTTCATGACCATCTCAATCCAATTTCTAGATCAACACCTGCTAATTCTCCTTCACCTTTTTTGGAGTGGGACCTTGTCAACATTCAACACAAACTTGCAATCCAAAGCAATTGTTAAACTGATCATAGACCAGCTCTGATACCAAATGATCTGTAATCATAAGCAATTTAAAAACACACACCAAAAATTGCTTTAAAAACAATGATTTTTCAGATGAAATTTTAACATTACAACCTTTCCATAATTTTAATAATTATTTAAAATCTGCAAGTTGAATGTGGAATAAGAAAACTAGAAGAAAATGCAAGAACAATGACACAATTTGTTGATGACGGAGTTCATCGTAAAGTCTACATCTGCTAGTCTATTTTAATGGGAGAGGTTTATTAAAATCACCTTAAAAACACTTACAAATATGTACAAGGCAATTCAAACCTTCTTCAACTTGTCACAATAATCCTCATGCAAGAATAACCCTTATCTCCTTTGGAAATTTTCCTCCAAAATGGCTCTAACTCCCAAAAAATCTAAAGTATTGCACGAGTCCTCTCAAATTAACTCTACATATGGTAACTTGCTCCTTATACAACATATCAACCACATCTACCCCCATGGCATGCTATATTTTTAGTGCAAAGTTGGTTAAGGGGTCGAGCCCCCTTAACCTCCACCATCGCTTATTTTCTAACTTTCGGATTAAAATCGCATGTGCTTAGGATGGTCGGTAGTCAATGCGTTTAAATTTGAAATGATTGGTGTACATGGTTGGAAAATTTCACTTTGCTACGGCCATATTGGTCACTCCTGGAATGGTGGGTGTATGGCTATCAATGGAGATAAGTTTGGCTCGGTGGGACTTAGTAGAGTTAGAGGGAGTTGGAGATAGCGGCTGATGTGGTGAGGAGTTGGCGGATAAGGAAGGGTGATCTGGTGGTTAAGCAAGTGAGAAGGGTGGTAGGTTAGCTCGGTTAACTAAGCTAGAGGTAGCTCGACTCGCCGAGTCGATCCGAAACCAAAGGCAACTCAATTATAATGCATAACATTTACAACTCAAAGCAATATATATCCCACATTCACCATGGATTGAATAAAAAATCACTTATATACAAAATTTCCAATATAGTGATATGAAGAAACAAAGGCAAATAAACCCCTCCGCAAAAAGAGTGTATCAACCCGGCTAAGGTCCCCTAATCAACAAATAGTGGGGCCCACCCATTTGATAACGAGTTTCAAAGAACGGATGCACAAATAAACAGTTTTCTTCCATACCCCGCCCACTTGTCACTATTTCATTGGTCCACTTGGTGGATGTGCACGCGTCCATGTCATCACGAACATGCGCGTAATTTTTTTGTCGGTTGCAAAAAAATTCAGCATGCAATAATGTCTTCATACAACCTCTATTTTTCAATGTACAAGATACTGCCAAAAATCTCTTAATTTACTCTACGTAGTACAACTGATTGTAACATATTTATAGAAGATCATAGACAACTATTTCTCAATGAGGATCCTCTGGATCAACAAATTTTGAGCAATAAGAAAAGGAATACTAATAGGTTTACTTCCATGCATTAGAAACCTTTGCAATATAATCTCAAGATAATTTCTTTGATTTAACACTAGTTTCCTATTTACATGCCCAAAATAAATTTTGCAGCATCGAGATCCTTCATATCAAATTGAGATGAGAGTTGAGATTTAATATGACTGGACAATTTATTAATGTTACCAATTAACAACATTTCATCTATATACAATATAATGATAACATAATCTTCGTCTTCCCGCTTAAAATAAACATAGGGATCAACTTTACTTCTTTCAAGCCCAAGTCTCAACACATACCCATCATTTCTAGTTCCGCATTCTTGGTGATTTTTCAAGACATTCCTATTTACAAGATCTCTTTTTATTTACATGCCCAAAATAATTTTTGTAGCATCGAGATCCTTCATATCAAATTGAGATGAGAGTTGAGATTTAATATGACTGACCAATTTATTATTGTTACCAATTAACAACATGTCATCTACATATAATATAATGATAACATAATCTTCACCTTCTTGTTTAAAATAAACACAGGGATCAACTTTACTTCTTTCAAGCCCAAGTCTCAACACATACCTATCAAATTTCTAGTTCCACATTCTTGGTGATTTTTTCAAGCCATATAATGAATTTTTCATCCTACACACCAAATATTCCTTTCCTTTGATCTTAAAGCTTTCTGGCTACATCATGTAGATTTCCTCCTCAAGCTCACCATGCAAAAACATTGTCTTAACATCCATCTACTCTATTTCATGTCAAAAGAAACAACAATAACTAAAAGAAATCTAATAGAATGTAACTTAGTAACAGGAGAAAAATATCACCAAAATTGAGTCCCTCCACCTGAGAGAATCCCTTTTCCATAAGGTGAGATTTATACTTCTCCATTTTCCCGTCTGCATTATACTTCTTCTTAAACACCCATTTACAACCAACTTATTTTCTTCTAGGAGGTAACTTCACCAAGTCCCATGTATTATTATTCTTATATAAGGACTCCATTTCTTCCTCCATAGCCTTTTTCCAAGACTTAATTTCTTTGAATCCAAAAGCCTCCTTCACAATCTTGGGTTCATCATCAGTAACAAACAAAACTAATAAAATAGAAGAAAATGGAAATCAAGAGGACTATACCTCTCAAGTACCCTTCTTAGCTGATCTGATCTTCTTAAGATAGGATTTTCTAGTTCAACATCTTTTGGTTCCTCATCTGCTTTGTCTTAATCTCCCCTTGCACCTCTCTTTTTGGTTCATCTTTTGCAGTTGCATCAAATTCAGACATAGATTCATCTTCCTCAATTTTAACATGATCTTCCTCTAGTTTTTCTTCCTTCTCTAGAATCTCCTTAAGCTCTCTAAATATTACATTACACTAAAAAATAGCCTTATGTGTTTCTAGATTCCATAGCTTGTATCCTTTTACACCATTAGAGTATCCAATAAATATGCACTTAACATATTTATTATCTAACTTGGTTATGTTCTCTTTTGGAATATACATATAAGCAATACAACCAAATACACGTAAATGTCGAACAAAGGGTCTCTTACCAGTGCATCTTGTGGAGTTTTTTCTTCAAGTGTGGATGTCGGTGATCTATTAATCAAATAACATGTAGTTACCACTGCTTCTACCTAGAATTTTCTGTCCAAACTGGCACCACTAAGCATACTCCTACACTTATCCATCAACGTTCTATTCATCATGTATATAACTCCATTCATTTGTGGTGTATATGGAGTTTTCTTTTGCCTTTCTATTCCATACTCTTTACATAATTTCTCAAAGGAATTAGAGAAATATTCCCCACCATTGTCACTTCTTAAAACCTTTATTTTCCTTTCTATCTGATTTTCTACAAGATCCTTAAACTCTTTGAATTTATTGAAAACCTCATACTTATTCCGAATAAAATATACCCAAGTATTTCTTGAGAAATCATCTATAAAACTAACATAAAACATGGCTTTTCCTAGTGATGGAAATTTTACAGTCCAAACACATCACTATGTATCAAATGTAGAATTCCTTTTGATCTTGTAGCATTACTAGGAAACTTTACTTTAGTTTTATTTTTGAATAGAAAATGCCCCAAAAATCAAAATCTTAAGGAAACTTAGAGATTCCTTCAACCATACCTTTACTTTTAAAGTACGAAGTCCTTTCTCTCTAATGTGTCCCATCCTTTGATGCCACAACATCATCTTCATTACAACAGATGTAGGAGTTGGATCTGAAGCTTTCTTATCCTCTAGAACCATAAAGCTATTACACTCATCAGTAACAATGCTTGCCTCAAGCTTGAACAATGTTCCCGTATGGATGCATCTTGTCAATACCATTACACACTTTGAACCATCTTGCAACTATCTTTACTAAATGCTACCTGCACACCCACATCATTCATCTTACTTACAAATATTAGGTTTCTAGTCAAACCTGGAATGTGCAGAACACATGGGAGGGTTTTAATCCTTTCATCTTTAAACCTCAGCTTGACTCTCCTACGATCGATGATATTACAGGTTGAATTTTCTCCCATAAATACATCACCTCCATTTTAATTTTCATATTCACAGAACCATGCCCTGTGTGGAGTCATATGAAAAGAGGAACTTAGGTCAATCAACCATGCACCATCACATATGTGTAAGTTGAAAGCTGCCAAGAAAAATCTCTTGAGTCTTCATTAGAGGGTTTCATATCTGAAGATCTAAAATTGTCACATGACTTACCATTTTTTGCCTTCTTAGATCTATATAGTCTTTCTTGAAATGCCTCGTTTTACCACAGTTCCAACATTTCCTCTTATATTTTCTATAGTCTTTGATTTACTTATGGACTTTGACTATCCTTTCCTCTTCTTTATTTTCTCTTGGGTACGGCCTCTCACATACAAAGCATCCTTTGATTGATAATCCTTAATGGATTTCCACCTCATTTCTTCTGATAGTAAAGGCTGCAACTACATCCTCAACTAATAATTTTGTCGTAGTACTAGTAATATCCATAACTAGATTATCCCAAGATTTAGGTAAAGAACACAATAGAGTAATACATTTATCCTCTTCTTCCATATTAATATCAATAGAAATCAACTAACTTACCACAATATTAAAGACATTTAGATGTTATGCAATAGAGTCTCTATCATTCATTCTCAATGAATATAACTTCTTTTAGAGAAACAATTTGTTCACCAAAGACTTTGTTTGATACAAAGTCCCCAACTTCTCCCATAATGCTTGAGTGGATTTCTCATTTAACACATTCAACAAAACTGAATATGACAGACACAATCTAATTAAAATCCTTGCCTTTCTATCAATCTTAAATCCCAATCTCTACATTCATACACGCAGACATGACTCCAAACACAAAAAGCCATTGATCTCTATCCACAAGAAGATCTTCCATCTTGAGCTTCCATAACTAAAAATGTTGGCCTTTAATTTTTTGATCTCGATCCTTGTGTTTCCCATCATTTTCTTCTACTTGAAAAAATCACTCACAGAGCTCCCACTCGAAAAAAGTTTATCATGTTTTAGAAACCCTAACTCTTCACATAAAATCTAAAACTTAGCTCTGATACTAAATGAAGAGAATTGATCTAATAAACAAATAAACGAGAAGCTATACTTAACAAAATATTCAAGATAAACAGAGAAACCAAATGACATACAAAAGATTTATCCTGGGAAACCCTTTTGAGAAAAAACCCAACGCAGTAACTTCTCTCTCTTATTGCATTAACTTAACCGTTCTGATACAATAATGTACTTCCAAGTTATGCTCTACCCTATTGCATGTCCAACTATATGTAAGCACACCAATAAGTAATTGTCAAAGTAGTTGTATGCAATACAATGGGTGCCAAAATCATGGGCTAAAAAAACCCATGACAATTCCCCATAATTCATGGGTTGTGACCATACTAACGCTCGTGGAAAAGGTGTACAATACTCATGGGTATATAGTATGTAAAATATACAACACATTTTAACATTAGTGAATCATGCACAAATTAGGTGTTTTTGATTTTTGTCTTTCGTAATAGCTACTAATAATGTGTTGGCATGCTTTAGGTCCTACAAGACTCTCTATAAAGTTTCCACATATCAATTTAACCCCTTACAAGTCAAATTAACCTACTAATGAATATAGTATGTTTTAAAAGAAGTACAATGGGTATTGGTCAAATGGGAATCCTCATTATCTTAATCCTCCCCTCAATATGGAGTTTATTCTCTACTATATGTGTGACCAAATCCTTCTAACTACTCGGGGTATAGTGGGAATGTAGGAGGTTTTTCCTATTCAATTTCAATACCAACATTTTCATCTACATATGGAGGGATATAAGGGCTATAAAATTTAAAAATAAGCGTTTTTAAATCAAAACAACAATGTAAATCTCATAAAATTACCAATTTTGCCTCTAATTAGCACAAAAATAGTTTTTTATACCTATTTTTTGGTGCAACATTGTTGAAATTCGTCCTCAACAACTTTTCTCACAATCTACAAATATTTTTTTGCCAAAATGGTGTTTATCAAAGTGTGAATGAAAGGTTTGGAGAGAAAATGGTGTTTTGAGTGGAGACAAAAGGGAAACCCTCAATTGTTTATTATATTGAGGACTAATGAACGCATACCTAATTAATAAAAGCACATATGTCTTTTTGGTTCAGAATTACCAAACCTTACTTACGAGTTCGTGCACACACTTTAAACAATGTGTACACACTTTTAATTACCTCATATGTATCAATATTTAAAACATGTTTTTGCCCCCTAACTCTATGCACTTACCCTTTTTGAAATTTTGCTTCAATCACTCAAATCTAGTATTCCTTCTCTTAATGGAAATTGGACTATGCTATAGGAAAACAATATTTGTTGTTGGATTTACGTTACACTACACAATATTTGAAATATCGTGATAGTTTACGGTCCCATCAATGTTGCATGATGTTGAAACCACACGTTTTGGCAATGAATGTATTCTAGGAGAATGAGGAGAAAATTTCCTACATAGCTCAATGTTTTGGAAATCATAAGCGAGGAATGGATATGATGAATAAAAATCCAATATTCCGATGAAAAAAATAAAGACATGCCTTTTCATGATATCCATAATTATATAAGAAAAATTAAAACCACGTATATTCAATGAATGTTTTATTTTACACAAAACGAGTTCATGAAGATGTTTTAAAGAGCTAACAAGAGAAAATGACATTTTGAGAAGAAAAAAACCTAGAAGAGATGGTGATGCCATTATATAGTGCTTTAAAAATCACATTACATTCACATGATAATTACAAGTTTTGAAAGGGCTAATGGATTAGCCAATCAATTTATACATGCATGACAATTTTGCCAAAGATTAACCAATAGAATTATGCCTTTTGTCTAGGATTCACTAGGATGTTGTAGAAAATTTTAGGGGTTTATTTTTAAAATTATGTTCAAGGGGAAAGCACAAATAAAGAGCTTATAAATAACCAAGGTCCTTTTTGTGACATAAAATAACCATGTTGGGGTCAACCATAAAAATTAAAAACCCTATGGGCATAGTTTGGATTGCATCCTACTTAATCCCATAGGAGTCCAAGACTATTATACCTTGGACTTGACGATACTTGTAGATGGAATTATCTTGACAAACTACCATATCAACACAAATTATTTTGGCCATTCACGAGAATTATTGAATCTAAGAATTGGAAAGTTAACATTAGGCAAGGTTTTAGAATCCTTACCTCATGGAGTACTTGTAAAATGAAGTTCATGAGTTTCGGGCGGTGGTGTCATCTCCAACAGTTCCACAATCAATAAACTTTAACCCTTAAACTATTTATGTGTGATGTCATTATATAGGCAAATTATATATTGCTTTAAATATTACATTACCTTCACTTGTAATTACATGTTTTTTTGAAAGAGCCAATGGATTAGCCGGACACTTTATACATGCATGACAATTATTATGAAGATTAGCCAATAGAATAATGTCTTTCGCCTATGATTCACTAGGATATTGTAGAGAATTTTAGGATTTAATTCTTGAAATTAGTCCTAGTTCAAGGGGAAAGCATGAGCAAAGAACTTCCCAAAAACCAAGGACCTTTTTGTAAAATAGCAAAAACATGTTGGGGTCAATAATGAGAAATAAAAAACTAGATGGGCATATTTTGGATTGCATCCAACTTAATCCCATAAAGAGTCCAATTATAGTGTGCCTTAGACTTGAGGATACTTGTAGAGGGAATTATCTTAACAAAATACCCTATCAACATAAATTGTTTTGGCCATTTACAAGCATTATCGAATCAAAGAATTGGAAAGATAACATTAGGCAAGGTTTTAGAATCCTTACCTCGTGGAGTACTTCAAAAATGAATTTCACGGGTTTCATCGCTAGTGGTGTCATCTCCAACTCCTCCATAATCAATAGTCCTAGTCTATGTGTGATGTCATTGTATAGGCAAACAGACCACCTAAATGCACACATGCCAAAGAAGAAACAATAAATGTGAAACTTGACAAGCGTGATACCACATTTAAATAATACATGTGATATGAAAGCCTATAAAACATAGAGTAAGACCAATGCCGAGTGAACATTAAATAGTAGAAGAACTCAAAATTCCCTCATTTTCCATATAAAACCATTTTACGTTATTACATACACACCTTTCTCTCTCTCTTACAAATACATAAAGGTGATCGTCCCCTTATGCATGAAGCGAAATACCACTCAAAGGTGCATATGATGGTGTAAAAGGTATTCTCTAGCCCTCCACCAAGATTCCACTCCTAAGAAATACCAATAAATAAGAGATGATGTCATGATTGTGTTACAACGAATTTGGTGGAATTAAAAACCCCTAAGTCCTAAATAAATTTAATTTTTTGTGTAACTAATCCCTACAATTTCAAATTCAATTAAAAAAACACTCAAAACCAAATGACTTATTTTTCATTTTAATAACTCTCCTCCTTTATGACTTAAATTTGATTTTTCTTAGCCCTAAAATAACCCTTTTTAACTCAAAACTTTGATATGGCTAGAAAATGAAAATATCAAATGTCAAGTTGTATTCATTCGGGATGTGGCTTTAACATGGTGTGCTCTCATACAACTCAATTTATTTATTTCTATTTTTTAAAGTGGTTTCTCTTTTAATTATTTTATTAAGCAATATAACCTTGTTTAATTTAACAAGGCCATGAATGGCATATACTACCGAAGAAGTGTTAAAGTAAAGGTATTTTACTTTTGCAATGAATTTTACAGAAAAAGATGTGTTGGGCAAAGATTTTAGATGCGCAAGCAAGGAAAAGCTTCGTCTTAGTTGGGACCGGAGATCTTAAATGAAAGATCATGCCCAAAATTCCTTTTAGTGGATGTTGGAGTTCCAAGGTATCAGAGTAATCTATAAGCTCAACTACTGCATGGGGGCCTTTTAGAAGTGTTCAATAAACACAAAAGTTTGACATGGTAAACTTTAAGAAATGTGATAGAGGGTTTTGTTGCTTCCCACTAGGGAGAAAGTTCAAAACTTAGAAGAAAAGGAAAAGGCACACCAAACAAGTATTTTGCATTGTCGAAATATGACCATTTTCTGAAGCTATTGTCTTAAGGCTACAAGTTCGTGGTGGAAGAATATAAATTTAATAGGAAAATATTGTCATGTAATATCAATACAAAAAAATTATGAATTAGATATAGATCCTCATGGATATATATACAAATTTCATAGTAGCCTTGCTATCTCTTCGCCACAAATCTCCATTTTTGCACTATAGGGAAAGTAAACATAATATATGTTTCTAATTTGCACATTTAAATTTCAAGATCTACTTCGGGATCCAAAAATTCGAAGACACCATATTTGCGAAGAAAAAATAACAGAAGTGAATAAGAAAATTTGTTTTTTTACTAATAAAAAGTATTTAATATGACTACAAAAATATTTTAGCCAATCAAAAAATTGAATTAAAGATTTTGTAAAAAATCGAATAAACATTTAGTTTTATGAAACTTTATGTTAAAGACAACAATTGACACTTGGCAAAATAAGATTGGACAAAGTAAAAATAATTAATAATGTTATGAAAATTAAAATAATGACACATTAAGTACAATGGTGTGTCCAATCAACATCCAAGTCAAAAATCATTTAAGACTTATTAAAAAAATGTAATGTTAAAACTATAGAAAGATTAAATATTTGCCACATGTTTTTAAATTGGTTAATAAGATAAATATCTTTTTACTAATAATAAATATTTAATATGACTACAAAAATTGAATTAAAGACTTTGTAAAAAATCAAATAAATATTTATATTTATGAGAATTTATGTTAAATAAAGCAATTGACACTTGGCAAAATAAAGTTGAATAAAACAAAAATAATTATTAATGCCATCATAATGAAAACAATGACACTTTTCAAGTACAATGATGTGTCCAATGAGCATTCAATGCAAAAATCATTTAAGACTTCTCAAGAAAATTGGCTAATGTCCAAACTATAGAAAAATTAAATATTTGTCACATGTCATTTTTATATTGGTTGATAAGAAAAATAGATGTTTTTACTAATGAAAAATAGTTAATATGCTTACAAAAATAATTCAGCCAATCAAAAAAATGAATTAAAGATTTTGTAAAAAGAAAATAAATATTTATTTTTATAAAACTTTATATTAAAAAAGTAAATGACACTTGGCAAAATAAAACTGGACAAAGCATAAATAATTAATTAGTTTCTTTAAGGCAACAGTATAATAAAAAACAAAAAAATCTTTGACAATTCACAATAATATATGCTGGAGAGTCGTGCAACTATACCATTTTTAACAAAAACAAATTCAAACCAGGGTCCATTGCAGATAATATTCTGTACACAAAACTCCAAAACGCCAAGAATATAGAACCCTGTGCACTCATCCGTTTCGTCCACTCCTTCTAAATCATACAAAATTATTATCAAACTATTTGTGGATTTAGTGGAAGAATCGTGCGATTGAGACTGTGATGTTGTTTCGAAATATAAAGATTTGAGTTTCAATGGAGAGGATTGAAGACAAAAGGCGATAATAATATCCCAGTTCGATTATTGAACCGATAGCGCAGAGAAGGAATATAATAATTATTGGGCGAGCAATCCCAATCACGATGGACCACTGTGCCCTACAAGATGCCCAAATAAAGAACCGTAATGTTTCTTCTCTCCTTTCGTCTTGTCATTTTCTATTATTATCTCGATAAACTCGTAGATTCTTACATCATTCTATCTTTTTCGGATTCACGGCCCAATAAATGTTCTTGAGTTTGATTTTTGCAAAAGATATCTGTTTTTGAGGTAGTGCATTATTCTGTCACTTTCTGTGCCTGCTATTAGGGTTATTTTAAAAGTTGGACAATCTGTAAATTTTCCTTAATTGTGTTTTGTTTCATGTTAGATTGTTATTTAAGCACGCGAACGAGAAAGATGCGCTGAGATTTATCCGTAGAATTTAAGTAAAAAATCGTCTTTTAGATTTATCTGTAGAATTAGAGAAAATGGATTGAATTCGCCCTAGTTTGGGACATTGTGCAGCAGGGGTTATTATTTGCATGCTTTTCTTTTCTCTTTTTAATTGGAGACAAACTAATCCGTTGGCATTGGGTATATTGACGGTATCTACCCCGCCAAGATCCCTCTCCCTAGACCGTGATCCTTTATTTATTTTAGTATCTCAGAGGAAACCTTGGTGGGGGTCTGTGTTCAAGCATGTTTTTGGGGGTGTTTTTATTTTCAAAATTTAATTTTTGATGAATAAGATCTTATATTATATTAACAAGTAAAATGATACAAGATAATTCACAAAAAAACAGGTGGTATGGAAGCATTCCTCAAAATCACGAATCAAACTAGACAACAAAAACGTTTAGGAATAAAGATGATTATAAAGTATGAGAAAACACAAAAGTAAAAAGATTAAACTGCCACTGGTGAATTGTTGTCCTGCAGGGGGTGGGTCTTGAACATGCCAACTAGAACCAAACAGATCTTTACTACTATCCGGCACGTCCCAACCAGAGCCGGGTTGGCTTCTTTCTTCTGTACTTTCAACGATGCCTGAGAAGGCGAGAGACAACCTGGGAAACTTGTCGGACAGAGGTGGGAGGCTCCAGCCATCATGAGTGCACGGCTCCGAAGCAGCCGATGAGCCCCAGCTGGCTGGGTAGTGGGGGGCATCCCATCTTCAATGACGTAAAAATTTAGTTTGAAATTAAACATTTCATTTTTTTTGTTGGGTAAATATTTTTTTACTAGAATTATGAACTGGATGCTTTTGTGAGATTTTAAACTTAAATGGGACCGGACACAACAAATCCATTTTACCAACTAACCTACATTTCATTGGCATTAAACATCTCATTACATCCATCTTACGAAAGTGCTAAATTGACCATTTAAGTTTAGCCTACTCATGAAAGATGGCAATAAGATTGACCCTATGGTAAAAGCACGGTTAATTTGCAAAAATAAATACTCTATGATAACACATACACCCAGTGGGTTTAACACGTTGAGCTCATTTGGATTTTAACTTTTGAAACTGGGTTATATGTGCAATAAGTATCCAATCGTATAGCTTGATTACTATATCTGAGTAGACCGTTTTCTGGAAAATTGGATTGATAAATTTATTTATAATTGTATGCTTTTTTTTTGGGCTGGAATTAATCATTTTTTATATTACATCATACTTTGTGTTTGCACCAGGATTTTTAGTTTATACATAGAAGCTCATTTCATTCGGTTTGTGTAGATTATTTTGTTTGGGGGAGAGGTTTGACATATTCAGTACACATATTGAGAGAATTCTTGGAGTTGAAGCACATTCAGTGAAGCAGTATGGCAGAAACTGCTTCAGAATTGCGCGAGAGGCTGTTGGTAAAGCACAAAGAAGCCCAAAATCTGATCAATTATGATAATGAGAATAGCAGGATGGCAATTAAGGAAGAAGGGGAGCCTGAAGTTCTGCATGATGGACTTAATTTTGGCCAATTCATGTTAGTTGGCTCTGTTGCTGGCATGGTTGAGCATACTGCTATGTTTCCAGTGGATACATTAAAAACTCGCATGCAAATGCTGGCTAGTTCAGGTGGTTCTGCTCATTCGGGTGTGGGAAGAACCCTTAGGTGTATAATGAAATCCGAGGGGGCTCTTGGACTCTATAGAGGCATTGGAGCAATGGGTCTAGGAGCTGGACCTGCTCATGCTGTGTATTTTTCTGTGTATGAGGTTTGCAAGGAGAAATTGGGAGGCAACAGACATGGTCACCATCCTTTTGCCCATGCTGCATCTGGAGTAGTAGCTACTATTGCAAGTGATGCAGTGTTTACACCAATGGATGTGGTGAAACAGAGGTTGCAATTGAGAAGCAGTCCATATGGGGGAGTAATGGATTGTATAAAGAGAATGTTGAGGGAAGAGGGTTTTGGAGCATTTTATGCTTCCTATCGAACTACTGTGGTAATGAATGCCCCTTTCACTGCTGTTCATTTTGCAACTTATGAAGCTGTCAAGAAAGTCCTCACCAAATTTTCTCCAGAAAACGCAAGTGAAGAGCACCTACTTGCTCACATCACTGCAGGCGGGGCAGTTGGAGCTCTAGCAAGTGTTGTGACAACGCCACTTGATGTGATCAAGACCCGGTTGCAATGCCAAGTCTGAATCCTCTTCTTTAATAATTTAGTATTAGTCTTGAATTTAGATTTTCATGAACGGTATGGGAAACAGAGAGACTTTATAATTTTTCCTGAAGTTCAATTTCTCAACTTGAAAGTTTCGAATCATTGACATAAGCCTTACCCCATAATCACTTATAGAAATTTACCTTACTTGTATAAACAAGGAATTCATTCCAATCCAGAGTTAAAATCCATTTGATTCGCTATGATTTTTGGGATATATAATATCTATGTTGTTATCTTTTTATATAAGTTATGATGAAAAAATTACAGTGCTCATTATAAAGATTTATTGAATTGGTTTTCTTTTTGAAAATTACTTACACTCACTCTTAGTCATGAAGCTACTTGCTCTCTTACTCTTTCATTGAAAATGGGGCTAAATTAATTATATTCATATATCATTTACCAGACTGTTCCTGTTAGCACCTGTGGAGAATTTCATCTATGTTCTTTTTAGTCTGAGCTTGTCATCAATGTTGCTGTCGAGGTTAACTATTCCATATGCTTTCGTCTTCTTTTCTATTTGTTAGACATCAGTTATCCCATTTTTATGGCAGTAGCTATCTCTAAAAGCTATCTAGAGTACAACTAATAAGACCTAAAATTATATTAGAATAGCTTTTTCGTTGGCATACATTTTTCCATTCACTAGTTTGTATTTACTGATTACAGTTGGCTTTCATTAGATTGAATTCGAGGATATTCAGGGCCCCAGAACTTCCAGGTTTTTGATACAAAACATATTAAGTTCTTGAATTAGAGTGTGAACCTAGTTGATCCATCCTCCGACGAAAGTGAGGCTTAAAATATTATGTACTGAGTCAAACATAATTAATGGCAGGTTCTCACCAGAACATGTAATAACTCATCTCCAAAAGGAACCTTTTCTGGATTATTCTCATGTAATACCTGAGAATCACCATAGAATAAAAAAGTATTGACTAATCTAACCCTCAATGGTCGCAAATGCATTTAACAATCCCCATAAGCTCTCATTTGTGCTGCTTGATAAACTTTCATTCATGTACTTTCAGATACCCTCAAAGGAATGGTATTTTTCCACTTTTTTTTTAGCCTGCCCCTCACGCCATGATTCCTTTCAAATTAAATAGGGGAAAGTGTGTATGTTTGTGTACATTCTTTCCCTCTTTTTTCTGGTATTTTATGTTACATTTTTTTGCAATTGTTTTTGGTATCAGACAACACCAATGTAAATGAGTTTTTTCAATTTTAATATCTAGAATAGTACAAGCTCACTTATAATCTCAAGCACTTTAAAATTCTCATCACTCCAAACAGTTTTATAGATTGGAAGGCGACAAATCTGAAGGCATGAACTCAGGGTTTTATATAATCAAGAAAATGCAAATGATCAACTTGAATCAAATTAAATAATGGTTGTGTTTGTTGCATGCATCAAAATAAAAATATTCCCCCAAGGCTGCATAAAAATATGCATGCTATTTGGACTTCAAGAATGAAGTCGTCAAGTGAGGAAAACTTGAAGGTTCTTGTAGCTTGGTGCCCATGATGGGCTTCTTTGCAAACTTTGTATTCGCTGTCAGTAGTCAGAATTTTACCCATGGTTTTGATTTGTTATTCATCCATTATTGAATGCAAAATTGAAATTGCAAGGTTTGGACATTTCCCAATAAATGGCGGCCTTGGGATCCACTTGTAAAACTTTCTATTGGTATTTCATTATCATTACGTTTTTGGTCATGCATCTTGCTGTTAATTTGAGTAACTTAGCTGGTTTGTTAAGCTGCAGAGGCACATGCTTGATGTGCAAAACACCATATGTATAACAGGTTTCATCACCTTTAGAAGATATATATCATGCATTGGTTCTTTCTAAATGGGCACACCATTTATTTGTCTTTTTGAGTTCTTCACAAATGATATGGTGACCTGTTGCGCTGAAGTAGTGAAACATACCAATCAAAATAACAATGCAAATTTTGTTGTTCAATTCTGTAGCGTGACATATGTAACTTTGTTGATTGTGCAGGGGGTTTGTGGTGCAGAGAGATTCACTAGTAGCTCAATACGCAACGCGGCTCAGAAAATAGTATCTAAAGAGGGGCCTGCAGCTTTGATGAAAGGCTTAAAGCCTAGAATGCTTTTCCATGCACCTGCAGCAGCCATTTGCTGGTCTACATATGAAGCAACTAAATCTTTCTTGCATAATTTAAGTCAAACAACTTAAAGTTAGTTATGCACAGAAAATACCAACTAAAGAGGGGCCTGCAGATATAAATGAAAGGCTTGAATCTGAAATGTTGTATCAGGCACCTGAAACGGCCATCTGGCAGTCTACGTACGAAGCAAGTAAATCCTTTCTGCGTTATATAAATGCAAACAACTCAAATTTAGTAATGTCAAACAACTTATCCTTGTATTTGAGATGGTTCCTGGAAAAACAAATAGGCAGCCCCTTCTTTGACTTTCCTCTCTGAGGGAACACTATTATAAGTTTATAGCCCTGGGTCATATTTGTAATCTATGCCAACAAATCTTTAAGAAGCGCAGAAGAAAATGTTATTGCTAAAGTTTTTATGCAAATTGGAGTTTCAAGGCAGCATTAATGATAATGAAAATTTTCCATGATGGACAATCTCCACCAATTCCATATAAAACTTGTACTGTATCCATTTTAGAGAAAACTTCGTGAAAGTGTTGGATCATTGCAGTCGAATGTATCCATCTTTCACTCATTTGTAAGTTTCTTATAACTTCATATAATGAGAAATCGGTATGGAGAAGAGCAGTTTATGTTGCATTGCTGGTTATTTACTAAAACTATTGATTATGAGCTTTGCCTCCATGTATACTTGAGCTAGCAGAACTGAAAATTACAGTTTTGTGTCCTACAATGGCAACCAAATCATATAATGCAATGTGACACTACATGAAAACAAATCTTTGAACTTTTGTTTGCCAAGCATTATTAGATTATTCTGTGATCTTTTAGTGCATTATTGTGCTGATGTATTCATTGGATGCTATTAGAGTTAGCATCAATGGTCTGAAACACTCTTAAAGCCAAATGAATGCATTGCAACACGACAAAAGATGTAGCAGGATATTCCATTATAGTCGTTGTTTACATCGTTTGCATGTTAATGAATTCAAGGTGCAAATAATCTTTTCCATGAATGATTAGGTTAGTAGATATACTGGAAAAACATAATATAAGTTTTTTCCGAGCCCATCTAATAGTCATCAATCTAGAACGGGACTCGATATCCATATCGATCCATAGTCCTAGGGAGAGATACCAATAGTTGAGTAGGGTCTAATTGTGGATATAGTATCTTGAATACAAAACACTCAATAGTTGTCATAAAGGTACCTGGTGATTAGTCATTTTTGACATGACAACATTCAATCATATCATGACATGCAAGATTTGCCTTTTTGAAAATTTAAATGTTCAACCATTTTCACCCATGATCAAATATGGGTCCCAATCAAAATGTAGTGTAACTAAAATTTACAATTTTAAATAAATTCAAAATATATTTTTCCCTCCAATTCAACATTAAAAAAATATATGTAATTTAAAAAAATCTTAAACAACATGTTGGTGAAAAAATCAGGGTCCCACATTTTATAGAATTTATTTTGTGAGCCCCTAACATAGGGTGCACCACTATTGGTGTCTCTCCCTATAATCGAAAAGGAAACGAATAAAAGAAATATAAGGCGCAAAACACAATGTACAATTCGAGTCGCTACGAATTACTTTCAAATCAATATATGAATAACAACAGTTCACTAATATAAAAGTACTTCATAATTGACATTCTTTCCATGCTTTAACCAAATAATTATAATAATTTGTCATTTCTAAATTATTTGCTTGTGGTAAAACATTTTTATTCAACTCAAACCCAAAATGCATTATGTTATTCATTCTCAAGTATATTAAACACTAATCAATTTTACTCGGTTAGAAAAATTGGAGGGTAACTACAATCTATTGCCAAAATAACAAGATTATCCCTACTCTAAGAATCATCTCGATATTCACATATTAAAAATTAATAAGAGATTTATACAAAAGCTCTCGTTATGAACTAAGATAGAGGAAATGTCATTTGAAATGTTTTCACAAGAAGAAACCATGTGTATCATTATCCAATTTAACATGTACATATGAAAGTGACACTATAAAAAGCAAGGTAAGAAAATGAATGAGGTTATGAAATGATGAATCAATCATATATGCTTTTGCCCAAAAGACTTTGGGAAAAATATTAATCCCATTATAATCCTTTATGTATTGGGCTTGTTGATAAGGTGAATACTACGGTAAAACCTATAGTAATCTTCCCTTGCGTATACAAAATCAAACATAAATATTTATATATTTCAAATCGTATCTATTCAAATTGCATAGGTGTATAAAGAAAAATAATGACCATATCAATCCAACCATGTACACCCACCAAATGACAAATTCCAACAACAAAATAGGGATCGATTAGAAAAATATTGATAATGAAACATTAAAGAAGTAAGTAATCAAACAACGTCTAGTACATGTGTGATAATAAAGTTCATGTCACGTACCAATTACGAAAACCATTATCATGAACCACTAAATGAGGTTTGCTAAAACAACCATGTGGATGCACATTTCTAAAATAGAAAGTCACAAGTAAAGTTTAATCATTTTTCCCAACAATCAAAAAAATGTTTTGTGCTATTTTTCAAGTTTCTCAAAAAGATATCCTAAAAAAACAATATTTAATTTTCAATCGAATTTAAATATGTTAATAAATTGAAAGTCTCAATTCTTTAAAATACTAAGTGATTAAGTTTTACTAATTACTACATAATAACAAATCTAGATTTCATTACAATTCAAATAAGCATACAAGAAAACATATAATATGTTTATGTTGTTTATTATACTCAATTATACTTTTATCAATAATAAACGTTTCATGTTTAAAATGAGTTTAAACAAGTCTTATAAACATACAATGGAAAATAAAAAAGTCATTCTATATGTGTAGTGTCCCGGCCCATTTCCAAGAATGCCTAAATATCTTGAGAACCAAGGTCCAATGTAATTATTTGATTTTCTCTTTCTCAAGTGACTTTAGACTTTTCTCTAAGCTAGGGATTTTCTACAATGATATTAAGCTCCAAATTTTGATTAGTAGAACTTTATATTGTACATAGACATCATAATAAGTACTAAAAGATACTTATACCCTTCCATACATTAAAGTCTTTATTCTAATTAATAGAGCTTTATAATGTACATAGACAATGTCATCTAGTGCTTTATAACGTACACAATGTCTAGATCATGTCTAACATCTAATGGTTTTCCCACTTGTCACACTAAGTTCAAAGACACAATAATAAGTATTAAAAGGACCCTCAAACTCTTTCCTATAAAAGAAGAATTACATCCTAGAATTAGATTGGAATTCACTTAATGATGTGGGATTTAATCATAATAAATCAATAAATTCACTATTATGTATCAATCTACTTATTGTGTTGTATTTTATTATGGAAGAGATGTATATATAAACCAAGTTATACTTTAGTTTTTCATGTGGGATTATATCAATACAATAAGAAAGAGTAATATTTTTGTATAATTGTATTCTTTGACAACTCTAGTAATATTAGCAATTGCGTGAACAATGCAATGGAGATGCTAAAAGGGATGCAATGAAGAAGTTAAACTTGAGGAAGGGAAACATTGTAGGAGGAAGAGGGGTGATGAACAAGGGGTTTGAGGGAAAAGTGCGGGGGTGGGGAAATGTTGGAGGGAACTAATATGAAACTTTTCTTTGTTACGATCGGGGACATACGAACTACGTGCCGTTTTCAATTACTTGACGCAGAGAAGGGGGTGTAGTGCACGTGTCGTTGAGGAAACACACTATGGAGATATCTTAGATTAAAGAAAGGCGTGGTCAATCAATGTTGTCAATGCCAATAGAAGAAAACATGAATTAGTCTTTAAGTTACAACCATTGGTGTATCGCATGGAGAGGGGGCATATTGGTCTCGGACAAAGTCTCCTTTGCCACGCCTTATAGAAAGGAAAATTCACATATGTTTGAACTTCAAACTTTGCCTATGTTAGATATGGAAAGTTTTCTTATAGGGTTCCTTATGTCACCAATTTCATGCACATTTAAAATTAAGGGTTTTTCTTGAGCGTTTAAGGTAGGGATTAGGGTTTCCCTCATCAATAGTCATGATGATGCTATCTATTAATGACCACCATAAAACCTTAATCGTTTATTCCCCGACGTGTGTCGGGAACAACCATTGAGGCTCCCATTTAGAAATTCCTATCAACATAATTAATGTTTGAGGCATTGGTAAAAGAAAACATATATATAAAAAGAATCTATTGAAGGGCCCTTGGTCTATTGGTGATGTTGTTTGGCTTTCAATAAGCCCAAAGAGGGATCAAATCTTACTGAGTGTAAGGTCTAGAGATATCCGACATAAAGGGTTGAAACGGTTGACTTTGACAACATGGATGCCGCTTACTCGTAATTGTAAATCATGTTATATGCTTCCTTCAAGCATGAGCAAAGATCTTGAAGCAATCTATGTAATCTAGTGCCCGATTGAGTGCACTACTATATATATATATGAATGCATTTAAGGTCCTCCTTCAATGCTCTAGCTCATCCAAGGTTATAAATAGGGAACATTTCAGTTTGAAGATTACAATTTAGTTAATTAGTTTGAAGATTGTAATATGTTAATGAGATAACAAATTTGAATGCATGGATGTCGATTGAGGACATTTGGAAGAGATACCGCATACAATATGTTGACGTAGAAGGACATGCGTAGCCCACATGATATAATCGTTTGGAGATTTGACCAATGCAATGTTTAACCACCACATGCAAAGAGAAAAAGTGGGTGATTCGAGGGAAGATGTAAAATTGGGTAATCCGTCACAAGTATGAGGAGATGCTAGATGTGAATAAGTTTGAATTGTAATACTCAATATGGGATCCATGATGCAATATGTTGTCGAGCTCGGAGGATCCTCAATGCAAAGATTGATGCATGTTGATCCCAAAACCAAATGCAAATCCAATACTAATCGAACTTGAGGGATCAAGTTGAGCTCAATGAAAGTATAATTTTTGATGCGAGCATAATGCCAATCAAAGTGTAGGGATACATCGAGTATTGAGTTAATGGGTTTGAATCTTATAATTCAATTTATTTATCATAATGATCTGTACCCATTTGAGATTTATTAGTTTGGTCATGGTGGTGTGGGTCGTGAATTGGGAGGAAGAGATGTTATGTCAACATGTCCATTGACCAAATTGACATGAAAATACAAACGTTGGAGCATTCATCTCATGTCTAAGTGGGAGCAGTATAAAAATGTGACATTAAGACACTCATCATCATCGTTGTCATCATTAAAAACTATGATTCCCTGCACAAGTTTCCTCTTCAACATTTGCACTATGCAAAATCAAGTGTATCGAAACCATACATTTTGATTATCTTGAAGAGGAGGGAGTATGAGTGTTGTAGACAACATAGGTGGGAAATCTATGTGCGCAAAAGAAGACACAACTATGAGGACATTTCCCTACCTCTCTCACCCCCAATTTTCCATATTTGATCTCATGAAATTGGATGCGATCAAGGTCAATATAAATTCCAAGACATCGCAGTAGAGTTCGGTGCAACTACACAGGTTAGCTACACTCTTCCCTTATAGCTAAGACTACACACTTAGATTTCCCTACTAGAGTCTGGCTTGACTATAGATGCGGGCACCCATTTGAGTGGAGGTGGAGCAAGTTTGTTCTTCAAGAAACATGGCCTATCTCATGGGACGATAAATGAGTGACAAAGATAAGGATGCTGAAATGTGATGTTGAGAGGCTCATCATCATCATCATCAACAAACTACAATTCCTGCATAATTTTCCTCTTTAGAATTTGTAGTATGCATTACGAAACCATATGTTTTGATTATCTCGGGACAAGGGAGCATGTAGTGATGTCAATGTAGTGTTGCAAACATGGGTGGAAGACTCATGTGGATAGTGGAGGGCACAACTACGAGGGAATTTTCCCTACCTCTCACACCCCCATTCGCCATCACCGATCTCATAAAATTAGATTTGGTCTAGGTTGATATAAATTCCACGATGTTGTGAGTAAAGTTCAACGTAACTACAGGTTAGTCACACTATGCCATCAAAAACAAGATTTGTTGGCTAGATTTTTACATATCATAAAACCTAGCGATCATGAGATACATCTCCCTCATTTACCGTGAGGCTCCCGTGTCAGATTTGTTAATTAAAATATGCTAGTATCTATATGGGGTTTTACTTTAACTGTTCAGCTCATGAACCATAGCTGTACAGTTCTGCAACAAGTAAGCAGTTGTTTAAGAAAGGAAATATTTATAGAAGAAGGGAATTATATAAACACAGAGAAGAAATGGGGAAGATGTACATCCCAATCAATAGATAACAGAGTTGATTGCACACACATAGAAGAAACCAATAAATATCAATGCATAATTATAAGCAAAGGCAACTCTAGATCTAGATCTAAAATAACACAGTTTATTCAAAGATCTAAGATAGAAAGCTAAAAACAAAATACACCATGACACAAAGTTCTCTGGAAATCTGCTCCTGTATATTCCTTTGCTTCAAATGGCTCTCAAGGGTTTCAAAGACAAAGTCTAGAACACAAGGATGCTTTGCTTACAAATTCTCGATCATTAACTCCAAGGTTTTTCCTCTACTTATAGAATGTAGAGGGGAAATTACAAGTTGGAAGCTTTTAGTTGAACTGACACATGTAGAAGTGGGAAAGGAAACAACTGCAATCTCCTCCTGAATTCCTCTTTGCATGACATGCAAAGATTTGCAAATCAAAATAGAACCTTCTATTTTGCACGTCTCGCCACCTATCTCCAAGTAGTTGACTTCTTCAAGTAATGGCTTTTAAACCAATCACTTAATTTTTATAATTTAATTAAATTACTTTGTCGGAAGAAATAAGAGAAAGAAGAAGAAAGAGGAAAGTCATGCGAGTCTTGTCCTTTTTCATATTCTCGTACGCAAATGATTCTTTTGCCTTTGATTCTCACCAAACCGGATTTGGGAGCAAATTGGATCTCGGAAGTGGATGGATCCGGAAGCAAGCCGGATCTAGAAGTGGCTTGATCTGAAGCAAGCTAGATCTGGAAGGCTTGGATTAGTTCATCTCTTGAAGCTTTTGTAGTTCTTCTCCAATACATGCATCAGTGCAATATTTGCTATAGATAACTCATCTTTTTTTATTTTTAATTGCATATGAGTAATTAAAAATTCTGAAAGCACTCCGGGTGAATGTAAATTCAATGAAGGCTTCAACTAGAATATTGGGAGCACATGCACAACATCCTGAAGTAATTTTCCACGCACCGACTTCTTCACAAAGTCGCGCGTCAAACAAGAGGATGAAGCCTTTGTCTTGCTCTAAGCTTTTGCAATTATGAGATCTGGATCTGGATCTATGTCTCCAATGTCAACAAATCTGGAAGTAATGCATGATGCCACTTTGAGCTTTCTTTTCATCCCACTTTGCCATGGCTAGAGCAATCTTTGTCTCGAACAATTCTTTTCTCCTTATCTTGTCGAAATTCTTCAAAACAGTGCAGATCTGGATAATTATTCGATTCGAGGATATATTCAATGTATTGGACATTGCTTTAAGCTCCTTTCTCTTATAAAACACCTATAATGAATTCCCGCAATTAATTCGACAAAGATGGCAACCGAACATGAACAAGTGGATTTTAATCATAAAATCTGCATAATTCAAGCCTCTCGCCCCAAATTTGATGTTTTATTTGCATGCAAAGCAAACATGAATTTTACCAACTTCACCTGAGCACCTGTATCACTTATGCAAACAATTATCCAGACACAAATCAACCTCCTTCAACCTGTGCGCCAATTTTGGAAGCTTTTAGCATTAATTTCACCTTTTTCTCGAGCAAAAATCATCTTCAAATGGGGTGCATTTTTCCTCTGGGCTGCACTTCTCTGCCTTTGAATTAATTAATTCATCCTTATGGCAGCCCCTGCTTATATAATCCTCATGATTCTATAATTAATTAATGTCTTTCCTATTCCTGGCAATTAATTAATTAATTAATAAGCTTTACTCTTCAAATGGGGCGCCTATTTTGTGCATACTCATGGCTGCCATTAAATAAATTAAATTTATTTAATTTTAGACTTTTGCTTCCAGTTAATTCAAGCCTCACAGTGTGCTTTGACCTTAGCCACTGAAAATAAGAATTAATTAATTCATTTAATACTTAAAAAAGTATTATTTCTCTCCCAAATGGGGCGCACTTTTTGACATGAAGGGGCTACATTAAATAAATAATATTTATTTAATTTTAGAACTATCTATTTCTAAATTTCTTTTGTCCACTTCCCTTTGTTGACTTTTCTTCATGCTTGGGCACCAAAATTGGGTGAATAAATATTTATTTAATGCATTATTATTCACCCAAGGTGGGTCGCACTTTTTGGCACGGGTTAATTCTATTTTTAAAAGTCAGATGGCAATGGGATTATTTACCTCTGCAAGGCAGCCCTAAAAATCCCATGATTAACTTAAGTCGTTTGACTTTCATAATGAGATTATTTACCCTGCAAGGCAGGTAATAAAATCCCATGATTCACTTAAGTGATTTTTCTTTTATTCCACAATGGAAATTTTTACCCTGCAAGGCAGGTAAGAATTCCCACCTGCCTGTTGCCTCTAATTTTCCCATTGTGCCTTAAGTGATGTTGCTTCCATGGGAAAAAGTACCTGTTAGTAGGTAGTAAAAATTCCCACCCGCCTTCTGCTTCCAAAAATCTCATGATCCATTTCAAACCCCCTTTTTCCAAAAATGTGCGTCCACCCAGGAAGAAGCTTTTTGGTGAACGACTTCGTCTTTTCCAAGAGAACTAGACCTCCGATGGTGAATTCCTTTTGGCACAACGTGCATATGTGATCTCCAGATACTCCAGGCCAAGAATCAGGCCAAACTAGCAAAGGAATTGATCCAGAGAAATTTCACAAAAAATGAAACGGGAAAACACAAAAAACACAAAACGTTGCTAGAAGTCACAAATAAAGCCTAGGATTCATTCCTAGTTAAAACCCTATTGGTATATGGGAATAATGATATGTATGATCACAACAGAGTTAAACCGGAGCACAAATTGCCTCAAACGGGGCTTAAAATAATTAAATACAAATTCCTCGCAGGCAAACCCCAACGATAGAATAAAACAATTTTGGGCATCTGGGTATTTGGCGAAAATGGCTAATATGGCTCCTTGGGAATATCTTGACACATTACAGGAATTTTCTAGCAAAAAAACACAAAACAACCCATTATTTTAAAAGTACGATTTTTTTATTATGGTAGTCCCAATTTTAGGGTGAAATCTGGGGACACCAGTCGGCTCCGTCTGTGGACATCTTTTTCTCTGTCAGAATGACAAGGGAAAAGATGAGATCCCAGCATCTCTGGTTTTGTATCTTGTCTTTTGGGCACGGGGTTAGGAAAACAAAAACAACACAACACAAAAACAAAACAAGGAAAAACAAACAAAGTTTTATTTATATACATATAGGTTTTACCCTACTTTTCGATTCTGAAACGACTTCGAGATGCTTGCCCATTGAAAAAGGAAATGGTAACTCAATTCCATCCTGGTAGGCAAGGAAGAAGGTATCCATTCCTACAACTCTTTTGATCACGAAGGGCCCTTTCCAGAGTGAATCAGATTTGTCGTGCATGCCCTTCGGTTCATGTCTCTTGTCTTGACAAAGTACCCAATCTCTAATCTTGAACTTCTTTTCTTTGGCCTTCTTATCAAATACCTTGGGCAAGTCCTTATCAAATTCATCTGGTGGTGGCTCATCCTTTCTTCTCTCTGTGGTGGGTAAGTCTGCATCAACTTGCTCCATTCTCACATTTATTTGCTACATTTCGAGGAAGAACTATCACCATGTCCTTTGTTCTTCTTCAGTATTGATCATGCTTGTTGAAATTCTCCACTAAGGAAACTAAATCCTTGGGGATTTTGTTACCTTTTGGTTGGATCATTCCACTACTATCACCATAACCTGGATCAGTTTTGCTTGTGACTGTTTGTCGTGGTGGTGATTTACTCCCTTCAACATACACTCTGTCAAAGTTGCCTTGTTCCAGAAATGCAGATGTTTGTTCAGGGACTTTGGGGTGGTAGATCATCTCCACTTTATAGTTTCCTTGTCTGAATATGGACAGTAGTCTATCTAGATTCAATAGTGCAGCCGTGACTACCAAAGAATCTGCCTTGGAGTTCTGATTGGTTGGAATGAAGTTGATAGAGAAGGCTGCAAAATCGAATGTGGCAAAAAGTACTCTATCTCTGTAATGCTCCAGCTTATCTCTTTTGACTTGACTTTGCCCTTGAACCTACTTTACTAGAAGTTCAACATCTCCTTGGGCTTTGAGGAGTTTTACTCCTTTCTTTTTAGCTTGCTCCATTCCTAGTAGCAAGGCTTCATACTCCGTCGTATTATTGGTGTTCTCGAACATCACCACGGGGAGTATGGAAATATCTCATGATTTGGAGATATTAGTAGAGCGCCGACTCTCCGATCTAAAAGAAAAATAGGTTCCTTTAAACTCTAGAGTCTAAAATTTTTCTTCTTCTTTTGCTGGCTCTAGCTCTGGTCGAAGTTCTGGCTCTAGAATGTCTTTATCCGTTTCCAAGAAATAGACCCCACGGTCAGATTCTTGAAAAAGAATCTGAGATCTAGGATCCTCAGATTTTGTAACCGTGTACCTGGACTTCTTTTCCGGCTCCAGCTTATGGTTAAGCCCTTTGATAGGAATATGCACACATGACCAATCCATCTTTACTTCTCCTCCCAGCTCTTTGCAGAAGTTTCGCTCAGCAACATCCCATAGGAGACAGGAATATCTGCAACTAGAATTGTCATCTTTAATCTTTTGTTAGGAAAAGCTGCCAGAACAGCTTGTGCATCTTTGATTTGTCCGATTAAAGGGACTTGTCTCTCCATGGAATAACACCTTTTTATGGTCTTCGTCAAGGTAAGCCCAAGAGCATTTGTAACTTTAGCTGGCATGACATTGTCAGAAGCACCTAAATCTAAAATGCAATTACTTAACTTGAAACCATTAAGCAATAGGGAAACATAGAATGGTTCCACTCTTTCAGAAGATGGTGAGGATTTAACAATTGCAGTGTTGTTCTGGGGAGGAGTATCCTTGGGCTTAGGCAAAAGGCCTTTTGATGTATTGGATTGTCCTGGTGATTGTACATATTTGACTAGCCTATTTAACTGCTCAGGAAAAGCTCTTAGGTATTCAACTTCTAACATTTGAACTTTAGTTTTCTTGGCATGATCAATAATGTCAAAAGAAGAAATAGATTCAGATACCTGAGCCACTTTCTGTGGTTGAGATGAAGAACTCGCATGCTTACTTCTAGGAGCTAAGGAAGAAGGCAAAGGGATGCCCCTTCTTTTCGTCTGCTAATGCTTCAGCTTGGCGAGTTTGTGATCTTGTAAGTACTACATATGTATGACCATGATCATCTTCATGAAGTTTCTCATCGTCATGTTCAAATTTGTAGTTCAGGTAATTAATGTTGGAGTCGCCAGCAGGTCCTATAAAATCATCATCCTCGAGCTGATCAATCCGCTTCTTGGTCTCTTGTATTCATCTCCACGTTGTTTCGGGAGCAACTTCAATTGCTAATCTTTGGGAACCAAAGAATGCGGTTCCGTTGTTGTTGTTGAAATTCCGAGCGAGGCGATATTGTTGCCTTGAGCCATTTGGGCCATTTGTTTCTTCATCTCGCACATCTCATTTGCTAACTTTTGCAAGAGTGAATCGAAGTAGTAGTAGAGGATGAACTTTCAACTTTAGAAGTGTTGCTCTTTATCTTTCCAATAATGATGAGGTCGTCTTCAATTTCAACCGCCATGTTTTGAGCTGCTAACAAATTAGCAGGATGTGCTCTTCGCAGTTGATAGCTTACTTTAGGAAGCAAAGCATTGATGAAGAACACCTTTTGATTCTCATCATTCAGAGAAGTAGAAGCTGGAATTTTGTACAATAATCTTTGGAATTTTGCAATAAAATCCCACATGTGCTCATGTGGTTCCTTCTTCAGCTGAGTCAGTTGGGTTATCAAGGTGTTGAAATCTTCAGCTGGTTTGAATCTTTTCAGGAACGCATCCCGCATAGTAGCCTAGTTAGTTCTAGTACCAGAAGCTAGCCGGTAGAACCATTCTCCAACCAAGTCATGGAGAGTATCTATGAAGATTCTGACAGATACATCTTTATGTTTGACTGCAAGCACTCCACAGGATATAAAGAATGCAGCCAAGTGGTCATCTGGATTCTGCTTTCCATCTCCAAAGAATTTCGAAAATTCTTTCTCGTCCCTTTAGGTAGATCATGCATAGGAGGAGTCAGATTCAGTGGCCCAAAAGCTGCTCCCCATGGGACAGGTACTATCTGGTTCTGATTCGCCATGATGAATGGGGCACATCTTCTCCTTATGTAGACTTGATGAATAATTCCAGCCACCAGATTATGCTGAAGATGATCCAGATCTGGATGGGTGTGCACTCTCCTTCCTGGTGAGAGACTAGATCTGTGGCTTCTAACTTGAGGAGGATGATTGAAATTGAATTTCTCCTGCAGTCTAAAGAAATGATCAGTCCTTCCTTATGCCTTCACAGATCAGATCGTGAATGGGCGTTCAACCATGTTGAGATTTGTATGGAAAACACTCTGATCTTCAAGAGATAAGCTTTGATCTGCAAAGATAGTTGTTCCCCAGCAGAGTCACCAAAAACTGTTGGCTAGATTTTCTGCATAGCATAAAACCTAGGCAATCATGAGATAAATCTCCCTCATTTACCGGTGAGGCTCCCATGTCAGATTTGTCAATTAAAATATGCTAGTATCTATATGGGGTTTTACTTTAACTATTCAGCTCATGAACCATAGTTGCATGCATGCTTCGCAAACAAGTAAGTAAGCAACTGTTTAAGAAAGGAAATATTTATAGAAGAAGGGAATTATATAAACACAGAGAAGAAATGGGGAAGATGTGCATCCCAATCAATAGATAACAGAGTTGATTGCATGCACATAGAAGAAACCAATAGATATCAACACATAATTATAAGCAAAGGCAACTCTAGATCTAGATCTAAAATAACACAAAGTTTATTCAAAGATCTAAGATAGAAAGCTAGAAACAAAATACACCGTGACACAAAGTTCTCCGGAAATTTGCTCCTGTATATTCCTTTGCTTCAAGTGGCTCTCAAGGGTTTCAGCACAAAGTCTGGAACACAAGGATGCTGCTTACAAATTCTGATCATTAACCCGAAGGTTTTTCCTCTACTTATAGAATGTAGAGGGGCAATTACAAGTCGAAGCTTTTAGTTGAACTGACACATGTAGAAGTGGGAAAGGAAACAACTAGTAATCTCCCTCGTGGAAGTCCTCTTTGCATGACATGCAAAGATTTGCAACTCGAAAATAGAACCTTCTATTTTGCATGTCTCGCCACCTATCTCCAAGTAGTTGACTTCTTCAAGTAATGGATTTTAAACCAATCACTTAAGTTTTATAATTTAATTAAATTACTTTGTGTTAGAAGAAATAAGAGAACGAAGAAGAAAGAGGAAAGTCAGCAGCTTGTCCTTTTTCATATTCTCATCTTTGTTGATTCTTTTACCTTTGATTCTCACCAAATTGGATCTGGGAGCAGCTGGATCTGGAAGCAGATGAATCTGGAAGCAAGCTGGATCTCGGGCAACTTGATCTGGAAGCAAGCTAGATCTGAAGCGGCTTGGATTAGTTCATCTCTTGAAGCTTTTGTAGTTCTTCTCCAGTACATGCATTAGTGCAATATTTACTGTAGATAACTCATCTTTTTTATTTTTAATTGCATATGAGTAATTAAAAATTCTGAAAGCACTCCGGGTGAATGTAAATTCAATGAAGGCTTCAACTGGAAGATTGGGAGCACATGCACAAGATCCTGGAAGAAATTTTCCACGCACTGACTTCTTCACTCGGCCGCATTGAAACAAGAGGATGAAGCCTTTGTGCGGCTTAAGCTTTTGCAATTATGAGATCTGGATCTAGATCTGTGTCTCCGATGTCAGCAAATCTGGAAGTAATGCATGATGCTGCTGAGCTTTCTTTTTCATCCTCGCTTTGCATGGTGGAGCAATCTTTGTCTCGAACAATTCTTTTTCTCCTTATCTTGTCGAAATTCTTCAAAATCGGTGTAAATCTAGATAATTCTTTAGATTTGGGGGATATATTCAATGTATTGGACATTACTTTAAGCTCCCTTTCTCTTATAAAGCACATGTAATGAATTCCCGTAATTAATTCGATAAAGATGGCAACCTAACATGAACAAGTGGATTTTAATCATAAAAATCTGCATAATTCAAGCCTCGCCCCCCAAATTTGATGTTTTATTTGCATGCAAAGCAAGCATGAAGTTTACCAACTTCACTTGAGCACCTGTATCACTTATGCAAACAATTATCCAGACACAAATCAACCTCCTTTAACCTGTGCGCCAATTCTGAAGCTTTTAGCATTAATTTCACCTTCTTCTGAGCAAAAATCATCTTCAAATGGGGTGCACTTTTCCTCCGGCTACACTTCTCTCGCCTTTGAATTAATTAATTCATCCTTATGGCATCCCCTGCTTATATAATCCTCATGATTCTATAATTAATTAATGCCTTTCCTATTCCTGCAATTAATTAATTAATTAATAAGCTTTACTCTTCAAATGGGGCGCCTATTTTGTGCATGCTCATGGCTGCCATTAAATAAATTAAATTTATTTAATTTTAGACTTCTACTTCCAGTTAACTCAAGCCTCACAAAGGTGCTTTGACTTTAGCCACTAAAAATAAGAATTAATTAATTCATTTAATACTTAAAAAGTATTATTTCTCTCCCAAATGGGGTGCACTTTTTGACATGAAGGGGCTGCATTAAATAAATAATATTTATTTAATTTTAGAACTATCTATTTCCAACTTCCTTTTGTCCACTTCCCTTTGTTGACTTTTCTTCATGCTTGGGCACCAAAATTGGGTGAATAAATATTTATTTAATGCATTATTATTCACCCAAGGTGGGTCGCACTTTTTGGCACGGGTGAATTCTATTTTTAAAAGTCAGATGACAATGGGATTATTTACCCTGCAAGGCAGCCCTGAAAATCCCATGATTCACTTAAGTCGTTTGACTTTCATAATGAGATTATTTACCCTGCAAGGCAGGTAATAAAATCCCATGATTCACTTAAGTGATTTTTTTTTTATTCCACAATGGAAATTTTTACCCTGCAAGGCAGGTAAGAAATTCCCGCCGCACTCTTTGCCTCTAATTTTCCCATCAGCCTTAAGCGACGTTGCTTCCATGGGAAAAAGTACCCTGTTAGGCAAGTACAAAATTCCCACCGCCTACCGCTTCCCAAAATCTCACGATCCATTTCAAACCCCCTTTTTCCAAGAAGCTTTTTGGTGCACGACTTCGTCTTTTCCAAGAGAACCAGACCTCCGATGGCGAATTCCTTCTGGCACAACGTGCATATGTGATCTCCAGATACTCTAGGCCAAGAATCAGACCAAACCAAAGAAAGGAATTGATCCAGAGAAATTTCACAGAAAATGAAACGGGAAAACACAAAAACACAAAACGTTGCTAGAAGTCACAAATAAAGCCCAGGATTCATTCCTAGTTAAAACCCTACTAGTATATGGGAATAATGATATGTACGATCACAACAGAGTTAAACCGGAGCACAAATTGCCTCAAACGGGGCTTAAAATAATTAAATACAAATTTTCGTAGGCAAACCCTAGCGATAGAATAAAACAATTTTGGGCATCTGGGTATTTGGCAAAAATGGCTAATATGGCTCCTTGGGAATATCTTGACACATTACAGGAACTTTCTGGCAATAAAAACACAAAACGACCCATTATTTTAAAAGTACGATTTTTTTTAGGGTAGTCCTAGATTTTAGGGTGAAATGGGGACACCAAGATCGCATGCCTTAGTTTCATTGCTAGATTTTCCCCAACTATAGGTGTGACAACCATTTAAGTGGGGGTGGATTAGGTTTTCTCTTTAAGAAATATCGCTTATATGTAGATAATAAATGGGTGGTAGAGATAAGGATGTCAAATAATTGACTCCATTGCAAGTCGGGCATAATATTTCCTCCATAACCATCCTTCCAATCCTCAACCTTGTAAATTCATAGTGCTCCAATGTCATTTCCATCCCCCTCTTCAATTATATTGTATGAACACTAGAGCTTTGCTACTATTGCTATCATTAAATTTTGTTACTATGTAAATGTTTTCTATAGGACCATGTTTAATTTGTTAGATAAGACGAAAACATAAATGCAAAGTTGAAAATAAAAATGTGGGAATTAAATACCTGCATGTCCCACACCTCTTCCACATCTCGAGTGTTCCTACCAAAATAAGATTTGTTGTATGTGCTCCACTTTATTACCTCTATCTCACTCACATTATTCACGTGAGTGCAATTTCCATAAAAAGGGGCCAAAATAAAAAATAGCGAAAATCCAATAGGTTCTAAGTAACACATCAGCCCCCTTTAGTTTTGAGCTCCAAGTAACTACAGAAAACAAGGGATGTGCAAACATGCATCGATATTTGAGCCCTTCCAACAGCTTGGTGACATGAGCAATACATGATTTTATTTGTCGACTAAAAGTTTTACATTAAATCTTCATACTATTTCTTACGTTGTTGAGTGTAAATTGCTCTTTGGTTTATAAGGAGGGATTTTTGTTCAATTTAAATGATAGATGTAGATAGGATTATATATACGCTTCAGTAAATACATAAAGCTTGAGCACATAGTTGGATGGGTAAAGCATTTATCAATATATAGTCGGCTAGGCAACATTCTAATTCTCGATGTTGTTGATAAAACTATGAAAGTGTAATGTGTAATGTCTAGGTCTAAAAAAGATTCCTTGTTTTCTTAATTTAAGATGTGATGTACTTACTTTAAGTTGAAGCAATTGATTTCTTGCCAAATATAGCCATGGAAAACACAAAGGAAAGAAGTAATAAGCATATATAAATTGAAAAGTTTTGAACTTCAAGCATGTTGGATCTAAACGCTGCCCCAAAGAAAGATAACACAGAGAAAAATGGTGGTCGGGAAAAAGATGTGAGCTATGGTCGGGAAAAGATAGTAATAGAGAGATAACCCTGGATCGAATTAAATAAATTGCTCTCAACTCGACATAGCCTTTGACAGTTGGTGAGTTACTTGTTTGGTCTAATCTCACCCTTGTTTTCAACTCCAAATCTCTTTGACTCCATTAATGATAATCGACACGTAGACGCCAACAATGCGGGCGCGCATCAACGACCAAATGCATCACAGCCATTCATGTATGTGTAGGTGTTAAGTGTAACAACCTTCGCCGCGGTTTGGAAAAACACCTTCAATGTAATTAATATGATAACATGAGATAATCCTAAATTAGGTAATACATTATAATGATTAATATTGTTGTTAGAAGTGCGTATGAGAAATCATCACTAAAATAAAAAAATAGTTTAAATGAGAAAGTCATTGGATGATTAAAATAACACCCATATAAAATAGAATAGAAGTTGAGAGAACTTTTTAAAAACTTAGTTAAATGAACACAATATTGTGATATGTGCAAATTGATAAATCCAAAATAAAAGTGGAGCAGTAAGTACAAATCATTGAGAAGCTTGGACGATTCCACAAATAAATAAATCCAACGCCCACCCAAAATCCACACGCCCCATGAAATATTGACTAAATGAATTCTCTATTATGTAATATTGTTTCGTGGTAACTTAATTTCTTTGATTTATATATATTTATATATATTTTTACAAAATTCTCTCTTGAATACTAATTAGTATTGCGAGTCTATGATTAAATAACACTTTTTTAGACTTATGAATGATAACATGTATATGTAATAATTATTTAAAAGAAAATTTATCCATATTTTATCCTTTAACCTATTCATCTAAGGAGTAAGGAGCCCTCCAAGCTACATCTTGTATTGAAGTTAAATCAATGTATCTTGATTTACAACTCATCTTGAAATAAATGAATTGAGGATATTTTTGTTGCTATTTCACATATCGGTTAGAGTTTTGGCACCCAAAAGCGTTGTCTTTGTTTTTTAACATTTGTTTCTATATCCATGTGCATACTTTAATATTTGTAGAAGCCCTAGATCTCTTGAAGACCTTAACAACGAGCTAGTCCAATTAGGTCCTGACGACCTCACCTAACCCCAAGTGGTGTGATGAGTATTGCACTATGTATTAATATTCGAAAGAAGGATCAAGCCTCCCATAGTTCTCCCACTTGATGAATGCGCAAGAAACAATGTTTTAGAAAACCCTAATAAGGTCTTTGTAACTTGACAATGGTCCTTGGTGTATGTTGTAGTATGTGATAGTGATCTAGGGGATCCATGTAAGATGTACTCGAACTTAGTAGCTTTTTGATGTGCTTCAATGAATGACATTGCAATGATAGTCCTCCTTTTGGGTGCTTTGTATGTGTGATCACCTAGATAGCCCAACGATGTAAGATTTGAGGCTCTTTTAATGGGTAAAGTGATTGTGCTTTTATATTTGACTTGTACGAAAGGTTTTTCCTCTCAATTTAACCTAAGTCAACCTAGGTAATTTATGCATTTGAAAATTTATCCGTTATAAATTTTAGGGGAAAACATTGGCTAGGGTAAAAATGTCAGTTGTTTCTACCCCTGTTGGGTGATTCTACCCATGCTCGATGATTTTTCCCCAACTTAGTTTAGGACCTAATATGAAAGTGGAGAAATTTGCCTAGAAATTTAAAATATTTTTTTCAGTATATATCATGGAAGTTCCCGATTAGAAAAAAGAGAAATAAATGTGACCTAATGGCTATGGAGTACTAAACTGAGTAAGATGCATATAATAAGAAGTCAATGAAATGGATAAATGGGAATGGGTTAGGATGAATGCTAAATTATTATTGTCAAGTTTTATTGTTCATATTTAGGATACTAAATTTGTCCCCATTTAGTCTAGTAATTGAAAGTTGGATTAAAATAAATGCAAAGTGTAAACAAAAACCTCCTAAAAGGACATGGTATGTGTGAAACTAGACCATGTTTGTTCCCTTCTATTCTTTGTGGCATACATGTGAACCTACAAGTCACATACAAAAATGTGTATTAATATTCAATTAAGATGCTTATAAAATCAATAAAATAACATAAACTAAAATTAAAACATGAAATCACTATACTTGTATGCCCCAATGTACAATGTAAGGGATGTAAATTTCGTAAGAAAGAAATTTTGGTGTTTGAGCCTACCATAAACCACTATAGCAATTGAACCTTCTAAGAGATACTCTATAGCATTTGATCCTCGATATGCAATCCACTGTAGTGGTTGAACTCGTTATAAAAGCTAACCTATGTGCAATTAAGCCTCGCCACATATCCAACTTGTGTGCATTTGTGCCTCGCCATTAGGGAAAAATTGTTTGTGATCTTGGTATATAAGCCATAATGTAATGTATGTATCATAATTTGAAATGTGTAAAATATTTGTAATATATTTTGTAAGAAATTTGTGAATTTCGCCATACAATGTCAATCAAGCAATTTATCTATAATCTACATGAACTTGTTAGAAAAACTACAATATGCCCCCTTTTGAGACACATGATGTTGTAAAGGATCATTTAACTCATTGTTGGTGAATGAGAAATATATGGTTAAGTTCTTGATAGGAAGATATGAAGATGAAGTCCTGTGGAATATAATGCACATGGATAGATGTCATGCATTACTTGGAAGGCTAGGATAGTTTGATCATAAGGTGCAACATTATGGAGGCAAAAACACCTACAAGTTAGTGAAGGATGGAAAATAGTACACTCTGAATCCGATAAAGGATAAGGGTGAGTGAGCGAGAGCAAGGACCTAACATTCTATTACTATCATGGAATAAATTCAAGAATGAAGTGAAGTAGAAAATTGTATATTTTATGTTGATAGTGAAGATCACACAAAGGGATAAAGCATATGGACAATGATAGAGAAGGATGAATCAATACCATGATAGATGAAACATATGTTGGGAGAGTTTTCATAAGTTGTTTCTAGAGAGTTTCCGAATGGTTACTACCTATGAGAAACAAAATTCACTACACGTATTTGATTCCATGATCAAAATTTTCAAAGAAGGTAACATGAAAGATGACATTGTAAGATAATGCAAAGATACAGATGAAAGTTTAGGAGTTATTGGATGAGGCTTGATCGTGAGAGATTTTGAGCTCGTGTAGTACCAAAGTGGTTTTAGTGTTGAAGAAGTGTGGTGAATGGAGCATGTGTACAGTTCCAAAGCCATAAAAATATCACCATCAAGTACACGTTTTTGTTTCTATGCATGGATGACATCATGGATTGTATGAGTGGTGTGAAGTATATCAAAAAGATTGTTTTGAAGAGAAGAAATCATCATATTCGCATAAGTGGGGGAGATGAATGGAAGATATTGTTCAATAAAAATAAGGATTGTATAAGTGGATGGTTATGCCATTTGGGTTGAGTAACAGACTAAGTACTTACATGAGATTGATGAATGAAGTCTTGAAACCATTTTTGGGAAATTGTTTGATCATGTACCTTAATGATATCTTGATATTTAATATGATGCATGTAGAAATTTTGTTCATATAAGGAAATTGTTGTAGATGTTTCATGAGTAGAAGTTAATGATTAATTTTAAGAAGTGTAGTTTTATGCAAACAGAGTTGGTATATCTAGGATTTTTTATTTCCAATGAAGATTTGAAGATAGATCCAAAAAAAGGTATGCCTAGTAGTGGATTGGCCATTGTCGTGGTGTACTTTTAAAGAACTCAATTTTCAAGGGTTGAATATATTTTATTGCAAGTTCATCAAGAACTTCAATAGAGTGTGTATGTGTATCACAAACACCATAAGAGTGTAAGAAGAACTTTGTTTAAAGCCGAGCTTAGAAAATAATTTCCAATATTTGAAGTGGAAGGTGATTAAACAACCAATGCTAGCATTGGCCAATTTTGCAAATGTATTCCACATTGATTGTGATGTTAGTGTTTTAGACATTGGCATAGAGATAAGTCAAGAAGGGAGACTACTATATTATTTTAGTGAGGATGTGAATGATGAGAAGAACAATATAATGTGTATGCTTATGAGTTCTATACAATTGTGCAAGTGCTCAAGAAGTGTAGACACTACTTATTGTCGAAGGAGTTTGTGATATTTATGTATCATCAAGGGAAAATTGAATTAGAGACATATGAAGTGGGTGAAGTACCTATAGGGATACACTTTTGTGTTGAAGAATAGAAGAATAAATTCTATTAAGGTTGGTGTGATGAGTAAATGCAATGTTTTTTTGACATAGGTGACAATAGAAGTTTTGGTTTTAAATCCATCAAGGACTTGTTTGCACATGATGAAGATTTGAATGAGGCATGAAGAGCGTGCAAAATACCTATTAGTACTGATATGACACCATGGTTGGAATGTTTTTTTATAGGAAGACCTATTGTTCGAGGTATCTAGTTATACATCTTGGGATGATCAATGAAGGAGAATTTGGTTACAGAGAAGCACATTGGAGAATTGGCAAAACACTTTGGATTGTGATTTAATAAAAACAAAATTAAATCCTATTACAGAGTAACTATTGTAATGTATGATATTCAAATGCTAAGGTACAGTAAAGACACAAGCAATAAAGCATGTAAAATTTGAAACTTAAGCAAGATGAAGAAGTAAGAGGACTTGGTTGATTTCTGAATGGACATGAAGTGATCTGTGTAGGCGCGATACTAAACAAAATTCAAATAAGGTTGTCATTGGTCACTATAAAATATGGAATCTATGAACAATGTTGGACATGGGCACCCATGAGAGGACAAGTGCTTGGGTGATATAGAATGGAACTAGGTGCCCATGACTGTGCAAGAGATTAGAATCGGTTTCTTTTATGTCGCTAGGGTTCCGCAGTTGTTCTTTATTGATCTCCTGATATTCGCACTATGATTGCTAATGATACCTGTAACCTACAAAAGATAAGTTCACTTGCACAAGCCCACAAACCACATCAAACCTAAAAGCAAAATGGAAAGTTGGACTCGACCTAGAGGTCACCCGAAGAGTGAAATTACAAGCGATCGCTGCATTACATCGCAAAATCCATGTAGTCCTTGTGAGTGTGTGTAGAGATTGTGCCCTAAGATGCCCTTGTGCAAGTTACACAAATGATAGAAGGATAGATCTAGAATGTAGTAATGTACACATTTTGTGCATGAAATAGAATAGAATTCCCATTCCTATGCAAAGTAGCCAGCATCCCTTGTCCCTTGAATGGATGTTAGATGGATTCTCTTAAGTGCTTTAAGTGCATTTTGAATGCAATCTTAGGTGGTAATAGTAATGTTTAGAGCTTGGTCCTTCATTTTGAACACATAACTATGTATTTATATGATTCCCTTGTTTGAATTTCGTAATTGACAACTAGAAGGCCAACCCATAAGTGAAAAATATGCCCAAAAGATAAATATACCCAAAAGGAGCGAGTAAGGTAAGAGATGGTCAAGGGCACCCAAAGGGGACACGAGAACTTGGGCGATCTTGTCCTGGTTAGGCACTAGTGTCTGAAGCCATAAAATATAAACAAGTAAAGTTTCGATTGGGCTATAGGGTGTGTAAGACCAAATGGAAATCAAGAGACAAAGAAAAGAGGCCAAAGATAGTTGTGAACCACTAATTTTATTGCTTAGGAATCATGTAAATACTAGTATTATTTTAGGACCTAGAAATATACCCAAGTGCATGATTTTGTGTCTACATTTCCCCCACTTTATGTTGTTGAGTGAATAATCGATAACATAAAGTAGATAAGATGTGTACCTTATGATCCACGAAGAACATGTGATGAATAGCATGTCGAGTGGACAAGTGAAGCATGGAGTGATTGCAAAATAAAGCGTAGAGACTAGGAGAAGGAACATGTGACCCTAGGGGTGAAGCACATGTACAAAGATGTGATGCTAGAACCAAGTGTTTTTTGAAGTAAGTTGTTCCTTGTTGCGTATTAAGGACAAAACCTGCAAAAGAAGAGAAAAAAGTAGTCAAAGTCATGTATATGAAAAATATGTGTAAAGTATGCATAAGTATGTAAAAGTGTGTAAAAGTGTGTAAAAAGGAAAGTGTGCACTTGATATGTAAGAGTGTAAAGGATAGAAAGATGTCCTGAAAATGCTATGAAGAGTGATTTTTTGGGTGATCTCATGCCAAGAGCGAGTTTTTTTGGGCAATCTCACGCCAAGTGTGAGTTTTTTGGGAGATCTCACGCCAATGAGAAAGTGTTGGGGAGAGAAGTATAGTGTTAATATCCTTCCATGACTCTGCCCAATAAGCACCACTGTGGTTGGTACGTCCCTGATTTGTTCCTTTTGTCCCTGATTAGTTCTTGATTAGTTCCAAATTATTCGATTACAACTAATTGTAGGAGATAGAATGCATTATGTAGCTAAAGGTTAGTTCTCAGAATCGTAGAACTTTCTATAACCTATTGTAAACTGTGTTATACTAAGAAATTGATTGTATCTTCCCCTGGTACATTAGCACTCGGGGAGGACACAAATGCCCAAGCGCTGATTTTTTATTATGGGTGTTGGTGTCTGCTATGTGATTCTTACCCAAGTCTGATTCTGGACCGCTATGTTACTATGTTCATGTGCTTTTATGTAATTTGAAATTTTGTATTATAGCTCGAGCTATTGTGGGGGTGATTTATTCACCCAATGTATGCCCCCTCATTTGGGGTGCATGCGCGATGGCATGTGAATGCAGCCCCAAGGAGAGGATCGATGCCAATATGAAGTGGATTCCTATATGGGAGGGATGTGCATGGTGGAACCATGTGTTAGTGCAAACAACGCTAGTATGAAAGTAGAATACAATGTAATAATCAAGTTTTCAAATAAGATAAACCGTGAAAAGAAGGTTTCATACATGGACATCGCTCACAATGTCATAAGAAAATCAGGGCTGAAGTGGCCAAAAACATACAATGATCAAACAAGACATAGGGCATAGCCCGCAAATAATAACATACAACATAAAACAATGGGAAGAAAAGTGTATTAGATAACCATGGTTGTAAATAGTCATGCAAAGCAAATGTTGCACATGAAGCACCAGTTAGCATGTTAGAAAGATAAACGATTATGTCAAGGCATGTATGTATCAATGGAAATTAATGTGCTAATAAGAATAAGAAGTAGTATATGATGAAATAATAACACCTGTAATGTGTGAGAGTAGTAACTATAGATGCCCCCAGGAGCTTTGGTGGGACTGGTAAAGGATACCGTGTCAAACATCATTTCAACATGTGAAAATATGTAAGAGATATGCATTCACTCCAAAATACCAAGTGAACGCACATGTGTGTATATATAGAAAATATATTGACATAATAAGTATCCGTCTAGCATGGAAAACAAAGTGTAACATGTAAGTAGAATAAGCTAACAAAAGTAGATGCAACCAAGATATGAAAATGTAATGTATGAGTGGGATGGAATGGTATGCAAAGTGTGAAGATGATAGGAGAAGCATGCCCACCAATGGATGTGTATGAGATGAGGTTCATTTATAAAATATTCCTCAACAATCAATAATGAGCCATATAACAAGAGTGTGTCATCGAGAAATGGGTTGTGTGAGAATAGATGCTAAAAATGAAGTGCAAAGTGTGAAGTATGTAGGTGATGTGAGGTTCATTTCAAAATTAGACCCTCAACAATCAAGTATGAACCATGGAACTAGAGTGTGTCATAGGGTAATGATGATACAATGTGTGTATCAAAGGGGATGTGTGAATGCTAGGAAATATTTATATATTAAGCGCAGAGTGTGAAACACAAAAGTAGACACTTTGAGAGTAATGAAGGGGGAAGAAGTTGTGATGCCCCCCAAGTATATGAGTGAGGGAGTTCTATGTAGTGATATGAGAAGGACCATGTCATGGTGGCGGAGTTTGAAATGTGTCCCGACCATCAATGTAAGGATTAGATTGTTTGACAAATAGAATTCGACGCTGAAGTGTAGTAGGGTGTAGAGGGACCTTGAATGGTGGTAATTTTCTTTGGGATTGATAACGCTGTAGAAGACTTGAGAGGAGGATGGGATGGACTGATTTTTAGAGGAGGTTGCTTAATTGGAATTGGTAACACTGTAGAAGGCTTGAGAAGAGGGGATGGATTGATTTTGAGAGGAGGTTGCTTAGTTGGAATGGCTTGAACAAGCGACTCTTGAATGACTAGAGGAGGGACATTAGAAATGATGGAATGATGCTCATTAGACATAGATGAATCAGATTTGGGAGCCCAATGGGTTTTAGAAATTGGAGATGAGCATGTAGTAGAATTTTGTGTAGCAAATGAAATGAAACCATGATGCTTAAGGTGGCCAATTCTTCATTTTAAAGCATAGAAATCATTGTCATTATGTCTATTGATTTGATGATAATTACAAAATGGGTGACCTTGGTATTTTGCAATCCGATAAGGAGGGTAGTAATGAGTAGGTGGCAAGTTGATCAATGTTGATTGAGGAGCTCGAAAGAATATCATTTTTCTTAGCATTGTGACCAAACTTGAGAGGTGTTAGTAGCGGTAACGATTGAGGTTCATTGATATGAGCACATGTAGAAGACATAGAAGTGGGATGAGATGTAGGAGAAGAACTAGCATGGGCTTGAGAAACATCCTTGAGATGTTGGATTTCAACTTTAAGAGATGTAATTTTTGTTTCCATATCTTGAATTTTGTCTTGAAATAAATAGTGTAAAGCTTGAATTGACTCTAAGATGGGTTGATTGGATGGAGGATTAGGACCGATAGAGTCATCAAATAGACGATCAAAAATGACACTTACTTGAGCGGGTGGCGTATTATGAGAGATGCATAGTGTCTAGGGATTTTTGAGAACAAATTTTCAAGGTGGATGCATTTGAATTAAATCATGCAAGGAGATTTGAGGAATTTTAGGAGCCATGAAAGAAGATTGGATAAAATAGGAAAAATGAGGATCCAAGTGTATGATCACGAGTGGGGTTCACTAAATGATTTAATATAAATTGAATTAAATCCTATTACAAAGTAACTAATGTAATGTATGATATTCAAATGCTAGGGTACAATAACGACACAAGCAATAAAGCATGTTAAATATGAAACCCTAAGAAAGATGAAGAAGTAATAGGACTTAACTAATTTTCGAATGGACAAGAAGTGATTCAGATAAGTGTGACAAATGTTGAAAAAATTGCAAACAGGTCGTCATTGGTTACTACAAAATATGGAATCTATGAACAATGCCAGACATAGGCGCCCATGGGAGGATAGGGGCACCTGTGCTTTGGAGACTGGAACTGGGTGCTTGTGATCGCACAATAGCTTAGAATCTGATTTATTTTATGTCTCTAGGGTTCCGTAGTTTTTCTTCATGGATCGCATGACATTTTTTACTATGATCGTTGATGATACATATAACCTGCAAAAGAGAAGCTCACTTACACAAGCCCATAAACCGCATCAAAATTAAAAAGGAAAATACATAATGGGGAGTCAGACTGACCGACCCCGACAGTCACCCGAAGAGTGAACTTAAAACCGAGCATTGCACTACATCTTAGACTCCATGTAGTTATTGTGAGTGTGTGTAGAAATTGTGCCCTAGGATGCCCTTGTGCAAGTTACACAAATTGTAGTGGGCTAGATCTAGAATGTAGAAATGTATAACATGTGTGGATGAAATAGAATAGACTTCCCCTTCCTATTCAGTGTACATAGAGTATGCATACCTTATCCCTTGAATGGATGCTAGATGGATGCTTTGAAGTGATGTAAGTGCATTTTTACCGCATTCTTAGGTAGTTGTTGGTGGTCAAACTTACACCCGTGTCTCAAAGTTGGAAGAACTGATTCATTTGAGACAACAATGGAACCATCTCCAAGTTGTGGGACCTAACACACTTGAGATGGATCTCCGAGAAGGATGGTTCCTCTATCTATTTCTAGTTCTACTTCTACTCATAATGATGAAAGGTAAAACTAAGCTAACAATGCCAAGGGACTAGGGATAGAAGGATAACATGAAAGGAAACTACACTAAAAGGTGATAGCACCAAAAAAAAAGGGATGAACGTTATCCATTCTAAGAGAAAATGAAGGGAAAGGTGTGAAAGAAGGCTAGGCACATGTAGCAAAAAAAACAACACATTTACCATATTAGTTTCATGGAACACAACTAAAAATGGAGCTGCAAGGGACATAGGATGACACAACAAGCACACAATGTAAAAGAAAGGCAAGAAGAAAGAATATAAACATGTTTAAGATAGAGAATAGTCACAAAATGATGCTTCCATTACTTCCAGAAATGCACAAAATCTGTTATAATGGCGAAAGAGGCCGATATCCACATGCATGAGCTAGATCTAGAGGTATGCGACTCAAAATATAGAAAATATGAAGTCCTTAGCAAAAATGCGTAAGGATCCAAAAATTTCCAACGTTAACAATGAGCCCAACTCTTACATTTATAGATGAATCCATGGAAGAAGAAGAGAAGAAGGAGGGAAAATCCAAATTTGAAATGCAACCACCAACAAGAAGCATTCAATTCCTACAAATCCACCTCGTAAATCTATCAAATACATTTCCCCAAGTCTTGTTTGGCGTGTTAGAGAAGGAAGGAGGGTGGATCATATCCAATTGGGTGGTTGGAGAAATCAAATTTGTTCATCAATTCCCAGAGAGACATTTTCCCATTTCTCACCTACCAGATCCGCCAAGAATTTGAATTTGAATATTTAAAGATCGATGCCTACATCAAGCAAATTATCGATTGAGATTAGGTGCATGCCGATCAAAGCTTTGTAGCAAAAGATATGGATTTTAGAATATTGTCGGGGCCACTGCGTACACACAAGACACGTGGCGCATGTTGATTGAATGAAAAGATGATCACCTACGAAAAAGTTTTTTTGTCATTTCTACCATGTGTCACTCACTGGTTTGCCAGTTGCGGATTCGGCACCCTGTTGGTGCATTTTGACTGGTTGTGTGTGGCACACTCAAGTGTGTCAGAGAATGATGTGGCACGAAATGATGCAGAGGAGGGTGCAAAGATATGCATGTGGAAGAATGAGGTGCGAAATAAGGCAGAAGGAAGGTGCACACAATGTAATGCACGCGGAGGAAATGGGGAAAACTGGTGAGTGGAGAACGTATGGTCAAGGCACAACTATTACAAGGTAATGTGTGGGGTGCGCATGAGGGCCAAGGAATTAGTTGATTGAAGCAAGTGTAAGGAGCGCATGTAGGATGAAATAAATGCTAGGAGGAAGGTGAATGCACAGAAGATGCACACAAGGTCAAAGTGGAACAATGAGGAAAAGAAAAATGGAAAGGGGAGAAAGGGAAGCGTGCAAGGGTGCATGAGGAAACAATGATCAAGTGAATGTGCCAAGGAGACAACTGAGATGGGCGCCACTGAAATGAAGATCTCTGAGCTAGAATATGTATGTAAGTTATCTAAATAACAGGGAGAGTTATTTGGATAACAGTTTTGGCGAATTTTGGGGCCATCTGCCTGCTAGATGAAGGAGATCAGTAGCCTAGATAATCCATTGGGCATGAAGTCTACTATGTAATCATGAAATTCTAATTTTTAGCTTTGAATAACTTTCCCTGAAGTCACTTGAAGGATTATTTCTTGAATCTATTATGAATCCTAAAAATTGCTGGAAATTGCTTGTAAGAAGATCGACACCCTGGAAGCAAAAGAAGAGCGTGTGCAAGAAGCACACAAGAAGAAAGAAATATGTACAAACAAACAATGTGTACGCAACGCACTTGGAGGAATTTAAACTATTCTAATATATACAAAATGATGCAACAAACTTAATGGAAGGGTTTGAGATAGATCCCATTTATTGGGATTTGTAGCGCCTCCATCAAGATGAGTTAAATTGAAAGAGTTAGCCTCTTTGCATGAACTAATGATGTATGGGCCACTCCAAAGTGCATCAAAATTTTAATGGCACCCTGGTTTAGCTTTGTTAACATCCCATTTCAAGACCAAGTCCCCAACTTTGAAATATTGAGGCCTAGCCTTTCTATCAAACCATTTCTTTGTTGCTTGTTGATGTTGTTCTAGCTTGATCATGGCAGAGTTCCTTGATTCTTCAAGATTAACCAGCTTTCTTCCATTCTGATTTATCTCTAGTCTATGCCTTCAAGCTCCAATTGTTGGGCAAGCACCAATGAGTTCAACTCCAACATCAAAGGAAGGGTAGCCTCTTTTCCATAGACAATATTGTAAGGAGAAGTTCCTATTGCTTTTTTAACTGTGATTCTATCTACCTAGAGCGCGTGTGAGACCTTTGTATGCCATTGCTTTTGGCTAATGTTCATTATGTGCTTCATGATCTTGATCAGGTTCTTATTTGTTGACTCTTCCAGACCATTGCCTTGAGGGTAATAGTTGGAAGAAGTCTTCAGATAGATGTCCGATTTAGATCCCAATCAATGATTTTAGTGCCAAGGAAGGCTTTTGCATTATCAAAGATAATGGTTTGAGGAATACCAAACCTTGTGACTATACCCTCAAGAAAGTCAAGGATGACTGACTCAGTTGATTCCTTGAGCGCGACAAATTTTGTCCATTTGGTAAAGTAGTCCATAGCATCAACAACAATATATGTCCAATGCTTGAAGGTGGATTGATCATGCCTATGAAGTTGAGACCCCATTGCAAAAGACCGATCCGCTTGGATTGGTCGGAGGGGAAACACTTCCAATCTCTTATTTCTGCAAAGAAAGTACATTCCTTGCATTTTGTGACCCACTTGTGTGCATCTGCAAATAGAGTAGGCTAAAAGATACCTGCCATTATGATCTTAATTACTATAGTCTTGACAGAGAAGTGTCCACCAGAGAATCCATCGTGAAATTTTGCTAACACTTTTTCAGTCCTGCATGCCATTGATACACTTTAAAGCAAAGACACCATCAAGATTATTATTGAAGAGAAGTCCATCAATCAAAACATAAGGGATGGATTGTAACCTCAGATGTATTCTATTTTCCTTGTTCAAGCAAGGAGGGTATGCACCCTTGAAAGGAATGTGATCATGTCCTTCATCCAATCATGCGTGCAGATCTATATTTTGCTTAATTTTTATAGGTAGGAAAGCTTCATCAAGAAACAATAAAGTCTCAAATTCATCGTGTGCATCTTCAGTAAGCTGCTTTCAGAGTGCGCTACCTCTTACCAACTTTGTGGTTTTGATAGTCACATCATAATCCATGATTTTTGTCACCCATCGTGCTCTCTTTTCATTGATTTTTGTTCCCATAATGAAGTCTCTAACAGAAGAGTGGGAGACTAACACCTTGATATGATTTATGGCGAGCATACTTTTGAATTTCTTGATCACACGCATAATGGTGTAGACTTGTTTCTCCATATGACTATATCTTAATTCATAAAACTTCAAATGATCGGGTGAAGAAATCCTTTGGTTATTCCAACTCTTGTTCATTTTCTTATGTTAGGACAACAACAACACTCGCATCAACGCCATAAACATAAAGGATAAAATCCTTTGAGTAATTAGGGTTAGTGAGTGTTGGCACGCAAACAATCTCTTGCTTGATTTTGTTGAAGCCTTTATTTCCTTCTGTTGTCCATCTGAAATTTATGTCCTTCGTGAGCATCAGGGTGATCGGCCGAACCAATCTTGAAAAGTTATGAATAAAATTCCTACCAAAATTAATCTTACAGAGGAAGGACTACAAGGCCTTTTTGTGTGCCAAAAGGGAAAGAGCTAGGATGGCTGAAACACACTTAGGGTTAATTGCAATGCCATCCTTTGAAATCACATGGCCATAGAGCTTGCCCTGTGCCACTGCAAAATTACACTTCTTAGGGTTAAGGGATACCCCAAATTTTCTGCATCTCTCAAATAATTTCTCTAGGTGCACCATATGATCTACACTCTGCTTTGAGAAGACTGTAATGTCATCAAGGTAAACCAAGATGAACTCATTGATGTAGCCTTTGAAGGAAATGTCCATGACATGCTTTGAAACATTACACCTGCATTTGACAGACCAAAGGGCATCTTCTGATACACATATGTTCCCCACTTGGTTGTAAACACTATTTTGAATTGATCCTCTTCCTTGACCAGGATCTGATTGAAACTTGAATACCCATCCAACATTGAGAATCTTTGTGCGCTGTCCCACAGTCTGTAGAATCTGCTCCATTGAAGGCAAAGGATAATGATCCTTTAGAGATGCCTTGTTCAAATCTCTGAAATCAACACAAAGTCTGATTTCACCGTTCTTCTTACGCACCAAAACTAGATTCGTGACCCAGGTAGAGTACTTGATGGGAAAATTAATCTTCTCCTCAACAATTTTGGATAATTCCTTTCTCATGAGGGGCTCTATCTTTGGATTGACTAGTCGCTACTTTTGTCTAACGGGCTTGATATCGGGATCAAGGTCAATGGAGTGTTGAGAAAAACTTGGATCAAAACCTTTAAGGTATTCATACTCCCATAAGAATATATCACTGTATTTTTGAATGATAGAGATGAAGGCCTACTTTTCATCGTGCACACAAGCTTTACTAAGCATTAACTCCTTTCCATGCACAATAGTGACTGGAGAGTAGTCTTCTTGCACGACACACATATACTTTTCTTCACCCTTAAACTCGTCATCGTGGGATAAAAATTGGCTCTAAGGTGACCAACCCTTTAGGTAACTTATTTGTCTTCAATTGTATTACTTGGTCACCATAGCTGTCATGTAAATCGGATTACAAACTTAATGAGAACTCAACTTCATTCTAGATGAACTAGACGATATGCGCGTCATTGTCAAACACTTTCCAGCTTGGTGTTGTTATCTGAATGGATGGTTTAATCACCATATTAATGTGCTGAGTGTTTCCTTTGACAAATTCCTCAAGTAGGAGAGAATTGTAAACCAAGCGCAACCATCTGGTCAACTTCCCTATTCAATTTATGTATTACCACCTGCATATTTAGAGCATCAAATCTCTCAAGGAGGTCCCAAAATTTGTGTTTATAAGCTTTGAGAATCTTATTATTTGTCATGCACTTGTTGGTGACTTGGTGGATAACCAATTATGTATCCCCAAAGATCTGCAACGCCTTAATCTTCTTCTTTTTAGCAATAAGTAGACCATGCACCAACACCTCATACTCTGCCATATTGTTAGAACATGTAAACTACAACCTATGCGTGAAGAAGAATTTCTCATCCTCGGGGAAATGAGAACGACTCCTACTCCCACGCCGTTTCTGCTTCTAGATCCATCAAAGTATAACTTCCATAGACTAGGGTTCTCTTCGCTTGCTTGAGCGTTCATAGAAGCACAACTTATTCTTCAAGAATGCAGTAAGTACTAAGCCCAGTTTCATAAGCTTCCAACCCTTCAGCATATGGGTCAAATTTATGGTGCCTCTCTTCCCACTCATCAATTACTAGATCAGGAATAACAGGTGGAAGAGGTTGCTCTTCAGAAACTGAAGCTTGTTCTTCTTGGATTAAATAGTTGGCTTGGAGAGGGGATGGGACATATGACTCAACATGATAGAAAAATATTGGCTCAACTTGTATGGTAAACCGGTACCATATCTTGTCTTGAGTAATATATGAGACCAATTAGAAGACAAGTAACCACCCACTTTAGTAGTAAAATCTCTTGACAAACATAAGGAAAACAAAGGGGATAGATCAATGATTGACACATCTTGAGTTATTGTTAGACTTGGACATGCATTGAGGTTAACTCAAGATCCTTGATGATTCCTATGGTAGTGACAATTGAACCATTAAGTTGCAGGACTTCTTTTCTCAAGGGGTTATACTTAAGACCTAAGACATTAACAATATTCTTAGGCATGAAAAAGTACTATCACCTGAGTCAATCATATAGTTATGGAAAAGATGTTTTCCTATTATCAAAGACATATAAAAGGGTGGGGTTTTAACAAATTTACTTGCTTCTCTTCTTTGTGGAAAATATTGACAAATTTGCATGGTTTTTGAATAACTGGATCGGTGTGCATTAGTTGCGCCAAAGCTTCATGCAATAAGTCATGTTGGGATGGAATAGTCAGGGCATTCCACATTGTAACATTTATGTGTATATTATTTATTTGGTCCACAATGCTAAATGGAAAACCCATTAACTTACACATTTGAGGACAAAAACATCCTTGCTTGGTTGCTTGGGTACAGCGACAGGAACCTTAGCTAGCGCAGAGGCTTGACCTACCAAAGGAGGGCATGCGCCACTAGTGGAATAGATTTACACGGAGCCTCGTGTAGGTACTTGAGCGCTTTTACTAATGGATGTCTTTGCTGCTTCCTTTTGCTTTTGAGGATTTGCTTGTGTTGCTAGAATTATGAACTGCACGCCAGGCGCAAGCATTATCTTCTTGTATCTTGTGTTGTTTGTAACATGGGCACGCGGTCTGTTTGTATCATATGTAGCTTGGTTGATTGCACATAAGTCCTCAGTGCCAAATAACATCAAATTTTCCTCTGGAGGAGCTTTTATCCTTTCTTGGTTATCTACTTCTGGGCTTGTCAAAGGCTCACACCTGAGAGCATTCTGAAATCATGTAGGCTTGCACGCATGTAGCATTGGCACAATGATATTGACTATGAGGCATACTACAAGGAAAACACCATTTAGACTCTGCGCCATGTTGTTTTGGACTGGGACAAGTGCTTGACTTGTACTGGGAACTAGAAGAGAAGGCATGGGAGGAATAACCTACAAAGGCAAGTGCACATTAACATGCCATCTATCATTCTACTGGTTTTGTCCGTATCTTTGATTCCCATACTAATTCCGCCAAGGTTGATTGCTATGGCTTTACGCCTGATTAGAAATACCTATGTAGGCTTACACTTGTTGTTTTTCCAATGATATGACCTTGTTGGAAAATTTTCTAATCATGGCCTTTAACTCATCATCTTCTTTTTGTTGTGCAGGAGAGTAGGATGTAGATGCAACTGGTTGTGCACTCTGCACTAGAACTAGAACAATAGAAGGCTGGGGTGTTGGAGACATCTTTGGGAACATGTGTTCTTGAGGCCTAGGTGCTAACTTACCCGCTTGAATGAGACTGTTTTCTACACTTATTACAATGTTGTATGCAACGGGTAAGGTTCTACCTCCTATAAATTGAATCATGACTGAAATGTCACTATTTAAAGCCCTTAGATAGTACAAGAAAGCATGTTGGGCTATAGGCCTTACTACTTGAGGGATTCTGTCCCAAGTATTTTGGAATTTGATGTTGAAATCAGTCATCTGCTCATTGGACGCATGATTTGTTGTAGTCAATTGCTCCACCAATGATAGATGATCTGATTTATCTTTAAAGTAATTGCAAAGAGTTGTTCCAAGCTCATCCCAAGTAGCAATAGATGTAGGTCTCAGGCCACGGTCCCATTAGAGTGCTTTATTCTTGAAAGAGGCTAAAAATAACTTGAAAACAACATCATCATGTGTAATTAGATAGACAGAGCATACATTGGCCACATCTTGAATGTGTTCAACAGAGGTGACTTGATTTTCTCCCGTGAAGTATCAAATACTCTTGAGTGCATCCGCTGGCATATCATGCTGGGCATTGAGATTGAGCGGGCTTCCACCAGTGAAGCTAAAAAAGTTCCTTGGAGGAGGAGGAGGTTGAAGCACCATGGTAGGGCGCACTTGTTTGTTTTGAGGAATAGAATGTGTGCCTCACATTGGAGATGGGGATGCGTACGCGTAAGATCTCATTACGTGTGCTTCTTGGTGAAAGTTGGAGGCATTCAAAGGATCCTTCAGCTGTAATACTTTTTCTGGTATGCACTCTTCTCATAAAATGCACTTAGGACTGCAAAAACAGAGATCCATAAATGTTGGGAATCACCAGATGTGTTGAAATAAGCCCCAAAAGGTTGGAAATACTAAGTTCACACACCAAAACTTAGCAATATGAAATTTAAGCTTTCACTGTTGGTCCCACCGGGCATGCTAGAAACTGTTGGTGGTCAATCTTGTACCCGTGTCTCGGAGCTGGAAGAACCAATTCATTTGAGATAATAATGGAACCGTCTCCAAGTTGTGGGACCTTGTGTGCTTGAGATGGATCTCCAGAGAAGGCCGATTCCTCTATCTATTTATAGTGCTACTGCTACTCCTAATGATGAAAGGTAAAAATAAGCTAACAATGCCAAGGGGCTAGGGATAGAAGGATAATATGAAAGGAAACTACACTAAAAGGTGATAGCACCGAAAAAAGAGGGATGAACATTATCTGATCTGAGTAAAAATGAAGGTAAAGGCGTGAAAGAAGGATAGGGCACTGTAGCACAACTAAAATGTATTTACCAGATCGCCATGGAACAAAACTAAAAATGGAGCTACAAGGGGCGTAGGATGACACAAAAGCACACAATGTAAAAGAAAGGCAAGAAGAAAGAATAAAACCACGCTTAGGAAAAAGAATAGTCACAAAACGATGCTTCCATTACTTCTAGAAATGTACAAAACTATTACAATGGTGAAAGAGAACGATATCCACATGCATAAACAAAATCTAGAGGTTTGCAACTCAAAATATAGAAAATATGAAGTCCTTAAAAAATACGTAAGGATCCAAAAATGTCCAATGTTAACAATGAGCCCAGCTCTTACATTTATAGATGAATCCATGGAAGAAGAAGAGAAGAAGGAGGGAAAAATTGAATTTGAAATGCAACCACCAACAAGAAGCATTCAATGCCTACAAATCCACCTGTAAATCTATCAAATACATTTCCCCAAGTCTGTTTGGCGTGTTGGAGAAGGAAGGAGGGTGGATAAGATCAAATCGGGTGGTTGGAGCAATCAAATATGCTCATCAATGCCCAAAGAGACGTTTTCCCATTTCTCACCTACCAGATCCGCCAAGAATTTGAATTTGAATATTTAGCACTATAGCCTACGTCAGCAGCTATCGATTGAGACTAGGCACACGTTGGTCGAGATATGTAGCAAAATATATGGATATCAGAAGATTTTCAGAGCCACTTGCGTATGTAAGACATGTGGTGTGCACTGATTGACTGAAAATATGGTCACCTTCAAAAAGTGTTTTGTCGTTTCTGCCACGTGTCACTCACTAGTTTGCTACAAGGATTCGATGCCTTGTTGGCGTGCTTTGACCTGGTTGCATGTGGAAAACTCAAGTATGTCATAAAATGACGTGGAAACGTAATGGCGCAAAGGAGGGTGCAAAGATATGCATGCGGAAGAATGAGGCGCGAGAAGAAGGCAGAAGGAAGGCGCACATAATCTCAACATGCACGAGAGGAAATAGGGAAAATTGGTGAGTAGAGAATGTATGATAAAGGCGTAACTATTACAAGGTAATGTGTGGGGCACGTGAGAGGGCCGGGACTTAGCTGATTGAAGCAAGTGCAAGGTGCACGCGTAGGATGAAATAGCTACTAGGAGGAAGGTAAATGCGTAGAAGATGCACACAAGGTCAGAGTGGAACAAAGAGGAAAAGAAAAATGGAAAGGGGAGAAGGGGAAGCATGCAAGGGCACACGAGGAAACAATGACCAAGTGAATGTGCCAAGGAAGCAACTCTGTGTGTGCGCCCGCAATGAAGATCTCTGAGCTAGAATATGTATGCAAGTTTTCCAAATAACTAGGAGAGTTATTTGGATAACAATAGTAATAGTAATGTTTAGAGCTTGGTCCTTCATTTTGAAAACATAACTATGTATTTATATGATTCCCTTATTTGAATTTCATAATTGACAACTGGAAGGCTGACCCATAAGTGAAAAAGATGGCCAAAAGATAAAAGATACCCAAAATAAGTGAGTAAGATATAAAAGGGTCAAAGGTGCCCAGAGGGGACAAAGAGGTGCCTAGGCATTGTTTTCTTGGCCGGGCACTAGTGTCTAAAGCCATGAGATAAAAACAAGTAAAGTTCTCGACTAGGATGTAGAGTGTGCAAGACCAAATGGAAAGCAAGAGACAAATTAAAGAGGAAAATAATAGTTGTCAACCACTAGTTTTCTTTCTTAGGAATCATGTAAATGCTAGTATGCTTTTAGGACATAGAAATTTACCCAAGTGCATGATTTTGTGTCTATACATTGGATAAGACATTAGCGTAACTAGTGGAGAGTTACTTTTGGCAATGAATATTTGTAGATGCGTGCAAGTTTGTGTAAGAATACAATGTATGTTAGTTGGTTAAGGGAATATCTTATAATGTAAGGTTATATCAACCTTTTCCCATTCTCAAGAATCCTTCTAAGATATAATTATGGATTGTGCTTTTAGTTTTTGAAGACAAAAGGGAGTTGATTCCATCTATAGGGTGGTAGAAATATTTTCAAATATGACACTTTTTTTTTCTTACATGAGGACTAGTGACACGAATCACATTGTAAACAATTTCGTAAGAAGATTGTAAGGCTACATGGATTGTGTTTGATAGAAATACCAAGTTTGTTGGTAATGTTTGGAGGAAACTATGGAATAATTTTAATACAAAGTTGTAATTCAGTTTAGTGTATCACCAACATACTAATGGACAAATAGAAGTCATGAATAGGATTCTAAGAGACTTATTAAGACGATTGGTGGGAGATTAGACAAGAATATAGGACTTGACATTAGTGACAGAGAATTTTATTACAATAATTCAGTTAATATGATTACATGGAGAACACCATTATAGGTTGTGTATGGAAGTAACCCATGAGGAGTGGTAGAGTGACAAGACTTACTGCACAATGATGAAAGGAATGAAGAAGAAGGGGATTTTTTTGAACACACGAGAGAAGTGTACCAAATAGTACACAATCAATTAGAAAATATGAATATGTAGTATAAAAATGTGCATATGAAGCAAGAAGGGAAGTGTTTTATCAGTTGGAGATATGGTCTTATCACATTTGTGGAAGGAAAGGTTTATTATGGGTATCTATAATAATCTTAAGTGGAAGAAGATAGGACCATCAAAAGGTTTGAGAAATTTTGGGCAAGACACTTATGAGATTGAATATCTTGTAGGCATTGATATATATAATATATCTAACATGAAAATTTGTATCCATAGTGTGCAAGCCAAGAAAGTTTCGGGATTGAAATTCAAAATATGGTAAGATATATTTGAGAAAATACATGCTAAATAAGGTAGGAAATGAAGCGAAAAATATAACTAGCACCAAGATCAAGCTAACACATAATAAGGTTTTTAAGGAATATCTAATCAAATGAAAGGTAAAGGATGTTGAGGATGGTACATGGATGAGAACCATAGAGGCCACTTGACATGGAATTTAGGAAGATCAAAATGACTCAAATGAGAGCTGTGTTTTTAAAATTATCTCGAGGTGCATGAAGTAGGAACATATGGGTTCATAAAAAATCCTATATCAACCAAAAAGAGTCTAAAAATATAGATTTGGTTTTTGTTGCATTTTGTGTTGTATTATGTGTTTTTTAGTGTTATGTGAGATTTCATTGCATTGTATTTATGTATTTAGAAGCATGTTGCATAATTTCTAGTCTATTGCATAATCCACATAAGTCTATGGAGCCTCGATGCAAGCCAAGTAATTTTATGGATTTCTCACAAGCTTATGTAGAATATACAAAACACTAAAAATGATGCAAGGGTCTACCGAACTCGTACAAAAATAAGGAAGACACACACTCCTAAGGGAACCTACATAATACTAAAAATAAAACTTTGAAGCCACACAATACTATATAAAGCTACGAAATAATACAAGTGTATTTGAAATTTGTGAAGTACTAAAGGATGATCATTTGAAGTCGTGTAAGTTTCAAGGAGCCAACTAAGTCTTGTGATGGGTCCTTTTGGCCTTATCTTCATTTTGTTCACTAATTTTAGGAGTCTAATTAGGTGTCTTATATGCCTATATAAAAAAATTGCAATTTCCTTTGGGAGTAAATATTTAGCTCAAAGTGAACTTTTCAAAGTAGAGAAGGGTTTACATGCAAGCTTGAATCTTAGAAAAGAGTGTTTTTTACTGATCTTACATAAAATTAGTGGAAAATGGTTGAATGAATGTATATTTGGTATTCCATCTATGTGTTCTATTCCTATAAGTATATGAATAAATCTTGTTGATGTGTTTTCTAATGTTGGATTCAAATCTATGTTATTTAATTCATATGTATGTTTTCCATGCATGATCATTAAGGTTGCATGGTTTAAGGTGGTTCTTCATTGATCACCCTAACCATGTGTACATTAGAAAACTATATGGTTCTTAGGCCTCTTCAAAGTATTTCCATGTATGCTTCATTGAAAAGTTTCAACTCAAATATAGAATAACCCTTTTTAGGTCACAAGAGTGGAGTAAGCGGTTAAACACAAGAAGAGAATAACTGCAAGTATGTAAATGTGATCGAGAGATTTCAAACACATATCCCGGATACAAAGACAAACTTGCACTAAATTTCATAGTTTTTTTTTAGGTCATAATAATAGAGGAGATAATTAGTCACCCGGACATAATCACTAAGTGATCTTGTCCGAAATGCGTGATTGTGTCCAAAGTTAATCTTTAGGTCCCCATAATTTACATACACATTCACAAAACTTTGTACAATTGGTTTACACAATTTCCTTCTTTGACCTTGCAAATTGGCAATATCTTTCTAAAGCCCCAAATCTAGTTATTTTTATGTTGGGGATGGGTTTATGCGGAAACATTTGCAACTATAAAATATCAAATCCAAAACATGCAAATACGGATCTAACAGTCCCCGCAAAATCTACAATAGTGGAAGTCTAAACAAGAATAATCCAAATCACACAAAATTACACACACATAACACAACATGTACCATGGTTCACCCAATGTGGGCTACGTCCACCAAAGATAGAGATCTCATATATATAATATAACAAGAGATTACAAACCAACTCTTTTGCACAAGAGTACATGTATCTCTTCCTCCCAGATCTCCAACTGGATCTACCTGAGTACACTAAACCATGCCTCCATACCACCACCTGTGTCTCCTCCAGATCTCTAACCAGATCTACCTGAGTGCACTACAACCGTGCCTCTAAAACACCACCAGATCTCACATACCTGAAGCTACCCCCGCATCTCGCCACCGTGCAACCAAACTCTCACCGTAATGTGAATCAGAAACAAGACCTCTAGAAGGGTCTACCAATGTGCAACTGTAACCGTGCACTAAGAAATAAGTCTCTCCATCATCACTGCATCAACCTGTGAAAACATGAAGATAAATTCCTCTACAATACTAGATTCCTATGGATCAATAATACATCATGATCTCATGGATCTGTAATACAAGATCTCACAACATGTGGATCTACAAGAATGAGCAATAACAAGATCTCACAATAACATGTGGATCTAACAAGAAGAAACACTAAGTGCTTTGCATACTATGCAAGCCATTACATGAGACTAAATAATACAAAGGAAATACAGTAGAAGATAATACCATCTTCTCACCAACAATGTACCTGCACTTTCCTTCTATTCAACTTCTCTCTATGAAATCTCTTGTCTTCATGTAATCTGCTTTTTCTTTTTCTTCTTCTTCATCCTTTCAACCAAGGATATCTCAATTCTTCTCTTTCCTTATTCCAACCTATCTAACCCTAGTTTTCAAGCTTATATAGCCATATACAAACTTAGGGTACAATAGCCATGCAATTACATCCTTTAAATCAGCTTTAAAACAAAAGCTAGATTAAATCCCGTGGGTTAAATAAAACATTCCACGCATAGGTAACCGGTCTTTGGTTACCCTAACCGGTGCTGGTTATTGTGTAAACCAACAAGGTGTAAATCATGTTATCTATGAAGCAATTCAACTCCACAATCCTAATATTTTAATCTACTTTCAAAAGTTGCGTTGATTGAATCGTAACTCATGACATAATTTAGGACTGTGTTATTTGATATATTTACTATTCAGAATTATAATTTTGAATGTAACACCTTAGTTAGAAAACTTGTTTTTATTATTACATTATGGTGAACCCTGTTTATTTTATTGATCACACCATTTCATGGCTTCGTTTCTCACCTATAGGGTTTCAAATTTATACATATAATTTTCAATACCATAGCTTTTATTTAGGTTTTCCTAAAAACCCTAATATGTTGTTACGTATTTTACATCACTACAATGGTTGGTATCAACATCCTATTCTATAGACTTATCTAGACATACCTCTAATTATGAAGGAATTAGAACACAACATAAGGGAAAATCCTTCTCATATACCTCTGTAGACACCGCTTTTGGTATCATTCCTCCCTCACCCCGTGTTGGCTCTACTTCTTTGAGATTACTCATTCGAATCCCTTTCCCCCCTAAATATGAATACATCCCATTTCCACCAAAAATACACATTCCCTTAATCACTCTCAATTAGTTAATTGATCCCCTTAATCCTTAATCCTCATTATATGTTAATGGGCTTCATGTAAACCCATTTGATAATTAATATTTTAAACTAATTCATATCACCTCACCTAATAATCAATACTCCAAAATCATTCAAATCATGCATCCCACTCATGAATTCAATAATGCAAAATAATCCACATGGGATTCACTATTGCACCTAACCATTCAAATCATGCACCCCACTCATGAATTAAATAATGCAAAATAATCCACATGGGATCCACTATTACACCTACTCATTCAAATCATGTCCCCCCACTCACTTAATCAAGGTTACTTTTGTAAACTAGGGTTACTTGATAACCCCTAAATTAACCCCATCTTCAGGCTATAAATATAGGCCTTTCCCCTCTTTCAGAACAAGTTGGAATTCATAGTGAACCTTTGATATTATAGCTCCTCATTTTCATCATATCATAATGCCATTGTGATGCCATTTGTGTCACCATAATATCATACTCATGCCTTAGTAGTTTTTTTAGCAAGTCAACCTCTTATAAAGTTCTTTGTGATTCTCTTAGGAAATCCACCTCTTGGCAAGTCCTCTATGGTTCTCTTGGAAAATCCATCTATGGGAAGGTCCAGCCCCAAAATTGTCATTTGTTGTATAAGCTTGGTTTGCTTTGATTAAGTCAGTGGTTTCTTCATTCATCAACATTTTCATGTTCTGACATTTATCAATTTCCGCATGTTATCCATCTATCTCTTGTTTATATCATTTTCTTTTATCAAACGGGGGTTGACATCCGTGAAAGGAAGGTAACACTTCTTGGAGCCGACTTCATTGGGCAGCCCCACATAAAATATCTAATCATTTTTTAGTGTCTTTGAGTTGCAAGTTTACCAAGATCGCAACAAGGAGCTCATTACTTACTTTACGCCCATATCATTTCTCACCATCTTCTCCCAAGGTACTAAGCCCTTTCATATTTGAGGTTTTTTGGTGTTCTTTGTTATCTAGCTCACTAACTGGATAGGGACAAAGAAAATATGATCAATAACCTCAATTACTAGGTGTTTCTAAAAAAGCAATCATTCATAAATTCAAGATAGGTAAAATCCAATATATGCCCAAGTGATATTAATCCACATTGAGAGATTTTTGGGGGTATTACTCATTTTTTTCTCAAGTTCTAGCTACACAAAGTATTCCAACTACTTGGGCATCAAACATTGTCCCCAAAGTGACTATGCATATGTCTACACAAAGTATGTGGCTTTTCGTTGAACCTAACACTACACATATGGTCTAAAATCCTATTCCTAATGCATATAACTAGTAAATTAAAGACACAAAAGCATAAACATCTCTTCTCACACAAGGTAAATCACATTTCATTGGATTTCCATTAGGCTAATTAATAACCCAAAGATCCCATGAGGTCCTTAGTTATCCATTATCACCTAGGTTTGATCCACCCAAGTTTTCATTCTATGATGGAAAGGATGAACCAAAACAAATTCTTTTCAGACCTTCAGTAGACACAAAATCACACACTTTGAGTCGTTATTTAGTCTCGATCTCATACTAATATTCATATGGTTCTTAAGTGAAAAGAGTAATAATTAACCCATGTCTTTGGCCATTTTACATTGCTTTCTGTCATTTTTTTTGATCTTACACCCGTATGTTCCCAGTATGTACTTTCATGTTGTGTTTTCCCTATTTCTAACTAGGGCACCTAGCCGGACTAGGCGCCCTCGATGCCCTGTTCCCCTCTAGGTTCCCTGATCCTCTTTGTACTTTCCTCTCACTTTTTAGGAACTTTCTAGCCATTTGAGATTCTTATATTTTTGGTGGTTGGCCTTTTTGGGGTTAGTTATGAAATTAAAGAAAGAAAACCATATAAATATAAAGTTATGTGACCATAATGAGGGACCAAGCACTAAGCACTTACTATCACCACCTAAGGTTGCATCCATCAAAGACATCTATAACTACATTTGCATCCATCTAGCTCCATCACAAGGCACACAAGGATGGTTCATCTACATCACACTTTATAGGAGGGGAGTCTATTGTTTCCATGCAGACATTTACTACATTCTACATCTAATTACTTGCTCGCTACTTCACCAAGTCGACCGACACAAGAGAACCTAGGGCACAATTCCGCACACACATACCTAGAACTACATTGGGTATGAGATGTAGTGCAACGCTCAATGATAATTCCATCAATTTGGCAGTTGATAACATTCCAAACCCTTCATATGCATCTTTATTTTTTTAGGGTTTTGATGCTTTGTCTGGGTTTTATAGGTGATTCTTCTATTTCGAGTTTACTAAAGTGCTTCGGGGATAATATAAAGACATTCATGCAACAAGAAGTGAACATAGTTGAACATCCAATGACACTCCATAAAAGGTTTCCTAACCATTCCTGCATACTAGGGTGCCCACAGTGCCCCTATCCCTCTCCAAGCACCCCATTCTAGCTAGATACCCAGATCTCGCACTTTTTCGAGCTCTTATGTGAAAGTTTCCTTATGTTCATATGGTCTTCACTGCGATACATGATCTGAGAAATCAGAATTAGCTAAGGCCTTCTTAACCTTGTTTACACATTAGGTTTCACATTTCATTGCTTAGGTTTCTTGGGTACTATTTCGTATTTTATTACTTCATTTTATTCAGCTTATTTGAATGCTCCTATAACATTATATTACACTAGAATAATTCTATTTTAGTTTAATCATTTTGGTGAACTCCACACTCAAGGCTCTCTTTCTCTTATTTACCATGGCTCAATCTTCTCAAGAATTTATTGAAGGCCATCCTAAAGTCATCAATGATCATATTGCTAAGCATCCTCAAGATCTAGACTTGCTTCTATATGCTGCTTGTGAGGAAGCCACAAACCTTGTGGAGCTTAATGCATCTACCATTATTCCCACCACAATTGCTACCTAACCGCTTGCTTATACTCTTCCACTTATCTCTACCATTCCCATTTTCATCCCTACTCCTACTAATCACTATAACCCGCCTCTTGTTTATCATATGTGGTAGGTTCCTTCCGCTGACACTCAAGACCTAGCCTCCCTTTATCAAGACATTTAAGCGCAAATTCATCAATTACAGCAAGCTACTTCTTGTGCATCTCCATCTTTGGATTCCACTTTATTGTTGCATACTCCATTCGCGCCCGCTATATCCACTTATCCACTTCCACCAAATTTTGTCACCCCTAAACTACCTATTTTCAATGGCCAAGGTGACCCACAAGAGCACCTCCGAGCATTCCATGTGGCTTGTCTAGATTTTGTGGATGATCACATTCTCCTAGCTAAGCTCTTTCCTCATAGTCTTCATGATTATGTGATGCATTGGTTTTACTGACTTACCTGTCCATTCAGTGACCTCTTTCATGCATCTAGTTGATTCTTTTCTCACTCAATTATCTATCAATATCAACTCTAAAATTTTGTATGCTCACTTGCACAACTTAAATAGGGATCTAACGAACACTTAGAAAATTATGTCTTGTGTTACAAAAACAACTTAGGTAAGATGTCAAATGTGCTTTGGAGGCTGAGCTTTAGGACTTGTTCATCCGAGTCTCCTACCGTCACTCTAAGAAAGTGTACTCTTTGATACCTCTCCTTCATGTGATCAACTCTGTCACACCTTTAAGCTTCGTGAAACCAATATTTAATCCATCAGAAAGCTTAAGTATCAGGAACACACATCATCATTTGCACGTTTTCAAAGAAAGTCAACATTTAAACCTTCCACCACAAAGCCTACTAACACAAAAATCATTTTCAACTCAGTAACTACTACTAACGAAGTTTAGTCACAACAACCTCAATGTACATTCACCAAATTTCCTATTGCCCCACATCTCATATTACAACAACGTCTTGAAATCAATCTTATCACACTTTCTCCACCGCTTTAATTAGACCCATCATGACCAAAAGGAAGAAACTACAATGAGAAATTTCAATATGACTATCACTAATGTGTGGGACACTCTACCAACAGTATTTCAAAATCCATACCATCATCCAAGATCTTATTGATAACAAAAATCTTGAATTTCAAGAGGCTACAAATTCTACACCAGTTAATGAAAATAATAAGCTCAAAATATTTAATAACCCACCTCCACAACACAACAAACAAATGACCGATTGATCAACTAATCATACTTATCACATAGTTCCTCTGCCTGCATCGGGGGCCCTTGATTTCTTAGTTCTTTGACACACGATGTTTCTCCACCGATTATTTCTTTATCTAATCATGATTACCATGCCACATTCTCTTCTAATCACTTACAAATTAACGACTCAATTGGATCGGTCCCTATTAATAATACTAAAGTCAATCCATCATGGCCTATCAACACATGTTCCATTCCGCTTCTTGATGCTATCGGTTATCCATGTTCACAAATATCCCGTCCGATGAAAAATTCATATGGAGTTGTCAAACTTCGGGTTACGATTGGTCCTCTTACTATGCTTGTATCCTTTCTCATGGGAAAAACAATAGATGGGTGTGATACACTCTTAGGTCTTAACTAGATTCGTAGGTCACAGTCTATCATTTCCATGAATCATTTACGTCTAAAGTTCATCCATAACAATAAAGTTATTGTTATCAATGGTGTGCCTCCATCTACCCCATGGTCCCGATCTCATCATACAATCGTTAGTGCATCATCTACTCCCTCTAGTGTGCCAAATATTCTAGAGCCTAAAGCTCCATCTGCTCCTAGCTCACATAATCATATACAACCTACATGGTATCATTGCTATGTTAGTCCCACACATCAATATAGGCCCATTCCTATGACGTTCTGCATCTGACACAAGTCTCCACCTTGCTTCATTCCATGATGGTGTTCATTGCCATTGAATTCTACTTTGCATAGATCTCCATCGCCTACACATTTTGTTACACCATGCCATCCACAATATGCTCATCCATCACATGCACATAGAATTCACTCACATGCGTAGTGCCTATCTCATATACCATTGTTATCGAGCATGGTCACACACCTTCATCGCCACTTATATCAAGTGGAGAACCTGTCCGTCCTTAACTTTCACCGATATTATATTCATCAACACATACTTGGGGGCATTACATCTATACTCCCCCATAATAGCATGTGACATCTCATTCTCTCATTGTTTTCTCCACACACTTACACGTACATCTTAACATACGCATCTAAGTCGTCACTACCCGATGACACACTCTAGTCACACGGTCCATCTTACCGGACTGATTGAGGGTATACATCACAAATGGACCTCATCACCCTTACACATTCATCATTCAATATTTTATCATGCAACATACCTTTACTAAGTGATAAATTTTTTATTCTACAGTGGTCACTTCTTCTAGCATCATCTCGTCATAGGCTACATCGTCACTTTCACTTACATCATCTAGTGGTATAGGCTTTAGGCTACATCACCACTCCTTTTCTATTCATCTTGTCATGATATATACTTAGGCTACAACATCACACACAACTCATCTATGTCACATATCATCACTACACACTCATCACAGCATGTTGCACATAACACATAGATTCGACCATTTCTCGATGACGCACTCTCATTTATGGTTCATTCTTGACTACTGAGGGGGCATATTAAATGAACCTCACTATATACAATTCCATTCACTAGGGGGCACACAAATCCTATCATTCACGTTGCATTCCATTCCATCCATCCACAACATACTACATTTTATGGTTGCATTTACTCTTGCTTGCACTTGATTTTACATGTTCACTTTATTACACATGCTAGCTAGATAACTTCTATGGAATTATCATTATTATACACACATGCACCATCACTTACTTTCTAGTTGTGATCACAGAGACTATGTAGGGATGCTACATGCAAAATGGATGCTTGACTACCAGTCCCACAATGGCTCTGGGGCATCCACATTCGTACGCTACATGTGTTATTATTTCATTTTTATTCATAACACACTACTTTGGTTTATACACGCTTTGACATATGTTTTATCTTTCTAATATGTTAATGTGTGTTTCATGTGCAACATTTGCTATGCATGGATATTTTATTCCATACTTGTTTGTTATATTATCTGCTATTGTTTGTTCTTGTTTGCGGGCTTTTCCCTTTGTCTTGTGTGCACACTTGTTTTTTTGCAGCCACTGCGGCCTTGAGTGTCTTGCGACACCATGAGTGGTGTCCCATGTTTGCAACCCGCTTTGTGCGACCTACATTGTCTTCTTGGGTGTTTACATTATCTGCTTATGTTCTAGCTTACACATTCTTTGTTTGGCTTACACTTGTTTTCTACATGCATGTTCGTACTAACACTTGTTTTCTAGCTACCTTGTTTGTTTGTGCCTTGGTTTCTACCAAGCACATCCCCTCCCCCTTGCAGGGCACAATTTCAGTATCCACGGTTGGTCCTCTTTTGGGCCGCATTCTCCTACCTCCAATGTCGCATGCACCCCCAAAGAGGGAGGGCATCATTTGGGTTTACACACGCACAGACGACACGTTCAGTTTTAGTTTTTTTCCATGACATAGGGGTTATACAATGAGCGGGTTCGTAATGTAGTCTACGAACTCCATACACATCAAATTTTATAGGATAAGGTGTCCTTAGCACATTCGGGAGTAGTTAAAGGATAGAGGATAAACCAGACCTTCCTCTCTACACTGTCATGGTGTCGGATCACCCAAAAACTAGACAATACAGAGATCTCTTCACTCTTGGGAAGCAATTACAAGTTGGAGGATAAATCAAACTTTCCTCCCTACACTTCTTTGGCCAGTGGCATGAGATCACCCAAAAACTCACACGACATCAACAAAATCCTTTCTACACCCTTTTTCTCATCACAGATTAGGTGCACATGTTCCTTTTTTATTTTCATACTTTCTTTACATGATTTTTACATATATACATGCATTTTTACACATTACACATATACATACGTATTTGACTACTTGATCATCTTCTCTTTTGCAAGTCAAGTCCGTCATAGTATGTGAAACAAGCAATCAACAAAAACACACACATGGCAGGTACATCACACACATCATACCAACCATGCAGATACACTACACACATTGGCATCTACACACGTGCTTTCTCCTTAGGTTCACTCTCATCACTTTTTTTTCACTTTTGCATCTTTAGTCTCCACGCTCCATGTTTTTTTTATCACTCCACGTTTTTTTGTAGTTCTTCGGCCTATTATCTACATCGATCTACATGGATATTAGGTACACATCTCTATCTACTTTATGTTACTGAGTTGTACACTCACCAACATAAAGTGGGGGAAAATATAGACACAAAATCATGCAATTTGAGTCATTATTTAGTCTCGATCTCATACTACTATTCATATGGTTCTTAAGTGAAAATATTAATAACCAACCCATGTCTTTGGCCATTTTACATTGATTTCTATCATTATTTTTGATTTTACACCCATATGTTCCCATTCTGTACTTTCATGCCATGTTTTCCTATTTCGATTTGGGCACCCAACTAGCACTGGGGCACGCTAGGTGCCCTGGTCCCCTCTAGGTGCCCTGATCCTCTTTGTAATTTCCTCTCACTTTTTGGGCACTTTCTATCCTTTTGAGATTCTTATATTTTTGGTGGTCAAACTTTTTGGGGTTAATTACGAAATTAAAGCAAGATAACCATATAAATATAAAGTTATCACTAAGCACTTTCTATCACCACCTAAGGTTGCATCCATCAAAAACATCTATAACTACATCTGTATCCATCTAGCTCCATCAAAAGGCACACAAGGTGGTTGATCTACGTCACACTTCATAAGAGGGGAGTCTATTGTTTCCATGCCCACATTTACTACATTCTACATCTAGTTACTTTCTTGCTACTTCACAAATTGTGACCAAGACAAGAGAACCTAGGGCACAATTCCACACACACACACCTAGAACTGCATTGGGTCTGAGATTTAGTGCAATGCTTAGTGATAAGTCCATTAATTTGGTAGTAGAGGATAGTTCAAACCCTTCATAGGAATCTTTCTTTATTTATGGTTTTGATGATTTGTTTGGGGTTTTGTAGGTGATTCTTACATTGCATGTTTACCAGTGCTTCGACGATCATACAATGAAATTCATACGACAGCGGAGTGAACACATGTGAACATCCAAAAACACTTTAGATGAGGTTTCCTAGCAATTTCCAAAGACCAGTGCACCCAAATATTAGATCGGGGCACCCACGGGTGCCTCTATTCCTCTCCAAGCACCCCATTCTAGCCAGACTATCCAGATTTGCACATTTTCGGGATCTCGTGCAAAGGTTTCCTCCTCATGTTCATAAGGTCTTCACTGTGACACAATACCATGACATCTCGTGAATCAAATAAGGCCTTCTTAACCCTCTTTGCACATTAAGGTTTCACATTTCATTGCTTAGATTTCTTGGGTACTATTTCAAGTATTTTATTACTTCATTTATTTAGTTATTTTACTGCTCCTATAGCATTAGATTACACTAGAATAATTATATTTTATTTTAATCACCTTCATGGCCTCCCATGCGGACTATCTAGGTAACAATATCCTACTAACCAATATTTTTCCATGTCATCTCAATGAGTATATATTAGATTGGCTCTATAATTTTCCTCAATGTTTGATAAGATCATTCCACACTCTAGTTGAAAATTTTCTTTCTCATTTCTCAAGCAATATCAATAAAAATCTCTCATTTCCCAAATTACGCAAGTCAAGAAACAATATAATGAAAGGGTCACAAACTAAAAATGATGCTTTCTTGAGGGCCTAAATCTATTTATGAGGGTGAGTTAATCGAATTATTCATTACTAACCTTATAAAAATTCAAGGAAAATACCATGCTTTCTAACTTCACACCCTTTGAATACCTATGTCAAATGATCAAGATCTATGAGATGAAGCCCTTTGGTGTCAACATTTTAACATATGACAACATGCCTACATCAAGTGGAAACAAGTTTTAATCAAAGTCATGATACAAAATAAAATCAACTCGATAACAAAAGGTTTGAAATAGTCACTATCACACAAGAAGAAGAAGTAGTAGTAGTCGTTACAACACATCTAAACAATTTATGAGCATATTTATTACAATGTCTTCACATAATACTACAAAAATCCTGGATGTAATTTTATTTAGTTACCTCCACCCACTATCATTGATACCGCTTTGAACCACAATCTACAAGTTTTGATAGTAAAGTGTCTAATGAGTACCATATATGTCTTTGCATTCCTCAAATAGTTTTATTTTTGTATTACATCTTAAGATCATACAACTAATTTAAAACAACATCATTTCTATGCCGACCTAGAGACACCCACCAACATGGTTGTAGCCCAACCTAATGCGAGATTGAAGGCACTCATCATTCCATTACTACATAATGAAGAGACTCACAAGAATTATGGAGTATATATGACTTATCATACAGCTTCCTCCTTTTCCAACCTACATGCTTGATCCCCACCCCATTAAGGGATATTAGAGGAAACCCCATCCATCACCTTTTTAGATTTGCATATTCCTCATGATGATAAGGAAGCATCTAGAACTATGTTCATTCATACACATGTTGATTCACATTTGATCCAAAGTGTCGTGGTAAAAATGGATCTAACTAAAACCTTTGCACTATGGCACTCCTTAAATCTTAAGGCTATAATACATAAGAACTTATGGGTATAATAAGGAAACTTGAGGGATTCGATGTCCAACAAAAAAACCCATTTGGGGGAATAATATTATCTATACATGTTAGATCCAAAATGATAACCACTTAATTCATTGTATTCCCTTCTAACACTATAATCAACATGCTTCTTGGATTCATGAGATGAGCATTGTGTTATGAATAATTAATCCATCATTTGCTTTCCCACATAAAGTTGTGTTGTCAACTTTAATTTTTCTTTTGGGTAGTCTATTAATAATATCTAATTTCTAGTTGTGTAATTGCACTTCTTACTTAATAGGGTGTGTTATGTTCAAGCTAGTTAATAAATAAAATTCATGTAATAATTTTTTTATGTTGAATAAACATGTTAATTTGATTTATGTTTACATTTTTATTAGAGAAAGAAAGCATCCGAACATGTTAGGTGGGAACTAGAAAAAATTAGGAGGTTATGGAAGGTCTAGGGAGAGCTTTTTGCAAAAGAGAGACAAGAGGATTAGCTCACGAAGTACCACTTCCTCTCAGCCCCAACCCCCGTCATATCCCCTAAAATGCTACAAAATGTTGCAAGATCACTATTCTCAATTTGCAGATTTTTTTAAACACTTTTTAACTGGAGCTTTGAACCGAAGGGTTAAGGGACCCCACCCTTAAAACTAAAACTGATAAAAAACTGAACAAAATCCAACAACACAATGCCCCACAAAATGGCCCGCACAGAGAAGAAGGAAACACCGAAGAACAAAGCGTAAGTGACAACTAGACAAAAAAAATACAATGCCACGTAACAAGAAAACAAACAGAAAAGAGTATTATTCCCATCTCCGAAATAGCCACCATCCCTAGAAAATAAGACCCGCTTTCTTCCCGACCACTACGTTGATTTCCGAGGCCGACTCTACACCCATGCCTCACGCCTCCCGACCACCACCGCTGGAAGCCCCGCCAACCCACTTTTTAGCCTTACCTAGCGTAAGCAAAAAACCTCCCTAACATAAGCTTGAAGCTCATTGAGGTGGTTGATTTCTAACTCGATAGGAGAATGAGAATAAATGAGATCCAAAGGAGGAAATCTGCTAGGTCCGAACCACCATACCAAAAAAAAACATGAACTTCCTCTGCGTGAAGTAACAACTCCTATACCACTTGCCAAGCCAATATTCCCCACTCCCGAAGCCATTCGCTGGACGTCTTCCACCTCCACCTAGAGTAGAGGGTCAGGGACATGGAACCTTTACATTTCTTCGTGCAAGTCAACACGATGGACAGGGTAAATAAAGAATTCCTCTACTGCCACAATATCCACCTTGACCAGATGAAGAAAGAGGTAGTTTGAAACGAAAGCTGTAGCGAGTTCAAAGTTGACTCTAGCTCTGTAGGAGTCCTACATAAAAGAATCACCAATTACATGCTCTATGGCCTCAACCTCGAGCACAGATTCATAAGCAAAACACCTCTTGAAGCCACCTATGGGAAATGGCCTAAGTGAAGGCCATTTCTCTTCTCTCCCCGCACAGAGTTATGAAAGGAAACCAAAAAAAGTCATTCTCGCCATCCCAAAAACACAATCAAATTGAAGTAGAGAGATAGGAACGCGAGTGGCGAACAAATATAAAGTATGGCACGTGTCACCATTAATTATTTGAACTTTTCCTGCTTCTACCCATCATGAATAATTATATCATCAAAGCCATGCCAATATTCAATCTTATTAGAAATTAATTCAAATCCTTGAGCCATTAATAGCCGTGTTAGCTAGCTGATCGAAGAATATAGCTGACCTCTCTTTAAACATGATTAATACTATAGCTATGCATCTTACTAAGCCAATAATGGATGGATGTTGGAGATATAGAAGTTTAGGTGCTAAGAAAGGGAAGAGCCCTTAGTAATCGCGTGAATGATTACTTGAGAATCTCCTTCCACTTGGAGTCTCTCGCAATTGCTTGACACCTCTAACTTGACACTCTCCAAAAGCGTTTGTGCTTCTGTAAGGTTACAAGTTCCATCATGCAATAGAAAGGATCCCACCACAACTAAAAACCATGATCATTTCTCACAATACACGTCGAAGTAGTGCCCAACCATAAGCAAATCCTCTCTGATCCTTGAAAGCACCTTTCTTAGAGATAGATGATTGTTGAAAGCCACACTTCTTGCTCTCCGATACTCGAGTTCTAAAACATATTTCCAGAGAAAAGAGGGAGATCCATCTAAGGCCATAGCTCCATAATCTACCACTTTATTCCCCAGTGCATCCTTAAGTGACCTATGAAACATTGACAAGGTCTTGATTAAGAATGAGTGGCTCATGCCCACACCAACTATTCTCCCAAAAGTTAGCTAGTTTCCCATTGCAAATTTGCCAAGAAACATGAGAAGATATGAGACTCTTACACCTATAAAGGAAGTTCCAGGACATGCGAACCTCTCGGTAACTCTTCACCGGATATGAGAAGCTCAGTCTGCTTTGCTACCAAGTATTTATGGGAAATCACTTGAAAGACCAATCTATTAGAATTTGATAAGAAGTTCCACAAAATTTTAGCACCAAGGGATATATTTTGGAGCTCTAAATCAATGATACATAGTCCCCCAAGCTCTTTTAGAAGCTTAAGGTTTTCCCATTTCACAAGATGGATCTTCCTCTCCTCATTGTTCCCTTTCCAAAGAAAGGACCTTAATATTTTCTCAATTTTACCAAGAACCATGTTGGGGATCTTCATCACGAGAAAGCATATAAGTAGGAAGATCACATAGAACAGATTGAATAAGAAGAGATATACCTGCTAAAGAAATCCATTTCCCTTTCCACGTTTGGAGTCTGGAGGTAAATGATCTCTCAAGTCATCCCAAAGAGAGGCTCTCCCCACTCCCACAAATAAGGGAATACCAAGATATTTATGAGGGAGGGCTCCAATCTCAAAACCAAAAACAGACTTGATTCTTCTCTGTAAACGAGGAGAAATATTAAAAAAGAAGATCACCAATTTGAGAAAGTTAATATTTTGACCTACGGCTTTGGAGTAAATGTTGAGAATGGATGCCAAAGCTCTCGGCCTCCGATGTTAGGAATATCTTGGTTAGTGCTCATATTATTGAGACTTATATGGGTTTGTTAATGTGTTGTAATTAATAATTATATTATCTACGATAATATAATTGTTAGTGAGGTTGTTTATAACAACCTATGTATGGTGGAGAGTGTTACAACAACTCATCTCACATTAGATGAGTTGTTATAGGAGTTGTTATAGCCTCCCTATAAATTAGGAGATGTTACTCCTATATAAATGTATTATTTCGTGAAGGAATATATATGTGTGTATTGAATATCATTTGTAATTGTTTTGTAAAATGCTTGCAGCCTTATCCAAATCAATATCCGGCACCAAGGTAAATCCAAAGAGAAAAGTGTCATCTGCGAACTATTGGTGGGATAGAGGAGGAAGGCCAACAACCATTTGCAGCCCTTACAGGGAGCCTTGAGTAATAGCATATTTTAGGGATCTACTCAAGGCTTCAACAACCAAGAAAAGAGGAAGGAAGATAAGGAATCACCTTGCATGATCCCTCTACAAATTGTGAAGAAACCTTCACTGAATTGTTGACAAGCACAAAAAAACATGGAGAAGAAATGCAACTAAAGATCCAATCACATAATTTTTCATAGAATCCCACCCACTTCAAATACATAATGAGGGATCTCCAGTTGAAGAGATCATAATCTTTACTGAAGTCAAGTTTTATCATCATCCTAGGAGAGTTAGAGGAGAGCAGAGAATGAATGAGCTCATGATAAATTACTATACCATATTAAATCGATCTTCTAGGGAGGAAACCACTATGTTCTTAATCAATCAACCAAGCAAGCAAAAATTCAATCTAGATGCAATTGCTTTAGAAATGATTTTGTACGTGGTGTTACATAGAGAAATTGGGTGAAAATCACCCATCAATTCAGCAGGGTTTTTCTTTGGAAACATACATATGAAGGTGTGATTAATTTCCCCCAAGATCTTCCTAGACCTCCTAAATAGCTCCATAAAAACCCAAACATCCTCAGAACCACACTCCAAAAGTATCAAAAGAAAATAACTGGAAAGTTTTCTCGGTCCAGGGCTTCATCTCTCTCCATCGAGAAGACAATTGAATGGATTTCCTCCCTAGAAAATGGTGATAAAATCTTGACATTATCTTCATCAATCACTACTCTATTTATCTGATTGAGAAGAGAGTTCTTCTTGTTAAGGAAAGAGCAACACTCCCCATTGAGAAACCCCTAAAAAATGAGACAACTTCGTCCTTGATGCCATCCTGCGATGAGATTCAGTTGCCATCCACCGATCTCAGCTTAGAGATGTAATTGTGATTCCTCCTAGCCTTGGCGACCAAGAGTGGAATAAATTAGTGTTATTATCACCTTCCAAAATCCAAACCTCCCTATATTTTTGTCACCAAAAATTTCCCTCTTCGAGTAGTAGATCCCCCAATTCACTTAAAATATCCTTTTCCTTTTTTATTCTTCTTGACCCATTCCATCCTGAATATATTTTTTCATTCAGCTCCTTGATCTCCTTTTCCACTCTTCTCTTTTCCATGAAGATATTCTTAAAAGTGGTATAGTTCCACACTAACAGCTTTTTCTTTTAACAAAGCCAATTTTTGGAGAGAATGAACATTCTACGGTCCCCGACACCGCAAAGGAAGACTAACAGCTTTTGACCAAATCAAGAAACCTTTGGTCTTATAACCACATAGATTCAAATTTAAAAGGAGACCTCCTTAGTGTAATGTCCATCTTAACATTTATGGAAATAGGAAAGTGATCATAACCAGAGAGAGAGCAAAACTACACTTTCCAAAAGGTAATGATTTTGAAGCTAGGCCTCGACACCGGAAATGGTCCAACATAACAACCAACCTACTAAATCTCAAGTGCTTGTTCGAGCAGGTGTGATCGAGCCCCTTTTAGGATCGACATCAACAAGATCGAGTTCTCAACAAAAGAAATGAATTCCTGATGGGAACGAGGTTTCTAATGAACCCCTCATCTCTTCTCCTTATCGTAGAGAGAGTAGCATTGAAGTTTCCAAATGAGAATGATTTTATCTTGAGAAAAATTCCTCAAATCATCTTCCAAATTGTGACCAAAATTCCCTTTTCCAAATAGGATTATTGAGACCATAGACATTACATTGGAAGAACATCTCATCCATATGTTAAACCTTGATTTTTCACCATTGATGATAATTGCTTTTTGAAAGAAGCTCAACTAGAACTTTTTGTCCTTCCACAAAAATCCCCACGCTCCGCACACACCTTCTAAATCAACGAAAATACCAAAACAACCCTTCCAACTCCACTTACAACCCTCAAGGCACTCATTTTTGGTCATTTTCTATTTCTTGGATTAGGCAAAGATCCACTTCTTGCTCAAGAACACACTTCCTGAATAGGCATTGTTTGTTAGGGGAATTCAGGCCCTAACATTCCAGGATAGAATCCTCATCCTTTCTTCGGAGAGGACCCGCCTCTCCTACTTGAAGACTAGAAAAAAATCCTAATCTGTTGATGTTTACCTGTAGAAATATCTCGGCATATAGATAACTTCCTTCGAAGGGTGACCCAGTGGATTCTTTGGACCACAGTCCACATGATACAACACATGTGTGGATTGGATAGATCCTCGAATAACAGCTTGATCGGCTCTTTTTTCTCTCACCAAAACTGACTCTCCTTCGTCCTCATCCCCGTTAATCGCCATGGAAGTAATAAGATCATCATGGTTACGAACCCATTTATCCAACATTTCTTATGAAACTCCTTGACCCAATTTTATCCCTTCTTTCATTAATACCAGAAGACAAGTGGAATCTTGAACAACCGAAACTATTTCCTTGACAAGGGAAAAGGCAACGGGTATAATTGAGCAAGGTTAGAGATCACCATTTTCTACACCTTTCCTCTCACCTTGTATTATCCAAGATAAGGTGCGTGGACATTGCCAACCTCTTCAACTCGAATCTCCACAACTTTCTTCCAAGATGGGTTACTCGTGGTGGGACTATTTTTGCAATCCCTTTGAAAATGACCCTTTTTCTTACATTTGAAACAACTGAAAGAGATCTTCTCATATTCAACTCTTTGAATCCATTTACCAGAAGGGGAAGAGATTACATTTTTTTTGTAGTATCCGAGACGAATCAATAGAGACACGTATCCTAGAAAAGGCAAATAAGGATCCTTCAAGGGTTACGGGGTCGATGCGAATAACCCTGCCCAAATTTTCACAAATCTTGGTAAGAATTTTTGGATTCCAATATTCACTTGGCAAGGCATATAATCTCACCCATACTTGAAGTTCTTCCATTACTACTTGCTTCGATCAAATTTTATAGACCAGGCTCTAATATGCACTCCAGAGTCTAGAAAAAACCTTTCCTTCCTAGGTAGGGTTTCTTTCTACTGCGCTTCACTCCTAAAAATAACCAAAAAGAAGCCTTTGGCTAGGAAATGCACCCTCAGACCACTTCCCCATTGGGTTTCACACTAGTTGTGAATGCCATCAGTTGAGAGCCACCTGCCTACAAAATTAGCAAATATTTCCCTCTTACCAAGAAGGGAAAGTTGCGCAGACAGACCGTGGTCCGTAATGTTCCTTGATATTGATTGTTTCATATTCCTCTGACGGAGAGCCACTCGTGACATTTATGCCCTCGATGTCCTCCTAAGAGACAAATTTCGTTGATCCCACCTTGGACCCCAGGCTTGCGAACCTCCCCGATGCAGTCCTACCCCAAGGAGTCTCCCTTGGCCACTATCGGCGAACCATGATAATTTTGAGTCATCGCCTCCTTTGAAATTCAAAATTTTCCCCGCTCCATCTAGATGTTTTTCAATTTTCTTCTCCAATGTATAATAATATATGATATTGCTACTCATTTGTTTTGCAAAGTTTTTTGTCCCATAAAAGACTAAATTCAAATGGATAACAAAAGAGCAAAAATTGTACTACACAATAACCAAGTGACAATTTACTGATTTTTAGGAGTGAAAATTTATAGTTTTTCAACACAAAATCTAAGAAACAAGGATCATGTTAGGTAAAACCCTTTTTACTAGGTTAATTAGCATTTACTTTAGGTAACTACATTATTATTGAGTTTTTAGTAGTTACTTTGGTGACTTTTATTATTTGGTTTTGTGGTTATATTGTTATAACCTTTATTGTTGTTTTATTGTGCATCCGTGAGGTTATTGTTGCATAGTTGCAACATCTTGTTTGTCTATATGTGGCTATGCAATATCTATAAATATTGCAGCCTTATTATTCCTATGTAATTTGGTTGTAATATGTTGGAATCAACTTGTTAACTACTCATTGTAACATGATATTTTCATATCAATAAAATAATGGTAGGCTACCTCCTTATTTCCGGTCCTCAAGATTTGGTTTTAGAGCAAGGATTTGAGGAGCATGTGCAAGAAAAAAGTGTTATGGGAGGTTGCAACTGAGTTAAGAGGTCTTAAAGAAGAAATTTGTGTTCTAGGAGAGCTTGTGCTGCCTCCACCAACTTCCTAAAATAACCCTGCATCCCCATAACCTCCAGTTTATCTTCTAGGTGTTTGAAAAGATTTTTTTCTTCCACTGGTGCCTCCTGCACCTGGAAAAAATTTCTTGCATTTGGAGAAATCTAGTTCAAGAAATCATAAATAAAAAAAATCCCCAACTAGGGGTTTTCTCTCTAAATTTAGAGGTATATTTAGTTACTAATAAAACTAGCAGTCTAGTCTATTTAGAGGTCTCTTCTTTTATAGGTGAGTTGAAGGTCTTACACTATGCTAACTATCCCACCGAGATGGGAGTCAAATTAATTTGGTCTATAGAATGACTTGAGTGTTGCAAAGGCTATACCCATTGAGTTGGGTATATCAATGAGCTATTTCATATGAGACATGTCAAGGCATGTTGATCTTTGACGAGTTGACCGAGTTGATTAATCAACAAGTTGTGCATCAATCGGGCCGAGCCCACATTTCTTTTCCATAGATCGCCAAGTCCATTCATATGACAACCCCTACTCACGAAAAAACCCCGCACATAATCAACAAACACAATAAAACTAAGATAACAACCAAGTTACATTGTTTAAAGGGATGAGCAAATCAACAAACCACCAAATTGGGAAACAACCGAATCACCTTCTCCTCTATTACCCGTATAAATTGAGCCATCCAAATAAACAAGCAAAGAAACCAACAAAAAAAAAACGAAGGTGAGAAGCATAGATATTAAAGCAGCTCATATCCTTAATTAGAAGAATCCCTAATCCACCCCCTCTTTTATGCAACCATATGTCCCTCCAACCGCATGACACATCACCTTTTTTAAAAGTTTAGAATATGTTTTTATGTTTAAATAAAATTTTGTTCATGTGACATTACATGCGATATAAGCGCTTTAGTGGTTCAAAAGCATGGTTTTATGAGCTGGAGGTTTGTGGTTCGACCCCCCTATCAACCATTAATTTTTTCAATTGATTTTGGAGGCACATTTAACAACTCTCACCAAACTTGGAGCCTAAAACCCTCACTAACTCGGTTAGCTATATCCAAACCCTCCACCGAACATAGCGGAGAAAACCCTAGTTTTGGGGTAAAATTTATTTATCCCACTTTTGTAAAGATATGGGAACCTAAAAGTGCCATTTTGAGATATTTTTGTTGTTTTTTCAATTTGTGAGCCATTCTCGAGTTTCGTAGGCCACCCGACCTTGCAAAACAATTTTTTTTCCTGCCATTCCATTTTTCCACACAATTGGTTGTAATATTGTATATCATATTTTTACTGTATTTTTGCATTGTTTTGTGCTAACAAGCCATATAGTTGGGAATTGTCTAACCACCCACTATGGTGAACAATGCTTTGAAGTTCTTCTTTCTTGACTTCAATCGCTTTGTGGTGAAAATTATGCCGTGTGGAAGACCAAAATCCGAACTCAACTCGAGTTTGAAGAGATTTGGCTTGTTGTGAATGGTTCCACAACCAGATCACTAGATGATGCAGCCCAACAAATATAATTTGACAAGGCCAATCAGAAGGCCAAAGTCATAATATTGTTTACAAGTGTTTGATGATGTGTAAATCCACATTTGAGATGCCAAAACAACCAAATAAGTGTGAGATAAGTTAAGCACCATGTACACACCAAAAAAAAGAACACAATATAGAATTTGAATATTCAACAGCATACACTCAAATTCAATCCAAACAAGAAAGTGCAATATTTCTTGTAGAGAGTTAAACATTGAGGGATTCTCTTCTAGCCTTGGGAGAGGAGGTTACTGATACAACTCTCATGCCTATTGTTTTGAGAGCACTTCCTTCCTCTTACCAAAGTTTTGTGACGACACTAAACTTGTTAGATTAGATGGATACTTTTGATAAACTAGTGAATCTAATACAACAAGAAGCATTGTACCAAAAATATGATGAAGAGAAGAAGGCACTATCTTCTCATCAGAAAGGAAAAGGCAAAGCACAATCTTCTCAAAATTCCCAAAAACAACATCAAAGACGGGACAAGAAAAAAAAAAATGTCCTATTTGCAAAAGAAGACATGATTTAAAAGATTGTTGGTTTAACACATACAAGAAAGGTTCATCGAAAGCGGTTCGAAACCTCAAAATCAATAGCCTTATCGGGATAGTTACAAAACAAACATGGGTAGAAGAAGGGAAACTAGAGAAAGAAGCCCCATCAGCAAGGAAATGTAGTTGAACAAGAAGAGCATTCAGAAAATGAGGACTTCTTATACACTGCTCATTCCATTGAACCATCAACATCATCTAGTGTTGTTTGGTACGTTGATTCATGAGTCACTTGACACATGACCGGGCATAGAGACTATTTTACTACCATGAGGGACACACCTTCAATAAACCATGTTTCATTAGGTGATGATTCTTCTTACACAATACAAGGTATTGGGAAAATTTCTCTACCTCTTTGTTCATAGAATTGTAGATTAACAGATGTATCATATGTCCCTAACTTAACAAAGAATATACTCTCACTTAGTCAACTTCTAGATCATAATATGAAGATTGATTTTGATAGCCATTCCGGTAAGAAAGTGTGTTTGATTTGAGAAAAATCCAGAGGCTCAAAAATTGTTGCAAAATCCTCCAATGTGGGATGTATGTTCTAGCTTGAATTTGTCCACAGGGATGATCAAGAACTTGTGGCTAAGAATTCTTCCTCTACACAACCGTGGCATCGGAGACTTGGTCACATCGGTTTCAAATATCTCGCACACACTTCGTCGATAATATGGTGAGAGGATTTCCATATCTCAAGAAGGATACAAACAAGTTTCAGAATCGCTAAGCGGTAAAAACACATAGATTCATTCCGAAAGAGTACTTATCAAGCTCTAAGTAAGCTTGATTTGGTTCATATCGATCTTTGTGGTCCGATGCAACCTAGTCATTCGGATTTCAGTATTTCATGCTATGTGTTGATGATTATTCAAGAAAATTGTGGATTTTTTTTCTTCATGAGAAAAGTGATGCTTTTGAGAACTTCAAAAAGTTCAAAGTGGTTATAGAGAATGAAACCGGTTGACATATCGATCTCTCCACTCGATCAAGGGGGAATTCAATAGTAATGAGTTCAAAGTCTACCCGCAAGCTCATGTGATTCGTCGAAAGATGCCTCCTCCACACACACCACAATAGAATGATAATGTTGAGAGAAAGAACCATACTATCATGGAGATGGTGTGTTGCATGATCGATGATTATAGACTAGCAAGGACATTCTAGGAAGAAGCAGTGAAGACAACAATATATTTTCTAAATATAATGACCATAATTGCTCTTGATGGAGTAACACCACATGACACATGGTCGAATCGAAAACCATTTGTTGCACACCTCGAGTATTCGGTGCAAATCCAACATGCACATACCCAAACAGAATAGAAAGAAGTTGGATATGAAATAACATAAACTCATCTTCATTCGATACAAAGGTGAAGAGGCTCTTGGGTATCGATTGATGGATCTAAAGACTAGAAAAGTCTACACTAGCAGAAATTATGAGTTCTTTGAGAAGAAGGAAGCCGAGATTCCTTCTCTAGACTCACAAGATGTAGATAGTTCAAATGTTGTAAGAACAGTTGATGTTCCCACCGATGATGACATCGATGATGGTCGACAGACCACGACCCACGGGGACAATAAATCATATGCTCGAGTGGTATACAAACATGATTCAAGATGTGAAATTGGATGCTCCACCGGATACATCCACCATTAGACCATGGACTTGCAAAAATATCGAGAAGAAGAAAACTTTGCTTTGATGAGTAGAGTTGTAGAATATTTTGAGCCATCTATTGTCTAGAAATCCTCACAATCAAAAGCTTGGAAAGATGCCATGGATGTTGAGTATCAGTCATTGCAGGGATAAGTTAATGGTGAATATTCCATTTTTGAAAAATTTGAAAAGGTGAATTTTCTAGTGCAAGTGTCGAGACTTGTTCGCCTAAAAATTATAGTTTAATTTTTTTTAGGGGTTGGCTTCGCCTACCCTTGAAACTATCCCCTATATAATCCTAGATTATTCACCAGGTAGAACACTACTAGATCACTCATACCACATGGGGGCATATGTATTATCAAGTATAATAAATGCGCGACAGGAGGGCAGAGGCTACAGACGCATGATAGGAGGGTGGAGGTTGAAGACGTGTGACATGGAGAGTTTGTTGATGTGTGACAGGAGTGTAGAGGAAGTAGACACACGACAGAGAGTTTGTTGATGCGTAACATAGAGATTTTGTTGTCGCGTGACCAGAGGGAAGAGGCTATGGCGACGCGAGAGCACGAGAGGTTATTGATGCACATCGGTGAGGTTCGTTGACGTGGCCAACTACCTTGTTGATGCATGAAAACAAAATGTCATGTCGCGTTTCTACCTTCTCACACACGCCTTAAAAATCGTGTGAAAATTTTGTTGTTGGACCCCCAAAAAAATTGCCTTCTCGCGAAACCGATTCCGAGGATATTCGCTAGGTATTTTCCACCTCTGATTTCTAATAGGTCTCTTAAAATGAACCCTGAGTCATTGATGAAAAACAACACCTAATAGCTTGTCAATCTTCCACAAGGGAAGAAACCCATTGGTTGTAGATGGGTATTCAAAACAAAGACAAAGTATATGGGACCGTAGACAACTACAAAGAAATATTGATAAAGCAAAAAGGCATGTAAGAAACAAAGGTTATAACATCTCAAATTGTTCAGATAGTTCCTCTTCTCATCCCTTGAGGAAATGCAAAATTAAGAGGGGAATGTTAGGTAAAACCCATTTTACCAAAGTTAATATAGCATTTAATTAGGTAACTATATTATTACTGAGTTTGTTTAGTAGTTATTTTGGTGAATTTTATTATTTGGTTTTGTAGTTATATTGTTATAACCTTTATTGTTATTTTATTGTGCATCCGCAAGGTTATTGTTGCGTATAAGTAACAACATACTTTTTTGTCTATATATGGTTGTGCAATATCTATAAATATTGCAACCTTCTCATTCCTATGTAATCTGCTTGAATAATCTTGTTAACTACTCATTATAATATGTTATTTTCATATCAATAAAATAATCACAGTCTACCTCCCTATTTTTGGTCCTCAAAGATACCCCCCAGTGATTTCCTTGTGCTTCATACTTATATTTCATATTGTGCTTGTTTTTTTAAATAAATATAGTTTTTTATCTTGTTGTTGTAGGTTTTTTTTAAAAAATCAAGGTTTTGTCTCTAAGTTTAGAGACCCTTGCTAAGTATATTGGATCCTCAAATTTGGAGGTACTAATAACCTTCCTCCAACCAACCGTAGCGAGCCATTCCCTCTTTGGGAAATCAAATCTCCTCAAAGCTCCAAAAGCATATCTCCTTTCAGATCATCTATTCCATGCATAAATCACAACCCAGAAGCATATATCATCGCAAGTGATTGGTAGTGGTAATAATTACAAAGACAAAATTGACACCATAATTGAACTCTTAAGAAAAGGATTCAAGGATCCAACAACAACTTAATAGTTTACATGCCAAAAAATCTCTAAATCCATAGATCACGAGTTCCATATCCAACCATCAGCGTATTTTTGTAATAAGAAATTCTTTACACTTAAACTCTTAAATATCATATAACGTAGACTAGTTATTAGTGATTTTTGTAGCTCCCATGGTTTAAAATATTTTTCTAAAAACATAACACGATAAGAGGTATTAGGGTCAACTCCACAACCCCACCTCATATGATTTTTTTATTGAAATTTTGAATACCCACTTTTTGGGGGAACAATTACTCAAGACTATAATTCACGCCAACTAACTAAAACTAACAAAGAAACCCCTAATTGGGGTCCAATTAAAAAAAGTGAATATGTTTTGTAAAGCTTGATTTTTTTCTAAATTGTAAAGGGGATTATTGTCAAGAGGCTAAAGAACCCGAAAACTAAAAAAAGAAATTGTAAAATTTTTCAAGATTTTACAAGGGGGAATTTTGGTACTTTGTATATCACATTATACTAATTTGTAGGTTGTCATATCAATTTCAAAAAAATCTAAAATTACAAAATTTCAAAGCAAATATGGTAAACTACAAAATTGTTTCAAATCACAATCACGAGATCCTTATATCTCAACAGAATTTGGTATTATCGGTGAATTTGAACCACACTTATGAGTAAAGTCATTTTTCTTCAATCTACTATGTCCAACACCTAATATAGCTACAAAAATGATGTTTGGGTATCATAGATATAAATCATTAGAGATAAATAAGAGTACTTGTACTCATTTATACCTCCATCCATTTCACATCTACCATGATTGTTAGACGTAAATCTCGACGTTTAGTTTTAGCCAATAAGTAGGTGTCATTGATTAGACACATCGCTTTCACGTATCGTCTAAATACCACATACCATTCTGCTCACATGTGCATTTACGTATCTCTCAATTACATCTATATATATCAAGAGGACAAAATTATTACATGTACCGACCAATATATTAGAAGGGAACTTATATAGAGAGGTTTGGTATGTCAGTATGATAGTATATATAAAGAATGACCTTTTTGAAGTGATAAGGAACCCTTCTTTCTCCCATATTCTACACACATGACTACAAATTCTCCAAAGTTGTTTCTTATAGACTCGCAACTCCTACGTGGAGACAACTATGTTATATAGTTGATGGCTTCTTGTTTGGACTTGAAAATGATGTTGTTATGCAATGCCAGTTTGATAAATCCAATCAAAAAGACAAGTTGATCATATTGCTTGGAGTTTAAAATGAGGTTCAACCCCACATTCAAGATGCTAAAATGGACAAGGAAGAATGAAATAAGCTTAACACAATGTATGAGGCTAAGAATAAAAACACCATTCTCTACCTCTAAAGTTAGCTACACTCTCTCAAAATGAAAAGTGGTGTGAAAATTGAATCCTATTAAGGTATATTACAACATTAATGGTGTTACTCCTTGTATTAGAAGTGAAAGCAAAAATTCACCTCTCTTACCAATTATCTTGAGAGATTTATCCCCTCCTATAATATCTTTATGACCATTTTGAATGTCGTGGGACAAACACCGACATTCGAGAAGTTGGCAAACAAGTTGCAATAATAAGAATCCACACACATGGCATAACAATAAGAGGAACATATTCTAGCTTCACATCAAAAGGGAAAAGTTTGGAAATTCGCCAAGCAACCCCAAAAGTATAGTAATTAGCAAAATCAACAAGGGAACAAATAAAAATCAATGTCTAATTTGTGGCAATAAGGGACATAAACTGAAATATTTTGGTATAATGGATTATAATAGGGCTCATCTAGTGGAAAAAAACCAAAAATAATCCCATTCACAACAAAACAAGTATCATGTAAAGAAGAAGGGAAAATTGAAGTAAAATAAGCAATAACAACAAGGAAACATTGTTGATGAGGAAGACGAACCCTCTCGATGAGGATATATTTATGTTACTGAATCTCATGAGGAATCAACGTTACAAAGTTCTAACTGGTATGTTAACTCGGTGGAACCCAACAAATAACTCGATGTAACATTTTAGTTTACGAGAGACACCCAACAAAAACCATGTTTCCTTGGAGGATGATAGTTCTTACAGTGTTAAAGGCATCAACAACATCTTGTTACCCTTGGAACACATGAATGCAAGATAACAAATTTCCTATACATCTTGAGACTTACTAAGAAATTTGATGCAGGACATCATCTTTGTCAAGATAAGAATATCTCAATTGGTGTTTCAAGAGTCCTTGGAGGTAAATCAAGTTCACAATAATTCATGTTGGGAATTAGATGTGTGCTTGAGTTGATTTATAGCATTGGAGAGGTTTTTCCTCCGAAATATAGTTTGAAAATTTGAATATTGATAAATTTGTATATGTATATAAAGTTCTCGTTTATGAACAACAGTGAGTTTTTTAGGTGTCTTAGATAAGTCTTAGAGGTTTGACAATGTAACGTGAGGTGTATTCAAGTTTGGTATGTTGTTGAGTGAATGTAGGAGGTTGTGAACTACTTCTATGTTGGAAAAAATACTCATTTATGTTTAGATGGTTGGTTGAGAGAAAATCTCAACAAGAATATTCAAAATCCTAAAATTAGAAGGTTTCGTGATTCTTTCTAGTCATGGAATAAACGAATAATAGAAGGAGAAGGAGGGCATTCAATAAGAATAAGTGTATCTAATTGTTTCATGAAGTTTTTTATATGTAATTCTTCCCAGCTTAAGAAAAAAACAAAGTAAAAATAAGAATTTCTTGAAGTTTTCATTCTTTCCTTAGATCAATTGGTGTGTATTGAATTTGTTAAGAATCTAGAATACTTACTCCCAAAGATAATTATGGTTTTATAATTTTTCTTGAGTTCTCACATGTTTTTGCTAATTATCATGCATTCCTAAACAAAGCTTATTGTGCAGAGCTAAAGGAGCATTCTCGACTTAGTCCACCAAAATAAAAACTTGCAAATGGTCCCCATGGTGCTTATCTCGATAGATTTTGAGATTTGTAAATTTCTATACGAAATATAAGTGAATTTTTCTTTTATCGCCCTTAGAAACCTTGTTTGGGGTTTTAAATCAAAATCTTCATATCATTGCTGTTGTAGAATCTCCAAAACTAAAAACTAGAAAAATTGATCTTTGTAGGGTTCTTATAAGGTTGAAAAAGGTTTCATATATTTTGAACCTTAAAGGAGTTATATTTAATTAACAGTCCTATCAAGACTAAACTGTGAAATCCGACAGACCTAAGTGTTTGTCCTCAAGTGTGAACTGGGTAAAAACCATAAAGTAGTGGGTTGAGAAACGTGCCAATATTCTTAATAAAAAAGGGTATCTAGAAATGTGGACAACATTCTAAGGAAGTGATTCAAGAAATCTAGACCTAAATTTGTTAAAACATAGACCTACTAGACTGTGACAGGACAGGGTTTTAGAGACAAAGAGAGAGATCTTGTGAAGTGTATTCCAATTTGTCTTCTCTAGTCAATACTTCATGATAACAATACCCATTCAAATGTAATTAGACTCTGATATACATCTATTATCAACAAGATGTCATGTTTTAGTTCTTTTGAAGGAAGAAGTTTGAGATCTCATTGTTGAAGCACTATAACCATATTTTTAGTTTGGAGATGGACTTGTGAATGGTCCGGAGTTTTCCATATAATTATTCTAGAGCTAGACTTGTGAATGGTCCAGAGAATCCCATATATTTCATCCAGAGCTTCCTATGTATTTGGTCCAAATCTAGTCTTACGAATGGTTTGGAGATTCCTATAATATTGGTCCAGAGCTGTAAGAGTATTTAGTCCAGTAGTGGGTTAGTTAGCATCAAGTGGTATCGAGTGGGATGAATACTCGAGATATCAATCAAATAATTCAAGGAAGTCAAGAAATTCAAAGAAGTCAAGAGAGTCACAAAAGAGTGATAAGGAGATTTAGGAGTCAAAATGGCTATGAGAGTAAGAGGTGGAGGAAGAAGACAACCTACTTAGGCTATGTTAATGGAGGAGATAAAAGGGCTCAAGGAAAGACTACAAGAGGTTGAATTAACTCAAAGGAGAGGAGTTGAGACTGGATACATTAGTGATAGAGAAGAAGAACCTAGAGCTGGACCAAAATATTTTTCAAGAGGGGAAGAAACTATCGAAGATAGATTTTCTCAAGCTATTGTGAAAGCTACTTCTAAGCCAAAACTAGAAGTTCCTATGTATGAAAGGAGCTTAAATGTTGAAGAGCTGATAGATTGGATCAATGCCATGGACAAATACTTTGAATATGAAAATGTGGATGATGATAAGAAGGTAAAAAAATTGTTACTAGGATAAAAGGTCATGTGTCCCTTTGGTGGGATGGATTACAAGAAGAAAGAGTAAAGAAAGGAAAGACCAAGATCAAGAAATGGGATAGGATGGTGGCTAAACTGAAAGGAAAATTCATGCCTAAAGATTATCAGAAAAATCTTTTCAAAATGTTACGAATCTCATGCAAAAGGAGATGTCAATAAAAGAGTATAGAGATGATTTCTACAGATTGACCATTACAGTTGTTCATATTGAGGATGATGATAAGAAAGTTTCTAGATATCTCAGTGGGTTTAGATTACTATTGAATATGAGATCAGCATTTTGATGTGTAAATTAGTTGAAGAGGCATGCCAATATGCCTTAATTGCGAAGAAAAGTTGTCAAGAATATATAATCAAATATCAAGGGGTAGAATTGGAACCTTTAGAGGTAAGACACCGATTGTTAGGAGTATAAACAATGTATTTATTGGTAGATTTTTAAAATGCAGAAATTTTGGGAATAGATCTTATGAATTCCTAAAAATCATATTCAAGCTAAGGAAGTGTTCATATAGCTCGGAAGATGAGAAAGAAAGTGATAGTTCAACTATTTATGAAGATGCCCCTAAAATCGGTGAATCGTTGCTCATGAGGAGGATGTTGATTAAATCCATTAAGGAGATATAGAAACCTGCAGAAAGAAAGACATTGTTTAGAAAAACTTGCAAATCCAAAGGTAAATGTTACAAGGTAATTATAGATAGTGGCAGTACTGATAATCTTGTAGCTTCTGAGATGGTTGATAAGATGAATTTGCAAAGGTTAGTGCATCCTATTCCTTATAAAGTATCTTGGTTACAAAAATCCATATAATTTTAGTAAATGAACAATGTAAAGTAGAATTTCATATTGGTAATTATATTGATGAATTAATGTGTGATATTATGCCAATGGATGTTTTTCATGTGCTTTTAGGAAGACCATGGCAGTATGATAAGAAGAAAATTCATGATGGTAGGAGGAACACTTATACTTTTGAGATAGAAGGGAAGAAACACACTCTTTTTCCATTAAAGGAGGATAATTCAATCGTTGAAATAAATCTTAAGGTATTGGTGACAGAAACAAAGAGTTCTTATAGCAAGTGAGTAAAGAAGAAGGTAGTTGTAGAGAAAAGGCACCTAAAGGTTTATATGATATGTTTGAAAATAAGATGAATTCAGTTAAGAAGATATGGCAGGTCATGAAGCAAGGTAAGGAACAAAGAGGCCAAGAATATGTTTGTGAAGATGGTCATCAAGTGTTAGATCATGAAGTGAAACAAGTTGATGAAAGGAAGCAAGAAGAAATGAGTATACCTTTAAAGAATGGTCTAATACATGTGTGGCAATGGATAAATGGAGAAGAAGATTTTCAGAGGAGATCTCAGATAAATGAGAATAAGAATGTTGATTTAGGAATGTATGAAGAATTCTGAGAGTGCAAAAAGAGGTGATTATAGAAGCTCAAGAAACTAGTAGGCTTGAGACAAAAGAAGTTTACAATGACAATTGGAGAGAAAATACCTGTTATGATGTTTCAAGGTGATGAGAAAGGGTATATTGAAGCCATGAAAGATGAAAAACAAAATAATCAAGAAAGACATTGTACAGTTGTGCTAGAAGAAGAGAAGAATAAAGAGAAAATGAAGAAAAGATGATTCTCATAATTGATGAGAATACACCTCTGAATCGTAAAAAATCAGTTGATTTCTTTGATATGGTTTCTCCATATGTAGGTATGACAAGTCAAGATAAGAAGGAAAATGAAGGAATAAAGACAAATGAGAATGAATCCTTTAGGATTCATCATGAAGACAAAAAGCATAAACAAAATGCACAAGAGTCAAGAATGCCTCAAAGGCATAGTGAAATGATCCATTTATTTAATGCATTTGTTTCATGTGCATGTATGGTTAAGAAAGATGAAGAGAAAATGGAGATCACAAGTATGAAGATGAAGAAAGAGGAATTTGATACAAATGAATCCAACTCTCAATGGAATAATTGTGCACTAGAAAGTAATGCATGCTTGTATCGGTCATTATCTCATTCAAACAAACCTTGGGATCCATGAGGATAAATGTAAAATAAATTCAGATATATATAAAGTATAGCAAGAATAACATCAATGATGAATGGTTCATGAACAAGAGTCCATGCTGAAATTTTTGTACCTTGGTGGTTTTATGCAGGAGCATTGTCTTTGTTAAGATAAGAAGATCTCAATTGGTGTTTCAAGAGTCCTAGGAGGTCAATCAAGTTCATAATAAGTCATGTTGGGCATTAGATGTGTGCTTGAGTTGATTTGTAGCATTGGAGAGGTTTTCCCTCCAAAATGTAGTTTGAAAATTGATAAATTTGTATATGTATATAAAGTGCTCATTTATGAGCACTTATGAGTTGTTTAGGTGTCTTAGATAAGTCTTAGAGGTTTTCCAACGTAGCATGAGGTGTATTCAAGTTTGGTATGTTGTTGAGTGAATGTAGGGAGGTTGTGAACTACCTCTATGTTAGAAAAACAATCTTTTATGTTTAGATGGTTGGTTGAGAGAAAATATCAACAAGAATAGTCAAAAGCCTAAACTTAGAAGGTTGTTGTGATTCTTTCTAATAATGGAATAATCAAAGAATGGAATGAGAATGAGGGAAGTCAATAAATAAGCATATCTTACAATTACGGGTAGTTTTTTCTATGTTATTCGCATTTGACCAAGAAAAATAGAGTAATAATAAGAATTGTTTGATTTTTTCATTCTTTCATAATCTCAATTATTGTGAATTGAATCAGTTAAGAACCTAGAATACTTACTTGCAATGAGAATCAATGACGATTTATAAATTTTCTTATGATATGTCTTGTTCTTGCAAATTATCATGCATTCCTATACAAAGATTACTATACACATGCTAAATAAGCATTCTTAGGCTTAGTCCACTAAAGGAGAAACTTGCAGAAGGTACTCATGGTGATATCCGATAGGTTTTGAGTTTTGGAAAGGTCTATAAGTGAATTTTTCTCTTATTGGGCCCTTAAAAACCTTGTTTTTGGGTTTTAAATCAAAATATTCATATTGTTGTTGTTGTAGAATCTCCAAAGATAAAAATTGGAACAAATGATTGGTGCGGGGTGCTTATAAGGCTAAAAAGGGTTTCCTAGATTTTGAATCTTAGAGGAGTTATATCTAACTCGGTAGTCTTATCAAGACTAAACTATGAAATCTGAGACCTAATTACTTGTCCTCAAGTGTGAACTAGGTAATAAACCATAAATAAGTGGGTAGAGAAACATGGAAATATTCTTGATGGTGGAAAAGGGTATCTAGAAGTGTGGAAAGAAGTATGAGGAAATGAGTTAGAAGAAATATAGAACTAAATTTGTTTAATAACAAAACTACTAGATCGTGATAAGAAATGGTTATAGAGACAAAGAGAGAGATCTTGTGAAGTGGACTCTAATTTTTTTCTCTTCTCACGAGTTCATGATAACAAAACCCGTTCAAAGGTAATTTGACTCGATATACACATGTTATCTAAAATATTTCATGTTTTAGTTCTTTTGAAGGAAGAAGTTTGATATCTCATGATTGAAGCATTATAACCATATTTTTAATATGGAGGTAGACTTATGAATGGTTTGGAGTTTTCCATATACTTAATCTAGAGCTAGACTTGTGAATGGTCCGGAGCTTCCCATAGTATTGGTATGGAGATGTAAAAATATTTAGACTAGAGTAGTGGGTTAGTTAGTATCAAAATTAATCATTGTCATTCAACTCATGGAGCACAATCAAGGTTGAATTTGACGAAAAAGTGGAAAACATATGTTCTTCATTCGAGATAATACCAAGAGCTTGAAAATAATTGCATGAGCATCTAACATTAGGTGCATGCTCTAACTTTTTTTCCCAAGGGACAATCAAGGACTTCTAGCAAAGGATTCAGAATCCACCCAATTATGGCATAAAAGATATGGTTGTGTGAGTTTTGGATACCCAACAGAACTCAACCACTATAGTATGGTGAGAGCATTTCCTCCACTCAAGAAACACACTGAAAAATTCCCATTGTTAGCAAGAAAATTAAATCAATCACCATTTGGAAAGAGTTATTTTTAAGCCTTTGATAATCTATATTTGATGTACACTAATCTTTGTAAACATATGAGACCTATTCATGATGTGTTTAAGTAATTCATGATCTTTTTTATGACTACTCATGAACAATGTGGGTCTACTACCTCCAAACCAAATATGAAGCCTTCGAGACATTCAAGAAGTTTATAATGACTTTGGAAATAGAAATTTTCATAAAATAAGAACTCTTTTCTCAAATCGAGGGGGAAATAAACTAGTAATGAATTATTAACATTTTGGCTAAATATGGTATTCATCACTAGCTCACTCCACCTCACACATGGAAACAAAATGGTATTGCAAAAGGAAGAACCACACTATCATGGAAATGGTGTGGTGCATGATTGATGATTCCAGTTTGGAGAAAATGTACTAGGAAGTACTCAAAATAATAGTTTATCTCTAAATAGAGTTCCTGTTACATATCTTGATGGAATAAATCTGCAAGAATCATGATCGGGAATAAACCATCAATGTCTCACCTACAAGTTTTTATATGCAAGGAAAGAATGCAATTTCCCAAAAGGAAAAGAACAAGCCTAGACATGAAATCAGAAAAATAAATCTATTTTAAGGCGTAGTGAACAAACATTGGGTTATCGACTCATGGATCCAAAACCAAAAATATCTATATCAACAAGGATGTTGATTTTGATGAGAAGAGAAATTCAAATCCACCTTCCACAAGCTCACCCAACAAATAAACCAGGGCTTGTTGTGAAAGAATAAGGTGACCTAAGATCTAAGGATGAAAATGATGATGAGAATGATGGTGATGATCCAATAGGTCCACCACTCACAAGAACAACTCAATGTATGCTTTGATATGGTATAAAAATTTGATACAAGATGCCAAGTTGTATGGATTCCCAAACACATCCACCACTAGACTAAGGAGTCACAGTATGGCTCGAGATGAGGTCAATTTGGCCTTAATGAGTAAAATTATTAAATTTGTTGAGCCCTCTATAGTTATGGAAGCCCTAGAGTCAAAACCCCGGAATGAAGCTATGAATGCAAAGTATCACCAATGATAAAAAATAACACATGACATATTGTATATTTTCCACCAAGGAAGAAGCCAATCAATTGCAGATGGATTTTCAAAACAAAGTACAAGGTTGATGTCAATTTTGACAAAAACAAGGAAAAACTTGTAGCAAAGGGGTAGCTCAAAAAGAAGGCATTGATTATGATTATAATTTTTCTCCCACAACTAATATCAGGACCATCAAAAATATATTAAATCTAGTTACTTAGTTTTGTTATAAAGTATAAAGCAAATGGATGTGAAAATTTCCTTCCTAAATGGAATTTGTAGGAATAATTCTACATGACTCAACTATAAGGATTTTTCATACACAGAAAAGAAGAAAAGGTATGTAGACTCATCAAGTCATTGTATGGTCTCAAATAAGATCCTCATGCATGGTATATCAAGATTGATGAGCATATCATTTGTCAAGGGTTCTAGAGGATTCCATATGATCCCAATATATACCTCAAAAATCAAGAGGGGAGATTGTTATTGTATTTTCTATGTCAATGATCTATTCATTAATGGAAACTTAATGAAGATGATTGATGCAACAAAGAAAGATCTCAATCAATTGTTTGACATGACTAATCTCACTCCACTGCACTACTCTCTTGGACTGGAAGTATAGAAAAAGGAGCACCACATTTTTGTGTCTCAAATGAAATATGCCAAGACAATTCTCGAAAGGTTCTACAGTGATGGATAGTGAACCAATTGCTACACATGGAGGTAAATAATCAGTTGTCTCATGATGATCCATCACCACAAGTAAATTCCACTCACTATTTTCATTTGATTGGGATTCTCATTTACTTGACTTATACTAGGTTGCTATCAGCTATGTTGTGAGCTATCTCTCATGGTCCATGCAAGAGCAAAAAAATTAGTCATTGGAAAGTAACAAAGCATATTTTAAGGCACATTAAAGGAACTATAGATTTTGTACTAGAATATAAGAAGAATGATCAATTATTGTTGAAAATTTATTCAAACTCAAATCATGCTATAAATATTGATGATAGAAATCCACTTCTAGATATGTATTATCTTTGGGATCTAGTCCAATATCTTGGTGAAGAAAGAAACAAAAATTTGTTTCTCGGTCTTTCATTAATTGGAATATCACACTCAGTAGGAGCTCTCTATGAAATGATCTAGTTACGTTTCATACTTACGAACTTAGAGTATATAGAAGCAACTTACTTGTCTTGTATGTTGACATTGAAGGTGATATCAAGATTTTTTGCAACCCAATGTTTCATGAATGAAAAAAACACATTGAGGTTAAAGTGCATTTCAGATTGCGAGCTTGTTCTCGCAACACAACATCTAGCTCCACTATTTCTGAAAAAGAGCAACGTGTAAATGTCCTCACAAAATCACTTGTATAGGAAAAATTTGAGGTTTTCATAGAATACCTCCCTTGTTCTCTTGAGACCATGATGAATTAAGGGGGAATGCTATGAATAATTAATTCATCATTTTCATGTAACGTAAAGTTGTGTTTTCAACTATACTTTCTATTATTGGGTAGTCTAGGATTAATATGTAATTGTTAGATATGTAATTAATCTTCCTACTTCATATGGTGCATTACGTGTGTAGTCACAAAATCGTGCACTTTAGGCATTATTTATAGAAGGTTTTTGAGTGAAAAAAGTACTAATTAACCCCCATATTTTGGCCATCTTATTTTATTTTATTTTGTCATTACCAACCTTGTACACCCACATTGTCAGTCAAATACCACCTCTCATTATTTTAGCCTTGATTGGGGCACCCAAATTAGTACTGGGGCACCCATAGGCGCTCTACTCCCACCAGGGCACCCCGGTCCCTTTTGCACTTTCTCCCGCCACTTTTTGGGCTCTTTCTAGCTGTTTTAAATCTTTATCTTTTTGGTGGTTGACCATTTTGGGGTTAATTGTGAAATTAGATCAAGAGAACCATATAAAATAAAGTTATGAGACCATAATGAAGGACCTGACATCATTCACTATTATCATCCATCTAGAGTTTCATCCATCTATTGCATTAGAGATCACTTGCATCCACATAGGTCCATCACAAGGCACAAGGCTAGGACATCTGCATCACACTTCAAAGGGGAGGGATTATATTCTATTCCATACACATTCTATTACATTTTCTACATTTATTTATTGCTCACTACTTCACAAAGTGTGACTGGACACAAGAGCACCTAGGGCACATTATGCACACACTCACTAGAACTACATTTGGGTTTGAAATGTAGTGCAATGCTTAGTTAGTAAGCCCACTGTTGTGGCAGCTGAGGTTAGTCCAACCCATTCATTTGCATCTTTCATTTTTAGGGTTTTTGATACTTCTCTTGGTCTTTTGCAGGTCTTTACATCATCTAGGATTATTTGTGATATCTCGGTGCGGGGTAGCGAATCTGATGTGACACACAACAAGGGTTTTGGACCACCTCCCATCCATGTGAGATTGAGTTTCAAAGATTTTGTATAGACTAGGGAGCCTAGTTTGCATACCAGAGCACCCGTGGGCGCCCCGATGCCTCTCCGGGCACTCGGTCCAGCTAGATACTCCAAATCCATCATTTTCAGAGCTCTCACACAATCGTTCTCTGCTTCGTGATTTTCTAGTCATCCCTGTGACATAGTCCCATGAGCGTCTATTATTTACCTGAGGTCTTTCCTATTGTCTCTTGCACATTAGGGTTTTACTTTTATTACATTAGTTGCTTAATTCATTTATATGCTTCTTTACTGCGTTTTTATGTCCTCTTAGATTATATTAACTAGCATACATCATTTCCATTTTTAGTTAATCATTTTGGTGAACCCGACTTCTTATCATGGCTAAAGATACTTCTTCTCTATCTCCAATCACTCGTAGTTTAATAGTTTTGGTCGTGCCTTTGTTAAAAATCCACTAATTTTTCTAGTTATAGGCCTTTCCCTTCACTTATTCATTTTCCATCTTCTGACATAGATCATAAAGCTCTAGATGATGCTATTGTTGCTTATATGTGTACCATCAATCCTAATGCTTAGTACGCGTCTTAGATGAGGTGACACAGACACAAACTCCTCAACCTGATCACATAGTTACATCTCTTACCATTGTTGAACCACAAGACACTTCTCATTCGCATTCACCCATTAGTCCTCCCGCATTACATATAGATGATTCTCTTGATACAATCTTTTCTCCTACATCTCCATCTTATGCTATTAGGCCACAACCTATTGAAGCTCCACATAACTCAATCTACTATTTGTATGGTTGATGTTGTTCCTTCCACTTTGTCACCACCTCCCACTTTATTACGAATGCTATGGTACTTTATACGGGGTCCACTCCATAACACTGCATTGCTTCACCTACTCCTCCATTACGCATGCATCATCCATGATCACTTTGCCTCCCTTCACATGCACAATTTTTATAAATGATTCTTATTGGGAGCACATACCACTTGAAACTTCCTGCAAAGCCACCATCCATGCTCACGTAATGGGTTTTCTCACTTGGTTTTCCTTTGAGGACCTCCATTCTCCCTTATATGATCCACATTTGTATCATGGATCTATTATTCTCACTGCTGCATATGGACTTTGTGTTTTCCATCTTGTTGTTCACCTTGCACATTATCATACTTCTTCTCCACTTACTCTCAGCCAATCTTGGCTAGATTATATTGGAGGCACACTTGACCCCAGTCATACTGATATAGATTTTCCTATGTCATTTGGTACTTTGTGTATTTGCAATAGCTCCTTTCTTTGTTACTCACCCAATTTTACTATCTGGTATGCTCATGGATGTCCATTTCCTCCCTTTACTGATGAACAATATGCCATGGAAATGTATAACTTGCGTGTTCATGGCTATTTAAATGACCAACCGTGAGACTATTTCTTATCAGGTTTCCCGTGTTGTTCCATATGATTTTGATAATGACCATGACAATATTTTAGATGATCTTACTTGACCATTGCTTCCATGTGCACCCTGGGGGGCATAATGCTTCATATACCCCCATTCTAGCATCCTTACATAATACCACATTATCCTCTTGACATTTATGCATGCATCATCATAGCATCTGCTCATCTCTCATTTTTGTACACATTAATTTCCTAACGTCGCATAATCGTTCCTACTTTCACATCAATCATTGCCCAATGACGCATTCTTGTGCTTTGGTTCACACTTGACTGTTGAGGGATTACTACATATGAACCCCACACACTGCACACTAGGTCATACACATTACATCTATTCACACATCGCACGACATACACCCTACATTCTACATTTACATATCATACATACATCATACATCATATTAGTCTTCATCATACATATATCATACTAGCATCATACATTACTCATCCTTCATACTACATTATTAGGCTATATGCACATCTCCCATTGCACATTACACATACCGTCGTATGTCTTACCTCTTACATCATACTACATTTAGTCTACACTATGTCAACACTTGCGCATCTTACATCCCATCATCTATAGCTAGTTTATATCATTGTGATATTTACATATCTACGCATCATACTACTCATCCTTATACATACTTGCATCTAGTGTGCCACATCACTTATCATACATACTATGTTTAGTCTACATACATTACATTTTATACATCATACACTGCCTATTCTATACACCACATGGTCATTTCATCATTACATATACTACTATTTTCTCTTCTACGTGCTGCACTCACTACCCTATGAAGCACTTTAGTTCCTTGGTCCATACTCGAATGTCGAGGTTTTACAAATCAAATGGACCCTACACTCATCACACATTTACTATTTGACCTTTCATCATGCGACATTTCCAGCCTAGTGATATACGCTTTAGGCTAAATCGTCACCTATTATATCATTTTGTAGTGGTATACACCTTAGGTTACATCACCAATCCCTCTTTTCATCTTGTAGTGACATACGCTTTAGGATAAATTTTCACCTATTCTATCATTTTGTAGTGGTATACACCTTAGGTTACATCACCACTCCCTCTTTTCATCTTGTAGTGATATATGCTTAGGGATAAATCATCACTCATCCATTCATCTCATAGTGATATACGCTTAGGATAAATCATCACTTATATGTTCATCTAGTCGTGATATATGCTTCGGCTATAGGGTTCACGCACACATTGTCGCTTAGGCCGTATCTCATCAATACACATACACATTCCTCACAACGCATTAGAAACACCATACACTTTGACCATTTCCCAATGACACAATCTCGTTTACGGTTCATTCTTGATTGCTGAGGGGAAAAAAATGAACCTCATTGCATACATTTCCATTCACTGGGGGGCACACGTCTCCTATTATTCCATCTTGCATTTCATTCCATCCATCCACAACATATTGCATTGTCTTGGGGGAATTTACCATTGTTTATTAGAGTTTTACATTATCACTTTACTACACATGTTAGATTTATTTCTTATATGTCATTATCTATACCATCCACACATGCACGTTCACGTCTTTGTTTAGTTGTGATCGCAGATACAAGATATTTTACACACAATATGGATGCTTGCCTTCTACCCTTCCTACATTGGTCGCTAGGGGCATCCACATTCGTCTCTTTCAAGTGCTATTGTTTCATTTTGTACTTAGCACTTTACATTACTTGGTTATTCATGCTTTGACATATTGGTTATTTCTCTAACATGCTAACATGTGTTCCATGTGCAACACTTGTTTTGCAGGATTACATTTACCATAACTATATATTTTACTTGTTTGTACTTGTTTGCCATTGTTTGCTTCTTGTATGCGAGACTTTTCCATATGTTTTGTGTGTATACTTGTTTATTGTTTGCAGCCATGATGGCCTTACATGTCTTGCGACATCATGAGTGATGTCCAATTTTGTGACCCGCTTTGTGTGGCTTCATTGTCTTCTTGTGTGTTTACACTACTTTGCTTGGTAGCTTTTACACTGTCTACGTAGATTACACACTATCTTTTACATACATGTTTGTTCATACTAACACTTGTCTTTAGCTAGCCATCCTTGTTTGTGCGCACCTTGGTTTTTACCAAGTGCATTCCCTTCCCCATGTAGGCGAGTTATAGAGTACATGCGGTTCTTTGCTCTTTTGGGACCGTATTATCCTATTAGCGACGCACATGCTCTTCCAAAGAGGGGGCATCATTTGGGGTTTTTTAGTCTACACAACGTGTTTACATCGGTTCATTTCAATGCACTTTCCACCCTTGACATTGTGGGTTTACATATAATGAGTGAGTTCGTAAAAATCTACGAACTCCATAAACATTTCCTTTACAGGACATGGTGTCCTTAGAATTCGGGAGCAATTAACGATTACAGGATACAACAGAATTCCTCCCAATACTTCTTCTACCGTCGAAGATCACATCACCCAAAAAACCAGGACAATACAAAGATCTCTTCACACATAGTTCATAGAAGCAATTAAAGTTTGGAGGACACAAAGCATTTCCTCCCTATACTTCTTCTGGTCTATGGCATCGATCACCCAAAAAACCTCGACAGTACAGATATCCTTCTACACCCTTTCTCTCGACATGGATCAAATGAAAATGTTCCATTTACACTCTTTCATTTACGTATTTTACATTTACATACTTTTACATGTGTCTTTTACATTATGTTTTTACACATACATACATACGTATTTGACTACTTACTCATTTTCTCCTTACAGGTCCGGTCGTATGAGAAACAAGAAGCCAAATTGGGGGAAACAAAAAAAAGTACAACAATGGTGGCAACAACAACACCTCGCAGTGGCACACCTTACATACTAACCATGCAGGTACACACGACAATAACTACACACAAATTTCCACCCTAGGTTCACTCTCACCACTTTTTTTTGTGTGTTTTCATCTTTAGCTTTCACACTCCTCCATCTTTTTGTCATTCCACACTTTGTCTAGTCCTTGAAAGACGCTTTCTACTTTGCACTCTTCATGGAAATCAAGTACGCATATCTATCTACTTTATGTTATCGAGCTTTCCACTCACCAACATAAAGTGGGGCAAAATGTAGACATTCTTTATCCCGATTTCATACTACTATTTAGAAGGTTCTTGAGTGAAGAAAGTACTAATTAACCCTCATCTTTTGGCCATCTTGTTTTATTTTATTTTTTCATTACCAACCTTTTACATCCACATGCCCAATCATATTTTGTCACCTCCCGTTATTTTAGCCTCGAATGGGCGCCCATGGGTGCCCTGGTCCCACCAGGGGCACCCCGATCCCTTTGCACTTTCTCACCACTTTTTGGGCTCTTTCTAGCTATTTTAGATCTTTATCTTTTAGTGGTCGGCCATTTCGGGGTTAATTACGAAATTAGATCAAGAGAACCCTATAAATATAAAGTTATGAGACCATAATGAAGGACCTAGCATCATTCACTACTATCATCCATCTAGATTTGCATCCATCTATTGCATTGGAGATCACTTACATCCACATAGCTCCATCACAAGGCACAAGGCTAGGACATTTGCATCACACTTCATAGGGGGAGGGATTCTATTCTATTCTATGCACCCATTATATTATATTTTCTACATTTATTTATTGTTCGCTACTTCACAAAGTGTGACTGACACAAGAGCACCTAGGGCACGTATGCACACACTCACCAGAACTACATTTGGGTCCGAAATGTAGTGCAATGCTCAGTTAGTAAGCCCACTATTGTGGAAGTTGATGTCAATCGACCCATTGGGATTATTGGCGACATCTCGGTATGGGGCGAAAATTTGATGCAACAGAGACAGGTGATGGTTTCACACCACCTCCCAACCCTATGAGATTCGGTTTCAAATCTTTTACACACTACGGCGCCTAGTTTGCAGACTCGAGCACCTTTGGGCACCCCAGTCCCTCTCCAGGCACTCTAGTCCAGCTAGATACTCTAGATCCATCCTTTTTAGAGCTCCTACATAATCATTTTTGCTTCCTAATTTCCAGTCATCCCTATGACATAGTCCCGCGAGCATTTGTTATTCAACTGAGTTCTTTCCTTTTCTCTCTTGCACATTAGAGTTTTACTTTTATTATGTTATGTACCTTGGGATATGATATTATAATGTATATGGGTTGATGGAGATGCCAACATGTGGCACACATCCCCTTAGTTAGTCACATAGGAATTAGTTATATTGGGTAATGAGTCGACCTACATTGGGATTAGGTGTTACCCATCTATTAAGAGTAATGTATGTCTATATAAGGGAGGTGAGTATCATGTGATGGGGTATGAGTTGATTCTTATACTTGGTAGAGGTATATTGGAGGTGTCCCCCTCGAAGTGGATTCCCATCTTGGGAGATTGTGGAGTTACTCCTTCCTTAAGGAGCATTGTATGGTGTTGCCCTACCTTAAGGGTATTATTCTACATATATTAAATATTTGGGAATCTTGGCCACCCATATCTCTTGTGTTGTGTTATATTCTAAAATTTATTGATTTATTATATGCAAATATCTTACCATATTACATTAGTTGATTAATTCATTTATATCCTTCTTTCTTTGCGTTTTATGTCCTCCTAGATTAGATTAAACAACAACATACATCATTTTCATTTTTAGTTAATCAACGTGTAAGCTAGTTAATAAATAAACTACATGTAATCATTTTGTTATGTTGAATACAAATGTTAATGATTCACATTTACATATTGTTTCTTCCAACTTATGTATATGTTTAAAACATGTACACAATAACATGGTGGTCACCATTCCTAGTGTCCATTATACGTACCCTATTCAGCCTATCCAAACACTCACTTTAGCTCCAACCCAAAAAGGTATGTTATACAAGAAACAACCTTCACAAAAAAATAGCTTAGAGTCTGGAATTATTTTTAGATAGATCATGTAACACACACTGATACAACCTCAACCTGAGCATATTTTTACATCTGGAACGACATGTGGAATTTTTACACCGAAAGGCGTGCTCTAAGTTAGAAATCTCGGGCCCTTCTGACAACAGGTACTGGCACAGACGACAAAGATTAATCGGTTGGTGAATATTCTGACAGTAGGTACTGGCACGGACGGCGGAGATTAATCGGTCAAAATTCACCTCAAAACAGTTTCCGAAAGCAAGTTGTATGGAAAGTTGGTGGTTCGCATGGATGTTCAGAAGGTCGCGGGTTAGATTCCTGCAATGGCCTCCACGATCATCACTTGTTCTCATATGGCCGATTTTATGAAAGGAGAAAGCGTTCCGATATATATACACGCGCATATATGAATAGGTGTTGAAGTTGGACAATTATTTTCCTAAATAGAAAATGTTCAATACCAGCTTTGATCTGGTTGTTTGTGAAAATGTGTAACTACATTTCTTCGACGGTTTCAACCCGGGGTCAAACGTGTAGTCAAATTTAACTCATGCGGTCAAATCGATGTTCCCGGTTCGAACCACCTCAGAAAGGAAGACAATACGTTTGGGTCAAACGCTTACACGGGCGTCGGGCACCGTTAAATTAAGTAGGTGCGTTGAGATATCAAATTTAATTACCTTGTTCCCGGGCTAAAATAAAATATGTTATCTTTGCGCAATACGGCCTCATGGGATCCACTGGATGGATCATGGAGTCATGGAGGAACGCGGATACCGAAAGTGGTTGCGTGATAAGCGTAGCAGTCAGTGGCTCAATTTCCTTGTAAAGGAGGTTTCCATCTGACATGTAGCACGCTGAGTTGATGATGGATTTGACAACCTGCTGACTGCTACCTAGTACCATCATTTACCTTGAAACTGTCATACCACTTGTTCGAAGCACACATCACCCAGCCAAAAGAAACACGGAAAGAAGCCAAATAAGGCAGATTTTTGCAAGACTTAAACGTGTTGGTGGAGTATGTACTATGAGGAAGCTCATAAAATATTGCCCACATTTTGAGAATCAACTAGACAATTTATTTTTGGAAGTACAGAGACATGCTGCGAGGGATAATATCAGTGCAACGTTGTTTTTTGGATAGTTTCAGCAATAAGTTCGTTGTAGTTCTCAAAAGGTTGCTCTTGGGCTGCATCGTGTGGTTAAAGATTGGAAATATCTATGTGTGAAGAAGGCTTAAATGCATCAGTAAAGCTTATAGTTTCTCCTTAGACCGGATGCACATGAAGTTAATAAAAGCTATTCAGGGATAACTAAATTATTTTAGTTATCAAGTTTTATGGGTTTAAAACTTTAAAGTTGATATTTGTATGTAGCTTCTGATTTTTCATACAAATCTACTCCAGTGATAACTCAAATAGGAGTTTAGGTGAGTTCTTTGGGTCTGCATGTAATGGGCGAGCAAAACAATGTCATGCTTTTTTGAAGAGGCTTTCATATGCCGATACTGCATGTGTGAAATTTCAGACTCTAACTTTATTATCACAAGGGCATTTAAGGAGCATTGGGTCTTTGCCTGTGGGTAGATGATTTGAGGGTTTATGATGAATACCGAGTCCTGACTCTGAAAACCGCCCATACATTTGTTAGATGCAGTTTATCAAAGAAACCTTGTGCTTCTGGTGCTTACGGAGTAAGTTGTTGCTTTCTTGATTTCAGATACTTTATGCCAGTTATTTTCTCTATTAAATTGTCTATTATTCTAATGTACTATTGGGTAAAGCCTAATCTAACTTTGAAATATTTCTCTGTTTATATATCTCTTGTTTCCCAACTTTTAGCTCTTCCTTCTTTGATGATTCAATGTATCTAATAAATATAGCTTTTACAATGTTTATGAAAACCAATGTTTACTCGAATTTGTTTTGTATGTGGTTTTGTGCTTCTTTCAGGTGGTTATTTGACTTGTTTTCTGTTCCATTTTTATATTTAATTACTGAAACATTGCTATATTGAGTTCGGCCTTGTAAATGCAAGTTGTCGCTATCCACACCCTGCTCTATTTTTTAATGGAAAAAGCCTCTCCAGATATATTTACGCCAAAGGCATGTTCTCTGGGAGAAACTTGCCCCTCCTCTGACAACTCTAAGACAAATCAACGCACACTATGCATTGGTCGACGATGTACGGCTGGTTATCAGCCATCCACGTGGTGGGAAAGAGATATGAAATGTGCGCTGGAGCAATGTACATGCCCTCTCTCCGTCACCCATCATGCAGGATAGGAACATGACATTCAGATTGTTCAAAATGTATGGTCTTCCCTACTCTATATGGTCGCATCTGCTGTGTGAATGGACCACGGTACACGGTGTTTTGATTTGATCTATGAAAAGGCACTCTCCGATCTTTAATACCTGTGCTGGAGTGGATGAGCTCATTATTTCAAACATAGACCAAAGATGTAAACCTTGTGGAATGTTACCTATGCTGGAGCGGATGAGCCCACGAGTAGATCTGTCATGACACGATGAAACCCACTTCAAGTTTTGGAAGAAACAAATTTTATGTGTTTAAATATGATTTGTGGGAAAGGTTTTTTTTTGTGGGCTTGTGGATTTTTTGTTACACGCCTCTGATGTTTTCCTCATCCGATGTGTGCAGGGGTCAATTTAACTGCAGGTGTTTTCCTTTCGCCAATCTTCGATCTGTGAGTTTAAGATGGTGAATTTTGTTTTTCCCTAATGATAAAAGTTCAAGACGTCTATTTCTAGAAAATAAAAACACAAAACCCATTGTGGTTTTACTGATAGAATCCTGGTCTGCCATGGATTGGATTAAAGCAGGAGCAAAACATTTTTTGGTAGAGGTCATGGATTGGATCAAGATCCATCCCTGTTGATTTAAATTTTCTTTTTCGCCATATGGGTTTTATTATTATTGCAAGGGAGTATGTGGGTTTTTACTATATTTCAGAGGAAGTGATTGTTGTGATTCAAACAGATTGAGCTTGATGCTTTCCTGAGGGCCTTTGAGGCTTCTGGATGCCATATGTTGCCCACAAGAAGTTTAAGGTAAGCGAGTCTTTAAATTTCTTGTTTTCCTTTTTGGTTTTGTTTCCGTATTGGTTGAGAAGTTTTCAAATCCAAAACAATTGTTTTCCATACTGCAGTAAATGAATGATTGTGTGCCAAGCAGGCTAGAGCAGGTCAAATAAGGGGTGCGAAAAATAGTAGGATAACTTGTTATCGAGCTTCATGTCATTAACGGTGCTAGTAATTCCTACAAGTATAGATCAAATCTGCACCATATTGATGTGACATAAAAGGGCATCCTATCTGCTACTTCAAACATTATATGAATGTGCTTGTGCCACAGAGCATTCTAAAACCTAGCAAAATATGTCTCGCATATAGATGGTGGTCTAATGCAGAACTCATTACAAAACCAACAGAGGTACTTGGACTATTCTTGCCATCCTTATTTGTTGTAGATTGTTGGTTTCCTTCATTGTTTGCATTGAACTTTATTTCTATTCTCTATCACTTTCTAGACCAGTTCATATGTCATGCTAGCTAATTTCCGTTGGCTTTAAGCTCTGTACATGCGTCAGTAATACTAGCTTTACTAATATACACGTGAACAGGTTGGAAGTTAATAAAAAATGTAAAGTGTTTTACTTATTCCCTTCCAAACAACCAAAGGGCACATCCCCTCAATAAATGTCAGAAGGTGATTGTGATATGAGGTGGAATGATTTCCAAAGTTGCCATGCATAAACAGGATATGGAAAGCCAAGGGTTTTTCATTAATCCTCAGTACGAAGAAATGAATCTAATCTGCTAGCTGAAGTGCATATCTGGCCTAGTATGACATATCTCTTATCCTTCATGGAACTTATTTGAATTTGGTCTCGAGTCATTTATTTATTCCTCAGAATTGGTCCTGATTTGTTAAGGTGGGACTAATCCATCTTTTTGTTATGAGAAATATGTCTGGTTTTCAACAACTTATCAAGCTCCTTTCCTTACTACATCGCGTGCAGAGCACCTGAATTAACTCAAGATCCACTAAATCATTATCCTCGATAAGGTTATTGAAATGATCTGTTATTCTCTTAACTATTTGGGTATCTTATTTTTTTCTTTGGCAGTTCTGACTTAGATTGAGTATATAAGTGTATCAGGCTCACACCCTCCATCATTTGTTGAAGACTCTGTGAAAAGGTTGGATATAATTCAAAATGCAATGAAGAGTTTCATATTTAGCATTTCATGTTCTCAACTATTTCTAATGTTGGGCACTTTCATATATGTCTTGAATTTTGCAGGTATGGAAAGATCTTCTCCTGTAGGCTCTTTGGAAGGCGTACTGTCATGTCTGCAGATCCAAGCTTCAATAGATATATCTTACAAAATGAAGGAAGGTTGTTCGAGCAAGGCTATCCACAATCTTTTAGAGACTTGGAATGGTAGGGAAGAAAGGCTTTATTTCCATTCATGGAGACCTTCACAGGAAATTTCATGGTATTGTTGTAAATCTAATGACTTCAAAGAAGGTGAAAAACAATTTTATCACAGATATTCAGATCATTCTACAAAAGACAATGAGTACATGGAAAGATAGGCAGATGTTCTTTGAGGTTGAATGTAAAAATCCAAGAAAACTACATTTAATTTTCCTTCTTTCCATTTTATGGACATACGAATAGGAAGGGAATCATAATAACTTTACAATCTAGAGTTTTAGAGTTGCAACAAGTTCTTTCTGTATATGTGATTTTGTTCGATTGGTTGGTGACACTAATCATGTAGACACCATGCAGCTAGAAATCAGCTTGATGGAAAATCAACTTCTGGGTATTTAAACAGAAGATGAAATAAATGAAATGGCTCCCATATTCTGTGCTTTCGTTGGAGGAATTATATCCTTACCAATAAAGATACCAGGGTTTGCATATTTAAAAGCAATGAAGGTTATAACTCTTCTCACATTCTTCTAATTGAACTCGAAGGCCTCTATTATAGAATTCACTATCACCTATTTTCTTTAACTAATATTGTGTTAGCCTGCTGGATTATTAGGCAAGGAGGGATTTGATAGGCAAGATATGTAAAATAATTGACAAGAGGAGATGTAGTCCTGATGGAGTAAAACATAATTATTTTCTGAAAAGGATTCTTGATGGAGACAATCTTTCACAAGAAATCGTTGTCATTTTCATTATTTCTCTATTGTTTGCTGGTCATGAAACTACAGACAAGACCATGTCGTTTGCCATATATTTTCTTACACAATGTCCTAAGCTCATGGAGAAGTTCAGGGTAAGCAACGAATTTTCCTTTACATACATTCGAATATACTTCTCAGAGTAGTCAGTCAAGTCACTACAAATGATAGACAACGATATTACATAAACCTGCACTAGCTAGGCAATTAAGAGTAATTAAGACAATTCCTTGTCAAAATATTAGTAAGTTCACCTCTCCTTACAAATTGAGATACATAAAAAAATAAAATTAAAAGTAGATAACTCTGTCTGAGTTTATGAACATTGATCCAGTCCAAAAAATAGAAACTAACATAATATCGGAGTAAGAATGTCAAGTCATAAGGCACATCAATAATAGAAGACATGTAACAGTTTTCAAACCATGTGGGGTCAAGCCATGTAAGACCACTAGCATCAAGTATTTACATGTTTATGGGTTGTAGGAGCAACATTGTCTTCATTCCCTTGCACATTTCCAACGTAAGATATCAGTGCCAATCCAAAGTAATCCAACACCTCTCCTTTACCAACACTTCCACTAATATGTTAATGAACAACCTCAGCTTAAAATTGAAAAGTGTATCTTGTGACTGAGTATTCTTGCTCACAATATAATGAAAAAAATCTATTAAGCTGAGGGACTAAAGTCGTCTGTCCATCTCTGATGAAATAAATATCTGCTTCCCTCACAAAGTTATGAAGAATTTCAACTTCTTTTACCTGTCGCTTCCCCACCTCAGCATTATGGTTCTGCTGACAAAAATGTATCAATTTATCTTGTTGGCACCAGATTTTCCAGTTCTTCAATGTCGTGCTACATTTTCTGAAAGGAAGCTCTTAGAATAGAAACTAACAATACAAATTGTTTGTATGACATACATTTACTGCAGCTTTTGTGCATAGATTTAATCCTCCTAGATCATTGACTCCAGTAAAACAACATATGGCTTTTCCTGCAATTTCCGTGACACCATAGAGGTCTGCAAGATGAACCAAAATATAATTAATTGTCCCCTCCTATCTCGTTAATCCATCTTTCATAAAAAACCATCATGATTCTTTATATTTAACTACAAAATATTTTCAATACTGATTATTTATTATTTCTTACTCCAAATGTAGCACTCCTTTGTGAATTCCCTATTTTTACACCTTGAAATGGTTTGGATAACCATGGTATATGTAATTTATCAATCATAAGATATCTATTAATTGGTTATATATTATGATTTAACCTCGAACCATTATTCTGTGTACTTGTTTACAGGCTAATATGACATAATTTAAATGCATATTTTAGGTATTTTTATTCATATTAAATTGGAATATGTACATCTTGGTTTAGGATAATTTTTTGAAAGTAAATAAATAGATATCTCCATGAACAATATCCATTAGACGGGACAACTCTATACTTAATACTTGAATGTAAATATTATTTTTCTCTCTCTAATTCTTAGAATATCTTGCTTGATTATGTTATTTTTTTAAAGAGAAATATATATAATATCCAACTCTTCCTCCTTTAGATTCTTATCATTACTTTTTCAGAAGGTAAAATTAATTTTTATTTTGATCCGACAACATTCAGGAAGTCACATCACTCTTAAACACTGATTTGGTAAAGTTGTCTCTACAATACGCAAAAAAGCAAGAGACACCACAGAGTATGGCAAGACAATTCATCATAAAACCGTTGACCATATAACATTCACCGTCATTGGATAACAACTGGAAGTAGTTTTCCAATCATGTATTTCATAGTTTGTGTCACTTTTGTTAATATCATAAGTCTACATTAAAATTAAAGTCTTTAGGATACTTATAAGTATTAATGCCAAAATGTCTTTTTGTTATTGTTGTAGTGTCATGTTATTTTAAAAAATACGATGAAGAAAGTAATTAAAATATTACTTTCTTTCTCCGAAATATTATATCTTTTCAACCGCAATGTTATTAATCTAAGGAATGTCTATATCGAATGCCCTTAAAAATAAATCTAAAATGTGTCTTGAGTCTGTAAACCTTAAATTTTTCACATTAAACTTGTCCTATTAAGAAAGATAATGACGTACAGGATGAGGATAAATCTAAAATATCTATAACTCACAAATCCTTAAATTTCATTATGTAGAAAGGCGTTTGCACATGTGTAACGCTCCACCCCTTCTCATAGCTGACGAGACATGGACGTGTGAGATGAATCGATCGACGAAGCACGGACTCACATCTATCCTTCACGTGTCGAGCAATGGTTCGACAATTAAATCTTCTCCAACTAAGAAAAAAATCATTTTTTTACATTTGCCTGCTTGAGATTTTTTTCCTAAATTCATCGGTCAAGGGTTTTGTGCAAATGTGGAGGCCACCGTGGGTTCTTTGTGTTGCAACTGCTCAACTAACTATTGCAACAATGACACTAATGGCGGCGATGGTGTGAAACCCACAAACACTGACCATTGGGCGGGTGTATTCATTTGAACGGGTCCTGGCCATTGCACTCTGCGCATGAACTCATGAGCTTGCGCATTAAGTTTCTTGAATGACAAGTTCTTTTCATGTGCAACCGATGACGACAATGCCCATCCTTTTACTGCTCTACATCATCTCCAAGCGTGCAAGTCTTCATATGATCCTGCGACACATATATGCATTGGGCCAACATCGGTGTCTGCGTTTTGATTATATGGACGCATCCAAGATATCATTGGTTTCCTTACCTATCACCTCAAATCCTGTAAAATCAATTCCTATACTCGCCAACATGTCCCACATGAATCTTGATTCAAATCTATTATTTTCCATATCATGTTGGTGCCTCCATATAAGCTCTAACAGTTGGAGCCATATTTTGTTGGTACCGTTCTTGAATCTTCTATTTCTAAAGACTTGCATTGTATGTGTTCATCTCCACATCAATTAATCAACCCATGTAAGAGGTCATTTTTGTAATATACAAGTCCATTCACAGTGACTCATTTTCATTCTAAATCTTTGTCAAAAAATTATTTGTGATTTTTAATATGTTTTAGTTTCATGTAAATTGGTGGTCGAAGTAGAGTTTAGTTTTAGTCTTATTTTTATAGCTTGATAAACTCAAATAGGTGATCTTAGTTTTATTGATATTTTATCATCTTCTTAGTGTAAAAATATGTGTGTGTGTGTGAAAACTATTATTTAATAATAGCTTGTAGCTATATTACATAAGTTTCTCACATTTGTTATTGAGTCAAAGTCAATGCATGTCTTATAAAGTTTAAATGTTAAATATAGAGTCGTCAACGTTGTCAATGTTGATATTTTGTCAACCAGCTAGTCATGCATTCCATAAATTTGTGGGTTGAAACATGTCTTGTAAATGGTACTATTGGCTCTATCATCGACATTGTTGATGAAAATTTGTTATGTCTACCTAGTTTTCCTTTATTTATCGTCGTCAAATTTGAGCGGTACACGGGGTCCAATGGGATTCCAACAGCCCTTCTCGTGTTCCAATTCCACCAAATTCTAGAGGGAGATTTCTCTCCTTATCTTCCCTACAAAAATGTCCTCAACACCTCTTCTGCAATCAAGCATACAAGAGAAATCCAGACTTCATTCCCTGTCCTTAACACTCCCCCTTAGTCCCCAATGACCCTTCCCTTTCAAACTACTCCACTTCTTCTACAATCCAAAATTTTCTACTGCTCCAATTTTCACCACTTCATAGTTTTTCATTTTCCTGCTTGATATATCATAATGTTTTGTTGTCCTTCTCAATTTCCTTTCCCGCCAATATTGGTTTTGTGAGTTTCCTTTGTCTTTATTTGTTGGTGTATCTTGATGACTAGACATAAATCTCTTTTCTTATTTAGTAGAGTCTACACTTCAAAGATTTGGCTAGATCTTTTGCAGAATATAAGAGATTGAGTTATACTAGTCTTAGTTTCATTAGTTAGTGTTTCTTATGCTTGGATTTGTTAATGTTCTTGGTAAGTTTGTAGGTATAAGTAACTAAGGAATGTTAACCATTGAATGTTATTATGTTTATATTTATAATATGACTAGCTTGATCAATTGTTATGTTAATTAAGACTATGATATATGCTTTGTCGATGAACTAGTAGGTCATCTTCTTAGGCGATGTGTAGGGTTATAATTCGCTTGTTTAGTTTCCTTTGACTAATAGATAGAGATTATAAAGAATTGAGAATACTAGTTCTTGTTTTCTTTGGTAATGTTTGGTTTAACTATTGTAAAAAAATTGTTGACAATGTTTAAGTGAGAAAGATAGAGTCTAGTTCTTCTTTTATGCCTTGCTCATCTTCTTCTTTTAGTTTTTGATAATCACAATCACTTAGTTAGGTTTAGATTATTATGATATTCATAGGGTAATATACAACCTTCAAAATCAAAGTTATTTGAACTCATACCTTGAATCCTAATAGGTGATCTCGCCAAGACACATCGAAGCTTTCTTACGTTAACACTAAGCTACATGCATCCCAACCGAAGTTATATATCCTAGAGTAATTTTTGCCTTGAATCCACATGTCTAGTTAGAGCTCTAAAACAAGTGGGAGAGAGAATTAAATCCCTTTCTTCACATTTGAGAAGTTTTTTATTAGTGTATAAAAATAGTGATCAAAAAATAGTTTGGTATAATCCTTTTGAAAGCAAACCAATCGGGACACCGATGTATTCTCCCCATACACATCGAGAGCCTAGGGTCACTATGACTACTTGTGACCTATCGCCTATATACACACATGATACCGATGATGGCATTTCAAAATACTTGGCTACATATGAGCACATCCTAGAGTTAGATAATAGCTATACCATCTTGAGCCCTACTCCTTTGCATAATACATATCCCATATGACCGAGACATGAAATCTATATGATCATCCCATTGATGAGATCATATGATAGTATTTTATGATTCCTCACTCTCTCTTGCACACAATCACTTGTATATAACTATTTGTACACACATATGCTCTATCATCTTATCACTAATGGAATTTTATCTTAGCAAAATTATTGATCGTCAACATCTCCTCCCCTAGTCCATGACTATAATCAAAACCTAATGATGCGAAAAATTCAAGGGTTCAATGTGATTTTTGATTGAGAAATCATTACCCATGATACAACCTTGTCTATTTTATTTTCTTATAGCCTATGCCCCAAGGTCACTAGTGTAGGTTTAACCTAACAATTCTCATCATTCTTAATGTGGAAAAATTATTAAAAAAATACAAAATGAAAAATACAATATCATGACATGCATGAGACATGCTTATTCATTATATAGATTTTAAGCATCGTTGTTGTTCAAATTTAGCACCCTACAAGCATCACATCCTTGCAATTGGTCCTTAAAATATAAATAAGATGGTTGTAGATACCTTAATTTGTGGCTCCATGTATACAATATGCCTTTTTAATTCATGTAGAGTGGAGGAAACCCATCATATTGGGAGTATACTAAGGGCATGTACATATGAAGCCCAATTAAATCATATATTTTGCACATTTAAACTTCTTGTAGCCCCTCACCATGGGGGATACCCACCACTAGGGGCATACCTACATCGGTGACATCCTACTTATTGAGCTTATATAGATCATATCTTTGTACACTAGTCCATCGTAGGTATAATGTTACTCCTATATATCTTGCACCGCCTTGTTATATTTTGTCAATGATCAAATTATGTATTTCTAGATACATATTTAACATGTTCCATGCTTACCGATTATTAGTACTTCTTTTTTACACAATGCTATATTGATTGACTACTAATGGCCATGGGCTCAAGTTTTTGGCTATTTGACATTGCTTTTTATAGCCCTCATCTCTTCACTACACTTTAACTCATATTTGTTTTTGTATATGTTTATGCTCATGTTTTCTTCTATGCACATGTATGTTTATATTATCCTTTTTTCTTCCATGATCATGTATGATTTTATGCTCCTTTTGGATTCTATGCACATGTATGCTTTTATACTCATGTCTCGCTTCTATGCACTTATATGCTCTATGCTCAAGTTTATTTTTATGTACATGTATGTTCTATGTTCACATTTGATTGTATGCTCTTGTATGCTTTGTTTGATTCATGAATTTTTATGCTATATTCTTTATGCACTTGCATGATCTCCGCCTTTTCTACTCTATTCATTTGTATGTGTTATGCTCTCTCTTCTCTAAGATTTTGTATTCTCTATGATCTTCCCACTTTAGGAACTTGTATGCTCTATAATTTTTCTTCTCAATGCACTTGTATACTCTATGTTGTGTTTTCTCTAGACCATTGCATACTTTGTTCTATGTATGCTTGGTGTCTCCAAAAATTTTACTTGGAAATCTTGGGATACCCCTTTAAAATTTTGGTCTTTTTGACTTGTGCTGATTTGCTCAAGATTCCTTTAGGAGATTGTAAGAGGTTGCTTGGTCTAAAAGGTGTAATAATGGATTTTATGAAAATAAGAAAATACGCCACCAATGCGTAGAGCTTGAGAAAATATGCACTTTTAGAAAAAAAAAAACAACACCTAAAACAGACTCACGTAATGAAAGTTATGGAATTTGTGAGTTTTTCCTGCTACATCTTCTTGAACCCTTTCCAAAAATGGAAAGTATTATTCTATGCTTGTGTTTTCTTCACCAAAAATCCAAAAATGGAAAAAAAAATGATGGAAAAAAATGAGTTTAAGTGCAAATCATGGAAATAGAAGCTTCCTTGTAGGTCTATTTTTCACGCTATCGTGACTTATGAAGTTTCACGCAAAAGTTCGAAGAAAAGCTAATGCAAGTCTCAATTTTTAGCTTCCCTTCCACTTGGATTTTCACGCCAATTTTAAAAAGTCGAATTAATTAAGTGAAAAGTGGGAATTTTGGGGCTGCCTGGAAGGGTGAATTTTCACACTTCCTTGCCCTCATGATTTTCACACAAAAGAGATTTTATTCACCCATGCAAGTCACTTTTTGGGGCTGCTTGGAAGGTTATAAATTAACACAAATCACTTAAGTGGAAAGTGGGAATTTTGGGGCTGCCTGGAAGGTGGAAATTTGGAGGCTTCCTGGTAGGTTGTTTTTTCCCACAATGAAAGTTAAATCACTTAAGTGAAAAGTGGGAATTTTGGGGCTTCCTGGAAGGGTGAATTTTTCCACTTCCTTGCCCTCATGTTTTTCACACAAAAGCAAGTTAAATCACTTAAGTGAAAAGTGGGAATTTTGGGGCTTCCTGGAAGGGTGAATTTTCCCACTTCCTTGCCCTCATGTTTTTCACACAAAAGCAAGTTAATTCACCCAAGTGAAAAGTGGAAATTTTGGGGCTGCCTAGAAGGTTGAAAATTCCCACTTCCTTGCCCTCATGTTTTTTCCACAATTCCTAGCCAAAAAGTGTGACCCATTCTGGCATAACTCCATGCCTAAAAGTTTATTTATTTTAATTATTTTTAGCAAGGGTTGGCACCAAAGTTAGGGAGGAAGTCATTGCATGCAAAATCCCTTTAGAAGCTTGTGCATGTGTTCCTAATCTTCCAGTTGAAGCCTTCATTGAATTTACTTATATTTGCCTTCACCCGAGTGCTTTCCAGAATTCAAAATTGCTCATATGCAATTAAAAATAAAAGGTAATGAGTTTTGTATGATTTTTTTACGTCAAGCATTTTACTGGTGCATGTAGTGGAGAAGAATTACAAAATCTTCAGGGATAAAAGGGGAAGACAAGTTAGAGGCAACACCTACAAGAAAATCACAGTCAGCTGCTTCCAGATCCAGTTTGGTGGGAATCAAAGGCAAAGAGTCAACCACATGCAGGAGAAAAAAACATCTCAGGTTTGAGGCAGAAATATCATCCAAATCATTCATGAGGTGGAAGTGCAATACAGGTTGGATCAACATGCAGAGTATGGAAGAAGAACAAGACTGGGAGTGTTGCAACTTTCTTCTAATTTCTTCTTTTCTTTCTTCTTCTTTCTCTTATTTTCTCCAAAAAAGCAATTGAGTAATCAATTAAAATTGTAAAACTTAGGTAATTGGCTTTAAAAGTCATTACTTCAAGTTTCTGGAAGAAGTCAATTACTTGGAAATAGGTGGCAAACATGCAAAATAGAAGGTTCTATTTTCAGTTGTAAATCATGCATGTCATGCAAAGAAGGATTCTAGGAGAAGGATTGCCAACTGTCTCCTTTTCTATAGCTTCCGCATGCGGCAATTCATTGAAAAGATTCCTATTTGTAATTGCCCTCTATGCACTATAAATGGAGGAAGAGCCTACGGGTTAATGGATCACAATTTTGCTAGAGCATTCTGGAGTCTTCAGACTTTGTGTTGTTATTTCTGTGAAAGTTGGGGAATTGAATAAAAGGTGGATTTCTGGAGAACTTTGTGTCTATAGTGCTTTGCTTCTTTCTTCTATTTTAATTTTTAGATAAACTTTGCGTTATCTAAGATTTAGGTTAGAAGCTATTCATTTCCTTTACTTGCGATTATTGTGAGATCTATCTGTTTATTTAATTTGTGTGGATGAGACCAACTCTGATAACTATTGGTTGATTCAACACATCCTCCTTTCTTCTTTCCTTACTTCTATTATTTCCCCCTTCGCAAAATATTCCAAAACAATTGCTTACTTGCTGCAGAATTGCTAAGCTATGGTTCATGAGCTTTGTAATTAAAGTAAAACCTTGTAAAATAGTTATTATGATTTATACTCACCAGATTGATAAACATATTACACGGGAGCCTCACCGTTAAATGAGAGAGATTTATCTCATGACCGCCTAGGTGTTTAGTTTTGTGCAGTAAAATCTAGCCAACAATCCTCGCATGTCATTTTTTTCTCATGCATTGATTTCTCAGTACTTGTTTTCTTTATTTTGTATTACATATGGTTTGTGCCACCTAATATTATTTATTGACACATTCATTGTTTCATAGATATATTGTAACACATCTCTTATGACATATTTCTTGAGACTTATCTTATTTGAGCTAGTTTATTTAGACACGCATTATTATGCCATACATTGTTTATTACATATATTTCTCTTAGCACGTTAGTTTACACATATCATGATCTATATCATGTTTGTGAAACATTGCTTGTTATATACCTTTCTCCTAGCATGTTAATTGAAACATATTTGGATCTATATCAAGCTCATGACACATTGTGTATTACATATATTATTCATGACACATTGGTTGACACATATCAAGATATATATCATGCTCATGAAAATTTACTTATTACATGTCACTCTCATAACACATTGGTTGATACATATCGGGATGTATATCATGCTCATGACACATTTTGATACATGAGAATCCAAGTTCACATGCAATCTTGTATCAACTAAAATAGTTGAAAAATTTGAGTTAGTGGTGTTTACATTTTATGGAGTATTATATGGGTCATGCATTGAAGAATCATGTTATCGACAAGTTGCTTAATACAATTGCATTATATCAAGTGCGTAAGTCCATTGGAAATTATATTTTAAGTGTACAAATCCTCTATGCATGTCCAGTCTATTGCACAATTGTCTAATGTGCAACATTATACGCGCAATCCTATTTGATTAATGAACTTGGAATGATTTAATGTTTGAAGGAACAAGATTTACTGAAGTAAAATTGGTTATATTTGAATCTATTGTTGGGTCCTTTGATCCTTCATTTTTATTTAGTCTGGGTCACCGAGCAAGGGATGGGAAGGGCCATATAGCCATATAAATATAGAGGGTGGGGGATGCCTCCCCCCATATAGATATTGGAGATATTGGCCCCCTCCCTGATACAACTATAGGGCTCCTCCCCGCCCTTCTCTCCCCCATTTCATAGAATTAAGAGTCTTAGTATGTGGCATGAACAACTATATAAGTAGATCCAATTACCTTTAAAAATTATTTCAAGTTTTGGGAGAACTCGAGTTCTTAAAAGCAAAGTATGGATGCAAGCTTAGTCCTCATCAAATTATGATAATGGTAAACTAGCCATAGTAAGGTGTAAAAAAACTTTTCCTAAGAGTGAATCAATTATTTGAGTAGTAGTGCATGGAGAATTTTCCATGTCCATATGTTGTGTAAAAGGATGAATTGTTGGCAATCAATATGATGGCGTTGTTTCTCTGAAAAATATATTCTTAAGTTGTGTCACTATTCTAAATCCATGTTTATTTGATATTTATATCGACACGTGTTTATTTCTTTCCAAGCAATTCTTTTGTGTGTATTATGTGTGTAACGTGGTGTCAAGTGGCTCCTTGTTGAACACCACACTCATATACATCATTTAGTATAAAGAAGGATTGATTTCTTGAGGAGAAGCATGAAAAATCTTGCAGATTTCCACATTTATGAGTGTGGGTAGAAAATTGTTGTGGGCATCTTCCAATGGGTGATAGTTGGGTAGAAGGTGTGAGAAAAGTGACATAGTTAAGCTTTGTGGCTTTTCATGGTGTGGATCAGGGGTAGAAGGTCATTGTAGGCATCATCCAAAAAGAGAGTTACTAGGTAGAATATTGTAAAGTGTGGTCACAAATTGAAAGAAAGAAAAAGGGAAAATAACATTGAAGAGGCACACCGAGGAATACAAGATGACACAATTAGGGTGTGAGAGTTGAAGACTTTTTCTAAATGATCTAGACCATGCAATACTTCTCGGAGGTGTGGAAGTTGCACAATGCCAAGGTGTTATTATGGAAGACTATATTGATGATGAAGGTGGACCCATGAAACAAGGAGTGTAGGATGCTAATGCAAATGAGGATGAGAACACAAATGTAAAATAAGAGGAATCATGAGATGGTTTGAGGATATAATATTTTGTGTAATCGGTAAAATGAGGAAAAATCTTTAAGTTTGATACCCCTTGTTATCATGTTAGTTTGGTACCAAAAAGCTTGTGGATTGAATAATAGAGATAGAAAAATAGTTTTTGAGTATGAAGAGATTGAAGATCCCAAAAAGTTCAAGTTTGCATGCACAAATTTAATGGGTCATATGTCTCTTTGGTGAGAGCATATATAGACCAATTGGGTGCAACATGGAAAGAAGAAGATCAAGACATGTGATAGGAAAGTGGAGAAGCTCAAGGTGAATTTTTACCCGTAAATTACTCGACTTCATTTTTTTGAAAGTTTTCAAGGCTTATGATAAATGGAGCATAGTGTGAAATAATACACTGAGGAATTTTATCAACTCACCATTCAAATGTGACATATGTAGAATAATGAGGAGAAAAATTCTAGATATATGATTGGGTTTTGTATGGAGATTTAATATGAGATTAGTATGGTAAAAATCTATTCCGTGGAAGAGTCCTATCGAGTATTCTCTTGAAGCAAAAGAAAATTTGGTGTACAAACAACTTAGCACACTAACTAGGGAAAAGGAAAGGATGCACAAGGTCGTGGAAAAAATAAAGGTAGATATAATTCTATTAAAGGTGGAAGCAAGTCATGTTCAATTGTGTAAAAGAAGGAACATCTCAAGGAAATGGAAGTACATCTTGAGGGGGTCAAAGAGGTCACAAATTTAGTGACACATGCCATAAGTGTGGGAAAATCGGAGCATAAAGCATATGAGTGTTCGCACACCCATGATGGTGGAAAGGGAAATGCACACATTGTACAAGGGGAGGCGGATGGATTGTTAAGCCATGAAAAAGGACCATATACTTGGAGAAGAATTGATGTTCAAGCACATATTGTTAAAACCAAAGGAGGAGGAGATTGGTTTTGAGAAGAGGATAAGTTTGTTTAGGATGACATGTAAGTCAGGGGAAAAGTATGCAAAGTAATAGTGGATAGTGGAAATACTTGATAATTTGGTAGCAAAGGTAATGGTGAATAAATTAAAGTTAGAAATAATTGAGCATCCAAATCCATAGTGCTTTAAGGTTACAAAAGGGATACCATTTCTGGTGAAGGAAAAATGTATAGTTAAATTCTAAATTGGGAGACATGAATATGAAGTAATGTACAACATCGTGCCCATGTATGCATGTCATGTGCTACTTGGAAGGCATTGGTGGTTCAACTAAAAGACACACAATGATGGCCGTAAAAACTCATATATGGTAGAGAAGGATGACGTAAAGTATCCTCCTCGAACTCATTGCATGAGAAAGAGTGAAGCAACACTTTGAAAGTTTTGTTACTTTAGAGTATGAGATTCCTAAGAGAAGTGAAGCAAGACATTGCATTTTTGCACTTGTAGTACAAACCGCACAAAGAGAAAGCACGGTGGAAGCAACTAACAAAGAAAAACAATTCCTCCGTAGAGGTCAAAGGAATGTTGGAAGAGTTTGCAGAAGTTGTGTCTAGTGAGTTACCTAAAGGGTTACCACCTATGAGGAACATAAGTCACCGCATGGATTTAATACCATGATCAAGTTAACAAGGAAAATTATAGAATAACACTACATGAGAATGTGGAGATACAAAGGCATGTATAGGGGTTGTTGGATAAGGGAATCATCAAGGAGATTCTAATCCCATGTGCAGTACCAAAATGCTAGCACCAAATATGGACGCAATACTAGGATCATTTTTTCCAAATAAGGCATATTATAGAACGAAATTGTAGAAGAAGGTGGAGATATAAAGGCATGTACAATGATTGTTGGATAAAGGAATCATCAAGGAGAGTCTGAGCCCATGTGCAATACCGACAATATTGGCACCAAAAAAGGGTGGCGAGTGGTGTATGTGTATTGATTTGAGATCTATAATCATTATCACCATCGATACATGTTTTCATTACCAAACATGGTGACATCATGGATTGCTTAAGCGAGCAAATTATTTTAGCAAGGTTCTTATGAAAAGTGGATAGCATCAAATTAATTTAATAAAAGGGAATGAATGGAAGACAACTTTTAAGAATAAAAAAGAATTGTATAAGTGGATTGTGATGTGAGTAACATACGAGTACTTGCATGAGGTGGATGAATCAAGTATTGAAAACATTTTTTGGCAATTTTTTGATCATGTACCGGATTATATTCTAATTTTCACTAGGATGCATGAAGAACATCTGATACATATCAGGAAAGTGTTGTAGAGATTACGAGAATAGAAGTTATTGGTTGATCTTAAGAAGTGTAATTTCATGTAGGAGGAATTAGTGTATATAGGATTTGTGATTCCTAGAGAAGGATTGAAGGTGGACCTTGAAAAGGTTTGAGAAATTTTGGATTGACCATTTCCAAGGAGTGCTTCGAGGCATGTAGTTTTCATGGGTTGGCTAACTTTTATCGTCAGTTCATCAAGAAATTTAGTGGCATATGTGCACCAATTATAGAGGACATAAGAGGAGATAAGAAGAGTTTCATATAGTGCACATGTACAAAAAATAATTTGTATAGTTAAAGAAAAGAATAACATTATTGAGATTGTTGGCGGTACTTGATTTTAAACAAAAGTGTTTAAGGTAAATTGTAACTCTAGTGGCATAACCATTGGTGCAAAGATCAAATCAAGAGGACAAACCTATTGCATATTTCAGTGAAAATATGAATGATGTAAGGAGGAAGCATAATTTCTATGATGAAGACTTCTATGTAATTTAATAAGCATTGAAAAAGAGGAGACATTATTTGTTGCCTAAAGATTGTGTTGTACATAGACAATAGAGCACTATAGTTTATTACTAGACAGGGAAAGTTTAATCAAAAACATATTAAGTACATCAAGTACCTACAAGTATACACATTTGTGTTGAAGCATCAAAGTTGAAAAGATAACAAGTTGTCTAATGTGCTCAATAGGCATAGTTGTCATGTGACCAAGATGTAAATAGAAGTTATGGGTTTTAAATCCATGAAAGAATTATATGCACAATATGAAGATTTTAGAGAAGTATGGAAAGTGTGCACAGTACCCACAAGTTTCAACATGATGCCTTGATTGGACTATTTCTATAGGAAGTATTATTCTTTAGAGGACCATTATGCATCCCAAAGAGGTCAATGCATGATAACTTGCATTGAAAGAGAAACAACACATAGGATTGGGAAGGCACTTTTTCTTGGAAAAAACCTTAGTGCAACTAGGAGAGAGTTACTTTTGTTCATGAATGAGTGTGGATGTGTGCAAATTTATACAGGAATGCCGCATTTGTTAGCTAGCTAAAGGAATATCTCTTAACACAAGGTTGTTTCAACCTTTTCCCATTCCGAAGATGCCTTGGGAAGACATGAGTATGGACTTTGTTTTGGGTTTACCTATAACATAGAGGAGAGTTGATTCTATTTTTGTAGTCATGGATATGTTCTCAAAGATGGCACATTTTATTGTTTGCATGAAGATCAATGATGTAGCATATTTTTTTAATCTATTATGTAATGAAATTGTGAGACTGCATGGATTACCGCACATCATAGTTTTTGATAGGGATACAAAATTTATTGGGCATTTCTTGAGAACCTTGTGAAAGAATTCGATACAAATCTACAATTTAGCTCACCATATCATCCAAAACCTAATCAATAGACATAATTTGTGAACAAAAGCCTCGATATTTACTTAGATGTTTGATTGGAGATAGGCCAGGGGACTTGGGATTTGGTTTTAGCGTAGGTAAAATTTGCTTATAATAATTCAATAATCAAGAATACAGGGAAAATACCATTCTAAATTATATATGGGAACAACCCAAGAGGAAGTGTGGAACTTAACACACAATGAAGATAGAGGTGTTGTAGAGCATGAGATTTTGTTGAACACATGAACAAGTGTATCAACAAGTGTGTAATCAATTGCAAAAGGTGAATGTGCAATACAAATAACATGTAGATGAGAAATGGATGGAAATTTAATATTATATTGGAGACATCATGGTCTTCACATATTTGTAGAAGGAAAGGTTTCCAAAAGGAACACATAATAAACTTAAGTGGAATGAAATAGGGCCATGTAGAATCATCGGGAAGTTTTCATAGAATCAGTGTGAGATTAAGTTGCGTGAAGTAATTGATATCTCTAATATCTCTAATGTGGTCAATCTATATCCATACTACACACTACAAGAAGGTGAAGATGAACCTAAATCAAAGGATGGAAAAAATGATTGGAGGGAACAAATGCCTGAGAAGGAGCCTAATGAAGTGGAAGGTATAATAGAAATTAGGATCAAGAAGACACACAAAATGAGTACACCGAGTATTTGGTCAAGTGGAAAGGAAAGAAGTTGGAATAAATAAATTGGCTAAGTGTCGCGGATTCTGCACAATGTGGCATACTAGTTCCTTGAGTAGGAGCTCAAGTTTCCAAAATTACCCGAGGTATATGATGTAGTAGCATGATGGATCACAAGAAATCTTGTATAAACCAAAATAGTTGAACAATTGGAGTCAGTGATGTTTGTATTTTTGGAGTATTCCGTGAGTCATGCATTGAATAATTATGTTATTGTAAGCCGTGGAATACATTGTTGTATTATGTTGAGTGCACAAGTCCATTACGTAATATTTGTGGAGTGTAAGATTCCTTTGCACAATGTTTATTCTATTGTACTATCATGTGTAAAACATTGCTGCGTAATCATATTAAAGATGAAAACTTGGAACAAATGAATGTTTGAAGGCACACATTTTGGAGAAGGCCAATTGTTTGTATTTGGGTTTATTATTGGGTCCTTTGATCCTTCATTTGAATTTTGTAGAATTAGGAGTTTTCAGAGGTGTCATGAACAACTATATAAGTATAGCCAATTGTCTTAGGAAATTAGTTCATGTTTTTAGGAGAAGTCGAGTGCTTAAATTCGGAGTATGGATGCAAGCTTAATGCTCACCAAATCATGATGATGGTAAAATAACCATAGTAAGATGTAAAAATAACTTTTCCTAAGAGTGATTCAATTATTTGAGTAGTACACAGAGAATTTGTTATGTAAAAGGTTGAATCGTTTGTGATCGGTCGATGTTTTTATAAATAATAAATTTCCAAGCTATGTTACTATTCAAACATGATGGAATGTGATCTTTATGTCAATGCATGTTTCTTCATTTCGAGTTCTTCTTCCATTTTTATTTTTGTGTGACATGGTGTGCAATGGTTCCTTGTTGAACACCCCATCTGTCTGGGTCACATTTCTTGCTATATATCTTTATCTTATCACATTATTTCATACATTACCCATAACACATTGATTACCACATACTTTCTTTGCACATACAAATAAAAACTAATAACACTAGTCAAGTCAATATGTCTTATTGGTTATCTCTATTTAGGTGGGTCTATCATGTCATGTGGTGTCATGTAGTTTTATATGTCCCGATGGATCCATTAGGCATTGAGTCATGTGTTATTGTCATCTTGCTCTACCGATCATTGTTACACTCTTAGATATAGATTTCTCTAGATTATTGGATATGCTTATGTTATGCATAGTGACGAGATGACACCTATTACCTATTCGAAAATGATCACATCTTATGCACGTTGATTATATCACCATGTTTAATTTACATTTTGTTTATGGTTGTATACTTTTTACATCTAACATTTTCTCTATTGAGGTAAGTTATCATCTATAGCATCACTCATCTCAAAAGAGGGCATATTGTGGGTATTTATAGTAGTTCACACAAATTACAACCATAGTGCTTTATGGTACACAATGTGATGACATTCACACAATTATTCGTAACATGTTATAGGTATTCACATTCGTATCATTTCACATATATTGACATTATATACAAATGACCACTAACAATCACAAGTGCTACAAGGTGGTCGCTAGCATGCCCAAGTGCTACAAGTTTGGCTACTATCGTGTCCAAGTGCTATAGGTTGGCTAACGCGACAGCACCTATCTTTGAGGTGATCATATATACAAAACTTATGCACACCCTATATAACGGCACTAGGAGAAATCGAGTGTAGATGTTTCATGTTTTTAAATTTCAAATTTGCATTAACTATTTCTTATATGCACCTACATCAAATATTAATACATGCTTTGGCATGTGATTCATAGGTTTCACATGACATGGAAGGAACACTTTCTAATATTTGTATACACAACACCTACTAAGAGATTCCCATTTACTTGTCCTTTTAGTTTAATCCAACAACTTTTTTACTAAATTAAAATGGGGTTGATTGTAGTGCCCAAAATTCATACTTAAGACACTTAGAAAAAATCATTTCAAATTTATTCTAGCACTAATCTCATTTACATATTTATTAACTTAATTCAAACACATCCTATGCAATCCCCACACTCACGAGCCCTCTAGGTCATTACTCGCTCTACAATTTAACACCTCTAGAACTAATGCACACTTTGCAAATCACATCTTTAGACTCTCGCTATTCACCTCATTTCTATGATCAAGTTCCATCTTAGTCCCGGGTGGGTTCCCAACTTAAGACATAATCGACCGATGATTTTGTTTGAGGTTGACGATATTGTCCGATGTACTTATAATGGTCAAATTTTTAAATGCATAAGTTTTCTTAGTTGTCTTAGGGTTGGTTGAACTAGAAATCATTTTCACAAGTTGTCTATATAAACACATGCACCCTTACCTATGAGGGGCATCTAGGTATCTCATATCAAGGAAGACTCTAAGGACTCGTTGGACCATTATCAATGAAACAACAATTCCTCATAAACAACTTCGACAAGCTACAAATTTAAGTACAATATCATTGCTTCTTAACATGTGCCACAAGTGAAGCCAAAGTTCATTGCCAAGTGTTGAAGACGTTATTAGGGCCACCCAATCACATTGTTTATGCACATTTACTTGGGAAGGAGAACTACACAGTATGAGACATCTTCAAAGTATTTATATGTAGGCATCATTGTGATGACTCAACTCAAATCTAGACTAGCCCCTTCTTAGGTCACAAAAGGGGAGCGAGGATTTGAAGACAAGAAGAATTCATTTGTAGGTATAAAACTGTGATTGTGATACTTCAAACACATATCCCAAATCTTGAGAAACAAGTACACAAGATGTCATAGTTTTGTTTCAGGTCACAATAAAATAGGAAAAAATCGATCGCCCTAGGATAAAATCATCAAGCAATTATTTCCAACATAAGGGATTGTTTCTAGTGTTCATCTTTAAGTCCCTATAGACACATTTACAATACTTTTCACAACCCATTTGCACATTTTCATATCACTCTCACACCTCAACCTTGCAAAATGGTGACATGTTTCTAAAACCCTAACTCTAGTTACTTGCATTTTACTTTTAAAAGTTGTGTTAATCAAATTATAACTCGTAACATCATTTGGGACCATGTATATGTTGTATTTATTGTTCATAATTTTAACACACATTTGATTGTCATGCCTTAATTAAGAAAACCTATATTTGTTATTATAGGTAGTACCTTTTTAACAATGCCCAACATTTTCCAACCCTTTGAGATCCATACGACGCATTTAATCATGCACCTTTGAATGAAGTACTCATATATAGGCATTTGGTCATGTATCATTGCGAGACATCCAACAAGATGGTTCATTTCCACTCCACCTATAAAAAGGATTACCACACCATCATTCAAATAGTCAAGAAATGACATCACTACATCTTGGGTAAGGATATGAACTTCTATTCCTATAATAAGTCACTTTAGTTCCTACATACACAAAATAATATGGAGAATGTGAGACTCGTGAAGTGGAGGACCTATTTATAACACTCCCATATGGTGATCAAGAATAAGAGGGGAACATACAATAGACACCATATTGTCTCAATTTCCCATCAATGCAATATCTCATCATAATTCTTGACACACGTGGTCAATGTTTACATGCATTTTGTTCCGAATAGAGTTATTTCTATCTTTTCATTCTCTTGAGAAACAGAGATAAGGGTTAGGGATAGGAGGAATACTTGTTGAGTGTTGGGAAGGCGTGCATGTACCGTAGTAGAGAGATCGGGCACCGATTGTGAAAAGCTCATTTTTGTCTGGGAAGGACTACCTGTAAATAAGAATGCAAGACCACCCGATTTTCGTTAAACAATAAGTGAGGGAACTACCTTGGGCCCGGAAATATTATACTTCCTTTCGAAGGTGGTCGGTTCCTTTTAATACAAATTAATGCAAATGATAATAAAGAAGCTATTGCGAAATCACAATTTAGGTACCTCATTACTAAAAGCAATAAAGACTAAACTAACAATAATAAAATGTCATGTTTGTTTGTTTGGTCACCGGTTATCGATACGTTCGAGATCAAGTTACGAGGATAGACAAGGCTGGATATGAGATTGTTTGGAGGTAAATAGGTGAAAGGTTGGTTTTTGGTATAAGTCATAATGACCGATGCCGATTGGATAACCGACCGCAGTTATAAAACTGGTACCGGTAGGGGATAGCCGATATCGGTAGGGGCAGTGATTTAGGGGCTTTTAAATGGAGGTTGGTTGTAAGGTGGTTACGGGGTTTAGAAGGTTGGTAGATGGTTGAGGGGAGTAGTAGGGTGATAGAGAAGACTCAGAGAGTGAGAAAGTTGTCTTTGGGGCAATATAGAGATGGATGAATGAAGGTTAGGTGCAGGGTGTTGCCGGGTGGTAGATCCAGGAGTGAGCTTATAATCACTATGAATCAAAAGTTCACAAAGTAGTGTCTAGAAGCATACAAGGTAATAAAAGAGACTACTTACTAGTTTCTGATGCGGATGCAGGTCCAAGGAATGCAATGGCGAAGGCAAGGCTCAATTGGGATGATCCGGCAATCGGAAGTGAGCTGATGAAACTATCCTCCGACTCTCCCAATGTTTGGATGAGTGTGACCGTGATCTAGTTGCTCAGTTACAGTCTTGGGCTCAATACTCCTCTCTGCAACCTCTTCTCTCTCTCTCACTTGTCCCTCTCTTGCAAAATGAATTTGGATCCCTTTCTTGCAAAATGAATTCGGATCCCTTTGTTTTGGTTGGGGGAGGTCATTTACAGAGAACCGATAGCGGTTACCTAACGAGACGCCTGATCCGTGTAGGGACCGATGTCGGTTAGGTCAAAGTTCGCTATTTTTAGTAAAATAGCCAACTTTCACTCCTTTTCTCTCGAGGGGTCAGTTGTGGGCTTGGTCAAGTCATTATTAGGTTCGTTTTGGTGAGGGTGAGGGGCGATGAGTCATGGGTGTGGGTCTGGACCAAGTTATAGGTCTTAATTAGGTTAGTTTAGGGTTAGGGCTAGGTCATGGTGAGGTGGCGAGGTGAGGTGGTAGGGTTAGAGATGTGGATTTATTAATTATAAGGTAATTAATAAATAATTAAGTGTGTAAGGTTTAGGTGGTGAGGTAGGGTTAGGTTACGAGACGAGATGCGGGGCACAGGGCGTCGTAAGACCCAAATTTGGTGTCTACATTTTCCCCTTGTTGTCGTGTAGCTTGTCTTGTAAAGTTGCACTGACAATAATAAGAAGTGGTTGCCCCAGTTAAGGGTATAGGTAATCCCCCTCAAATCTATCACAAATTGAGGCAACGTGAAATCAGGGATAGGGTTGATAAAGGGTGAATGATGATGAGATGATGGTAAGATGGTGGGGTAAGTTCAAGGAAGCAGACGCACGTTGAAATGTAGTAGGCGGCGGCACGTGGTACACGATTTGAAGAGCAAAGTTTATCCAAACAAGGTTGATATAATCTTGGTATCTAAGGCATAGGAAGTAGCTCCGGGGGATATAACGGGTAAGGTACCGTAACATTTAGGCATATTTGGCGCAAGCACTCAAATGGTTGGTTTGGTTGAGATAAACATCATGGTCTCGGTCTAGGCAAAGCTGGTTGGCTGATCAATTCAAGTATCCTAGTCATGCTAAAACACGAATAGGTGAGCTCGATTGAACAAACAACTACATGATGGGTGGATAGAATCGTAATTTGTGGGCCTCGGTCGAGGTACTTAATTGGTGCGGACTTGGGGCGGGTCGATTGGTTAGGTGCGCCGTGGGTCGGGCCGATTGGTCAGCGTGGCCTTGGTCGGGCCGATTGGTTGGGTGTGGCCTTGGGTCGGGCCGATTGGTTGGTCGTCCTTAGGTCGGGCCGATTGATTGGTTGCGCGCCTTGGGTCGGGCGATTGATTGGTTTCGCCTTAGGTCGGGCCGATTGATTGGTTTGCCTTGGGTCGAGCCGATTGATTGGTTACGGCCTTGGGTCGAGCCGATTGGTTGGCGCGGTCGTGGGTCGGGCCGATTGGTTGGTTGCGCCTTGGGTCGGGCGCCGACAGGTGAGTCGCGCCTTGGGTCGGGCCGATTGGTTGGTTTCGGCCTTAGGTCGGGCCGATTGATTGGTTACGGCCTTAGGTCGAGCCGATTGGTTGGGTGCGGCCGTGGTCGGCCGATTGGTTGGCGCGGCGGGTGGTCGCCAATTGGTTGGTTGCGCCTTGGTCGGGCCGATTGGTTGCGCGCCTTGGGTCGGGCCGATTGATTGGTTGCGCGCCTTGGGTCGGGCCGATTGATTGGTCAGGCCTTGGGTCGGGCCGATTGGTGAGTTGCGCCTTAGGTCGGGCCAATGAATTCAAAATAAGGATATTTAGCAAAGCCGGGGTAGGTGATGTGGTGAAAATGGAGATTGGTGGATAAGGGTAGGAGTTAGGTTAAAATAAGCAGCAGCGGGAGTTAGGTTAAGTGAGTTTCATACATAGGGGTAAAAGAATAAATAAGGACTTTGACTTGCAAGCGTTGATAATATAGAAGATGTATTTGTTTGACATCTAAATAAAACCGAATATGTATGTTGATTTGAGTTATGATAATAATAAGAATGTTTGTGTTTTGAATGTTTGGATTGATAAAGGACAAAGTGAGTGTTATCAATATAAATACGCGAAAATATTTATATTTTTAAGGAAAACACAACACATGATAAATTATGGTAGGGGATGGTCGAGCTAACCTTGGGAGACCCCATGTATCCTAAGTGTTGCCTACATAACCCATTGCACAAAGCAAGGAGGAGCCTCGATCCGATGTAGTTCTCCCTTAGGACCAAGGAGAGGTGAATTCGGACAATTTGGTTGTAGTTAGGCAATTTGTTGGTTAGTAAAAGTTTGATGTTGGTAGGGTAATGTTGTTGGTGTTGGTAAGGTATTGGTGGTGTTGGTGTGGGTATAGGTGAAGTGAGGGTTAGCTTACCCAAACATAGGAAACCGTGTCCCGATTAAGGTCAACACATAATCCTAGATTCGGGTAAAAGAGGCAAAAGTGTCCCATAGTTGGAAAGAGCTAAACAAACCACGTATTATCGTAGGATGAGCTTGAATCCCTAGGTACCTTGCATGAGGTGAGAAGTCGATAGGTGAAAAGAGTTGTATAATCACAATATATCGGATATACGTCATATCCCTTAAGTTTGTTGTTTTGAAGAATGGTGAGGTGAGGTGGATGGTATAGCTAGGGCGCAGAGAACTTGTTATAAGGTGATTATTCTGATGAAAGAGAACCAAACCTAAATAGACAAGTCCATAACTCAAAAGTGCTTTTGAATACTCTTTTTATTTTTCTGGATATAGACTGATCGATGCGGGAAGTCTATATGGGATATGCATTTTGTTGTTCTTGAGTTCTTCACAAAGCTAATCAATGCGAGAAGCTTCTGATAGAGGCTGACTTTGTATAGTTGTCCTTCAAGGATCGGTCCACTTATAGTAGCGGATGTGGCTTTGCATATAGCCGTCCTTCGAAGGAGCAAACTAGTTTATAGCTTAGAGGTCTAGATGTCCATTTGGCATGAAGCATCTAGTTTTGCAGGAAGTTTGACTCAAGAATATCCCATAATTTTATAATTGAGAACTTGTTATTTTCATACTTTTAAGTCATGGACCGGACTAAAAGGGGAAGGCATCTTTAAGAGGAGGTGATGATCAAACCACGTGAGGTTGATTCTACTTTGAGATGCACGAAACAAGGTGTATGAGGTGGTAAATGAGCTTAAGGGATGAGCGCAAGGTAGATAGGAAGTGATGTAACACTAAATTCAACAAAGAAATGGTCGAAGATGCAAGACATTAAGGGGTTCAGACTCAGTTTACCATTAAGCGAAGCTAAACGATAAGTATCCGATCCGTAAGTGTGAGTGATAATGTAAGGCCCAATCGATTAGGAGCAAATTTTCACGTTTACTCTTTTCTAGTTTGGTTACATGTTGATTCTCTTTGAGGACAAGATCACCAATCTTAAAGGTACGCTCATGAATTTGCTTATAATAAGCACGCTTGATGCGCTTTTGATAAATTTGAAGGTGGTCAAGAGCTATAAGACAACGCTCGTCAAGAAGCTCCAATTGGGCTAACCGCTCTTGGCGGAAGTCATCATTGGTGAGAATATCCTGGAGAGATATTCTGAGGGAAGGGATTTGTATTTCGAGAGGCAAGACACCTCGATACCATACACCAAAGAGAATGGTGTGGTATTAGTGGAAGTACGAATGCTTTGGTACGATAAGCCCAAAGGGAAAAGGGATGTGATCATGCTAGTTTTTCCCGGGATCGTCAACGACTTTTATGAGAATTTTGGTTAAGGTTTTGTTAGAAGATTCGGCTTGACCATTTTCTTGTGGATAGTAGGGTTACGAGAAGCTAAGTTTGATACCAAAGTTGTCATAAAGGGCTCGTAACAGCTTATTTTTGAAAGATTTTCCATTATCGGTTATCAGGCGATGAGGAACACCAAAACGACGGATAATGTGATGATTGATGAACTCAATGATTTTCTTTTTTTGGTTGAAATGAGTGGAACGGTCTCCACCCATTTAGTGTAATATTCGGTTTCCGTGATGATCCAACGGTGACGCTGCGAAGAAGGCGGGTGAATCTCACCAATAAGGTCTAAACCCCATTGTGAGAAAGGCCAAAGATCTCATGTGACCTGTAGCGGTGGCTGGGAGTATGTTGAAGGTTGGTATGTTGTTGACACATAACACAACGCTTAACATATTCGCAAGCAGTCTTTATTAAGAGTAGGCCAATAATATCCTAGGTGAAGGATCCGCTTGGCCACGGCAAGGCCACTAAAGTGCCCACCACAAATTCCGTCATGGACTTGTTGGATGGTATGGGTGACTTCAGTGCGCTTAGACATCGAAGGAGGATACCATCGAAGCCACGTTTATAGAGGATTCCCCCCATGATGACATAACGAGAAACACTTTTAAGAAAATCACGTTTGCCATTACTAGTAAGGTCAGGTGGGAGAACAGAGGTTGTAAGGTAGTCGTGAAATTGGTGATACCAGGTATCCTGTGAATCAGCAGATACATTATTTACCATACAAACATCCGGGACTAAGTAAGATGGGGCAAAGAGTTGTTGGACCAAGAAAAATATGTCAGAGTCAGTTGGTGAGGCAGGAATTTGTGAGGCCAAGCAAGCCATAGTATCCGTAAATTTATTAGTTGAGCGTGGAACGGTTTGGATAGAATAATGAGTAAATAAGGTCAAAAGTGAATCCACGTAACGTTTGTACTTTTGAAGTTCCTCATTTTTACATTGGTAGATGCCAGTAACTTGATTTACTACCAATTGAGAGTCACCAAAAATGTTAATAGACTTCACACCTAAGTGTAACGCAACGTGGAGACCCAAAACAAGGGCCTCGTATTCTACTGTATTGTTAGTGCAGGGGAAATCGAGCCTGAATGAAAGAGGCATAGGTTCACCATCAAGAGGAATGAGAACAACGCCCGCCCCTCCATTGCGTTGACATTTAGATCCATCGAAGAAGAGGGTCATCGGATAAGACGCATCACTGAGTGAAAGGGTTGCGATGAGTTCATCAGGGAAAGTAAAATTGGTAAATTGTTCCCCAGGTAAAGGGGCTTCCGCGAGTTGATCCGCGATAGTTTGTCCTTTGACTGATTTCTGGTGTACAAACTCAAGGTCGAGGTCGGCGAGGAGCATAAGCCATCGGGCGATGCATTGGTTTAGATGAGGTTTGGCGTACATATAATGTATGGGATCAGCATTGGTGATGACAAAAGTTTTGTGATTCAGGAGGTAATGTCGGAGTTTGGTGGCCACGAATGATAGGGCTAGGCACAACTTTTCTACGTGTGTATACCTAGTCTCGTAATCCACAAGAGTACAGATTATGTAATAAACTACTTGCTCTTGATGCTCGGAGTCATGATGTGCGAGCATGGCTCCTACAGCATGGTCGGTGGCAGAAAGGTAAAGGTAGAAAGGGCAATCGTCTTGAGGTGGGATAAGCACGGGTGGCTGCAAGAGATAAGCTTTAAGAGCCTCAAAGGCTTGGTGGCACTCCTCGCTCCATTGAAAGACAATGTCCTTTTTAAGGAGATGATGGAAAGGTTGACATCGATCCAAGAGTTGTGAGATGAAACACCGGATAGATTGGAGTTTTCCCTGCAAACTACGCAATTGTTTTAGGTTAGTGGGTGGGGGCATTTCTAAGATAGCTTTGACTTTAGCGGGGTCGACCTCAATGCCATGCAAAGAGACGATAAAGCCAAGGAGTTTTCCTGAAAGGATGCCAAAGACACATTTCTTTGGTTGAAGATGAACACATTGTAATAAAGCATCGAAAATAATGGTCGAGATGTTCACCGCGATGTTTGGATTTTCCGAGAAGATCATCGACATAATCCTCGAGGATAGTGTGCATAATGTCATGAAAATGTAAGTCATAGCCCGCTTACGATAGGTCGCACCAAAGACTCTTAAGGCCAAATGGTATGACACGATAGCAGAAGGTCCCCCAGGGGGTAATGAAGGCGGTTTTATGTTGATCGGCCGGGGCTACTAAAATTTGATTGTATCCCGAGAAACCATCCATGAGAGAAAGCATCTCATGGCCCGCAGTGAGATCAACAAGTTGATCAATGCTAGGTAGGGGGAAGTCGTCCTTTGGCAAGCGAGGTTAAGGTCTCGGAAATCTGTACATATCCGAAGTCCCCCGTCGCTTTAGTGACAGTGGGACGACATTAGAAATCCATTGAGGATATTTTTGTCTAGGAGGCAAATTCGGATAAAAATTGTTATACTAATTAAAATTGTGGTCTAAACCTTGTGACAAAATGATTTATCTTCAATCTTTCGAGTTTTTAAGTAGATTTTTTTCATGAAGAAAATGCATTAAAAGTCATATGTCAAAATCCTTAAAACTTAATTTTTTGGTATATGGGTGCATTTTCAATAGTACCCAACACCTTTACAAGTTTTTCAATTTAGGGGGCAAGGGTGGCTAGAATGTGTTTCGAGGGGGATTATATTCCCACAAATGATACAAACACAAGGTAAACATTGTGAAAGCCATCAAAGTGATTCATGCAAAGGGTCTGTGGTCCACATGACCATTAGGATCGACTCATTGATAAAGTGTGGTGAGGACCCAATCCCACTCTTGTTGTTTCATAAATGTTCGGTGAGGCCTTGTCCAAATAGAGGAACAATGGAGGTGAGGTCACCTACCTAAAGACGAGCAGCAGTGAGACCCAATTGTCACTAACGATAAGATAGTGCAATCCACTCCCACTATTCAAGATGGTGTTGTTCGTTATGATGTGAATAGATGAGTGTGTCCCTACTCACACTCGAAGGAAGTGTATAAACAACATTACATGTGGTTGAGTTTATACTTATGTTGGTGCAACTTGACAAACAATGCATTTATTCTCATTATGGGGTTGTTTGTAAGTGTAGTGAGGCCATTCCCATCACTACTTAAGAGTATGTAGAATTAAGCATGTCCCAGCCGCATACCTTGACTCTCTACAAGATAGAGTGTTATTTTCCAATACACCATTGTCATATCTATATATGGGAGTATGTTTTGTCAACGTTTTCCTCGATTGCTAGATCGAGTGCCGACTATAGAGAGCCTCCTACCTATATACGAGAGAGTCATATCCTTTATATACTAGCTTAGTATCCAATCCAAACTTGATAGTTAGACTCTAGTCTAGAGAGCCTCCCCCTCTCTAACCAATGAGTATGTCTTCCTCCCAATCATTGAGCTATATGTAATGAGGGGGAATGTTTGGAATTATCGATATAGTATATACTTCACAATATATTATAATTTGGGTAATAAGTTGGGTTGTTACAACACCCGTAGAATAAAATTATAAAGTTCACAAAGACAATAAATGATGGATGATAATGAGTTGAAGATCTCGTTTGAATCCTAAAAATAGGATCATAGAAGTGTATATATATCTCGTTGGTTAAATAATAAGACAATGACTATTACCATATTTTTCTTTTCACTCAGTAAATTTTTAAATCTCTAACCAAAAACGAAATCCATTAGCAACTTCAACAGTATACTCGCGCCAACAATAGAAATACAAAGAGTGTTATGACGTACATCACATGCCTCATTAGTTCAAGGCCAACAATAAAGGTTGGTTGCATCTTTAGAAGGAATGCTTTAAGGGTCCACACCGAGAAGATCAAACCTATGCATTGTAGTGGTTACACCATACTATTTGCGGTTGTTAAGAGAACCTTTGTACTTGATCTACCAATATATCCGGTCTTCATCCAATATGCAACATGGAGCTCATTAACCCTTACTTCCCGCCCTTGTTTGAGCCAACTCAACATCCTTCTATTTTGGAACCTCAAATCATCAAGGTGGCAACCACTCACACTTGTCTATGTATACATCATGAGTTCCAATGGTTAAGGCAAGGCAATATGCTAGCCAAAATTGCAAAGGGGCCATTGCTCCTAAAGAGAGGCAAATCATTCGTGTGCAAGCATGCAACCAAGCACTACCTCATAACAATGCAAACTCACACCCTTCCTTAGGACTTTATGCTCTTCAACCTCATGGCACCATGAGCCATATAAATGTACTCACAATAATATGCAACACCGGTGCTACACCTCACAACATACCTTGGAACTCCATTGTGACTTACAACACATCGTTCACTTTGCACCTTATGTACAACCTTGTGATACCTTTACATATTGCACCTCACAATACAACACATCTTTTGGCACTCAGCTTCTCACAATTTCATGTAGTACCTAGTAGTGTATCGTAGCACTTATCAACGTCACAATACTTTAAGATGTTGGCACGTTGCTTCACAACATATTGCACATCTCCATAATCATATTCATAATCTCCACATCCAACATTCATACACCAAAACCATGTTGTCATGTGGCACTCTCCACGCACACACCATGTCAAAGCGCTTGAAAACATACCACATGTGGAAGTCCAACCGCCACACTTGCAAGAACGTCAATTGTCACTCGGCCAAAAAGATGACCCAATTGCAACTATTCCTTTTGTAATCGTTGTATGTTGTAGCTATCTTGTTGCAATGATATATGTATATATGTAAGACACTCGACTCAAATGAGTTAAAATAATAACCACATACCAAATGGTAGTAAATAATTGCATGCCATGTGTATCTTGTATCTCTCATATGCATCTATATCTCATTCTAGTCTAGAAAAGTTGGTTAAGGAAGTGTTTCCCCTCACCAATCTCATGATTCCTCATTACTACCCTTACTAAGATTTGTACATCATTGTATTATTCCCTATTCTTCCTATTGAATAGAAGTTGCACTATCCTACAAAAGACTTCCCCAATTGAATGTGTTTGATTTTCTATTGTGTTGGGTTCTCCTATGCATTTTATAAACCGGACCTTATCTACAAGTGTAGGGCTGTCCTCTACATCGACATCCTAGGCCCCGTGGTGCGTATGAACACTCAATTGCATGTTGACTTGCATATATTTGGTTTGTTGGTTTCACATAACTACCCTCATCAAGAGGTTTGAAAATAATTAAGAGATAATGCATGCCCCTAAAAACATCCTACATTTTTAGTGTTCTTGCAAGGTTTCACTACTCTATTAATGATCCAAGGAATGAGAGCAATTTCCCAAAAATGTGTACACAATTCAGAAAAGCATGAGGTTTTGGAGCCCAAAAGCCCACAAACGGGGTCATGAAATCAAATTTAACCTATAGATAAACATTTCCATGATCGTATCTACTACGGTACCTACTTACATTGTCCATTGTCTTTGGATTTTGCGATAAATTAGATATTCCTCACAAACCTACCCATATGAATAGAATGGCCTATATCTATGCAAAGAGCCTTATAAATATATTATATATATCCTTTTGTACAACTCTTAGCGAACTCTAATGTCAAGCCTATATTCAAAAAAGGAAAGCTAAAAAACAAGACAATAAATGCTCATTAGGTCAAAACACAAGTAAAGAAACTAAGAGAGTGGTCCCATGGAGAGGGGCTACCATAATTTTCTAAGAGGTAGTGCAAAGAAAAATATGGAGTTAAATGTAGAAAAATGGTCCTATGAAACACAAAATTTTCAGCTAGTTTCTGCTACTTTTTAGGAATTTATAAATAAAATTAAATAATCAATTTATTTTCATAAATCTCACAATAGAAATATTTCCACTTAGCACAAAATCAACCAAAATTTTCTATGCGGGTACAAAAGTATAGCCCCGCCTTTTCAGTATGGGTACAAACTCTCCTCCTTAAAATCAGTAAGCTCTGCTTTTTATGGTGAATTTTTTTTATTCCTTTAATAAATTCAAGAACCTATCATGGAACCACCCGCACATAAAAAATAGGAACTGCAACCCCCTCCATAGAACCCCATCCTAAATAAGAAAGAAATCTCTACCTAGTTAGTCTATACTTAGAGTAATTAGTGCTTTAAAATGCAGTAATTGTAAAAAAATCGCAATGCTGGTTTGATGATGATCCATTGAGATGTGTTTAGAATCTTAGATATATCAATAATTACCCTTTCTGGTATTTTGTTATAAAAAAACTTATTGCCTTAAGACCTATGCATCAGAGAAAGGGGTAAGAAAGCCAAAGAGCAATAAAGAGATGTGGGGCTTATATTGGGTTTCTCATCATGACATTTAGGTTGAGCCATGAGGCTATGGGACAAATGGCACATTGATTGAAAATGATGGGCTATCTTTTAGAGGGGTGAATTTTCCAGTGGGAGAGCATACTTGCAGAGTGAATCGTAAAACCTTGCAATCTGGAGGAACCAGAAGATTGGATGCATAGAAAGCCTGTACGACTGCCACTCCCAAATACTTCACCACAGGATCCGCACCTCTCAGTTTATGAGCTTGCAGTTGATTTATTTTCTCAACATATAGATCATATCTTGGAAAGGGATAACCAGCTTCAACATTTAACAAATTGGATCCTGCTTTCAGTTTCCAGACAATGTTTATGTTTAACATCCTTTCTCCCGTGGATGCTGTCTCCCAAGAGATATCTGTACCATTGAGTATCCACATATCTGCTGGTGGAACTTTCTTTTCATCCTCAGAAGATGTTAAAGAAATGTATCCGAGTGATGCCCAATATACCAAATTTCAGTGCTCTCTGTAGCCGATGAAGATTCAGTGGCATTCTGGTTTTGTATAAGTTTCCTTGCCTGAAATGTTGAACTGCTTGAAGGTACAAACTTGTTTTCCTCTAGGATTTTCAAACCTTACCACTATCAAGAGTTCCTTTGTAGCTGACACTGTGAATCGTGTCTAGTGTGTAGCCATCCATTTTCAAGTCATACTCCATCAAAATCCAATTGTTGCCTACCTCCGGTAGCTTTGCAGAAGCCTGGACCTCAGACATGCTAAAATTTGCGGGTGTTATCTCCTGACTCTTGTTTGGGAGCAAAACAACGAATTTGGACTGATCATCAGTAAAAGTGTTGCTCGCAGAAATGTCTTCTGGTGCCAAAAATGCAGTAGTTTTAATGCCCAAACTATTTGAAAAATTTACAAGTAGCCCAAGTGTCGAATTTTCTTCAGATTTTATCTGCAAAACCCAATATTGAAATCATGTTTATAACTATCTACCACAACATTTTGATCTTCTGTAATTTGATTGGATGCGGTCTTTCTTGCAGAAAGAAAAAGATTTTAACTATCTACTTATTTATATTGATCGATTAGGAAGAAATTAATAAATATCTTGATCCAAATACAAAATAAGCATACTATTCAGTGTTCAGGAACCGTCTGTTACATGTAATTCAAAATTTCACAATCACGTAGTTGTCATATGACATCATATGCTTCAACAAAAAAAAGTAGTAGAAGATTCGTGACTTAAGACAAGTTAATCTCTATTGAGTGGCTAAGAACCTTTTTGGCAGAAACTCTAAGGCCTTCAATCTCTGTTTGCTGGCTGTTTTCCCAAAAACGTTGTTTGCAGCGAGTGATATGAAGATAAGAATGGCGGTTGTGCATGGGGATTAAGTTGAATGCTGAATCTGATAGATACTAAGTTAAAGTTAGGGTTGTCCTATGACTGCTTGGTTTCATAGCCTATGTTATGATTTTCCATTTTGTTTTCTTGGCTTCTTTATTGTATGTTTAATGGGGCACGTACATGTGCTGTAGGTAAAGTCCTCGGTGCATTGGGCTGGGTAACACGCTCCACTAAACATACTAAGTACAGTTGAAAATGGGTTCATTTAGCTCGCACACCTGCATACCCAGCACAGGTATGGTTCAGGTGCAAGCCAATTTTGGCCAGACAAAGCTCACTGAAACCTTGTCCCATACACTACTAAAAATGTACTAGACAATCCATGATAGACATATCTTTGTTTATGTCTAGTACGGATTTTTGCATGGGGTGCTAGGTAGGTTGCATTCAATCTGTTTCCCGTGTTCAGCACTCCAGACACACCAACAAAGATTAAAACGAAAACCTCTAGAAACAAGAAATTCAAACAAAACTTACAATGATTATTCCCAGAACTTCAAATGCCTTGAAGATAATCATGGTCTTTTATGCAAAGTGCTCACAAATGATCCCGTGTTTCCACACACATTGTTTAGAAAGATGGATGTTTGGAGTCCCGAAGAAAGAGGAACCAAAATGAAATAATTATAGAGACTGGTCAAGGACTACAAACTGTGGTAATCATAACACCTACCCCATCTGAAATGCACCACTTAACAAGCAATGAGTAGGTAGTTAGCTTAAACATTGAATAAAGAAAGATGGAAAAAGACAATCTTATCCTAACAGAAACAAGGTGGCCTTGCATAAGGCAGTGCTTGTTCCTAGCCACACAAACACCGTATGGCCTATAGGCAGTCAACAATACTTACTGGAATGGCATCCAACTGCATATAGGGTAGAATTCAAATGCAGCTAATTTTTATATGGTCAACTCAGAAACTTCTAAAAGAAATAATAATAATTCTCAAGCAACTAGCGCCATGGAACATTGGCTTCTAAGATAGTTCATAGTAGTATCAAATCATTTAAGTGTTGAGCCTCAACTCAGACTACCCCATGGTCTTAGGATAATTTTATTTCAATAGGAGATCAAAATAAAATTAAAAACGAGATCAAGGATATCAACCATTTGATCTCTATGATAGCTTCAACTTAGAAGATGCTTGACAAAACGAAAAGTCCGGTTAGGGGACAAGAGGGAAAAGACCAAAGCTATTATGTATGGGGTTATTTATATTTGCCCTTATTTGGGATGCATGGGTACAGAGCAGTGTTATGCAGGGACACGCACCCCCATTCCCAAGCCGTCCCTAGACGTCCGGGACGTCCCAGTGCTTGGTGACAGGGACGAAGCGTCCCCCACGCATCCCCCAAATGCAAAAATGAAGGGGACGTCCCGGGATGTCCCCTAACTTTAGGGAACGCACTCGGGACGTCCCAGGTGCTTCGAGACTTTGGGGACTCCAACGGGGACGCCATGACGTCCCCAAGACGGCTAGGGGACGTCCCGAAGTCCCCAAAGTCCCCGAAGTCCCAAAAAATATAAAAATATAAAAAACATAAAGGATTATGACTTTGAAAAGAGGAAAATGAAAACTAATCCTTTTCCCATGCAAACTTACCTTCCCAAGAAATGGATTTTTGCTGTCTTATGTAGGTTCTAAAAGAAGATATTCTAACGAGAGGTTGTTGTTATTTTACAGTTTAAAGCCTTTCTTATACATAGAAATAGGATTAATAAATTCATATGCATATTGTTAAGGATTTCTTTAGTTTCAAAATTTTGTTGTGCAAGTCTTTCTGCCTCTTTTTGTATGATATTGAAGGCTTTACCGGTATATTAGGATGTTCTAGAGGCCAACTTTGTATTTAATTTTTAGTGTTTTTCAATTACCTTAGCCGGTTTTGTCTATGGATGGCTATTCATGTAGTTTGCATGGCCTCTATTGTTCCAAAAGCTATTTTTTTAATTTGAGGATATAATCATGTAAGTGACATGATAAAGAGATGTTGGCATGTTACAGGCCCTTTGGTAACATTATTGGCTATGGTGCTGAAATTATAACCTTTCATGTTTTTTTCCAAGGTTAGGGGACCCATTGTATATTTTTAATATTTATATATTATTTTAATAGCTGTCCCTCATCCGTCCCTCGCCGTCCCTTAAATCTAGGAATTTTCTGCCATCCCCCAACCCCCCCATCCCGGAGTCTTAGGTAACTATGGTATAGAGTAAAGTTGTCATGCACCCCGGTGAGAATGGAGGGATGTGGATGCACAGAGAAAGCCTCCCTTAAGAGTATCAATGATCATCAAATGCCGCAACCCTTTAGAGAATCTAGATTTATGCATTTTCTTCATAGGACTCTAAAACATTTGAGATGACGATCTCATTCCCCTAAAAAAACAAATTCAGAGAACATTCCACTAAGGAGTTGGCCATCAGCATGCCCCTAGGTATGAATTTTGTTGATACAAGATCATAACATTCATATTAATATATCAAGACTAGATATTTATATGTTCTGAATTTATTTATATTACCTCAAAGAAATAAGTAACAAACTTATAGAGCATCTACCTCCTAAAACTGAAGGTTGTTGCATTGCATGGAAAAAAAAAGGAGTCTGTAATTTTACGTGGAGACATCTAATTTTCGTAAGGGACTAGTTAACTCTATGGTGCTAGTGTATTCATGCATTAATGGTCCAAGCTAGGCTCTTGTTGGCATGTATTCCTTAATTCATTTGACTTTCACCATGGTATTGTTCCTCTCAACTTTGTCTTCTTATCAACTCCTCATTTTTCCCTATTTTTCTTTGTTTTGACATGTTTTCCTTGACTATTTTTATTCTTTAGTTTTCTCCTCCCCTATTTCTCTCAAGCTTGAACATTTTCCAAAACCGTACTGCATACGGTTTTGGATCCTATCTTTGTGGGCCCTCTTGCCCCTTGTTTGCAAATTCCCGGGGTTTTGTGATCTGCTTTCGCCTTTCCCATCCGTTGTGTGTCAACCATAGTTACCAACTAAGTCACAAGGTTCGAGTTCGAGTTCGAGTTCGACGAGGATAAAGTTCGGTTCAAGTTCGCCCAATTGATAAAGTTCAAAAAAAATTCGCCATTAAGTTCGATTTTTTTTTAATGTAATATTTAATTTTTTATTTAATGTCAATCATTTAAAATATTTTAGAGTTTTTAGTTTAATATTTTGAATTTTATATTTTAAAATATTATAGAGATTTTAATGTAATATTTGATTTTTTATTTGATGTCAATTATTTTAAAATATTTTAGAGTTTTTAACTTTAATAGTTTCAAATTTATAAATATTAAATAGTTTCAACTTTAATAGACTATGTAAATATTAAATATAATAAGAAAAAATAATAAGAGTAGACTATGTAAATATTAAATATAATAAGAAAAGATAATTAAAGATAGTCTATTAACTTTAATAGACTATGTAAATATTAAATATAATAAGAAAAGATAAAAATAAAAAATAAATAAAGATCATGGAAACATAAAATTAAACCTAAACTAAAACATTGCATAAAACATTCAACGACTTCCTCCTCAGAGCCGCGACCTCTGCTCTTCTCACGCAGGTTCAACAGACCACCACGACCACAACTGTAGCTTTTTTCACATCCGAGACAGGTGCGAGTGGAGGGTAGTCAGATCTCAGTTGTCATTTCACACGCAGCCGCGGCCCGTAAGACTGTGCCCTCCACTCGGCTGAACCGTGTTTTTCAAAAAATTTACGTAGTGCCCTACAGCCCTCTGCTCACAAATAAATCGTGTTTTCTGGCAGCTGGACTCCTCAAATATTCGCGAATTTTTTGACGACAGAAGAAGTTCGGCGAATTTCGAATTTCATGCCAGAAATTCGCCGAACTTGTGTGACATAGGTTACTGTGTTCGGCTAGATTTGTATGAAATCCGGTTCAAATCAGTATTTTTGGAAGTAACCGAATAAATCCGGTTGGGCCGGCCATTTTTTTTTGCACAAATTTTTTTTTTTTTTTGGCATTTTTTCCATTTTGCCATTTTTGGAAAGGGTCTGGGAAGATGTAGTAGCGAAAACTTGCATGTGCCATAACTTTCATTCTGGGTCCGCTTTGTGTGTCGTCTTCTCTAAAAGTGTATATTTTCTCGAGCTCTACGCATTGATGGCAATATTTTTCTTATTTTCATAAAATCCATTTTTGCACCTTTTTGGACCAAGCAACTTCTTGCAATCTTTTGAAAGAATCATTATGATGATGATGATTATGGTAGATGAATGCTTTTTTGTATGATTTGTCTATATATAATGATATAAGTATACAATAATATAAATTTATAATAATTTAAGTATATATATTCCAGACGGATTTTTCCGTATTTTTCAATTTTTCGAGAACTCCGAATTTTCGGATTTTTTTGCCCTTCCGAATTTAATCGGATTTCCGAACCTGGTAACTATGGTGTCAACTTCACCAATAGGGTCCTAATTTGAATTCAAGAAGCTTATAAATAAGCAAGTGCATTTAGGACAATCAAGGGGCAATTCACAATCAGACAATCATTATTGTAACAGTAATATTTTAGTTGTCAGCGCAGAATTTATTGCTTTCCAAAGCATCCCCGCACCAAAAGCTGAATTCGAGCATTAGAAAGCATATGGCATTTACTACTTGTTGTATACATTTAAAAGGATAAGGGTTGAGACACTTGCATACATCAGATTGCTTGCTGACTTGCACTGACTGTTGATTTAAAGACCTTTTCCTCTATACGGATCTGATTGAGACATGCCTCCATCTAAACCCCATTTCTACCATTTTGCAAGGTGTTGAGCCCAGATTAGAGCTTGGAGCAAGGAGAACTATTTTTCAGTGATTCGCAGCTAAATTTGAGAAAGTGAGTGATGTTTATGGAACCTGTGGCTAGAGGAACACATTGCCAAATCAATTTAGAAGTTTCCAGAGGAAGACACTTCCGTACTTTTACAGTTTTGGCAGCACCATTTTCATACTCATACAAATCTGGTCGAGGTTGCTGATTTTCTCTGTTATTTTTGGGTCTGTTTCACCATGGTGTCGGGACCTGTTTTACGCTGCTGCTTGTTGACAATTGTCCCCAAATTCACAACAAATCAAGTAGTATCCTTTGAAACCTTGATTCTCTTGTCCTTTCAAGCATTTTAATTATTCAAAGTATTTTCCAGATTTTCCTATGTTCTAGATCTGTCTCTATTAATGCAATTAGGTCTGCTTTTTTATTTATATCTGAATTAAAATCTATTTACAAATAGATATGGTAGACTAGTTGTATTATTTGCGGAAAAACCACTTTCCACATCTACATTTTGGTGAACTCGACAAAGTTGGCACCCAACCTAGGGTTTTTCTTACGGTGAACATGGGTTAAATTTGACATCCCACCCTCCGGGTTTTCCTTTTGGTGAGCCTGAGATACATTAAACATCCAACCCATAGGGTTTTGTTTTCAGTGAATCTGTGCTTCTATGGATCACTCAACCTAAAATTTACACTTTGGTGAAACCATATTGTTTCTAACATTCTAGGGATTAGCTCTTGACTCTTGGTGATAGAATTTATTGTCCTAGGGTTTGTTTCATTTGTTCCAATCTTCTAGCCCTATCTCTTGTCTGTCATAGTGGTTGTGGATTGTTTCTTTACAACCTATATCTTTTATGCCATCCAAATTTATTAGATCCAAAATCCAACCAAAAGACATGCTAGGTTGAACTCCAATCAAATTGTTCTTATAGAAATTTTCTTGATTTATCCTAGACTTTGTGCAAAAAAAAGAAAATGGTCATTCTCAAAAAGGCTCATGTTGACCTTGAGATTGTACCAACCCTTCTAGAGACTTCTATGAATGACAATACTTTGCATGGTTCTCATCTTTCTATCGAAGGTCAAAATAGTAAAGGCAAAGATGTTGCTCTAGACGATCAAGATAGAATCGAGGCTTAATCGATCTTTGAAAACATCTCTTGAAGAATCCTAGTGAAACAGCTTGGCATATTGAGTGTGATATTAGACATTTAATACGAAGCTTAAGGTCAAGAAACTACTAATGGGGTTGTTATTCAAGATAAGACCTATCAGTGAACAATAGATATTTACATGCTAATTATGACCAAGCATCTACTAAGACACCTCCTTTACCTTCTCATGTAGTCATTTCTCGGATTTCTTCAAACATCATTCCTCATCATGCTTCACCTAGAGTACATATTTCGCTTTTATTCTCCCCCTCCTATAGTTGATAATTGGGTCAGTGCTTCTCAATGTTTGCCAACTCCACTTGCTTCTCTCGATTCCTTCTATTGTTACCAATGATTCTCGCTTTGCTTCTTTGCCTCGTGTGTCTAATCCAATATATTCTATCGCTACTTTTCTTCCTTTTGAGATGACCATCATACTAAACATTGTGCTTGAATTCGAAAATCAGATTAAGGAATTATCTCAAGGTTCTCAAAAGCCATGCAAAAAAATCACTTCCAATGAATATTATATAACCCTTTGGCTCATAATGTGCTTGCTTACCCCTTCTCATTCGGTTTCAATACTCCAAAATTTGAAATATACAATGGGAAAGGAGATCCATCTCACCACCCTAGGTTGTTTTATGCCTCTTATTTGGACTATGCATATGATGATTGATTATTGACCAAGTTCATCCTAGAGATTTTGAATTAATACGCTCTCAATTGGTTCTATGCTTTACCAAGAGAGTTTGAATGAATCTGCTCTCAATTTTACCAAGGGGGTCTATACATACTTTTACCACACTAATTGATCGCTTTATTGCACATTTTTTTATCAACATTGGCATGAAGGCGACCCTTACACAAATTGCCTAATCAAGACAAGGTGCCAATCAACTCACTAAGTGAGTATGGATTCAGATTCAAGACTTTTGTGACCCACAAGTTATGTGAAAGTGAACTCATAAACCTATTTGCTCAAAGCTTGCTCCCACCTGTCAAGGAAAAAGTAGTATTCAACACTTACCAATCATTCAATGAACTTCGCTGCACGATTAAAAATGTAGAGGTCAAGATTTTAGAAGCCAACATGCACAAACATGGGGTCAATGCCCCTACCTCTAGTGGACAAAAATGTCAACCAAGGAAAATTTCAAGGCAAAAGACTAGTGATAACACTTTCCAACCAAAACACAAGGCCAAGATCGTAATAAATGTCGTAGAACAACCAAACAACAACATGCTATTCTTACCGCAACACCAAGAGCACGCATAATTTACAACGTTAAGTGAAAAACATAGAAGATGTTACAATGATTGTTTGAATGCAACTTGAATACTTTGCCTCTTATTCGGAGTTGGATTGATCAAGGCCTTTGTCTATGAGCTATGATGGAAATGCATACTTGTGATTATCATAGTCTCCAAACATTGTTCAAACAAATACATAACTTTAAGAAAATAAGATCCAAAAGCTAATTGAAAGTAATCACATTCAAGTCAAGGTATCAATAGTGTACTGAATGATTGTGGCTCACCTAACCAACATTTGAAAATATATATGAATCATATTCCAAACCGTGGTACCTAGTCACAATTAAAGAAATGTTCACATTATAAATTGCGGGGACCAACCACTAGATTCTAGTGCTCATCCACTTGTTTGGTCACAATTGCATCAAGTTATCAACAAAGAGGAAGCCTCATCCCATTTTCATGCCATTTTTTTGCATCCTATTCCTTGTAGTAGTTATGGCCACCGTTGGGATTGGGCAACCATTGTTGCTTTTCATATGTGCTTAGAACTAGTCTTTTCTATATCACTAAGGATTTTGGACATAATTCTAATTGTCAGTTGTCATTCTAGTTTTGGAAATTATGCTTTTGTGGAGGAGCCAAAATGATTTGCGGAGATCGCAGCAAAAGAACAATTTCACACACAATAATTCTTATTCATTAAGTCATCTTTACAATACAAACCATATATATAGGAATATGATTCCTATATTTTAGGATGTAGCTCTAACTACTATTTTAGGATGTAGCTCTAACTACTCCTTCCACGTATTTCTCTCCCAGTCTATTCACGTGAGTTGTTGAAACTCACTCAACAAATATATTTGTTATAGTTTTTATATAAAACAACTTATAACAAATTACTAACATACATATAAACAATAATTTACCCCAATAATTATTATTTACTAATTTACATTCACCATAATAATAATTACATACGTAATTATTATTCACTCATACATATCAATGGAGCACTAACCATGGATTTCCTAACATTCCCCCTTAGTGCGAACATGGGGAAAACATGCCTTTGTACTTGCACCGCTTTCATGATTTGGTGATTTTTATTTCAGGATGATCACAAACCCGATGTATGGTTTTCAAACGGTTAACCACAAACCGAAAATGGTGGTTTTACAAGTGGAGTACCACAAACCAAAAATGAAGGTTTTCAAGTGGTTTACCTACAACCACATCATGATGTGCCAAGTACTATTATCAGCCCTCATCACATTTCATCGCAAGGAATAACATAGGAAAATTTGTTGCTCACACATTACAAACTGAAAACTGGAATGGAACTTTGGATCATGTTCCCACCCCCTCAATGTGAAATTTCCACTTATTCACACCACACAGAACAACAAGATCACTGAAATATGAAGCACATCAAACTGGAACTCAAAACACAAAATGAAAGCACACTGCAAAAACTAAAAGTTATCTCGCAAACATGCATGTCACCAAACCTTTGATGTGGCTCCGTCGTTGGTGACTGACGAGAGGTCGTTGATTGACCTCCAACCTTCATTTGCCTATGTCCTCCAATGCGACGTTGTTAACTCAAATTGGATGAAGCTCATGAGGCTCAAAATTTCACCCTCTTCTCGTCGACGCAGCTCCCCACCAATTTTTCCTTTGGCTCTGAAATTCCAAAGCAGGGGTCCTGGGGCGGTAGCAGCCAGGCGGGTCAAGGGGGCAACGCCTTATAGGGTCCCAAGGCAGCACCTTGGGCGTGCTCCCTATCATGGTACAGGGCGGGGTCAAGGGGCAGAGCCCCCAAAGCGAGACACATTTTCCTTCATTGCAACCTTTAAAATCTTCATTGATCTGCACAAAGATCGCCGTTGATCTAAAGAATCGTTGGCAATCCACAGAATCGTAGACCATTGACAGAAGAATCACTAATGATTATTAAAATCGTTGGCGATTGTCATAATTGTCATCAATCGCTGTCAAAATTAAACAGATCAGTATATATCCGACCAATCCACGTGTCTATTTCCTGTTTTACGGCAGATTGCGAAAAACGAGGAGGATTTGTGAGGAGAATGGAGACTGATGGGAGACAAACTTTCAATATTCATGAGCTCCCCAACCACATGGAATTTGATAGCTAGACCAACTTCTAAAATCCTCCATGCATGTGATATGACAGATCCTAAAACCTTCAACGCGCAGGTCCGCTCCACTCTTTGAAGCCTACAACGAACTATCACACTAAACAGATGCACCGTGAAATGCCAAAAGACCAGAAAATTGATGGCAATTACACAATTATGGAAGACACATGCAATCTCTAAAGCACAGCCAAATATGAGCATCAAGAACTGCAATGTAGATGCAATTGATATTAGAAATGCCTCTCTATTCAAAAACATGTATATTCATTGAAAATCTCCTATCAGTTTGGGGCAATAAACAATAGGGTGTGGTTGCCCCTCAACTCATATTAAAACTCCATAATCTCTTGAAAATCCTGCTCTAATACCAAATGTGGAGGAACCAAAAATATTTGTGAAGATCATAGCAGAAGAACAATTTAACACACAATAATAATTCTTATTCATTAAGTCATCTTTACAATAGAAAGCATATATATAGGAATATGATTCCTATATTTTAGGATGTAGCTCTAACTACTCCTTCCACATATTTCTCTCCCAACTCTATTAACGTGAGTTGTTGAAACTCACTCAACAAATATATTTGTTATAGTTGTTTTATATAAAACAACTTATAACAAATTACTAACATACATATAAATAATAATTACCCCAATAATTATTATTTACTAATTTACATTTACCATACGTAATTATTATTCACTCATACATATCAATGGAGCACTAACCGTGGATTTCCTAACAGCTTTTATATTTATTTTGAATAGATGCTTCATATATTAACATAAAACAATATTTACAACAAGAGTTGTACAAAAGAATAAAGAACTGTACAACAATATTTACAAGGAAGATTATAGCTTATACGTAAAGCAATCAAAATAGTAATAACACCCAGTCTCTAACTTTTGTGTCTCCTGGTGCAACAGAAAACCTTATGCAAGTAATTACGGTTGAATTTCGCTTTTCCAATAGAGAAAAAAATCATCTAGAGTGCATGCCTCATTTCTGAACACATAAGTACATCTAAAGCTTTAAGATAATGAACAAGGAAAAATGTCATACACAATCCTAAAGACTACTAAAAAGATGACAGATAAGAGCATTGGAATCACCCAACAAGGTTGCCCACCAATGTATATCCCCGAATAGGAGCTTGCAGTCTAGACTGAACCAATTTCCTACATTATTTTGCAAAAGAACATTCCCACAAAAGTTGCTTAAAAATTTCCAGTTTTGAGCAATGAAGACAGAGACCATCAATAAGGCCACTCTTGGAAAATCAAGCCTTTGAAGGAAGCCCTGATATATCACAAGCCAACCAAAAACTCAAAGTTTATAAGAGACTTATTGTCCACACACTATGTAGTCTACAGACCCATATTGCTTTTGCATCTGAAGAAACCCATCCCGCGTTGAGAATGGGTCCAAGGGTTTGTTTTTGATGTAAAAAGTGATAAAGATAGTCTGTCATATTGGGATATCAGATGCGCATAAACCCATTGCCAATCTTGCCAAATAGGCCCATATTTATCTTAAACAGGTCTTCCTAGAGGATAAGAATCTAGATTTCTTTTATAGAAGACTGGTCTGTAAATAATAAAGCATACTCACGGGCTAAGGATCGTCAATCCTTCCAGCTGCGTATATTGCTATCCCACAAATCCTTCTAGAAGAATATGCTTTTTTTGCTAAACCTGCGAGCCTGAAAACGTGGGATATTGACTAGAGACATGTCTGGTAATTTATAGGTCCATATAGATCATTTAGTCAGATCCCACCCAATTCGACTATCAAAACTATCCGAGTAACCAAACCTGTAATTTGCCACGATGTCTAGATACTTCTAAGAACAAAAGATCCGGCAACCTGAAAATTAGTAGGATTGGCAATGATATCACAAATGCCGAAGTAGCCTCTGATCTTGCTCAAATGATGTGCTACTAATAACTGATGCCTCATGAAAATCTTCCATGAAGATGAACCCTCCAAACAACGAATCACCCATTTGGCTACCACAATACATCCTTGTGTGACAATATCCCTTAAACCCAACCCTCCTTCCTTGTGCATAATACAAACAGCCCATGAGACCAAAGGAAGACCTCGAATACCATCATATTTTTACGAGAGATACATTCTCAACATTTGTTTGAGATAAAGAAATTGAGTTGTTGAAGGCAGCCAACATGAATCATAATAAACATGAGACGCCTAAATAATTCTGCTCACCACAGTTTATTACCTACAAAGGAGAGCTATTTGTTCTGCCAATAACAAAGTTTAGTCTGAATTCGTTGAAGAACCCACTCCCACATGCTCATCGGAGAAAGATTCAATCCAAAAATAATACCTAATAGCTGACAACAGTTCTAGGTGGAATAAATGACCACTTAGGTGGAATTCAAGAAGCTACATTATCCCAACCAACAAGCCAATATTTAGATTTAGGATGACTCACAACAGCTCCAGATGCAATGCAAAAAGTATCCAAACACTCCTTGGCACCCTCAATAGAGTTTGGAGTTGCTTGAATAGAAAAAGAGAATCATCAACAAAGTGATTGTTAAGCATTTGGGAATCATCAAGAAAATAAATACCATGAACCATTACTTGAGAGCAAGCAACTTCCTGGAGATAACCTAGAGCATCAGCAGTAAGAACATAAAGATATGGTGCAAGTGGAAACCCTGCCTTATGGAATGATGAAGCATAATACGTGGGGAAAGTACATTGTTAACAACCACAAAAGAGGAAGCACAAGAAAATAAAGTGCACACCATCATCCCAAATTGCACACCAAAGCCAAGAGCAATGAGCATCTCTGAAATGAATTCCCAATCAATTCGATCATATGCTTTATCAAAATCTATCTTGAGGAAGAGTATCTTCTATCTAGTCTTGCTAGCCCACTCCATAGCTTCCCAAGCAGACAAAATCGTGTCCAGAATGAAACGCCCTTAAACAAAACCAATTTGCTCCTTATGAACAATCCAACTAGCAACGCTCCTAACTCTAAGTGCTAAAGCCTTCGAGGATCTTATGTACAACACTCAATATGGTAATAGGCAGCCATCCACTTATAGTGTTCCTGACTGTAGATTTAGGGATTAAAATTTTAAATTGATTAATCCCTGATTTTGAAATTCTGGCAAAGTGCCAGAAGCGAATATTTTGATTGGACGAGAAGGGCCTGAAAAGAGGAAGTCTCAACACCCATAAAAATGGTCCAATCTAGCCTGAATTATGTCTGCTCTTCGAAAATTGCACCAAGTGTACCAACCAGCTCTCGCTAAACTTTTCTTTCCCCAATTCAAGTCAAAAAGTTGTAGGGAAGCCTTGCATTTGGCCAATGCTATTTTTTTAGAACCAGATACATAGAACTTGAACCACCCACACGATCACCTTCCCATTCCACCATATTAAATCACCCCCAAGAACCCACTCAGCAGTAGGCAACGAGGAGCCAAGCCATTCCCATAACCGAATGCGATCAACACTCTGATTAGGAGCATAAACAGAGCAGAAGCCAAAGAGTTTATCCTAGAGAAAAAGTGTAATCCACACACATCTACCATCAGGATCTATGCCATGATCCAAAACAAAATGTTGTAAAGAAGGGGAGATTAACAAAACAACACCTCCACTACCCTAAGAGTGATTTAACGACTAGAACAATCCATGCCAGCAATAGTTCGTTTTGTTTCTCAACTCAAAACTAGCTGATTTGACTTCCTGAATAAAGACCAGATTCAGTCTAACTTTTTGCAATCACATGGCGAAAAACAGTTTACGGCTTGGGATGGTGATCCCTCTAACATTCCAGGAAAAAATAGAAAGCTTCATTCTAGGAAGAGAGGGTTACCCAACACACTGAACATGTTGCTGACTACTAAGGTTGAAACATTATTCTCTATGCAAGAGTTACTGCCTCCTTAAAAGATTTAGTGTGAGGTGTTGAACTTGCAATTACATGTTGTTTTTCCAATCAATTTGGAGAAGAAACTTCCTTCCATTTGTTAGATTTTACCCTGCAACTCTTTTCAAAATCTGCTGATGCAAATGAAATATCATCATGATCATGTGAGAAATCAAAACGTCCTTGAGATGTGTGATAGGTAGAAACCCTATCTTTTTGGGGCAGCTTATGACTCCCACTACCATTTGCTATACCCATTTAATTGGGAAGGGGATGAAGCTGACTCTTATTAGTTTTACCCTGAGTAGTTGGTTCAGCAAGGGGCGGCCTCTGGTACCATTACGGTGTGTATCCGGTATGGATACGTCCCGGATACATACTCGGGAGTGGCCAAGGTATGGTCAGGACCCCCGGGTACATCTACAGACATACCCGAGGGGTCCCAACTACAGATGTACCCGAGGGTTCCGGCCATACCCTGGCCGCTCTCGGGTACTATCCGAGACTAAAGCAGTTTTTTATTTTATTTTATTTTTCTCACTCATTTTTATATATAGAATAACATTAAAAACATAACATTTTATTATTTGTAACCCTAAAAGTTAATTAGAATGAATAAAACAAAAGTAAAACATAAAAACAAATAAACTTACCTCTCATTCCCTCATTACATACTTGCCTCTCTAAGCTTTCATTTTGCTTATTTAGGGTTTGATACTTCATCAACAAGCATTGCAATCATTTTCTTAAGCTAGTACGAGTGCCTATTCGCTGCCAAGGTCATTGAGGAGCTTCAAAGGAGGAGGATTTGTGGATTATTTAGTGAAGGTAAGGTTTTAATTTTTAAGTTTTAACTTTCAAGTTTGATTTTTTTAATCTTTCACACACTTCATGCTTCTTTTTATGTTTTATATTTTCATTTTGAAATTTTAATTTTTAAACTGTTTTTTCATTTTAAATTTTCAATACATGTTATGCCCTAGGGCATAGGGTTTAAGTTTTATTTTTAACCATTGTTTTCTTTGCTTATGCTATTGGTTTTTAAACTTGTAGGTAGAGGCAACAAGTTCCACCTCCTCTGAGCAATCTCTGATCAAAGAATTTGACCCAAATTCACCATTATGGAGGCATGTCACAATACTAGAGCAACTTCTAGGTGGTGGGTGTTATGTTTTTAGATGCAATGAGTGTGAAATAATATTCAAAGGCTCATATAGTCGGGTGAAAGGCCACTTGTGTGCAATACCGGGTCATGGTATAAGAACATGCAAGGGGAAAAATAACGTAGGGGTGCCAACAGCAAAGGTTTTGGGATATATCAAAGAACAAGAAGATGCAGATGCGCCTTGGCTTTTAAAATGGGTCATCCATTGTCAAAAAAAGAAGTTCATCTCGATCAGTGAGGCCTCTTGTTGCCCCATCTAGTATTAGCTCCCCAACTGTGACATGCCACATCCATTTATGACGGCTACCTCCATGCATGATGAGGATTCACCTCTTTCATGAAAGAGTATGACAAAAGGACCATTGGAAAGGCCTTTCAAAATGAGAACAGGGATATTGCAGATGAGCACATCGTAAGATGTGTGTATGCGAATGGATTGTCATTCAATGTTGTGAGGTCACCATATTGGCAAGAGATGGTGAAAGCAATCAATGAGGCCCCAAAAGGGTACAAAGGGCCAAGCTATGAGAAGATCTGCACCACCCTATTGAAAAGCAAAAAAATATGTGGAAACCTCATTGCAGCCAATTAGAGACTTGTGGGCCAAAATAGGTGTGTCCATCGTTTCTAATGGATGGAAAGATGCAAGAAACCACCCTTTGATCAATGTGGTTGTAGTATGCCCTAAAGGGGCAATGTTTTTTAAAGCAGTTGATTGTGAGGGGCAAGTGAAGGATGCCCAATTCATTGCCAACATCCTCTTCAAAGCCATTGTTGGCTAGATTTTCTGCACAACTGAAAACCTAGGCAGTCATGAGATAAATCTCCCTCATTTACCGGTGAGGCTCCCGTGTAAGATTTTGTCAGTTGTATTTCCTAATATCTATTTGTTGGTATTACTTTAACTATGTAGCTCATGAACCATAGCTAGATAGTTTTGCAACAAGTAAGTAAATTGTAAGCAATATGTGCAGGAAAGGGAAATAATTAAATGCGAGAAGAAAGGAAAGGAAATGTGCAACCTAACCAATAGTTGACAGAGTTGATCACATGCACATAGACGAAACAAATAGATCTTAAAACGTAGAATTTGAAGCAAGGGAAAGTTTCAGATCTAGATCTAAGACAACACAAAGTTTATGCATAGATCTAAAAAGAAATAAGAGACGAATGCACCGTTGACACAAAGTTCTCCGAAATCTCTTCTCTATTCCTCTACTTGCAGAAAGCTATCAGGGGTTTCAGCTCAAAGTCTGGAACACAAGAATGCTGATTACAAATTCCGACCCCCTTTAACTCGTAGGTTCTTCCTCAACTTATAGTATGTAGAGGGGAAATTAGAAATGGGAAACTAAATGAACTAGAACATGAAAAAGTAGTAAAGGGAACATTTGGCAATCATCTTCCTAGAATTCCTCTCTTAGTGACATGCATCAGGAGTTTAAGCCAAAATTGTGCACATTTGTCACCTATCTTAAAGAATCTTTCCAAATAACTTAAAGTAATAGATTTTCAACCAATAACTTTAATTTTACAATTTCATCCGGAATATAAGAAATAAGTGATGAAAGAAGTGAAGAAAGAAGATCTACTAGCTGTAACACTTATACTTTTTTTTTGTTATGATATTGAATATACTTGTCAAACATGTAATTCAACATCTTCTCATCTGCTTTAGAGTTTTAACAATAGCATCTCTCTCGGTTCAATCAGAATAACCCTTCTGGACAAAGCAGCAGCAGTTAGCCTTCACTTTCTCTAAACCAGGCCCGTATCCCTCAACATCTGCCTGAAGCTTTATGAGTTGACCAATTGAATCCATCGTGAAAGATATGGTGGCTTCATCAACTTCTTTTTGCACAACCAACATAAATTCCTCAGGGGAAGCAGGTAATTCATCTGGGATGCTCTCTAGCACTTCTCCCATCTTACTTTCTAGCAATTGCATCCTCTTCAGCATGAGCTTGAGGATCTCTATGCGGAAGGAAACTGAAATTTCTAACTGCTTTCCCCTTTTCCATCAATCCACCAAGCACAATCTACTCTGCAATCAGCACATCCTTTGGCAACGAGTGTATCTTAGCTAAAGTATCCAGATGACTTTCAGAACTATGTTCTCATCTTCTATCTGTGTCATCAATTCTTTTAGCTGGGATACTGCCTTGTGCATATTCTCCAATTTAGCTGGTATTCTTTTGAACTGCTCTGAAGCTTGGTGAATGATTTTCTCTTTCCACTGAGCAATAGCTTTGACTTGGTATCCCCTGCATCTTCTACCTCCTGCATCAGATGATTACTTACCTACTCATGTGCTGAATGGGCTGAGAGGAAGGTTTGACAACCTTAGCAATGATCTCACATAGCTGACACCTATTTTTGAAGCTTAGCTCTTTCAACCTTCTCTTTGTCAAGCTTAAGGAATAAAGCGTTCATTAGTGTCTGTGTATCCTGCTTTAATCCTTCAAAGGTATGGTAGCTCGACCTATCGCACTTTGGTCACTATTATATTAGCCGTTGTTAGCTCTCCTTATGCTTTCTTTCTACTGAACCGATAACTCAAATAACTTCTGTCCCGATTCCTCAATAATCAACCTAAAAGTCATTTTGGCAACTTTAGGCCTTTTATATCGTCCGCCCAAACTCAAGAGCAGAAATAAAGTCATGTTCGGCCCAAGTTGATCTCCTCTTTGGCTTTTGGGATTGTCTGCAAAGCCAACCATGATGAAAAGTTGCTTCTCAAGGAATGAGAAGTCACCGAGTGCACCACCATCTTGTGCTTTGATTTTGCTCTATCCGAATTTGCCACCATGTTGTGTGATAGGAAATAAGAGATAAAATATGCGGAATAAAAAAAAAACATGGGCCCAAAAACAGCCCATAACGGTTACCCATTACCCATGGGTTAATAAACCACCCATGAAAATTTGCTTCGGGGGCTTCGCCCGAACCCCCGACCCGCTCACCGACGAGCGGGACCGCCATAAAAATACCCGAGTGTAACACATATAAGGTGTACCACACTCTAACATGAAAATAGGCTCCACAAACATAACAATCTCCCACTGAGACTTCGATTTCCACCGAGCAAGCTTCTCAACCCTTCACTGTCATCCGCGAAGGCCAACCAAAGCTAAACATAGCTTTAGTTTATCCTCGTGACCACCTTGGTCATCATGTCTCAGAGGATTCTCGACCGGTATGAATCTTCTCCAACTTCAACTTATCTTCCTCCAAAGTTGTCCCGATGAAGTGATATCTCAACCGTATATGCTTCGTCCCCGGAGTGGAAAGCAGAGTTCTTAGCTAGGTGTATAGACTCGACTATCACTATGCAGCTTACATTCCCCCGCTTATGCCCCAACTCCTCAAGCAATTTTTGTAACCAAATCATCTCTTTGCTTGCCTCGTGGCAACAACATACTCAACCTCCGTGGTTGGCAAAGCCACTAGCTCGTAGTCGTGAAATCCAACTTCATCCGTTGTCCCACCTAAATTGTAAATATAACTCTGTCATGCTCCTCCGTTGCCTACATCTCCACCATGTCTAAATCTACATAACCACGTAAAGTGGTGTCTCGATCCACTCGTAGCATAAAAATGCGTCCCCATGGTCCTCTCAAATACCGAAGGATCCACTTTCTTATCAAGCTTGCCAATGCTCTTTACCCGGATCACTCATAAATCTACTCACAGCTCTTACTACATGGGCAATATCGGGCCTAGTGCATACCATAAAGATACATCAAATCACCAACCGCCGATGAGTAAGGTACCTTGGACATATGGTTTCTTTCCCGCTTTCTGTCTTGGGACACTGCTCCTTTGATAACTTAAAATGGCCTCACAAAGGAGTCCCAACCAAATTAGCATCCTGCATGTTAAACCTATTCATACCTTCTTAATGTACTCTTCCCGAGATAAAGTCGCTTCCGTTCCTTCCTATCCCGAGTTATCCTCATACCAAGGATTTGTCTCAGCCCCCAAATCCTTCATATCAAAGGATTCACTTAGTTGTTTCTTGAGTACTTTTACTTCCCGCATGTTTTTACTCGCAACCAAAGATGTCATCAACATACAAACACAAGATAATATAACTTCCATCCTCAAATTTCGTGTACACGCAATGGTCACAACGGCATCCGATATAACCTTGCTCCATCATGAAACTATCAAACTTCTTATACCATAGACGTGGAGTTTGTTTCCTGTGCCATACAAGCTCATCTTCGGTTTGCACACCATCTCCTCTTTACCTTTGACTTCATATCCTTCTTGCTTGCATATATAGCTCCTCCTCCAAATCACCATGGAGAAATGCAGCTTTACATCTAATGTTCTAAGTGCAAGTCTTCTCGCTGCCACTATTCCAAGAACAGCTTCTAATAGAAGTCATTTTTACTACGGAGAAAAGATCTCATCAAAATTTATACCTTGTTTCTCATGCAAACCCTCACCACCAACCGGCCTTATATCTTTTCTTTCCTCCTTCGTCTTTAACTCTCAGACACCCACTTGTTTTGCAATGCTCTTTTGCTTTCCTAGGTAGCTTCACCAAATCCCAAGTCTAGTTCTCCATGAGAGACTTATGCTCCTCATCCATGGCTTGCTCTCACTTCTTCTGGCATCTACCCGCATTGCTTCATCAAAGCTCTCTAGCTCTTCACTATCGGTGAGTAATAAATAATAAAGAGGAGAAAAACGTTCTGTGTTCTTTTCTTACCCTAGAAGACCTCCTCACCGTAGGAGTTTGGGATTCTGTTGAGTAGGTTCTGAACTCGATTCATGGGTCACTTTGTCCCATCCGGAAGATCCTCTACCACCGCATATTCTTTCTTGGATTCTTCCATGTTTTCTTACGCACCGTTGCTTATACATGACTTTCTCATTAAAGACCACATCCCTAGACCGATGATTTTCTTGTTCTTAATACTCCAACATTTAAATCCAAAGTCATCACCACCATAACCAATAAAAGTGCATTTTTCTCGATTTAGCCTCTAGCTTGGTCCTATCATCCTCACAATATGAACAAACACCTCACCCATATCCATCGTGGAGGCTTCACCCCCCGAACCCCCGACCTGCTCACCGGCGAGCGGGACCGCCATGCCATAAAATACCCGAGTGTAACACATAGAAAGTGTACCACACTCTAACATGAAAATAGGCTCCACAAACATAACATTGTGACTACCACCCTAAATTGTCCAAAGACAATGCTTTTTCAAACTCCGCCATCTGTGCTTTCAACTTCTCCGCATGGAGAGGTGAAGACCTGAGTGGTTGAGGAGAAAATACAAATGACGTTGGATTCAACGGAGGAACAACAAGATCTCTCTAAGGTTCCGGGCTGCCGAAGTGCTATGAGTTGATGTTGGAGAAGCTGGAACAACACGATAGCTGTAGATTTGGCCTTCTCCTGCGTGTGAGACTTCTTGTGAACCTTAAGCTTCTTCGGCCTTCTCTGCTTTCACCTTCGTGCTTCCTTTTGCTAGAGTCTCTTGCGGTAAAGTTGCCTATGATTTGATTCATCAAAGCTTCATCCAAGCAATACCCCTTTGTCAACAACCAGTTTGAAGTGTTAACCAAAACTGCGAAGATCTTTCTTCAATCGTCTAGCAGCCACCAATGTTTTCCTGAAGAGCAGCTCTATCTCCTCCCATCTGATGATACGAGTCAAGTATCACATGCCCATCATCTGCAAGATCTGTAGGTATCCGTGCCAAACCATAATCAGACACTTGTTACGATAACTTGCTGAAGTCTTTCTTTCTAACTTCATACTCGTTCCTGCACTTCATCCAGAAGTCTTCCAACAAAGGCACATGTGAGTATTCTTGGGAGATTGTCTTCTTCGCTACCCCATATGGGTCAAAGTTCAGCCGTGCTGGGAAGAACTCAGGCTCATACTCAGAAAACATTTCAGCTTCGACTCCTCTAGCTTTGTGGATGCTTTGGTAGTTGTAATAACCCACTGTGACTGGAAAGAAACCCATAGACTTGTGCCACTTTGATTGTAAGTCATGCATCTCCACGAGTTGTTTGCACAACTCCATGATGACCCACTTGTCATTTGGATACCTCGGCAACTTCACTGGTTCTCCAAAAAGCCGGTTACCCTGAGATACGTGAAGTCTGCAAACTGGATGAAAATACAACCATGTTGGGATATAACTTCCCAAGCTTATTTGCTTACCTCAAGGTCTTCGATCACTATTTAATTTGCAGATGAATTCATAGAAGAACCCATCGTTGACCGCCTTGTAATCTTTGTGGCATTCAAGAACTGTCAACTATGGGAAGCACTCAAAAATAGGATCTTTCGCCAGTACGCCCGCCTATCCAACTTGGAAAATATACCCTACGAGGTTGTTGCATATACTAGGTATGAAGTCATTTTGAAGTTGTACATCCGCCTCACACTGGAGTTGCTCACCGATGTTGTCATTGATGATCTCTGCCCAATTGATTATCGAATCAGCTCTGTTGATCTCAATGGTTCTCACGAAAGCATACATCCATGAGCGGAAGTTGTGAGTATTGACTTCTCCACTTAACCTACAAAGCAATTTAGTAATATCATCCACCTCCTGCACCAAATTGGATCGCGGAAGAGTCCTCGGAACTTTGATGGAGACCTGGGCTTCTTCATATATCTGTTATTCATTATGCCCATGCAATCTGCTTTGTGTTTCTCCCATCTTGTCACAAAGATCCAAAGATGCTAATTGCAATCACCATTGGTCGTGTCGGAATCTTCAGACAATAATTAATAAATTGTGCATCCAACTTGATTATTGTCTTTCCCAGCATCCCGAATTGTTCTAGAAAGAGGATGATATGACCTTGCACACTCCATAACAAATTCGGGCAACTGAGCTATGACTAGAAATGTTGATGCTTGAATAATTCCACTTTGCTTTTTATTGCCCGCATGAGAGATGTCTTTTCGCCCTGGATCTGTCAATTATTTCGGAGATGGGTTCAAGGCCTATGTCTGTCATTGATATCAACAAATCTGGAAGTTATGCATGATTCTGCTGATCCTTCTCTTTCATCACGCTTCATCATGGCTGGAGCAATCTTTGTCTGAGCAATCTTTGTTTGTGTTCTTTTTCTTTTAATCCTGCTGAAATTCTTTGCAACTAGATCAATTTGTGCAGATCTAGCAATTTCTTCAGATTCGAAGATATATTCAATGTACCTGACATTGATTTGAACTCCCTTTCACCTGTATGAACACCTGTAATGAATACCTGCAATTATTTTAGACAAAGATGAAGTCCAGAGCATGAATACTTGATTTCTGTCACCAAAAATTTGCATATGAAGCCTGCTGCCCTAAAATTTGAGGTTTTGCTTGCATGCAAAGCAAGCATAAATATTTTAAATTCACCCGGCACTTATAATAACATGCAAATAATTATCATAGCATAAATCAAGCTATTCCAACCCTAGGCGCCAAACCTTGAAGCTTCCTGGCAATGAAAAACACCTTCTGATGCACAAATCCTCCTTTCCTTGGTGCCAAAACTGTCTGGGCTGCAATCCTTAGCAAAAAGAATTAATTGCTTCTTCATTATGGCAGCCCATACTTATATAACCCTCAACATTCTATTTTTAATAATTGTCCTTCCTATTCCTGGCAATTTAATTAATAAACAATCATGTTTATTCACCCAAATTGGGCGCCCAATTATGCATGCTGCTGGTTGCCTTTAAATAAATTTATTTTATTTATTTTTAGCATGCATACATGATCTATTTTCAGCTCACCCTCTTGCATTGACTTTCATCCCATTCTGGCGCCAAAATTAGGCAGAGAAGCTATTAATAAATATTAATAAAAGCATTGTTTAATGCCTAAATGGGTCGCACTTTTTGGCAAGGGTGAATGCTAAAAATAAGAAGTCAACTTTGATGGGATTTTCTCCCTGCACTGCAGCTCCAAAAATCCCTTCTTTCACTTAAGTTGTTTGACTTCCATAATGGGAATTTTTACCCTGCAAGGCAAGTAAGAAATTCCCACCTGCCTGCCACTGCCAAAATTCCCATTATTAAATTAAAACATCTCCCAAAAAGTGCGACTTGCATTAAAATTAGCCTCCTTTGATAAAGTGCGACTTGCATGGGTGAATAAATCTCTTTGGTGGGAAAAGTTAGCTCACCAGCAGCAAAAATTCTCATCGCTTTAAGTGATTTTATTTTATTTTATAATAGAAATTTTCACCCTGCAAGGCAAATAAGAAATTCCCGCCTACCTACCGCCTCTAAATTTCTCATTGCAGCTTAAGTGATTTTGACTTCATGGAAAAAAGTACCCTGCAAGGTAGATAAGAAATTTCCGTATGCCTGCCACTACCAAAAATCTCATTGCAACTTAAACTCATTCATTCCAAAAAGTGCGACTTGCCTAGGAGAGGCTTTCTGTGCATGACTTCATCTTTTCGACTGTAGAAGTATGCTTTCTCGAGGCTTATTCCTTCTGGTGCAAAGGGGCCGTAAATGATATCCAGATGCTTCAGGCAATTAAACAAACTATACCGACAAGGAAAAGACCTAGGGAATTTCACAGAGAAATCATGGAGAAAACCGGAGAAAATGCAAGCGAAATAAATAAAAGCGAAAAACGCTTGCCGTAACTCACATAAAAGCTCAATTCATTCCAAGCGAAAACCCTATTGAGATGTGTGAATACTGGCATGCAAAACATCAACAGGATTCAACCAGAGCACAATTTACTTCAAATGGGCATTATTTATTTAATAAATAATTAAATAAAAATTTCTCACAGACAAAACTTGGCGGAGGGATAAAATGAGTTTGGGCATCCGGTATTTGTCGAAATTGGCTCATATGATTCATTGGGAATATCTTAACATAATACAGACATCTTCTGGCAATAAAAACACAAAAAGACCCGTTATTTTAAAAGAACGAAAAATTTAGACATGGGGTAGTCTCAAATTTCAGGGTGAAATCTGGGACACCAAACATTGAGGTGGCGGGGCCTACAAATGTTGTTCAAGTCATAACGACAACACCAAGAATTGCAAAGCCACGGGATGTTAGTTGAGGCAAGGTATGGGCATATTTTTTGGACAACGCCAAGAATTTGATAGTGTGTACTTCCCATTGGATATGGATACGGGCTCTCTACTTGGTGATGAGGAAGGTCATGGAAATCTTGACTTACAGCAAAGCAATCCCGAGGTAATGAGAAATGCGGATCATAAAGAAAAAGTGACATCAAATGACTTCTTAGCAAGTGAATCCCAAATTTCCAATCATCTTCCCGAGGTCCAACACGAAGACTTGTTTGGTGAGTATGAAAATGATTGTGAATTTGAAACCTTTTTTTCCCATTGGGAGAAGATGAAGACCTTCTCAGTGAAGAACAAATAGATGGAATGGTGCTTGATTCTCCCAAGGTTGATTCCATTCAAGAAGAAGACCTTTGTAATGAGGAATGTATAAATGATAAGGTGCTTGGGTCTCTCAAGGTTGACTCTGTTCAAGAAGAGGATCTCTCCATCATGAAGATGATTTTGGAACTCAATATGGTCACAAGAAGGAAAGTGATGATGTTCACATTTCATGCCCCACCTTGTGCTCGTTTTCCTTTCAAGAGGATGAAGTGTTATGCAAATCACACCATTGTGAGAAACATGTCAAAAATAAGTTGGTGTGTGTGAAAGAGAACTCGCTTGAGAAGTTGATAAACATGGAGCACCAAGAAGCTTGTCATAGTGTTGAAAATCTCAAAATATCTACCAAAAATCAGCTCATGGAGACCATGATCACGGAAAGGATCACATACAAAGGTCAAATTTTCATTGGGGATCATAGGCCTAGTTGTGAACATGATGAGTTTAATATGATCAAGAATCATTCTTGTAGTAACAGGAAGGTGAAAAATGAGAAATCAAAAGTAGGGATGAATCGGAAAATGGATTGGCAGCCGAAATGGAATGTCGAGCAATGAAGGCAATGTACCATCTGAATGGACCCTCACCTACAAGAACAATCATGAAAACTTTCTCAAGAAGTTAAGGAAAGGGTCATACTTCATCGATCCAATCAATGGGTTTACGAAACAAAGGCATTTGGTGCTACTGTGTACGAGTAAACATTTAGAGAAGAATATGTACTACAATGAAAGCGGGTTGTCCCCGCATGTACCATAGGTGATGTAGGTTTGTATCATAGTTTCCCTTCCATTGTGTGTTTCCTTTTCGCTCGGTGTATTTCCTTTTCACGTGTGTGTTTGTTTCGGCCTGCTTTCTTGGTTGTGTTTGTAGCTTTGCTAGTTGTTCAGTGTGGTGACTCTATGGCCCAATGGATAAGGAATTGGTCTCGCTCCCCACGAGATACATGAGGTTCTTCATTACCCCTTACGGTCTAATGTCCCCGAGCTAGAGCCATCTATTGTCATGTTAAATGTCTAGCATGCAAAATTGAAAATTTTGATCATGATAACTAAGCCCACCATTTGAAAACCTCTCTCCCAGTCATTGTGAACCCTTCCTCCGACTGCAGCCCATCACCACATAGCTCCTCCGAGTTTGTGTCACCCTCATTCTGGCTGAGAGGAACATGCTAACATGGTTTTCAAGTGTGTTTCATGTGCAAGGAAATTGATCCAAGTTGGTTTCATGATGATACTAAGTCCTAAGGTGGAATAGTGCTCTCCAGAGCACTAAATTGGCTATTTTTAGCCATATCAAGCATGAGGACATCCCTCGGAAGTTGACGGAAAGGCTCAACCCATTTGGGAGTTGTGCAAGAGAGAAATGAAGTGATCCAAGGTAGTTTAGGGAAAATTTGTGAAGGAAAATGATGTTGGGAACAATTCAAGCAAAACCAAGTTATTTCAGGCACAGGGAATGAAGGCTTCAATGGAGAAAGTCACCTTGTTCAAGACTCTAAAATTCCGAGAGGAATTAAAAGCTCATCAAATAGTCAATGGAAAGCTCTTGGAGTCCCCTACATGATGGATGCATTAATTTTGATCCTTGACCTCACCGCTCTCCATGGCCATGCTGGGTCACTGCTGCTGCTCCTTCATGCCGAAAGGGTGATTGGTGTTATAACTCAAGTTGCAAGTTGAATCAAGTCTTGAAAGTGGTTGGAATGAACTCAGTGGATGCTTTGGAGTCAAAATCATATAAGGTTTCACCTCCAAACTCCAACTTTCGCTCCCAAGGCGGAAAAGGCAAGCTCCGTGTTCTAATTTTGCATTGGGATGATGACATCAACATCACTTAAAGGCTTGAACGCACTTTTAGACCCTAAGTATCCCCTTGCTTTGTCCCCAAGGTGAAAAGGGACAGGAGGGGCTTGTTGTTCCTCACTATTTCTAAATGTTATAAGTGATCTGGAGCTTGCAATTTTGAGAGGTTTACTATTTTTAGCATGTGAGTGTACATAGCATATGCTATTTTTAGTAACTGGTCAAACTAGTGTCAATTTGCAACAAAAACACCATTGTTGGATTCGGCTCTGCACCGGGATCCCATGCTCCAATTTTCATTGTGTTCCGTCTGCTGGAACTTTGCAAATCAAAAAGACAAGTTTTTTTGATTGAGCACAAAAAGGCAAGTTTTAAGATGGAGGGTTATCGGTTTGTTGCTGTAGAAAACTAGGGCATCACCGGTATGAAGGTTCAATGATCAAAAAGGTTCCCGGAGTGAGAAAAATCTATGAAACTTTCAAAGGTGCAATCAGATTTCTGGTTAACAAATTATGAGAAAATCTTCATTTTTGCGCCATGGCCATCTGGAACGTGTTAGGCAACATGGTTGTTGTGTTCTGATGTTATTTGAAGGTTTTGCAGGTGCAGCAAAGGAGGATGGGTGAACTATGCAAAGGAGATAGCTAAAAATGAGTTTAGTTTGTTTTCTTGTCTTCCCAGCTAACTGCAGTTTGGTCATGGGTGAATGAAAGTTGAACGTGAAACTAGAGTTCGATTGCTTGCTCATGGGGGCATTTTTGTGACCCTCCGTCCCCTTGGCAAAAGGGGGACAAGAGGGACACAAAAATGCGATTTGAGAAAGATGCTTTGACACTTGTCATCTTGTGGTGCAATGTGAGGAAGATTGGAAAGTAGCTTGAACACCCGGGGATTGAATGATGGTGGCATGGAGAACCTCGAAAAGGGTTTGCTCATGGGCGCATTTTTGTGTCCCCTATGTCTCCTTGGAAAAAGGGGCAAGAAAATGCGCTTTGAGCAAGATGATGCCACTTGGCATGATCTAATGCAGGCTTGGGGAAATGAGCTTGGCCAGTTAAGCACTTTGTCGGGCTAAGGACACTAACATGAGGGTCCGAGAGGGGGCTTGCTCTTGAGCGCATTTTTGTGTCTCCTCTATCCCCTTGGGAAAGAGACAAGAGGGACACAAAATTGCGCCATGGAGTAAGAAGATGACATGTGGCACTTCAAAATTTGGCTAAGTATGGGAAACATGCTTTCCACGAGAGAAGACTTGAAAACACGATTCCCGGAGCTAGGAGAGGTCTTTTGACATGAAATTTTTGTATAATTCTAACTCACAAGAACATTTCAAGATCAATGGCATAGGTTTTAGAAATTGATTCAGCTTGCATCTCCAAAAATGGCTCCTTTTTCTTCGGGATGGCAAGGTTTGCCTACAATGATTGAGTTGTATTGAGAAACTCTTAGGTCTTGTAACAAATGTGATGCTTCCACCATGTATATAATTCCTTCAACTTTCCAATGCCTATTTGTTTGCCTTCCAACCTTACAAAGCTCTAGAAATCATCTGGAGAAGTTCAAGTTCAAATTTTGACCACTCACTCCTTACACCTGAAAAACCCGCTTTTGCACAACCTGTCCCTAAACTACCCAATCTTCCCTAAACTTTCCTAAATCACTTCCAACATCTTCTAAGCTCTCCAATACAACCTCCGGATGATCGTGAACTTTTGGAACCTTCTCACAAGATACACACTTGCCTTGAAATGACCAAAATTGGCCTTTCTAGGCCTGTCGGAGAACTAGTCTTCAATTGCTTCTCACTACATAGAATTGTTGACCTTGAAACATCACTTTGAACATTTGAACATTCTTATTCATTATATTTGGAGTACCCAAAGGTCAATATGATCAGGACACCGAAGACAAACTAATAGAGAGAGGGATTCAAGAGCATTTTGGAGCAAACTTTCACATTTGGCTTAGTTGTCATGGCTCAAGTTTCGAATTTTCAGGCTAACAAAAATGCATGACAACAAGACCTTTTCACTATGACATTGTTTGCTACTCTAGGATACACCACATAAGACATAATCGGTACAACATATACAATTCACTTGGCTTTGATGGAAAACCTCATAATCCGCTCGAAAGCATCGTATTACCTTTACAAATTGGGCCAAAGAAGATTGCCACATGGTTCTTAATAGTCCCTTCCAACAACACACTCAACATGCTACTTGGATGCCCATGGATTTGCGAGATGCAAGCTATCCCTTCCACCTTACACAGATACGAAAAGTATGTACGTAACATAGTGGTTATAATCCTACGTGTCCCTTATGAACACCCTATTCACCCTAGCACATTACCTACTACTACTTCAGCCTAGCATGTAGTGTCACAACCCAAGTGCAACCTCCACAACCCATGTAGCGCGGTCTTGACAGGTACTTGATCGTATTCCTAGATAGATTCCACAACATCCATCTATACAAACTCATTCCAATTGAGCCTTTACTCTATCACTTTTGCAAGTACACCATGTGTTACCTAGCCGTGCACGATGCATCATAAGTCTCAGTAGAACCCATGCGAGTGTGACTCAGATGGGACACCAATGCACTCTTCCAATAAACAAAGAGAGCCCTGTGTTACTACAATCTGCTCGTCACTTGCAGCTTGTATATTCACATGTTAATGATACTCGATATTTTAGGATATTATATCACACACGTTTACACCTTTGACTTAGATGGTGACTTTGTCATTCCTAGTACTTCTCATTAGTATCATATGTACTTTTCATCACTTTATACCACTCAATACAGGACATCTATGTGATCATCCCTTTGACGAGCTCATATGATAACCTTCCTATGATTCCTTCCATTTGAAAGCACAATCACTTGTACATAGCTTCTTTCACACACATTTTTTTCCTCGACAACAATGGCCTTCACTTATGGCATAATACTCATTATTCGACACCTATTCTACAATTCACAACTAAGGTATTACCCGATGATGCAACACATTTTAGGGGTTTGATGTGATTGTTGAGGGAATCATAACTACCCAGACCTCATCCCCTTTCTTCTATCGTCTACAACCTATGGCCCAAGGGTCCCTAGTACATTAAAAGTTAGAACATTTTCATGTTGTCTTTTACAACAAAAATATAAAAACAATATAATATTGCAAAAATGCAAAATCAGGACCTGCATGTGACTAGCGTATTCATCACAAAGACAGAGAAATTGTTGTTATCTGGGCTTGGCACTTTACATTTACTACCTTACGCACTTTCTACTTATAGTATGAATGAGATAGTTGCAAACTTGCAAATATGCATGCTCCATGGACACTCATACACATGTTTTGCAACTTCCTAAGCCCTACACCTAGGAGAAACTTTCCACAATAGGAGAATGCCTATACCAGGGGCATCTTACATATAGAACTTAGTCAAATTATAACTTTTACACTAGCCTATTGGTGATACAGAGCTTCTATTTCTTAACTTGTGCTGCCTATACCTTATGAAATGTGGTGTACTATGCTTCATTCGATGATTACACTATTTGCTTCTATGTACTAATTTTATATGCTCCATGCTTATTCAGTGCTGACGATGATACATTCACATATTGTTTTATAGATTATTCATTACATGTTTTTTTTTGCTTCTCTAACTACTATTGACCTTGGGACCGTGATTATACTTTTGCACATTGTCTACTACACATTATCTGACACATTACTTACTTTACACACATTATTTGACACATTACTTGCTTTACACACATTGTTTGAGACATGACTGGCTTTGCTTTGCTTTGCGCATACATTGTCTGATACATCATTGGCTTGGCACACACATTGTTTGATGCATTAATTGGTTTACACACATTTTCTGATACATTACTTGTTTTGCACACATGTTGCCTGCCACATTGTTTGCTTTGTTCACACACATGCTTGGTACACATATTGCTTAATGTACTACTTGACAAGTTTCACACATCGTTGTTTGACACATGCTTTGTACACACAACTAACTATTTACTAACACTAGTCGAATCATTGTCACGATGTCTTGTCATGTCATGTCGCGAGTCCCAAGGGATCCTATGGTGTCGAGTCATGTGTCTCGCTAACATACCGCTTCTATCATTCATTGTTATGCTCTTAGCTACTGACTTCTATGGATTATTGGACATGTTTACAATATGTTTTCCCATGAGATGACACATATACTTGTTCTTTGTTGATCATATCTGATGCATATTGCTTTTGCAACCATGTTTAGTGCACATGCTTTATATGCTAAGTCACAAGGTTCGGCGAACTTTTGGCTTCAAGTTTGAAATTCGCCGAACTTCTGACACAGGCAATAAATTCGTTGAAATTAGCCAAAGTTCACCTCGAAATTCGTGACAGAAATGGTGGGCTAAAATGGGCGGGGAAAACTAGCGGGAAAGGGGCAAAACACGCCTATTAAAGCCCTAGCTTGAGTCTGCAAAACACACTCTTTTGTCGTTCGCATTTAAGAGAGACAAAGCTCGGCGAGTAGATTTCTGGAGTTCACGAGGGGTGAAATTACCTGATTCCTATCTGCTTGTCTCGGACATTGCGTGAGTCCATGAGGAGAGGAGACATTGCCTAGAGTAGTAGACTGTAGTCGTGAGAAGAGGAGAGAGTTGCTGCATGAGACTGAGTAGAAAGTTGCTCCTGCGCATGAACCATTGCGTGAGCTTGAGGAGACGTGTGGAGAGAGCTTCGACCACAGCCATCGCATTGCATCGTCGACCACAACCACTTTGCTGCACCAGTCTATCGTCGACCACAACCACTTTGCTGCACAAACCATCGTCGACCACAACCACTTTGCACTACCACCAAACAAGAGCTTCGTAGTAGGTTTTAAAGTTTTGATTTTCGTTGTGTTTTTTATATGTTTTTTGTTTTGATTTATCTTAGTTTAGGTTTTTATTATTATTATTTTTAATTGCTTTTATAACTTTGTTTTTGTATTTACATGGCACAGGGTTTTAAATATTTTTTCTTAAATTAGATTTATATTTACGTGGGTGTAAGTTTTTAATAATTTTTGTTATATTAGATATTATTAATATTTTAAATGTTTTTCTTTTAAATATAAACTATTATTAAATAATAATTTTTGTAGTTTTTAATAATTTTTTATTATGTTAAATTTATTAATATTTTAAATGTCTCTTTTTAATATAAACTATTATTATATTTCTAATAAATTTTAATGATTTCTATTATTAAGATTTTTGTTAAATATAATTTTTATGTTTTTTAAATTTTAAATATAAATTATTAAATATTAATTATAATGTTTTTATATAGATATTTGAAATTGATTTTAAGTTTTTTTATTTTAATTATTTTCATTAAATGTCAAATATTTACGATTTTAATGTTTATTTTGTTATTTTTTATTTGCTTATTTAAATTTATATTTGTTAATTTTTATTTTTCATGTATGAAAAGTTTATTTTTTATTTTTATAATTTCTTTTATTAAAAAAATATTTTTATTACTACTTTTTATAATTATTGAACATATATATATATATATATATATGTTTGTTTATTTTTATATTAATATTTATTTATTTTTATTTTTCATATATGCAAAGTTTATTTTAAAAATAATAATTTCTTTTATAAAAATATATTTATTTTTATTGTTTATTTTTATAATTGTTGATTTATTTTATATATATATATATATGTTGATTTTTTATTTTCATGTATAAATAGTTTATTTTTAATATTTTATAATTTCTTTTATAAAAACATTTTTATTGTTATTTTTTTATAATTGTGAAGCATATATATTTGAATTTTGAGCATGTTTTAAAAAAATATATTACTTTTGCAGGCGATTTCATGGCTCCTCAAAAGTCAAAAGTTGAGGGATGGAAGCATGTGACACGCACAGGGACTGGGAATGAAATCAAATGTAATTTATGTAGCAAAGTTTTTACCGGCAGTATAACCAGGGCAGTGGACCACCTACTTGGAAGAGCGGGTGGACCTGGTGGCGGTGTTAAAGCTTGTCCAAATGTCACGCCAGAGATCATAGCAAGATTGGAGAGAGAGGAACAACAATCACTTGTTGGAAAACATATAGCAATACAAAAGAAGCAGAGAATTGAAGAAGCTATTTCCAGGAACACATCAAAAGGCTTTTCCTCAAGCATGTCATCATCATGTATGCAATCAAACACATGTGGTAGTGGAACACTTCTTGGCATGTGGAAGCCAGTACAAAAACAAGATGTAGATGATGCATTAGCAGATTTGTTTTATTCAAGTGCTATTCCATTTAATGTGGCAAGGAGTCCTTTTTTAAAAACGCAATCAAAAAAATATCTGAATTTGGCAAAGGATATATTCCACCTAGTTCAGAAAGGCTCAGAACTACTCTTTTGGAAAGGTCAAAAGAGAGGGTAACTGGAAACATGGTAGACATCAAGGCCTCTTGGAGTGTAACAGGTTGCAGTATATTGAGTGATGGTTGGTCTGATATGTGTCAAAGACCCTTAATTAATGTCTTGGTGTATTGCCCCAAGGAATATCTTTTCTGAAAGTGGTTGACACCATGAACCACAAGAAGACTTCAGTTTATTTTCAAAATATTGGATGAAGCAATTCAAGAAGTGGGTGAGGAAAATGTAGTTCAAGTTGTCACTGATAATGCCACTAATTGTGTAGGCGCTGGAAAAATGATAATGGACAAGTATCCTCTAATCTATTGGAGCCCTTGTGCAGCTCATTGCCTGAATTTGCTACTTCAAGACTTGGCCAAATTTCCATGGGTTCATGAAGCAATTCAAAGGGGGAGGACAATTGCAAACTTCATAAGGAACCACCACCTTACATTGAGCATTTATAGACAACATGCATCTAAGGAGTTATTGAGGCCTTGTGAAACAAGGTTTGCCTCTTTTTATATCACTTTAAAAAGAGTAGTTGAAGAGAAAGCTGCAATAAGGTCAGTGATTTGTTGCAATGAGTGGGAAAGATCTACCCTTTCAACAAGCTCTAAGGGAAAGCATGCGAACAAATTATTCTAAACAACAATTTTTGGGAAAGTGCAAACAAAGTTCTAAAAGTTTGTGAACCTATTGTGGATGTGCTTCGCATGGTTGATGGTGACACTCCTTGTCTTGGCATGGTTTATGAGGCTATGGATCGTTGTAAGGAAACCATTCAAAAGGCATTCAATGATGTGGAGGTAGATTACAAAGAAATATGGGATGTCATTGATGTAAGATGGAAAATGATGCACACACCCTTACATTCAGAAGCTTGTTATCTGGAGCCTAGGCTCTTTCATATAGATAGGAGAGTGATTCTGAAGTCATGGGTGGGCTTTATGAAGCCATTGACAAACTTGTTCCAAATCCTGAACTTGCAAGGATAATTAGGCACCAAACAAGGGCATTTAGGGCAAAAGAAGGGTATTTTCAACACGAGGAGCCAAGGATGATAGGCCACTTCTTGAGGGATACAAATGGTGGAAATATTATGGATCAAGTGCAAAAGAACTACAATGCTTTGCTCTTCGAATTTTGAGTCAAGGAGCAAGTGCATCAACATGTGAAAGGAATTGGAGTTGTTTTGATCACATCCAATCTAAGAAAAGAAACAGGTTATTGTCGGGAAAGTTAGGAGATCTTGTTTATGTTCGTAGCAATTTGCGGATGTGCATGAAAAATATGGAAAAAGAATCTTCTTCACAATCCCAACCTGTTGCAGAAGACTTGGAGGATGCAAATGATCCTGACTTCCTTTGTGATGATGATAATGTTGATGAGCCAAGTGCTCTTGATGATATGGAACTTTTTGATGTAGCAAGTAGCCTATAAGGCTATAGAGTATGTTCGCTCTTTTATGATATGGAACTTTTTTATGTAAGCAGCCTATAAGGCTATAGAGTAGTTTGCTCTTTGATGATATGGAACTTTTTGATGTAAGCAGCCTATAAGGCTATAGAGTATGTTCGCTCTTTGATGATATGGAACATTTTGATGTAACAAATAGCCTCTAAGGCTATGACATGGTTAGTATGAAGTCTAAAAACTTAATATTACATGTTTAAGATTGTGGTTTGACATAATTTCATATTTTTATGTTTTTCTATTTGTTGAACTTAAAGGCGAATTTTTTTTCGAACTTTTTCCATTGGTCGAACTTGAACACGAACTCGAACCTAGTGACTTAGTTTATATGGTTCACATATTAGATGCTTTGATTATACATATTACAACTTAACCACTTTTCTTGTTTTGAGTTGAGTGATGCATGGAGGCATCCCTCACCCCAAAAGGGGGCATTTTGTGGGCTCTTTCAGAAGTTCACACAAATCATATCCCAGTGCCACAGTGCAGATAGGGTGATAGCATTTCACACAGTTCAAATTAGAGTTACATGGACTTGGCACAAGTTCATTCACACAAACTCAGACCGACGGGTCACATTCATATCAAATTTATTACAGAGATTCAATAATTTCATTATAGATTTAATTCAGATCACATTTACATGGACTTTGTAAAAGTTCATCATACAGATTCAAATACATTTGTGAAAATTATACGCTTCAGATCAGATTTACATGGACTTTGCACAAGTTGATTCATGTAGACTTAGACCTCTCAATCAGATTCATATTAGATTTATGTCAATTCTGTCACATACATGACACGGCTCCTTAAGATGCACAAGATTGATACATGACTCCTTCGGTAGCACAAGACTGACACATAGCTCTCTTAGTAGCAAAAGACTGATAAATTGGCTTTCTCAGTAGCCCAAGACTGATACATTGACTCGCTGAGTAGCCCAAGACTGATACCTGACTCTAGCAGCCCAAGGCTGAACTCCCATGAGATATTACATCACTTACAACATTTCAGCACCTACTCAGCATGGGGGCAAGCTCCGTTGCACACTTCATACAACACATTGGAGGCATGGTTTGGCATGACAAATCAGGTTTATTCATTCTATGGCTATTTCGCTTTACATATTCAAGTTTTAATATGCTGATTTTACATCACTATCAAGCATTGATACATTCCTTAGCCATGTGGTTGCGAATTTCACATTGGATTGTCGTATGGACACGTTCACCAATTTCACGCCACCCTCCTATGATTGGGATGTGAGGTTTGCATAGACTTTTTCTTTTCTTTTAAGCAAATATTTGTCGATACTGGATTAAAAGAGGGGCAATTGTAGTACCCACAATTTGGTCATGTGCACTTGGAAATATCACTTTGGCATTTATTCCAACATTATTCTATTTACCTATTTATTGACCAACTTAAAGCCTCCAGCCTCTAGCCTGTATCCCGAGTCCACTAAGTCACAATTATTCTCCATCTTAGAACTTCAAGAATCACTGCACAATTTACATAACACATCTATAGACTATCACCTATCTCAAAACTAATTCCACCTATGGCTTGAACAAGTTTGTGGGCCCAAGGCAGATTTAGCCAACAAACCTATCCCACATGCTACAAACATGTCCCTTGTATTTGCAATGATCGTATTTTCAAATACACAATTTAGCTTAGTCAACCTAGGTGGTACTTTTGGGTCGATTGAGTGGGAAATCATTCGAATGGTCACCGAGATAAACACATCCACCCTAACTCTTTAGGGGCACTAGGGATCTCATATCAAAACACACTCTAAGAAGGACATGAGCAAGCATTAAAGCACCTATTCCTTGGAGGACTATTACAGCAAGCTACTCAAATTCGAACAAATCTTTATCGCTGCCCTTGATCACAAATCCATGAGCCACAACCGAGTCACGAGTGTCTATTGGCAAGTGTGAGCCAAATTGAGGGCTCAATCTTGCTCACATTCTCTATTACTCTATATTTCATCATAAAATTGGGAGAACTACGTGTGGCTTGATCCCTCTTCAGACTATTGATACATAGTACAATGTTCATTATATCGGTGGGCGTGTGGTGAGGTTAGTCCAACTCAAATCATGACTAACCGCTTTTTAGGGCTACAAGCGAGAAACAATATCTAGCCATAACATTTTCATTGCATTGATCCAAACACAGATTCTAGATATTTTTAGACAGACGAACCAGATCCTAAAACCAGAATTCAACTCGTAACATCCAAGGAAGATTCATAGCCCTTCCGACAAGTTCAATGATGAATCTTTCCTACTTCGCCAAACCTATCCTGCATACTCTCAAGACCCCAAATTTCATAGGAAGCTAGATGATAGTCCTGCTCTAGCTTCTACATCTCGCTTCAACACACTGTCACCCCAAACCCTAATCATATTTTTACTAACATATCTATTGTCGGGATCTTTATTACACAATTTAGGAATGTTCATAGTTACCAAGAGACGCGTACGGTATCAATACTTGTACAAAGAGACCAAAATGGGCGCGCCATTTTCAGAAAAATAGGAGACAGGTACTGGAGACGGCAAAACAATGTATATGTAAATTTTAAAGAAAACAATAATATACAGCCTAAGAAAAACAGTATTACCTTTTTAAAATTAAAATATTAGATGTTGATAAAGGATAAAAGTAATTATATTGATATTTATCTTTGATATCTCATCATACCTATAAGGTCAAGAGTACAAAATATCTATTTTTTAGAAAACACTAAAATGCAAGTCTCCAAGACAAGTACCAACAAGTACCCATCTTTGAGACATGCATCAACCTCCGAGACACTTTTTTTTTGGTAGGAGACGAGTCTCCGTGCAACACTAGGAATGTTAGATGATTATGTTGTTTAGAATTGTATTTACACAAGTAATATATAATAGGCCCTTAAACTTAAATTTCATATTACAAGGAAGTGGTGGAGCTGCATAGCATGGAGAGGACACATGTCCCTCCATAATTGGCTGCAAAATACAGCAACCCACTCCTCTTTTGGTTGCTATCTTGCTATGGAATATCTCATTCATGCTAGTGGCACTAGAAGGGAAGGGAGATGGTAAAGAGCAGAGGATTGCAGGAGCAAAATGATAGCAGGAGGTGGAACCTCGCAAGAGAGTCTTGCGTAGAATTTGCACCTTGTTTTCTTGTGGGAAAGTGTATGGAAATTCAATATTGTAGTGTTAAAAAAATGTTCATAAATTTGGTACTTCTGTGTTTAAAAAGTGTGCATATATTGGGTTTTGCTATGTGTGGAAACTGTTTTAGAGTAGGCATGTACTTGGGGGCGTTAGAAGGCGGTTAGGGGAGCTTGGGGCCTGAGCAGGATGCTACTAGTTTCCCCTAAGGTGTTGTATTGCAAAAATTAAATGCTTGCAAATTGTAAAATTCTTGTATGAAAAGTTAATCCTGCAAATTGCATTCTCTTTCCTCTTCTTCCCCTTTACGCCCAAGTATTTAGACTACCACTAGATTTTTTCTTGATTTCATACTATGTGTTTGTGTTGCCTAAACTTTAAACCAGTAACACCTGCAATTAGTTATCCTTAAATCCGTGTTTTGGGTCACCAGGAAACCGTTGGGCTTGGAAGTTGATGTGGGCCAATCATGCCTACATTATATATCTGGGAGGAGAGCACTCTCTTTTCTGCCGGCTGAGTTGCATGCCATGCTGCAGTAGCAGAGCTTCCAGATGATAAGGAAAAGAAGCCTTAAAACTATATATATGAAAGTAGTTTCCATAGTTATGGTGGTCATTTTAAAAGTATTATCTTTGTCATGCTTTAATTAGAAGTGTTTTAACAGATGGAAAATTGTTCTACTTGGGTATTGAAAGAAATGAGTTGCGTTGTTACTTGATGGAAACTCTGAAAAGTAGAAACTAGTTATTCTCTTGACAGGAACGTGAAATATCAAATATGATCTAATATAGTTGTCAATTATTTCCAACAGAGATCGGATCTTTGCCAACACTCTTAAGAGTTTTTTTATTTATTATTTCTTTAGTACTGGTAGTAGAATATGCAGCAAAAGGACACCATTGAATAACGACATTTAATGTTCATACAAGTTGTGAAGGAAAAGTTGTTTTATCTTCTTATTTACTGGTAGTTGAATATGCAGCAAAAGAACACTATTGAATAATGAAACTTAATGTCTCTACAAGTTGTGAATGAAAAGTTGTTTTATCTTCTTATTTACAAATATCCCACTGTATTAAATGGGGTGGAGTTTCCTTCTGCAACTATTGATTTGGTTAGTGTTAAATAGCAATCAAGAAACAAAGATAAAAATTACCTGTCTAAAGCCCTTTTGGAGCAGGGTGCTTTTGGGTGTTACACCCATTGTGTTTTATGAAAGTGAAATTTCAAACAGGAAATATTGTAATAGAGCACTTTTCATAAGAGCTTTGACAAGTAAATACCCACAACAAACACAAGGAGTCAGGATTGATAGAGGTTCAACCGTTCAAGTATCAATGTATGCTCAAAGATATTTTATTGAAAACCTAGGATACTAGAAGAAAGACTTAGCAAACACTTCTACAGTTATTATGGGATATGATGGAATCACTTAGAAACCTAATGGTTGTATATGCTTACTTGTCACAGTGGGTCCTAAGACCATCTTAGTTTGGTTTCATGTAGCACTTGGCAATGGGTCTTACAAAGTTTTTTTGGACGAACTAGGATTAATGAAATGAAAGCAATACCATCTACCTTACATCAGTGTCCGAAATTCGTCCATGAGGACCAAGTGAATACCATATGTAGATATATTCATACTATACCACAACAAGTTCAAGTCAAGGTCACACCTAAAGCAATACCAATGTAACCATCAGCTATTAGACATCAAATAAGGGAGCAACAAATACCAGAAGCTAATATCAAACCTTCAACAGTGCACTCACAACAACCTCTGAATGCATTATCATATAAAATTCCTACAAGTGATCCTATATTTCAAGCCTATACTAAGAGAAACATATCATTTTGCATAAAGGTAAAATCAAACATTGTGGTAATACAAACGACGCACGGCTTACTTTACGATACTAATGATTTATCTTTCCTAGATTCATTAAGACCTACTCATCCTGATCTTGCACCAGATGATGCATTTATTTCACAGTATACAGATTATGATGATGACTCTCTTAAGTATTATTATTTGACAGTTTAGTTCTTTAACTAGCCACTTATGTGTGACACCGATATTTTTCTGTTGATTATAAGTAGTTCTTGTTTGTTCCTCACTGTATACTTTCCTTTTGTGCCCCTTCCCATACAAGTTTCATTTTGTTACACCCTCTTTTTGGATTAATGTCCCCTACATATTTTTATGATTATTTACCTTTGATATATGATTTCGCTTCATTCATCTTTTTCTTACCTATTTGGATTCCTCCATGACTTCTTTGAGCTTCAAGGATCTTTTTTTCCTTTCACTATTTCACATCTTATTTTTCCTTTGTTTTCTCATTTTTTCCGCAACTACATGTCTAGGGGTGGGATAGGGGACAAAGGAATGGGGTTTATGGGATGGCAAAAATATTCCCAGATTTTGAGGACAAGAAGGGGCTGCTATTAAAATAATGTATAAATATTTTGACTTTATTCAATAAAATTTAAGGGTTTGAACTATATTTAATGTATAGGCTTTTGAGATTAGAATTCAATGTTTTTGGTAAAAATTACAACTTTTTAACAGTAAAAGCATTAGATAAAATTAAAAATTAAAAAAAACCGGGACGTCCCCTCCAAGTCTTCAAGTCCTCAAAGTGTTCAATGTAATATCCCTGAAAATAATTTCTAACAAATCTGGATATTTTGTTAAATCCTAGGGCAGCAAGATTACAAAACTAACTTTTATAACAACAATAATCTGTTTTTTTCTAAATAAAAACAGCAAACAATAATGCGTAAAAATATGTCTTTTATTTATTGAATACGAACCAGCTATAATAAAAATACCAATGTCTGAATACAATTGTTTGGAGCTGAACTGGAGGAACACTTGCACCCGAACTGTCACAACAACCCCTAAAATAGAATTGCTCAGCTGAGAAGTGAGGGACTTTGTCTCCAAATGTGTATGCAAATGAGGGATTTTGTCCTCTATGCTGTTGCAGAAGCTGAAGCTACTTGCAGACAAAGAAAATAATTGATGAATTTCCAAGATGTATGAACAATAAACCCCAAATCTGCCTTTATAAGCTTCAATCCTTCTCCAAAGTGGGCGTCCCTTTCTGGAAATACATGCATGCTCCATAAACAATTAAAAATAATAAATTGCTCTCCCATGTTGGCGCACCATCCTAAAAATAGCATTAAACAAATTTAAAAACTCTTTATCCACCTCCCATCCTAAAATTAGGACTTTGGTACTCATGCAGCCTTCTCTAACTTTGGTGCCCCTTTATTTATTTATTTATTAATTCTAACTCTAACGCCAATAATAAAAATCAACCTTCTATTATTATTTTAGTCTATTAATTCTTTTAGGATTAAGATATAATTTAAGTGTTCTTTTCCAATTAAAATATAAAAATATCCTTGGACCACTTAAATTAATTTATTTTCCTCTTTTAATTTCCCCTTAGCCTACGGAAAATAATAAAAATAGGCTTCAGGTATTCAAAATTAATTAATTCTGAAAAGGGGACATTACAGTCTGCCCTTCCCAGAATTGCTTGCCCTCAAGCAATGCCATTCCAATTCTCTCATTTTGAACCGCCCTACAAATATCGGGATCCCAAATCCATCTTGGGAATTTGCAATTCCCAAACCTTGAAGTTGTTGGCTTCTGTTGCACCTCTCTAATATGATTAGGAAACCATGCACTAGGTGAAGCTCTTTCAATAACCTCAATAAAAGAGTAAGAGTAGTGGAATCATGCATCAACTGGGATTTGGAAAGTGTGCTAGCAACAGTAATACCCTCCATTTTGCTGGTTGAAACTGATGTTGTAACTCATGTCAGTGATCCCATGGATTACCACCTCTTTCCCATCTAACTTAAACTTCAGCTCCATATTATGAAAGTTTTGGATGAATTCCCCCAACGAATGCAACCATTTCACTCTTAATACTAGGTTAGTCTCTTACAAACCAACAACATAAAAATCATCACTCATCTAATGGTCATCCGATGTGAAACTAATTTGTTCAACCTTTTTCCAGAAAGGTATGGTAAAACCATCAACTACAATGACATTGAAACCTGTTACATCATTTGTCTCCAAACCTCTCCTATTCACCAATCCTTTATCTATAAAATTGTGGGTTGCCCCACTATCAATCAACACTATAATGTTTTTCCCAATAAGGACTCCACTAACCCTAAAGGGTTGATATTGTAGTATACTTGTAAGTGTGGCAAGAGTGCTTCCTACAACCTCTGGTTCTTCTTCTGAATCTTCATCCGATATCACTTCTATGTAATGCACCTGTCCCTTTGGAAGACACCTATGACCCGGTCCCCATGGATCCTTGCAAGTGAAGCATAGTTTCTTCCGCCTGAGTTCATTTCGAGTCTCATCCCCCTTTGTCCGTATTTGCTCAATAGGTGCTGCCCTGGCTGCCCCACGAAGATGTTTTTGGCTGCTTGGAAGGTATTGTCCTTAGCTGCCCCAAAGGTGTTGTTTTTGCTGCAAAAAAATGTAGTTCTTTGTTGTCCTATAGGCAGAAATTTCCTTTAGGGCTGCTATTTCCAAATCCAAAGCCTTTTTGATGGCTCCTTGTAGAGAGGTAGGGCTGAAAGCTTTCACTAAACCCCTAAGAGATTCAGTTAACCCTTCCATGAACAAAACAACTAATCTCCTCTCTGTCACATCAGTACCATCACAGAAAGCTTCTGAAATTCAGCTACATAGTCACTTACTAAATGTAGTTGTTTGAGTTGAGCTAATTCCCGAAAATGAATTTTTGGATCCACTCATTAAATCTCTCTATCAACTTGTCACTGAAATCACCATATGAGTGGATGAGATTGTGTCCTTGTGTGATTAGCCCATGGTACCACCACTCATGTGTTATACCTTCTAGATGAAGGGTTGCAAATTTGATGGCTTCCTCTTCCATCATTGGCCTGAGTGATAAGAAGGTATCCAACTTTTGTATCCATGCACGAGTTGTACTCTTACCAGAGCCATCAAAAGTAGGGAGTGACAACTTCCTAATGCCTGTTGCAAGTCTCTCTGATTAGCTTGTGGTCTAGGATCAACTCTTGGTCCACTCCTGCTTTTCTTCAAATTTATAAAATTGGTGAGTGATATGGCCTCTCTAATCTCACCTGGAAGTACCTTGTACTCCTCATAGTTGGCAGCAATATCATCCGCTATAGATGGTTGAGTTTCTACCTCTAGAATTGCTTCCTCCATGTGAAGGAAATTAGGCTAGAAGGGCTTGGCAATAGAACTGGTGATTGTCCTCTGAGTGTGTTGGTTATGGTTCACTCCTGAAGAGCTTCCCTCACCATTTGGAGCCCTTTGCACATTCGTGTTCTGCATAGCCTAGGTCAACTGACCCATCATATCGCCTAATTGTTCTTGTCCTGCAAAAACCTATCAAACATACCTCCCCAGGTTTATGTTACACATGAATTATGGTTGTTCTATAGCTTTCTTTTTCTCCCTTTGTTGGTACTAGATTTCTCCGTCACTACCCTACATGAAATTCAAAGATGCAATATTTTTTTTTTTTTTTTCTTTCATCTGTTTTTTAATTCCCTTCCACAAGTTGGGAGGAATTTCGCTCTGGAAACATTGTAATATACCTGAAAATAATTTCTAACAAATATGGATAGTTTATTAAATCCTAGGGCAGCAATTTTACAAAACTAACTTTTATAACAACAGCAATAATCTGATTTTTTCTATATAAAAACAGCGAACCATAATGCATAAAAATCGGTCTTTTATTTATTGAACACGAACTAGCCAAAATAAAAATACCAATGTCTGAATACAATTGTTTGGAACTAATCGGCGGAACACTCGCACCCTAAATTGTCACCGCAACCCCGAAATGGAACTACTCAAATAAGAAGTAAGGGATTTCGTCCCACAAATCTACATGCAAATGAGAGATTCCGTCCTCTACTGTTGTTGCAAAATCTGAAGCTACTTGCAAACAAAGAAAATAATAAATGAATTTCCAAGATGTATTTAACAATAAACCCCAAATATGTGTTTATAAGCTTTAATCTTTCTCCAAAGTGGGCACCCCTTCTAGAAATACATGCATGCTCCATAAACAATTAAAAATAATATAATTCCTCCCCATGTTGGCACCCCATCCTAAAAATAGCATTAAGCAAATTTAAAAACACTTTATCCACCTCCCATCCTAAAATTAGGACTTTGGTACTCATGCAACCTTCTCTAACTTTGGTGCCCCCTTTATTTATTTATTTATCAATTCTAACTCTGGCGCCCAATAATAGAAGTCAACCTTCTATTATTATTTTGTTCTATTAATGCTTTTTGGATTAAAATATAATTTACGTGTTCTTTTTCCAATTAAAGTATACAAATATTCTTGGAACACTTAAATTAATTTATTTTCTTCTTTTAATCCTTGGAACACTTAAATTAATTTATTTTCCTCTTTTAATTTCCCCTTAGCCTACAGAAAATAATAAAAATAGGCTTCAGGTATTCAGAATTAATTAATTCTGAAAAGGGGACATTACATTCGGGACGTCCCGAGACACCACGAAAATCTAGGGAAGCGTCCCCGTGTAACACTATTTTTCGGCATTGACCTAATATAGCGTGCTATATTCCATTCCCAAAGCTTTTGTCACCATTCACATAATGAGAACACAATAATGGGGGCATAACATCCCTTTACACATGTGGATCCGATGCAAGTAGTAGACAAGTAGGGATTCCTCCTTGTTTATGTTTCCTTCTTTCTACCTTATTTATCTTCTTTACTCTATTACCCAATTTTATTGATTATTGTACCTTTTGAAATTCTTTTGCCTTCATCTTTTTCTAAGTTGTATAGACTATTCCCATTATACAAAGCTTTATTATGCCTTTGCTATACCAAGTGGTGCCATGATACATATCGTTGCCTACATGTTCCATGATCTATGTCATGCATATATTAGGGCAAGTACCCTTGATTGTACTATCTTTGACTTTATGTTTACCACTTGGGGCACCTTATATTTTGTGCTTACACGCTTCTATCTTGCCTACAATGCGGAATTATATATTTTGCACTTTATATCAATTTTGTCTTGCTTTATAGTACAACTTATTTTTGTTGACACTTCTTATATCTTGCCCACAAAGGGGTACATTGTTCCTATGATTAGATTGCTTACATTTTCTCATGTGGAAACACCCCTTGGGCCTCATTTATTACATTCACCCACTTGAGGCATGAATTTTTTTGTGCCTACATAGAATTTGTCTTAGGCCCATCTAGGGGCATATCCTATTTTGCTTGCATTGACGCATCGCGATTTCTTCGTGCTTACATAGATTATATCCACCCTCTTGGGAATGACTCTATTAGTGTGCTTACATCGCTTGCAATTTCCTTATTGCACACATGCTTGCATGATGCTATCTTACTATGTTTATGTCATAGCTTTATTTTCCTATCATACATATGGTGCACATAATCCTTTTCTTTTGAGATATGTGATTCAAATGTTCATTCCACACCTCAAAAGGTGGGCATATATTTTGCTTATTTTATTCTCCACTCTCTGTCTCCAAGGCATTTCTCCACTTCCTCATATGGAAGCAACCACAAGATGGTAGATAACACACTTTACTTTCTCTTATCATGAGACAAAGCACATTTAAATACCATGTGAATTCCAAGACATGAATTTCAGAAATATTTCTCCAGTCTTCAGCATAAGCAAGTGAATTGATTCCTATTCTTTTGCGGTGTTACGCGGGGACGCATCCCCCAAAACCAGCATGTCGTGGACATCTTGACGCCCTAGGGACAACGGGACGGGAGGGAAACATCCCCTGTGTTTCCGACAAAGGGAAAAATCTTGGGGACTTCTCCAATATGTCCAAGAATATAAGGGGATGTCCCCTTGTTCTGGGGACGCTCGAATGGATGGATTCATCAAGATGTCCTAGGGACATCTAGTTTTTTTTTATTCTTTAATTTTTTTCTTTAAAAACTGACTTTTTAATTATATTCTTGTAGTCTAAGATTGTTTTTGGAAGCTCCAATCACTTAACAAACTTACACAGCCTATATGTATATTTCTATGCAATGAGAAAGGTTGTGTAGATGATAAAAGCAATAAGACATAGATCAAAACGCGTTTATCTTGGTTAACCATAACCCAACTGTATTGTATTACAAAGACATAATAAGAATCAAGAGTGATATATGAATATAAAAAAATTCAAGCACAAATGCACATGGTGGACTGTCATTGACTGCTATTCATTAAAAAAAAATTTGTATATTTTTAATATTTATGATTTTATATATTATTTTAATAGCCGTCCCCCCGCCATCTTGAAATTTTGGAAAATTTTGCCATCCCCCCGTCCCGGAGTCTTAGGTAACATTGTTCTTTTGTTTTTCCTAGATTTCACCGATTCCTTGAATGTGAATTTATATATGTAGAAACTGATTCATTTGCACATATTTCTATATGTTCTCAAGAGCACAAATTCCAAATTCCAAACACGAGCATGGATGATTAGTCTCACGATCTTCTTATCCCTTCACTATGGAAATTAGGTGATCTGTCTTTCCTTTTGACTTTTAACTCACTATCATTCTTTTACTAAATTCAAGAACTCTCGGCATTTGGCGAGGTGACCTCAACTAAATACTCTCGGGTAAGTATTTGATTTTTATTTTGATATTTATGCATGCATACACGTCAAATTGGGGCATTATGTTGACACTGAATTTTTGTGTGGGACTAGCTTATTGTTGTGGTGTTAGTGTACTCTCATGTTTATCAATTGTTGGTCCAAGTTAGGCTCTTGTTAGCGTGTGTTCCTTGTGTTGCTCGACTTTCAACCTATAATAGTTCCTCCCGAATTCATCTCCTTCTTATTGACTCCCCAATTCTCCTTGTTCTTCTTGGTTCTGTCATGTTTTGCCCCTATTTGTTTCTGTTCTCTGGTTTTCTCTCCTCCCCACATTTCTTTGTGGTTTTGGACATTTGCTAGAGTTGAATTGTATGGTTGGCTCCTGTTTTTGTGGGTACTTTTAACCCTTATTTGCAAATTTCCCAGGGTTTCGTGTTCCTTTTTCAGTTTTTCCGTCCGTTGTGTTTCGCTTGCATGACAATAGGGTCCTAATTTAAATTCAACAATTCTATAGATATATGAGTGCACTAGTGCATTTAGGACAATCAAAAGGAGATTCACAATCAAACAATCATTATTGCAAGAGTGACATTAAAGTTGTAAGTGAAGAATTTATTGTTTGTAAGTGCATCCATGTGGAAAAAGCTGAATTCAAGCATATAGAGAGCATCCATTTACTACTTGTCGCAAACATTTGAAAGAATAAGAGTTTGGCACTTGCATACACTGGATTGCTTTCTGACTTGCATCGAATGGTGATTTCAAGAAATTTTCCTCAAATGGGGTCTAATTGAGGCATGCCATTGAATCCAAACCCATTTTTTCACTTTTCTGCAAGGTGTTGAGCCATGATTAGGGATTGGAGCAAGGAGAGCACATTCCCAATGATTTGTCGCAAGAAAGCGATCAAGGTTTGTGAATCCCAGGACCAAAGGAATGCATTCACCAAATCAATTTTGAAGTTTCCAGAGGGAGCCATTTTTGTACTCCTACAGTTTTGGCAATGCCATTTCTGTACCTGTATGTATCTTGTCAAGGTTGCTGATTTTCTCTCTTCTTTTTGGACCTGTTTCACCTTGCGGATCTGTACCTCTTTCACACTTCTGGTCGCTAAAAATTGTCTCCAGATTCATAACAAATCGAGTACTATCCTATGAAACCCTTCTTGTCTTGTCCTTTCAAAAACTTTAATTATTCCAAGTGTTTTCCAGATTTACCTATGATCTAGATCAGTTTCTATTAATGCAATTAGATTTGTTCAGATATACCTAATTACAAATAGATGTGGTTAGTGTAGTGTATTATTAGTGCCGAACCACTATCCACGTCTACAATATGTGAATTGTCTCGATACTTGCTATTAAGTGTCTGGAACCTTTTACTTAGGAAAATGATAATAAGTCTCTGCATTCTTTGCTATTAAATTCTGGTTATAAGATAGGTTCCTGTTACATAATTGATTATAATCAGGTTACCAAAAGAAAAAGTGTACCATAGTATATAAGAGTATGGCATTTATCATCAAAGAAGGTTCGATTTATGGCTGTTTACTAACATGTAGTGTTTGAGTAGGATTGTATCCATGTTTCCCTTACAAAATTCTCTTCATATTGTTTCTATGTGCTTCAGGAGTGAGAAGTTTATCTCTAATATTGAGGTAGATAAAATGTTCAAAAGCATGAGGGTTATGGTATATTTGGAACAAACCTGATGAAAATTATTATAATAATCGACTTCTCAGCAACCTATAATTGCATGCCAAATGTATGATTATTGGACTTGATAAAAGATCTTTACCATAGCCTTGTCTTTCATGCCACTTAAAATTTCGTTGAAATATGAAGGGAATTGTACAACACACTAGGAGTCAATGCACTCTGTATCTTCCCATGTGTGGTGATTGTCAAGGTAGCATTGCAGAATACACTATATAATCTTAATGTTTTCATATTAGATTGGAATTCTAGAGATATTTCTATTAAAGAATGTTCTTGTAGAAAATCCTACCTTAATTAAGAAAATATACTCGAATAAATTTAAAGGAAAAAATTCATTGGCAAAAATTAACAAAAGGTTCCTTACATAATAGGAAATGTGTAAAGGGAAATTCCCAGTGCTATATTTCCTTGAAAAAGCTTCACCATAAAATGAGTGCCCTTTTCCAAATCCCCTTTAATGGTAATGCATGCCCCGCCATTATATGAATCATCTTTAAAGCTGCCAATACCAATTAGATAAAATACTTGTAAGCATTGTACATTGTTCTTCATAATTGATCATTATTTTCTTTTACTTCATTCTTAAAGCAAAAAGAATGCGCCACAACTCAAGAGACAACAAAATGAACATGCCCTACATCAATAAAGTTACAACATTCATTTTTGACTGAAATATAGATGAATACTGTGTTTTCCTTCAAGATCTCTCTATCTTTGGAAACTAGATTAAGCTAGGGGTTGTTAAATTTGGATGATAACATATACAACTAAATGAAATTTCCAAATTCACTAAGTCTAGTAACTCTTTTGTTCACCCAATTAAGAACTATACAATTACTTTACACTTCTTTTTCACTCCATTAAGTAAATTTACTACAATATATATTTCAGTGTATTCCTAAAGTGAGCTGAAGCCTAAGAATTTTTGTTGGGGATGATACATATACACACTTGAGATTTTAATGTCTAATGTACTTTGCTACATTGAAAAAATTCCCTACTATTTTGACTGGCCAATGCTTTATACTAACCCTACTGATTGTTGTTGATTATAGCTCTTGCAACTTGATTGTCATTACTCCTAGGAATTATGAGTGTTTTGCTATTGACCGGTGATTGATAACTTAAAATGAGAATTTACTATATATTGATGAGAATTTACTATATATAAGTGTGCTTTGCAGAATGCAAACCCTAGTCATGATGTATGTAAACCCTTTTTATGTTGGATTTTTGTAACTTATTACATGGGGAAAATTTATTGAGATTAATTGCATTAATTACGCCTAAAGGCGTTGCCCTATGGGAGAAGAGCCTTTGGTCGCTCACGCTAAGGGGTTAAATTTGACAGGTGTTTAGACATTTTTGTGTTTTCAATCATTTGATACAGAGTATTTAGAAGCGGAGCAAAACTGTCTCTCGAAGGAGGAAAAAGTGCGGGAAAGCCGTGCAAGAGCCTTGTGCTTCGGTTTTAGAACACAAGTTGCCTAGGGTTTTGCTGCAAAGTAATGAAGTCTGCGATTAGGGCGAGAAAATTGAGGAGAAAGATTCAGAGCTTGCTAGAGGTGAAGACGAAGGTGAATTAGAAGAAAGGTTGACATAAGGGGTTTCTACAAAGGAAAATGTTGAACTCTACGATCTGGACCAGACAGAAGAGAAAATGTGGAAAATGTTTCAGAGTCTGCAAAAGGCGAAGTCAAAATGGAGGTGAAGTTTGAAGTTTTTGCAAAGGAAATTCAACCAAAGGAGGAGAAAGGTAGGGTGTTTGAAGGATTAGATGGGAGCTTTTATAAAATTACTGTTACTATTATTATTCGAGTAGTAGATAAATCTTGGATGAGACAATGGGCCGTCTCTAATAATACAATGCCGGGTAAATCACATTCGCAGGATTCAGATATTATTTATAAACATGGAACATGTGTAACGCTCTGATCCCATTCTTAAGTTTTTGTTATTTTAAACATGGAACATGTGTGATGCTCTGTAATAAATCACAAAATAATCTTTGCATGACAACCTGGCCACATTTCCCTCGAGTGGCGTTGCCTTTTTGCGGTTGGGAATTTGGATCTAGGTCACACTCTACTTGACTTTTACTACAAAACTGATTTTTTAATTTAATCATCACCATGGCAACATTAATGAAACAAAACAGGGGTTGAGGTTTTGTTATTTTAAACATGGAACATGTGTGACACTCTGTGATAAATCACAAAATAATCTTTGCACAACAACCTGGCCACATTTCCCTGGAGTGAGGTTGCCTCTTTGCGGTTGGGAAGTTGGATCTAGGTCACACTCTACCTAAGTTTTACTACAGAACTGATTTTTTAATTTAATGATCACCATGGCAACATTAACAAAACAAAACAGGGGTTGAAAATTATAGCAATTCAAAATAAGGAGTTCACATCGCTTGACAATTATGGCAATCCAGAATAAGAAATTCTCGTCACTCACAAGAATATTTACATTGTTATAGGTTCTGCCAGCAGGAATTGGAATTAATTTTCTTGTATTCTTGTTTCTCTGAAACAGAGTTTATATTAATTGATACGAGTCTCTTAAGTGATGAGGACGAGCGGGAGGAAGTGGAGAGTTCGGAGTTGGATGAAATGTTTGGTGCAGCGGCTGCCTACATTGTGTCTATTGCTGCTAATTTGTCTCAGAAGATTTGTAATATCCCACAATTATATTTTTAGGGCAGACTTGGATCTTCTAGGAAATCCCAACTGTTATACACTATTAGGGCAGCAACTATACTTCAAAGATCTTCAAAAATATCTTTCAATGGATTATAATAGAGTGCATGTCCTTGAAGTAGCTCCAACTTACGATTGGATCAGGCAAGGTGCCTTGAACTCAACCGAGGTCTGGATCTAATCAGGCATTGCATAATAAATTCAATACATCAATGACTCAATAAACCCAAAGAGAGGGGTTTAATGGCCTTAATCAAATTACGCTAAATATGCTGTGATAAACTGAATATAGACTGCTGCAATAAACTCACACACTGATCGCTGCACTTGGAATCTATTGAATACCCCAAACCATACCAACCATGCTCTAAAACCAGTTTGCTAAATATAGAAAATGATCACCATATTTCCAACAAATAGGAAGACCAAACACAGCTGCTAAACAGGGCTCTAAAACACCATTAAATCATGCATTCACCCAAGTCGCCATACTCAGAATGTAGCAGCCAACAAGGAGGTATAGATCACTGCAATATAAATATATTTTCCCACAGATCTGTGTCTCAAGTAAAGTCGCCAATATCAGTCACAAATAGATACTTATTTGAGCTAGAAATCGCTGTCAAATATAATTATTTTTGCACACAAATCTATCCTCAACCAGTCACCGAACAATGCTTGTATTTGCTAGGGTTTAGAGGAGGTTTTTAACAAACTATTGCCTTAAAACATATCGCTGTAGCTTAGTAAATTAACATCATCAAGTTCGCTGAACATTTAGAGCACTAAACATGCATTAAAATACTCAAGGAACTACCCAATGAAGTCGCTGTAGAAAGGGCACAATATTATGCATCAAACTTGGTCGATCCACATCCAATAATGACCCAAAACAGTTCATAAAACATCAAGAGGAGTCGCTAGAGCTAGAGGGACTGTAAAATCATGCACAAGCTGGTCGATCTACTCTAAAAATGCCACAAACCAGTTATCAAAGCAAACATGCAATCGCTGGAGTTTAGAGAGGTTTATAGCATAAGATCTTGCACTCAAACCAGTTGCTACAGTCAACACATAAGCATAAATAAAGTCGTTGGGCATGAAAGACTTCACACTAAAAATCGATTTGCAAAAGCACCAATAAATTCTCCAAAATTGATATCTAAAACCAGCTACAAAGATCTCCAACACATGAGATAGAAAGAGAGCAAATAGCATCAAAGGTGGGCATACATCCCTACTCCAAGCATGGAGTCAAATCGAATTCATCATAACATAGCATAAGTTTTTACAATGATCCCATGACCTCCTTTTATAGACAAGGAGTACAAAATTCGAATTCCCTTTTGGAGGGAAAACACAAATTAAAAGTATTTTATTATCCCTATGTGTGGCGTCCCCTTTCTAAGGGTATTTTTGACATTAAAAGCCACTCTATTATTATTTAATTAATTCCCTTTTTATTTTGCATTTTTGGAAATTAAATTAAATAATAAATTACATTAATTGCTCAATAAATATTCTTTTGTGAGCAATACTACAAGGTGGTGGAAAAACCACTCAACATCCATAATTAAATAATTAAATGAATATTGTTTTATAATGACAAATGATTAAAATCACTCTCCAGGCAATATCATTTAATTACTTAGCATAATTTCCCCTTGCAACATCCCAAAAGCCCACGGGGAAAGATAGGCTAAGGGTCTTCAAAATGGGGACATTACAAGATTCCAAATGAAGTCCAAATAAGGGTAATTTTTAGGGATATTTGCTATTCCAATTGGCTATCTTTCCATGGTTTTAAAACCTAGATTTACTAATTTGAAAACTAAAAATGTTTGCCAAGCTTTTGTATAAAATGTAAAATTCTTAGTGGTATACCTTTTGTATTTCCTTACATTTTAGCCTCATCCATAGAACCCTTTCTTTAGGGAAATGAAAAGATTCATTTGCTATCGTATATTTATAATATTTCCATCCCTTAATTTTTTGTCTTGTCTATAGTTGTATGGACTATACAAATTGGCCACAGAGGGGCCATGCAATGTTCCCCAACCTTCGCCTTTGAAAATGGGTGCTCGAGCCAAATGCTATTTACCCCATCCCTATCCTAATCTTTTTTTCCTTTGGTATTTTGTGTATTGCAAGTATTGACATGCCATTTTCATTTCATATTAGATATTATTGCTTTCTTTAAGGACTATCTCGCGTGCTTACTTGCTTTGAGTTGAGAATGTATTAGAAGATGTTGTTGTTTGAAATTTGTTCCTAGCTTGAATCAATGGTTTAAAGCTGTGGTCAACTATTTTTTCTTTCCCGGGTAAATGGTGGGTGAGGTTTGGGGTACCTTTAATGTGGTGTTAGATATTCTTTAATCACGTTCTTAATATTTAATAAACATCTCATTATGCGTACACCATATTCGCTCCATCCTCAATGTGGTGTTAGATATTCTTTAATCACATTCCTAATATTTAATAAACATCTGTTACAAGCGTATACCATATTCGTTCCATCCTCATGTGTCCCCCATTACTTACCATTACGCCATATTTGTTTCTAGCTTAAGTCAATCACAAAAGTCTCGTGGTCAACCTGCTTTTTTCTTGGGCGAGCTGGCTGCTTTTAATGTGGTGTTGGATATATTTTAATCATTTTCTTAATTATTTATACCATTAAGGGAAACATTTCATCACATCAATAATGCAAAGTGTACTCCAAATATGCGGAATGGATTGCACCCAAATCATCCGGTAATGTTCTTCCCGTACACGGTCTCGCTTAAATTCCCAAGGAGGGGATTATCGGGGGAAAATGTTGCACCATTGATATGGTGTAGACTTACTCTAAACATGTGGGCAGTGATGGGCACCATTGATGGTTTATAAAAAATTTCCTCTAGTTAGTTATCATGTCCAAAGACACAAGGAGGAGATTATACAAGGAAAACATTGCACCAAATCATCAGTGGTGCAGGCCTACTTCAATCAAGACATTGCACCAAATCAGTGGTGCAGATCTAATCCAATCAAGTAGGAATGGATAGCACTTTGTAGACTTGCAATTTTCTTCCTAGATAGTCACTGCCTTGCTTTATTGTTAAGTTTTTACTCTTTTCATGGGCAATGCACGTTTGGTTTCGTGGACCTCAATACATGGTTGAAGTATTGGCCTAATAAATCCATTTCCGATCAGCTCCTGTAACTGAATGCACAACTTATGCAACTCTGTTGCCATCATCTTGTACAAAGAGGCTAATTCCCTGACATCGAATCAATAGCAAAATCAAAATCTCTCCTGGGATTTATGGCATACCATGTAGGCAACAACCCTACCATCATACTCGGTACAAAACATGATATTGGTAAAGTATGTTGTGTAGATGATAGTAAAGGCCTAGTGAGGTACATCCCATTTTGTTAATAGATGATGTGTCTCTAAGAGAAAGGTTTGTACTTTTATATGTTTGTACTTTTAGTTCCAAGTAGATGTGTGTTCAAAGTGACACCATGTACCGGTGGCTTCGGTTTATGTGATTTGGAGTATGATAAGAATTATACTAGTTGCTTTGGTTGATGTAACTACAAAATTTGAACGAGGGAATATTATGATAAGAATTAAATTGTTATAAGATTTATGGCTTTTATTATTTTATATGGTCAACTAGTTTATTCACGAGTTTTGATTCTTTTAATGATGTTGAATCAAGGGCCCTTGTGAAGGCGAGTCCGGAAGGTTCATGTTGAAATACCGAGGTGTACCCATATAAGTCCCCATCCAGCCGGATTTGCGAACAGAATCTACCATCCCAATGTTGAGGAAATGTGAGGCTTCCTTTACCTTGAATGCATTTGGCATTTCCTTAGAGGCCTAGGTTATTTCTAATCTCTATAAATCCTAAATGAGGATAGGTTGTTTCTCGAGTCCTTGTGTTGGCTAGATTTTCTGCATAGCTAAAAACCTAGGCAGTCATGAGATAAATCTCCCTCATTTACCGGTGAGGCTCCCGTGTAAGATTTTGTCAATTATATTTCCTAATATCTATCTGTTGGTTTTACTTTAACTATGTAGCTCATGAACCATAGCTAGACAATTTTGCAACAAGTAGTTGTAAGCAATATGTGCAAGAAAGGGAAATAATTAAATGCGAGAAGAAAGGAAAGGAAATGTGCAACCTAACCAATAGTTGATAGAGTTGATCACATGCACATAAACAAAACAAATAGATCTTAAAACACCGAATTTAAAGCAAGGGAAAGTTTCAGATCTAGATCTAAGACAACACAAAGTTTATGCATAGATCTAAAAAGAAATAAGAGACGAATGCACCGTTGACACAAAGTTCTCCGGAAATCTCTTCTCTATTCCTCTCACAGTTGCGAAAGCTATCGTGGGTTTCAACTCAAAGTCCGGAACACAAAAATGCTAATTACAAATTCCAACCCCTTTAACCCGTAGGTTCTTCCTCTACTTATAGTATGTAGAGGGGAAATTACAAATGGGAAACTGCAACTGAACTAGAACATGAAGTAGTAAAGGGAACATCTAGCAATCATCTTCCTAGAATTCCTCTCTTAGTGACATGCATCAGGAGTTTAAGCTAAAATTGTGCACATTTGTCACCTATCTTAAAGAATCTTTCCAAATAACTTAAAGTAATGGTTTTTAAACCAATAACTTTAATTTTACATTTTCATCCGGAACATAGAAAATAAGAGAAGAAAGAAGATCTGTCAGACTATAACACTATACTTTCTTTTTGGTTCTGATATTGAATATACTTTTCAAACATGTAATTCAACATTTTCCCATCTGCTTTAACAATAGCCTCTCTCTCGGTTCTGAACTGCAGCAACCCTCTGGACAAAGCAACAGTGTTAGTCTTTACCTTCTCTAAACTAGGCCCGTATCCCTCAACATCTGCCTGAAGCTTTATGAGTCTACCAATTGAATCCATCGTGAAAGGCATGGTGGCTTCATCAACTTCTTTCCGAACAACCAGAATAAATTCCTCATGGGAAGCAGGTAATTCATCTGGGATGCTCTCCAGCACTTCTCCCATCTTACTTTACAGAATCGCATCCTTTTCAACATGAGCTTGAGGATCTCTACGCGGAAGGAAACTAAAATTTCTAACTGCTTCCCCTTTTCCACCAATCCAACAGGTACAATTTGCTCTGCAATTAGCACATCCTCTCGTTAAGATTTTACTCTTTTCATGGGCAATGCATGTTTGGTTTCTAGTGGACCTCAATACATGGTTGAAGTATTGGCCTAATAAATCCATTTCCGATCAGCACTGTTGGAATCCGAAAGCACAACTTATGCAACTTTTCCACCAATCCAACAGTACAATTTGCTTGCAATTAGCACATCCTCTCCCAACGAACGTGTATCTTAGCTAAAGTATCCAGATGACTTTCCGCAACTATGTTCTCATCTTCTATCTCGTGTCACGCCTTTAGCTAAGATACTACACTGCGTGCATATTCTCCAATTCAATTGGCATTCTTATGAACCGCTCTCAAGCTTGGTGAATGATTTGCTCTTTCCACTCGAGCAATAGCTTTAACTCCGGTCCCCTACGCCTTCCACCTCCTCGCATCAAATGATTACTCTCCGCTCATGTGCTAGAATGGGCTGAGAGGAAGGTTTGGCAACTTTAGCAATGATCTCACATACCGGGACATCCGCTAAGCTTGAAGCTTGGCTCTCTCAACCTTCTCTTTGTCAAGTAAGGAATAAAGCGCTTCATGAGTGTCTATGTATCCTGCTTTAATCCTTCGTGGTAGTTTGACCTATCGGCACTTTGGTCATCGCTATATCACCGCCACCGTGAGCTCTCCTCAGTGCTTTCCTTCTACTGGAACTGACAACTCAGTGAACTTTTGTCATGATTCTTCAATAATCAACCTAGAAGTTATTTTGGCAACTTTAGGTCTTCTATCTCTTCCGCCCAAACTCAAGAGCAAACAAAGTCGTGTTCCTCCGTGTTGATCTCCTCTCTCGGATTCTCGGAATTGTCTCAAAGCCAACCATGATGAAAAGTTGCTTCTCGGGGAATGAGAAGTCACTGAATGCACCACCATCTCATGCTTTGATTCTGCTCTATCCAAATTTGCCACCGTGTTGTGACTACCACCTCTAAATTGTCCAAAGACAATGCTTTTTCAAACACCGCCATTTATGCTTTCAACTTCTCCGCAGGAGAGGTGAAGATCTGAGTGGTTGAGGAGAAAATACAAATGACGTTGGATTCAACGGAGGGACAACAAGATCTCTCTCGGGATTCTAGGGCTTCCGAAGTGATATGAGTCGATGGCTTTGGAGAAGCTGGAACTAGCACGATAGTCAGAGATTTGGCCTTCTCCTGCGCGTGAGACTTCTTGTGAACTTTAATCTTTTCCGGCCTTCTACTACTTTCGCCTTCGTGTTTTCTTTTGTTGGAGTCTCCCGCGGTAAAGTTACCTATGATATTATTCATCAAAGCTTCATCCAGTGCAATACTCCATTATTAACAACCAGATTCAAGTGTTAACCAAAATCATGGAAGATCTTTCCTCAATCGTCTGGCGTACCACCAATGTTTTCCTGAAGAGTAGCTCTATCCCCTCCCATCTGATGATATGAGTCAAGCATCACATGCCCATCATCTGCGCAGTATCCGTTCCAAACCATAATCAGACACTTGTTACGTTGATAACCTGTTGAAGTCTTTCTTTCTAACTTCATACTCGTTTCTGCACTTCATCCAGAAGTCCTCAAACGAAGGTACATGTGAGTATTCCTGGGAGATTGTATTCTTCGCCACCCCATATGGGTCAAAGTTCAGCCATGCTAGGAAGAACTCATGCTCATACTCAGAAAACATTTCAGCTTCGACTCCTCTAGGTTTGTGGATGCTTTGGCAATTGTAATAACCCATCTGGATCTGGAAAGAAACCCGTAGACTTGTGTCATTTTGATTGTAAGTCATCCATCTCCACGAGCTGTCTGCACAACTCCATGATGACCCACTTGTCATTTGGATACCTCGGCAACTTCACTGGTTCTCCCGAAAAAGCCGATTACCCTGAGATAGGTGAAGTTTGCAAACTGGATGAAAATACAGCCATGTTGGGATACAACTTCCCAAGCTTCTTTGCTTACCCTATTGGTCTTCAGATCACTATTTAATTTGCAGATGAATTCATAGAAGAACCCATCGTTGACCGCCTTGTAATCTTTATGGCATATCAGAACTCACAATCATGGGAAGCACTCAAAATAGGATCTTTCGCCAAGACGCCCTGCTATCCAAATTTGGAAAATATACCCTACGAGGTCGTTGCATATACCAAGTAAGAAGTCATTTTGAAGTTGTACGTCCGCCTCACACTCCGGAGTTGCTCACCGATGTTGTCACTGATGATCTCCGCCCAATTGATTATTGAATCAACTCTGTTGATCTCAATGGTCCTTACGAAAGCATACATCCACGAGAGCGGAAGTTGTGAGTATTGGCTTCTCCACTTAACTCGCAAAACAATTTAGTAATATCATCCACCTCTTGCACCAAATCGATCGCGGAAGAGTCCTCAAGAACTTTGGTGGAGACCTGGGCCTCTTCATATATCCGTTATTCATTATGCCCACGCAATCTGCTTTGTGTTTCTCCCATCTGTTGCTAGCATCCAACATGTTAATTGCAATCACCACCGGTCGTGTCGGAATCTTCAAACAATAATTAATAAACTGCGCATCTAGCCTGATTATTGTCTTTCCCGCAGCATCCCGAATTGTTCTAAAAAGAAGATGATATGACCTTGCACACTCCATAACAAATTCGGGCAACTGAGTTGTGACTGGAAATGTTGATGCTTGAATAATTCCACTGACTTTTTATTGCCCGCATGAGAGATGTCTTTCCGGCCCTAGATCTGTCAATTATTTCAAGATGGGTTCAAGGCCTATGTTCGTGTTGTTGAAATCAGCAAATCTGGACGTTATGCATGATTCCGTTGATCCTTCTCTTTCATCACGCTTCATCATGGCTGAAGCAATCTTTCTCTGAGCAATTGTTGTCTATGTTCTTTTTCTTTTAATGCTGCCGGAATTCTTTGCAACTAGATCAATTTGTGCAAATCTAGCAATTTCTTCAGATTCAGAAGATATATTCAATGTACCTGACATTGATTTAAACTCCCTTTCACCTGTATGAACACCTGTGATGAATACCTATAATTATTTCAGACAAATATGGAGTCCAAAGCATGAATATTTGATTTGCTGTCACCAAAAATCTGCATATAACGCCTGCTGCCCTAAAATTTGAGGCTTTGCTTGCATGCAAAGCAAGCATAAATATTTTTAAATTCACTTGGGCACTTATACCAACATGCAGATAATTATCATAGCATAAATCAAGCTATTCCAACCCTAGGCGCCAAACCTTGAAGCTTCCTGGCAATAAAAAACACCTTCTGATGCACAAAACCTTCTTTCCTTGGCGCCAAAACTGTCTGGCTGCAATCCTTAGCAAAAAGAATTAATTGCTTCTTTATTATGGCAGCCCATGCTTATATAACCCTCAACATACTATTTTTAATAATTGCCCTTCCTATTCTTGGCAATTTAATTAATAAACAATCATGTTTATTCACCCAAATTGGGCGCCCAATTATGCATGTTGCTGGTTGCTTTTAAATAAATTTATTTTATTTATTTTTAGCATGCATCCTTCAGTTATCTTTGGCTTGACTTCTTGCTTTGACTTTCATCCCATTCTTGGCGCCAAAATTAGGCAGAGAAGCTATTAATAAATATCATTAAAAGCATTATTTAATGCCTAGATGGGTCACACTTTTTGGCAAGGGTGAATGCTAAAAATAAGAAGTCAACTTTGATGGGAATTTCCACCTTGCACCGCAGCTCCAAAAATCCCTTCTTCCACTTAAGCTATTTGACTTCCATAATGGGAATTTTTACCCTGCAAGGCAGGTAAGAAATTCCCGCCTGCTTGCCACTGCCAAAATTCCCACTGGCAAATTAAAACCTCTCCCAAAAAGTGTGACTTGCATTAAAAATAGCCTCCTTTGATAAAGTGCGACTTGCATGGGTGAATAAATCTCTTTGGTGGGAAAAGTTAGCTTACTAAGTCAAAAAATTCCCATCGGTGCTTTAAGTGATTTTTCTTTATTTTATAATGGGAATTTTTACCTGCAAGGCAGATAAGAAATTCCTCCTCGCCTGCCTGCCACCTCTAATATTCCCATCGCAACTTAAGTGACTTTGTCTTCATGGGAAAAAGTACCTTGCAAGGCAGGTAAGAAATTCCCGCATGCCTACCACTACCAAAAATCCCATTGCAACTTAAACCCATTTATTCCAAAAAGTGTGACTTGCCTAGGAGAGGCTTTCTGTGCATGACTTCATCTTTTTATTAGAAGTTTGCTTTTTGAGGTTGATTCCTTCTGGTGCTGAGGCCGTAAATGATCTCCAGATGCTTCGGGCAATTAAACAGACTATACAAAACAAAGAACAGACCCAGGGAATTTCACAAACAAACTACAAAGAAAACCGGAGAAAAACGCAAAAGAAATAAATAAAAACAAAAACGTTGCCAAAAGTTGCAAACAATGCTCTGAATTCATTCCTGGTGAGAATCCTATTGAGATGTGTGAATACTGGCATGCAAAACTTCAACAGGGTTCAACCGGAGCACAATTTACTTCGAATGGGGCTTTATTTATTTAATAAATAATTAAATAAAAATTTCCCAGACAAAACTTGGCGGAGGGATAAAATGAGTTTCAACATCTGGGTATTTGTCGAAATTGGCTCATATGATTCACTAGGAATATCTTAACGTAATACAGACATCTTTTGGCAATAAAAACACGAAAAGACCCATTATTTTAAAAAGAACGAAAAATTTTCAAATGGGTAGTCTCGATTTCAGGGTGAAATTTGGGGACACCACCTTGGTTATTTCTCTTAGTGTTGAAAACTTAAACATGTTTAAAATGTGCATAATTAAGGTCCGGCTCAGTATACTTGGATGTAATCAACTAGGCTTGGAGTCCAATGTATGGTAAGAAGTTATTATCTTCCGATTTTATTCTTTTACTGTGGATATTTGAGTTGGTACTTATTTGTTGCAGATTGCACACATTTGCATGAGATGTCGATTTAAAGTCTTTGAATTTGGCATCTTTTATGCAGACTTGTCAAATGTATTTGAGTCTTTTCTTCCCCAACTTCTATTATATCTGAATCCATCCGATCCCTTGAATGGAGAGGCTGCTTCTCTGTTGATGCATGATGCAAATCTTTATGGGCAAAAAGTTAAAGGTATTAGTTATCAGCTACTTGTGTTTTCAATATCCTTTCAATTCCAGTAGTTCAATTCTACACATCATTGGTGCATCATATTTTCTGGTTCAGATCCTTATTGCTCTCTTATAGCAATATCAGACTGTATTGTTGCTCCTGAAATCCTAACAGCCATGTGCTTTAATATTTTCCATTGGTCTTGGTTGTAAAAATGTCTTATGTGATGGGATTCATATATAATTTGAAGTATTTACAACTCATTTTATGCATATGTTTTGCTTTAGAGTACTGTGCAAAATATGCCAAAGCTGATGGTGCAGGAAGTAAAGAAGATGATGGAAGCAGCAGCTATGAATTCAGTGAAGATGAATATTCATCTTCACTGAGTAAATTATTGGAATGAAGGTTCATGAAATGTTTTTGGAGTCCCTGTTGTGAGGCTTGCTGTGTCAGTATATATGTTTCTTCAAGAGTAACTTTTTGAAATTGAAATAGTTACACAAGGAAGACTTTGCTTCAACCAATATCTGCCTCTTAGTGCATTATCTGGAATGGGGATATTTTTACCGGATTGTAATGCATTCTTCAGCACAGGAAACATGCCACATTGTTAATATTTAAGATTTTTGCTATCTGCAAAATATTCAGTAAATTTAACTTTCATTATCTTAGTATCAAAAACTTATGTTGGAATGTTATTTGTGGTTATGTTATTTATGGTTGTGCATTTCTTTGAGCTTAATCCGCAAAGCTTTGATTCCAAAAAGTCATACTTTATATTAGTGCAGTATAGCAAATGTTTGACCTGCCTAGCAAAACAACTTTTCTTGAATAAAGTGGTTCTGTTTTTTATTTTATGTTCATGCATTTTTGGGGTCAGATAAGATTTGATGACTCATGCCACCTGTCAAAGCAATTTTTGAGGATAGCCTAGCATCTTAAATGACCATCATATTATATTTTTTCATGTCAAAAAATTATACCATTTTCAATACTAATTCCTTAAACAAAATACATTTTCTATAAAATTATAGAATGACATAGAGTAGGAATGTCACGTTGCTGGTGTTTTTTCATCATATTAATAACTATGGTATGCATGAATATTAACTAGTGATTGCACCAAAAGGTGCAATGGACTCACCGATAGGGAACAAATTGGAATTTCCGAACAAAAATAATTTGTTGCAGTTTTTTGTATGGTGTCAAAAAAGTACACCTGGGTTACGAAATACTCATGCACGAAACAAGGTTTTTGTATTCAGATAGTTGGGATTCAAACCTAGAACTTATTGGATCTTGCCCCTTTTTGGACCCCTTTAACCACAAATTACACTCACGTGAAAAATGCACCTCCCTCAAACCCCTTCTTCAACACCTTTCCTCCCCTTCCATTATTTCAGATTCTCCAATTTCACATCCTCAATGAATCCCCTTCGGCATTTCCATCACACATTTCACGTGCAATTGCTAGTAAATACACCTATTACGGGAGTTAGTAAACCAAAACGTGTTTATGTTAGGAGATATTGATGCCATCTATAAATCACTTACTTAAGGAGGGACTGTTGGATTTTGCAAGGCGTTTAGACGTTTTTAGTCATTTTAGATGTCAAAATACAACCACTTTTAAAATATGACTGTCATGATTGACATGTAAATATATAATTTAAATGTCAAAATGACATGTATATTCAAAATTTGACCACCACACACACACACACATAAAAGTAAGTTACTAAATTAAATATTAAATAGACATTACACATTATAAATTTGTGAATTCATGTCAAATATAATAATAAAAATTATAAAATTATATTAATATCTTATTAATGAAATATAAACATCTGCATATCTCATTGATAAAATAGAAACATCCATTAATTTTGATTTTTAATTAGTTTTGTTTGATTTTATTTTTATATTTATTTGATTTTTTGTTTAGCTTTATTTTATTGATTTTGATTTGTAATTGGTTTTTTTATTTTTTATTTGTTTGATTTTTACAAATAAAGATTGGATAATGGACTAGATGCATTGGATTTGGGATTTTGCAAGAAAGGTGAAATTTGAAGATTGACTGGAAGTTGGAAACTGGAACTCATTTTCTACAGAATTGCAAGTTTGCACCATTGATTATGAGTGAGTCATTTCTATCATTTTCTTCAATAATTTTTTTAAATTGTAATTTGAAATTTTGTTTTAATATTCTCATAAACTTTAATGATGTTTATGGATATTCAAATTGATTAGTGCAACATTAATTTTTATGGGGAAAAAATGAATATGTGAAAAACTATGAAATTGATTAGTCCAATCTATTATCCATAATTAAATAAAATTTGCATAACTATGAGAGAATATTATAAGGAATCTTACACCCATTTAAAATTTAACTCAATTTATGTATTTTATAATAGTTATTATAAAAACAAATTTGACGTGCATATTAAATTTTAAATGCCAAATGACGTAGATATAATTTTATAGACCGTCAAACAATTTTACTATGACATGTAACATTGAACATCAAAATCCAGCACTTTGGGACCTTATTAAGTTGTTACATGTTGAAGACATTTGCAAATACTCATATTATTAGGGGTCTATAAATAGTCCAAGAAAATTATTACACCCTAACTAATGTTTGATGGTTAAAATAATATATATAATATTATAATTCCTACTCATGTTTAATACATAAAATAAAATATATGATTATATATTTATAGAGGTAAATGTAATTTATTTTTAAAAGTATAGAAGAACATTACTGCAGAATAAATAATAAGAGAAGATGTGTAAAGATCATTATTGTGAAAGAAATTCACATTTTTAAACTATATTAATTTTTATTGATGTATATTAACAAATATTATTATCATTATATATTTAGTATCTCAAACCCTAAATCAACTATGTAACACATATCTCTAAATGTCTTTTAAATAAATGTATTTAAGATATTTATACTAGTTATAAGATTAATTACTTCTATAAATCATTTGCTTCAAACAAGACCTTTCTAATTTTTCATGTGAGGAATATTCCTTAAGAGAACATTTGTTAAGTGCCCCTTTGGGCAGGGCATTTGTAAGTCACCTCTTTAGAACATGATATAATAGATGTTTATTGAATTTTCTATATCGTGAGTTTCAGGTTAGACAATAAAGATGAGTTGCTCGAGTCCTAAATTAATGCTTCCTTTTGGGAAGCAAACATCAAAGGACATGCATCCTTTCAAAAGTGATTTGGCGATGGTCTTCTCCTAAACCCATTCGATTTGAAGTTAGTGACTTATCAGCTGGAGCACGCACGTGCTAGCATAGCCAAAGTTGTGTCTTATATCTTGTCATTGTGTGTAATTGTGTGTAAGTTATCCTATCTAGATTTCTCTTTTCATGATCCTTTGTCCATGTTAATTTAATATAAATAGGACTCCACTTCCACTTTCCAAAAGTATTTGACACTTATATCCTTACCATACAAAAATGTATGAGTCAACTATAGATTTGGTGGTCATTTTGATGGTTTAGGAGAAGAGAATGATACGCAATCAAACCTTAATGACTTCTTCTAGTTTCCTAAAGTTAATAAATACACCTCGTCTCAAATTGTTTTAAACATAATCTTCTTTCTTTTAAAAATTGTAACTTTTTGCACCTTGTTTACAACAGACCCACCAAATAGTGCGTCTTCATACAATTTGTGTGCATATGGCACTTGAAAAAATTGGCACCACAAAAAAATCCCAATTGCTTTGCATATTACATTACTCCTGACGGATTTAAATAGCATTTAATATGGTTTCTATTAAAAACATTTTTGCCATAGTTGTGTTAAGGCAGGACTCTGGACTATAGAATAAATTGGAAAATAATATTGACACAAACCCGAATTTGCATTCATCGAAATGAGATGCAGTACATATAATGGATGTGCATTCAATTCATCTTTAGGATGACTTTTAAGATTCTACAAGAACACAAATATTACTATAACCTAGAATTATGTAGATAATATTCCATCCCCTCCTAAGTCAGTAGGGGTTATAGTGAGAGCTAGCATGCCTCTGAATATTTCAAATCTCTCTTTACAAGCACTTTTTCAAAATATCAGCTGATTGCTTTGTGGTTCAAGAATATATCATTTTGACAAGGCCATCTTTCACATAATACCAAATCAAATGGAACTTGGTGTTGATGTGCTTGGTTCAATCATGAAATACTAGATTTTTTGCCATTTGGATTGTAGAAGTGTTATCGACCATGAGTGGTCGATAAAACTTGTTTTGGTCAATAAAACTTGTTTTTCCTACAAATCCACAAGAATCCTTCTCGAGCAAGTCGTTGGGTTCATGTTCGTGTTCATGTTCGTCGAAAATGAAATTCGATTCGACAATTGATAAAATTCAAGAAAAAAATCATCAATAAATTCAAATTATGTAAATCTACATTTTTATTATTTTATCCATAAATTAAGTTTTTAACTTTAAAAGCATTAAAAGTTCACAATTAAATAATAAATAGTAAATACTAGTTAAGTTATAAATTATAACTGCCTAACAATTAATAAATTATAAATTTATAACTTTAAAAAATAAAGCCTAACATTTTTATTATTTTATCAAGTAGATTATATTTTTAATTTTAAAATATATTGAAAATATATAATTAAATAATAAATAGTTAGCAATTGCCAAATTATAAATAATAACTAAAGTCTAGTTATTAATAAATTATAATTTTATAACTTATAAAATAGCCCATAGCTTTAAAAAACCGACCGTAAGCTTAATGAATTGATAAAGTTCATGGTCGATGGGGTGGGAGTGGTGCGGTCAAGTCACATGGTTGTGTGCTTGCCCACCCATGTTCAAATCCCCCAAGGCACGATCCTCCTCGGAGGTGGTTCGCCGCTAGATGCGGCATCTCTGCTCGTGCTGACACTGGTGGTTGCTCCTCTCACTGCTGACACTGGTGGCTCCTCCTCTCATTCCGACGTTGGTGGCCCTTCCTCCTCTCATTCTTTGGCTTCTCCTCTCGCCGACGCTAGTGGCTACTTCTCCTCTCGCTGCTGACGTTGGTGGCTCCTCCTCTCGATGTTGACGTTGGTGGCTTCTCCTCTCGGCGGTGGCTGCTTCGCTTCGCTCACCGCTCTCCTCTCATTGTTGTCTTTGGTGGCTTCTCCTCTCGCCGGTGGCTTCTCCTCTCGCAGCTGATTGATCCGGTGGTTGCTCCTCTCGCTGCCTACGTTGGCGGTTGCTCCTCTCGCTGCTGACGCTGGTGGCTGCTCCTCTCGCTTCTGTCATCTGCTAGTTGTCCCACTCGTCGTGGTAGTTGTCGTTGGTCGTTGCATCTTCACTATGGTTTCATGGTTGCTTCAATTGGGTTCCTAATGGTGGTCCCCTTCATTAGAAACCTAGGTTGTGGATCCTCTCAAAAATCCTCAATTGTACAAGGATGTGGGTCCTTTCAACACCCTCGGTTACCCTAATTCCAAAAAAAAATTGATAATGTTCATGAAAATAAATAGGCACAAAACAATAAAAACCTAATATAAAACTAAACACAAACATAAAAAAACGAAAGTAACGCTATAAATCTAATGATAAACAAGGCCATGAAATGGCAAATCCTACTGAAGAAAATGTATTTGAGTCAAAGAATTGAATAGGATGCTTTATTGTTTGTATGAGAGTGAGAGCTTCATTGCAGAAGCCATTTTTGTGCATATCCTTCAATCAATGGTGTCAAGGCGGGATAATGTAAGCAATGACTGAAAATTCATAATATACATTTGATAGTCACATTTTCTTAAATGTTTGCAGTCTATTAAAGTGACCCATTGATTGTACATGTGTTGTCAAGGATTTGCATGCCCTGTAATCAGCAATTGAATGTTAACCAAGACAATCAACCGAACAGGAGTTGGGCAACATAAAATGCAATCGCATAATGTTTAAGGTGATTAATGTTATTGATGTCAACGGAGAAGCCACTAAGCTTTGCAAATGTATTAGCCAGTCGATGTTGCCTTTGAAGCAAGAATGGTGGTAACACTTCAACTCATTGACAATGGACTACGAAGGTTGTTTCGCAGTGTATAGTGCTTTGCATCTACATGTGTATAGAATGTCGAAGTTTTAAAATGGTTGTTGTTTTTAGCTCAAGGACATTTTTATAAAGACACAGAAAGCAAGAGGAGGTCAGTTAGCCATTGAATCTTTTAGATAAGAGCGGATGTTTTTAGATGGACAGACATCACATATATATGGACATTTCGGGCATAGAACTCACAAAGAGGGAAACTAAAGAAGCATGATTTCGTGATGGTATAAAGAAACAAAGATTACACACGAAATCGCCTTTTCTTTTCTTTTGACATGACTTGGACTGACAAAAAACTAAGAAATAATCAACTAAACCAGACAAAAACTTGAAAGATTGACGAAATACATAAAATATTTTATATTTTATATGTTCAATGTATATTTTAGGGACCTTAAGATGAATTTTTGCCATGTCTAGAGTCTATATCTTTGCTTCATGATGCCTTCATCAGTATCTCTATATCTCTGAAAGCAGAAATGAAAATTGAAAATAATATAAAAGCGTAAAGGTCCTCTTTTGGGTTACATCATAGCAAGCATGCCTCCCGGGAAATGAGACCTTACAAGAACAACAGGACATTTTCATTGCACCTTGTATATTGCTAAAATTATGCACTCCTCCTGGTAAGGCGAAGATTCAATCTATTAAATTTGTTATATTTATTAGGCTTGAGCTGAAACGGTAGGGGAACGCCGGTGGTGGACGAAAAGAGGGAACTCGCACTTTTCACCGAGGATTTGTACACCAAGAGCAATTTCTACATCAGTTGTGCCATTCTAACAAAAATATTGGTAAATTTATGTCTTGTTCGAGACTGAAAAAGCGGATTTGAGTGTGAGAGTGAGAAAGAGGAATAAATTTGACTCGGAATAAGATTCCGCGGTTGATATATTGACAAGTTGGATTGATTCCTTGGTTGTGTGTGCGATGTTGAGTGTGAATTAAAAGTCTAAAGAGAGTTTAGGAGGTTGTACCATTGTTAAACAAAGTGGTGCTCAGCGCCACCGTTTTCGTTTTGTACCCTGTGTTGTACAGGTTGTCGTACCCGCACGCCCCTCCTGAAATTCATACAAATCGACAGACAAATTAATACCCATTATAGTTGTAATACTTCAAATGGAAAAGAAAAGATCAAAAAAATAGCTGCAAAGAAAATTACAATACCCATGGTGCCTAAGGCATCACCACCTCCATAGATTGTCGCATGGGCGCGACTCCACCCGCCGCTGCCATCCGCAGCTGCTTCGCATAATTATAACCAGGATTCCCACAATTGTACACATTACGAACTTTATCAACGCCATAATATCCAGATGACCAACGTTCTATTTCTATATTTCCTTATTAAAAATGTTCTCTCTCTGCGTTTTCCAAGGCTCGGAGATATGTGTATATATAGAAAGCCATTTTCCAGATCTATTATTCTCAATAATTGGGCTACCCATGAAGCCTGTGGAAACATTGAATAAAATATTTTGCAATGGGTCAGAGAGTAGTTTGTTTGAATTTGTAGTTGAAGCTCCGCTAGATCGGTTTGGAACATGGTGTGTGCTTTCACGTTGTTGCGAGATAGGGCCATAATTAAAATGGCTAAAAACTTGCTCACGTCTTGATTTTGTTCTTGCATTAATGTCCAAAAGGGAAGTATTGGACGGGTGACCACCGACGGCGACCACATGGCTCGCATGGAGTAGGAAATGTGCGAGAGCGTTATCACGTGGACGTGTTTTTGTTCAGCTATGATTTCGGCATGCAGAGAGATGGGGCTGTCTAGTACACATTTACATTGCCCCAAAATTGTCGCCACGCATCCATCAAATCCGGAGTAACTATCAAATCATGTCTATCAAAATAATATCTAAACTTTAGGGTGGAAGAAATATTTTCCATGCAGCATTTTTCTATTCATCATCAACAAAAGCTCTTTTTAACTAATAAAAATTTGTGTGCACATTGAGAATAAAGGCTCCAACCAATAGAATTAAAATAAAAGTTTATCTTTTTACAAATAAAATGAATTTGGACAATCAAACTTTAGTAAAAAAATCTAAATACAGTGGCAAACTCTAATTGATACATAAGATAAGATAAGATAAATATATTAAATGTCCGAAAAATGACCACAAAGTAGGTCAATGGGATCAGAATAATAGAAAACGTGCGAAGGACACAAAGCAGAGGAACAAAAAGGTCTTGAGAAACAACCAAGAGAAAAAAGAAGAAAAGAGGGGGGGAGAAGAGAGGAATGGGCGAGAAAGAGGGCCGGAGAAAGCCTGCCGAGAACAACGGAGTCAAAGCAAGCGGAGGAAGAAAGGAAATGATGAGAAGAGGAGGCCCCTCAACAAGCCTACGAAGCCGACTAGAAGAAGTTGGTGATGTGCTTTGAGTCCGGACCGTAAGTTGTGTACGAACCGGAGTGCGATGTCTGAGGAGGGGAGAGCTCTCCGCGTGCGCCTGATGGACCTCAGATGCCCTCTGTGGGAGGAAGGTCCCGAACTGGTGAGTGTCCAACCGTCCCTAGACTATGAGGTAATACCCCAACCCCGAATGTATCTAGTCGGGTAATCATGTGTCCTCTCTGCCGCTAATGCCCCTACCAAGGAAGAGCACCGTGAAAAGGAAGTGCTACGTTGCGTAATTCCCTTCCTATTAAGGGGGCCGGAGGGTCTCCACCCGAAGCCGGAGAGCCTCCCGAAAATAAAGAGCAAGGGATCTCTGATCATGATATCTGAAGAAGTCGGTGAATGTCAGACGCTCTCTAAACAGACAGTGGAATCTACCTCTGATCTCGTAGTAGATGGGGCAACAAAATGAAGTGCTCTTCCGTTTCGATCTCCTGGAGGGAGCAGAGCTGAAAATCCAATCGAACGATCAACATGATGATCACTCTCAACTTTGAGCCTATGAGAACCAACCCTGAACTGACCAAGTGAAATGCAAAGGGTGTGCATCCAATGTCGGGAGATATATTGGGGCCGGGAGATAAGACCATTGTTGATCTCAAGAAAATGTGCGGCATAGAAGGCCATCTTCGGCCGTAACTCACAAGGAGGGTTGGTCCAAGTATACTGGATGAATTTCCTGTAGATATCATCTCTAATGATCCTGTTCAGGTCCTGTTTGTTGGGAAGGAGATGGGCGGGGCATCCAAGGAGAAGTTGTACAGAGGAAGGTGATCAATCAATGCCAATAGACTCAAACAGCCGAGAAACACCTGCGTACCAACAACGAGAACGGCCAAACCGGTCGGCTGAAGCAATGGCAACGGAAGAGCAATACGCAAGATAAGGATATCTCGTCCTGCCCACATAGGAGTCAAGCTTACGGATGCGATGTGAGAGGGAAAAGCTAAAGATTGTCTCTAGCCTAAAGGGACGAGTGCCAAACTCTGCCAGGATAATGTTGTGAGGAACAGTTTCCTTGCATCTGATGAAGCGTCTGAGAAGAAGGATCTAAACTCTTTCCACCGCAGCCCAATAGACTCAAGTAAGGAAGGTCCCCAAATCTTCGAGCCATAAAGAACAGTGGGTCTGACAAGAGAGTCAAAAAGAGATGGTTTCGATAGGGTGTCCTGGAAATGATGGTGGAAGCATTGCCTCTCCAAGATCGCCAAGGAGCCATAGCCTTTATTGACACGGGGTTGAAGTGTCGGTCGTAGACTGAAGCGAGGTCCAAAGAAGAGTACACCCAAGTAGGTATAAGAGGTAGTGATCTCAAGCTCCTCCCCTTTGTAGAAGAAGTGGAACTCGAAGTCTTCAGGGCATTGAAGATCATGACTTTGGTTTTAGCAAGATTAACTGTCAGCTGCCTGTGGTCGCAAAAGAGGGCTAAGGTATCCAATTGTCTCGTAAGCCCTCTCTACCGAGGAGATCGAAGGACAACATCATCTGCAAAGAGAAGAATATAGATCAGAACCTGGTGGAGAAGACACCCGTCACCCTCCTGGATGTGATCCCTGAGAAAATCCTCCAACTCATCCATATAGATATTGAACAAAGTGGGCGACAGAGGGCAACCCTGCTTGACCCCAATGGTGCTCCTGATGAAGTCGAGGAACCCGTAAGCAGCAGTATGAAGACGGCCCAAAACCTCCTCATATAGGCACATGATGGCAACAAGAAGAGTCTCGGAAATCCCAATCTCTCTAAGACGTAGGAAGAGGGCTTCCCGCAGGACAAAGTCTAAGGCTTTCTGAAGGTCGACAAAGCAAGCATAACACCTTGGAAGAATGGTGACATGCTTCCTCAATGATGGCCCGAAGAGTGAGGATGTGGTTTGTAGTCTGGTAGGTTGGACAAAACCTCACTGTAGCCTGCCTGCGCAGGCTCGGTCCGAAATTTTGATAGTCGCATGTGGAGGACAATAGCATAAAGCTTGGCGAATGTGTGACCTACCATGATCGTTCTATAGTTGTTGGGATCCAAGGTAGGGCCCGATTTGTGGATAGGGTGAATAATGTGGTGGGACCAAGCACCTGGAAATCCTATACAAACCACCGTTGAAGAGATCCACTAAATAGTTGTTCAGAATGCTAGTCCCATGTTTGAAAAGTTCCGCCTGAAATCCCTCTTCATCCGCTGCCTCTGCTACTATTCATAACTGAAATGGCCTTTTTGACATGTGTGGGTGAAGATGTGGCAAATGGAAGGAGGGGAAACCACCTGAATCTGGGGCTGGCAGGGGACATCATAAAGGGTGGAGGTGTGGGCGTACATGGAGCTGGGATCTAATTCAAGCGGAAGAGGGGAGTGCCGGGAGAATGGTGTGCCGAAATGACCTTTTTACATGTGTGGGTGAAGATGTGGCAAATGAAAGGAGGCGAAACCACCTGAATCTGGGGCTAGCAAGGGACATCATAAAGGGTGGAGGTGTGGGCATACATGGAGCTGGGATCTAATTCAAGTGAAAGAGGGAGAGCCGGGGACAATGGTGCATCGTAAATGCTTGGGAGAGTGTAAGAGGGACTCACGGAGCTCCCGTCTCCACCGAGAAATGAACGTGCATTTCTTGTGGTGAAGGAGGTTGCGATAAGCGGATTTGAGAGAGGGAAAGGAAGGGAGATCGTGAATAGAAGCACGGCGAAGCTGTTGGTGGAGGGCTTTACATTCCTCATCATACCATTGGTTCATAGGACAAGTTTTTTTGTTAGATGGGGTGAGGGTAACATGGGGGTAGGACTTAGAGGCAGCCTCGTGGATAATGGAGGAAAGGAGGTTGTATTTCGTGCAAGTGGGGAGCGAGGTGAACTGAGGCTCAAGAGGAAGAAGTCGACGAAGGTGGAAAGAGAAGGTTATAGGATCACCTTCACCAAACTTTAGGATAGAAGTGGGGGGCCAACTAAGATGAGGAAGAGCACAGGGGTTAACTGCAGGAGAAGGAGAGAAAAGCATGATCAAGAAAGGGGAGGGGAGAGATGGAAAGGTGATGTATGTGAGGAATCAGGTTAGAGGAAGATAGAATGTAGTCCACAACGCTAGCCCCTCCACAGTGAGGTGTACAGGTGAAGAAGTTGGAGTCAGGGAAGCACGAATAACATTTAGAATCACCAGCCGGTGAGATTCACCCAACTGTAAGAGATGTCGCCATAGGAAGTCAAGGGTCCCGCAGAGTCCTCTGACACCCTCTAGAGACCAATAGAGTCAGGATCAACCTCGGAAGTACAAAACACATCACCGGTCCTGTCATGAGAAGGGACCTGGAAGTTTTTGGTCCGTGCATTGAAATCCCCCAAAAGAATGACCTCTCCCATAGCAAAAAACTAAGAAATACCTATGTAGAGGTCGAAGAAGGGGTCCCCGTCAAGGCCATTATGAATGGCATATGTGGAGGAGGCGGGGGAAGTAACAGACCGCAAAGAAAAAGTCTCTGAGGTGGGGTGAGGACCGATTGAGCCTGACTCAAGAGGAAGGGAAAATTCGTCCGTAGCGACCACCGAAATGTTGTTTTGGAAAGTATCTCTGACCAAGAAAGGAACCCCACCGTAACCTCTTACACCTCCGAACTTCTAGTCTCCCTTTACAAACCGAAAGTCAGTGGAACCCCTTGATTTTTGGGAGGGGGCAAACAGGACTCTCATGAGTCTCAGTGACAAAAAGGAGGTCTGATGAGCCCAGAGCATCATATAGCACACCCGAAAAGACCAAAATAATCCGCACTATTCCAAAGCATGTGATGGAAATGTTCTATTCCGCCGCCCTACCCAAAAGAAAAACCGTCATTTGGAACCGGATCCGGGAGACCAACCGGGGGGGAAGGTGTCACAGATAACAAGTTTGAGGTTGCAAATAACAGCCCACTTGCCTGCTTTTCTAGCTGTCATCACCACTTCCCGAGATTGTTTGAGTTCAACCACCGTGCTCTAGTGAGGTCTTCGTCAAGGAAGATTTTATTAGGAAGGGAGAATAGCTTGCATTTGGCTCGAGTGCTCGGAGTCTATCTTCCACTGATTTAAAACAAAGAAACATCGTTAAGTTTAATCCAAGCCGAGGCTTTGTCTAGTGGCACATCGGGAAGCCTGCAAGGGAGATGTAGGCAGCCCTCTCACTTTGAGATTGAGTTCCCTAGCAAGTCTAGTTCGCTTCCTAAGAAAATGAGTATTTGTTTTGGTGGAGACAATATACTGCTTTTAAAGCGGGTAATAAATGTAGACATTGATTTAAATGTTTTAATTTTAGGTTTTAATATTTTGTAAGTTTAACCTAAAATGTTAACTCCGTGGATTTAAAATTTTCCAACAGCAAGGTGGTGGTGAAGAAACATGGTTTGAAGGAATTCAACACAGTCGGGTCAGTAACCTCAACACAAAAGCCCACATGACAACTTGCAACATAGGCCCACGTATGTCATTCAAGCCCACACAGATACGCAACAATAAGTTAGCAAACCGGATGCCAAGAATCTTCAACAACCGCAACATGTAATGCACCAAATAGAAAATTTCAAATTTTCACTCATTGTATTTTGAAAATGGCGGCTTGTCAATGAACATTTGTTAACTTATAATCATGAAACTCGCAGAGGTTATACCGATTTAAATTTTAAAAAAAACATTGAACTTTCGCCTTAATTTTAATAGTTTTTATCTATTTTCTTTGTGATCCCCAAATTTTGAATTTATTATTTAAAATTCGGACCCTATGAAATAGATTCTTAGACATAATATTTCCTAAGATCGCCTTTTAAGCCGCCACATATTTTGAAAATTTTGGCACCGACTACTTCTTTGACTTACATATGATGGCTATTGATCCTAAATTCATCGCAAAACCCAAGTACATTTCCTATCTTCAAAATCACATGCATAGTCCGAATATGAATATCCATCTAGTTTGAAATCTAGTCTCCTATTTTGACGATATTGTTCTACTCGCCTCTTCTCCTGAGAGGCTTCAGAGACAGCTTGATGCTCTTGCTTTATTCTGTGATCTTCGGCATTTGACGGTCAATCTGGGTAAGACCAAGGTCATGGTCTTCAACGGGTTGCGGACATCACACCTCCATTTCTTCTTCAAGGGGCAGGAGGTTGAAATTACTAATACATACACCTACCTGGGAGTCCAGTTCTCAGGGCCTAGATTCAGTATGAGGCACGCTCTTCAGCCGAGGGTGAATAAAGGGTATGGGTCTCTTGCCATTCTCGAGAGAGTGTTTTCGGCACCACTTCCAGGACGTCTCCTCCAAGATGTTTCTTATGAACTCCCTCATCCGCCCCACTGTTCTCTATGGGTCTGTTGTCTGGGGCCCTCCCTTTTGGACACAGATTGGGCTTCCGCTGAGAGGATTCAGACTCTCCTCCTTCAACGTTTCATCAGATGCAAACAAACAATCCCCCAACATATTATTTTGGCTGAGTTCGAGCCCGAACTTTCCGTCTGGAGACTATATTTGACATATCATCCTTTCTTCACCGTATCAGGAGGTTTGGTGATCTCTCCGATGAGCAAGACAAGTATCCATATCTCGCCTATTGTTCCTCTGTGAGTATTGCCCAGGCTGTGGGCGGTGTTGGTTTGCTGAGACTTCTACCTTGTTGGACTCAGTTGGTATCCAGATTGATCGTCTCCCCCCTTTCCAGTATTCTCTGAATGCTCCCAGTCATCTCTTGCCCACCAAGCAAGTGTTGAACAGGTCCATCCGGGAGGATATCTACAGGAGCTTCATTCAGACTACTTGGGTGAACCCCCCTGGGGGTTTGCGCCCTAAGATGTCCTTTTATGCAGAGCACTTTCTTGAAATCAGAGATGGACTCATCATCCGCCCTCAGTACACCTCTCGTCACTGGGTGCATGCCCTCCGTATACCTCTAGGTCAGTTTCGAGTCAGCTCCCACAGACTTCGGTGCGAGACTGATCACCACATTGATCGGGAGGATAGACTTTGTAGGCTCTGTAGCCTTCATGAGGTGGAGACAGAGACTCATTTCATCTTCCGTTGCCCCATATACTATGAGATCAGAGGACGATTTCACTGTCTCTTCAGAGGGATTCAGACTCTCCCGGTCTTCTTCAGATATATTGACCAACGGTGCCTTGCCCTCTACATTTGTGAGTCTTTGCTGTTACGAGACCAGATTCTTCATCCCCCTCCGAGAGTCGTCCCCACGAGACGGATTACGCCTTCTTTCTGGTTCTACCCACTGGTGGAGGTACTAAATGACAGAGCCTTTCTGACCCAGATACAATGCATAGATCAGTTCGTCCCTGGTTGGACCTTCACACTTCTCTTGATCACTACCAAGCAGAATCGGTTGCACACATGTACCAGAGGGCAGTCCAGCTCCATTCGCCCCCCTGGCCGTCGCGTCAGTCTCAGATCTCAGCAGGGAAGGAGGTTTTCGCCCCCATCGTCGGGTTGCCAGTCCATCAGGAGCTTCTTTTCGTCGGCCTCTAATGTTAGGAGGGGTGTGGCTACCATTCTTGATTAGACCATTGGTCCTCGTTTGTCCCCCTTCTTTCCCTTCTTTGCTTCCCTCGTTTTTCTCCCTCGCTTGCTCCATTGCCCCCGCCTGTGGGGGTATTGGCTTTGGGTTTCCTTTCTGTTGTCTTTTCTCTTCTTCTCTTCTTTTCTGTTTTTGGGAACTCATTTTGAGTTGTCCCGCGCGCACTTTGTATATTGTTTGGACTGCAATCCCATTGACCTGCTTTTGTGGTCATTCGTTGGACATTAATATATTTATCTTATCTTATCTTATCTCTTGGAGTATTTTAGCCCAAAATTCTAAGTTCCATTCACAAATTGAAAACTCTCTTTGTTGCTACCCAATGGCTTTCTTTCAATTGTTGCATGAATATAGAGAGAACACCGAAAAAATAAATGTAGGGTCTAGTTGTAGTTCTTTCATTACATAGATGCAAATTCCAATGAGTTGTCTATATTTAGTTGTGTCTTCAAACTTTACCATGTCAACTTCATTTTTTGTTTCATTGGCATGTTGAGTGATTTATAGTTTGTCATTCCAAATTTTCTCGAATTTCACCTATATATTTATGTTCTCTCCGATGAAAATATACTTGGATTTTTAATCACTTCAATACCCAAATAGTAATGCGAGATGACCCAAATCTGTCATTTCAAAACCTTTCATCGCTTTGTTGTCTTTTGTAGCTTAGCTTTTATTGTTTCTTGTTATGAGCCATAGTTACAGGGACGGGGGACGGGGTTTCTGGGACGGCAAAAAATTTCTAAATTTTGGGGACGGCGGGGGACGGCTAATTAAAAAATATATAAATATTTAAAATATAAAGATATAGTGACTAAATTATATAAATAAGCTGAAATAAAACCATTTGAGATTTAAATAAGGTGAAACTTGAACTCATAAACATCAAATACATTCCTTAATACTATAATATCAATATGTTAATGTCATAAATTGAAAATTCATAATACATATTTGAATTTTGAATTTGAGACAAGCTGAAATTTCAAATATATTATAAAATATAAAAGTAAAACCATTCTAAATTACGATTGATCAAGTGACAATAGCTGATATTCATATCATTAATCTCATAGCCAAATACACCAACAATTGTCTATTGTCAATATTACAAAAAAGAGGACAACTACAAGTATCAGCCTAAAAATCAGAATCAACATCTGAAGCAATATCCATGAACTCCTCCTCGCTGGTACTAGCATCCTCGTCCTCAAAGGTAAGCCCAATCAATCCCCGTTGCACAATATTGTCCTCTTCAACCTGCCTCGGCTCCTCGGGATCTACATCCCACCGTAATGTTGGGGTCTATTTGTACTCAGGTGTCTTGCGATCTATAAGACGCAAAGCACTATGTACAACTACAAGCTTCTCCGCTCTCGCAGGTAAGCCTATTCCTCTTAACAGAGTGTATCCAACCATATGTAGACCAGTTCCTCTCAGAGGCAGAGGAGCTAGAAACCTGGGAAAGGAGGCGAATGGCAAGTGGTCGCAGCAGTCCTGGAAGCCCATACAGTCGCCACCAACTCACTGGCTTCTCCTGTGCTATTGTTACCCTGTCTGCCTTTGCTGATGTTTTGTACCCATCAAGTTCAGTGAAGTCGAGCCACTCAAATCTGATCTGTGAAGCCTCCTGTGGAGTGTACATTTTTTTAAAGGCCTTCATAAGGCCCTTCTTCACCTCATCATCATCCAATGGGATAACTCTACCTGGCCTCTCCACATACCATTTGGGATTCAGTGCATACGCAGCCATATGAAGAGGAGTGTTCAACTTCTCCCATCTTCGCTAAATAATGGGCTGTATATGTTCATTATAGAACTCCAAAGTGGGGTCCCTCACCCGAATGGCTACCTTCATTTGCCCAAGCATGTTGTCAATGCACTCGTAGATCTCACCAAGATTGGGGCTATTAGAATCCCCATATTTGATGACACTAAAAATTGGAGCTATGATTGATATGATGTATTTCATATCAACCCAAAATGTTTCCCGCAACACCACTTCCTTCACTCTTTTCCCTTGATCTGTCTTGGACTCATGCCACCTAGTCCACTCCTGTGTCATAATCATAATTTGCCGGGGCTCCTGCAACTCAGACATCCTCTCCAACAAAATAAAATAGGATGCAAAGCGGGTGTCAACTAGTTAATAAAATTCATTCTTCGAAAAATTTCGAAAAAGTGCCAATGATGTGTGGTGATTACATGTGAACTTCTGCACATCCCTAGCCTCAGTCACTATCTGGTTAACCCATTAAATCTTCCCTATGTCTTTCAGTGCATTGTTCATGGCATGCACACAACATGGAGTCCAATAAATATGCCTATATTCCCGCTCCACTAGCTTGTCTGCTGCTCTGCACACATAAGCTGCATCTGTGACAACCTGTACAACGTTTGAAGGTCCAACCTCCTCAATGACATTCTTCAAAATCTGATACTGAAACTCAACATCTTTCCGCTTCCCAGAACAATCAATTGCTCTCAAGAAGTACGGTCCATCTTTGCAAGAGACAATGATATTGATGAGAGGACGGTGTCTAATATCCGTCCACCCATCCATGATAATGCTACATCCATGTGACATCCATGTCACCTTCATCTCCTCCATCAACAGATTAACCTTGGAATAGTTTCTATCCAAGATTGTCATCCTCAGTTTTGTGTCTCTAGGAGGCACATAACTTGTACTGCAGCTTTTGCAACCTTAGCCATAGCCTCCTTGTAATAAGGAGAGCGAGCGGCATTAAATGGAATCCCAACAACATAGAAAAATTTCCCAATAGCATCATCTGCCTCTTCCCTTGCCTTTGAATCAAACATGTCAACAACTGAATTTGGGGCTGCCCCCACGGCCTTTCTCTTCCCTCTGCTTTCCACTTCTGACACTCCAAAACTAGAACCAGCCAGAGTATTACTATGTTTGCCAACCAAAGTAGAACCACGAACTTCTGGCACATTGTCTGTAGTATTTCCATTGAAGATTCTCACCATCTCAGCTCTCTGCTCTAGTGAAAGGCCCTTACAAGTGCCAACCCCCTTCCTGTAAGGTGCAACAAGTGTGCATTGGTCCTAGTGATACTGCCATGCCAAGTCAGTGCACATATGTTGCACTTCCATACTTTGCTCAATTTGGGCAAATTGTTGATAATGGCTTCTTCTTATCAAATGGTTCAATGGCAAATTTGGACAATATTGAGAGGGGAGCACTACCAATCAACTACCAAACTGCTTGCTTCATTGAACTACATTTTGTGTCCCTTCTCCACTCTCCCCATCAGGCATCACCAACTCTTCCACGGCCACCTATCTCAACTTCCCGTTCAACCCTCTCCTGCTCTGATTCATGCTCTGATTCATACTCATGCTCAGAAGAAGAACTCATTGTGATGATTGTTGCAATGAATTAAAAACAACCATAACTATATGATTGATTAATTTTTTAAAAACGTAACCAATATGCATTTTTTAAATCCTACAAACTATATGCGACGTGCGTGATTATATTGTGAATGTAGATGCAAATGCTAAAAAACAGCCCCTAAAAAATGCAAATATAAATTTTAAACTAGAAATAAAATGTAATTAAAAAAAACGTAACCATTTAAATTTTACAACCAAACCCTATGCAAGATGCATTTTTTTAAATCCCACAAACTATATGCCTAATGTAGATGCAAATGCTAAAAAACAACCCCTAAAAAATGCAAATATAATATAAAATTTAAAATAAAAATAAAAATAGAATTTAAAAAAAACGTAACCATTTACTATGCATTTTTAAAATTCTACATACTATATGCATGATTACATTGTGAATGTAGATGCAAATGTAAAAAACATCCCCTAAAAAATGCAAATATAAGATAAATTTTAAAATAAAAATAAAAATGTAATTAAAAAAAAACATAACCATTTACAACCAAACCCTATGCAATATGCATTTTTTAAATCCTACAAACTACATGCATGATTACATTGTGAATGTAGATGCAAATGCTAAAAAACAGCCCCTAAAATGCAAATATAAATTATAATCTAAATTTAAAAAAAAAAAAAAAAAAAACTTTTACGGGTATTGTAAGCAAATAAAATTATAAATATAAATACCTCTTGCTCTTGCTCTTGCTCTTGCTCTCACTCTTGCTCTTGCTCTTGCTTGGTGTGAATATGAAATGAGCCCATAATGTAAATTTATAACATAAAATTGCACTTTTAGGGTTAGGTTAGGTTAGTAATGCTCTTTTTTTATTATTAGTGATTTACAATTTAAGAAAAAGGGTTAAAGTGTTGTTTTTATGTTTGGAAATGCGGCTGACCACATGGGGGACGCCTCTGACGCCCCCCCACGCCCCCACATCCCCCACGTTTCCCGTCCCCGGGCATTTCCCATCATTTCCAGACGTCCCCAGGACATTTCCCAACCAAAAAAAAAGGGAAACATGGGGGAAACGCGTTTCCCCACGTCCACAGACGACCGGGACGTCCAGAACGTGTCAATTTTGGGGGGGGACGCGTCCCCGCGTAACTATGTTATGAGCAGATCATCCACATATACAACTAAATATACAATTGTTTCACAATTAACTCCGACAAATCTTGAGATGCATCTTCAAATTCCAAACACTTAAAGTTCATGCTCAAGAGGTGTTTAGTGAGATCACCAATTCGCGCACATTTTATTCTTGAACTTCAACTACAAAACCTTTTGGTTGAGTCATGTAAATTGTTTCTTTGAGATCATCATTTAGAAAGGAGTTTTCACGTCCATCTAATGGATTTTCCCTCTGTTTTGTGCTTTCAAAGCCAAAAAAACCCGAATGGTGGTCCATTTCGCTATTGGTGCAAAGATCTCATAGTTTATCCCTTCTTTTTGAGCATATCCCTTTGCAACAAGCCTTGCTTTGTGTTTGTCAAGTGAGCCATCTACTTTGTATTTGTTTCGAAAGACCCACTTGCAACCAATTGGTTTACAATTGAGTGGAGGATCAACCAATTCCCAAGTTCCATTCTTGACCAAGGCATCATATTCAATTTTCATTGCTTTTCTCCACACATCAAGCTTTTCAACTTGTTTGAAAGAAATTGGTTCTAAAGCAAAAGCAATATTGATTTTTTCTTTTGAATGGCCTCCCAAGATAAATGTTTCTAACTTTTAGTTATCTTGAATCTCTTCTAGGAACTTGACTGCCTGTTGGTTGGCTTTTATGCACTTGTGGTGCATGTTTTTCTGACTTCATTAGGTTTAATACCTGTCAATATCTATGCGGCCCACTTTAGCATCTTTTCTATGTTTCTTACGGAACAATTGGTGCCTCATTTTCTTGATTTGAAGCTCCATCTTTTGGTTGATCTGAAAACATGTTTTTATCTTCTAATGAAGTTTTAATTACCCTCGGGAAGTTCCTTTTACAATTACTAGAGGAAAAACATATTCCAAAATATATGCCCCCCTTTAATGTTTGGAATCTCCTTGAAAAACATTAAAATTTGCAAAATTCTGAAGTTGACTTAATTGTTGATCAATGTTGGGTGTGTCATGTGGCTTCACAAGAAACAACATCTCTTGCAATGAGAAATTTCTTGTTTTTCTCATCATACAGTCTGTAGGCCTTTGAGGATTCAGAATATCCCAAAAGGATGCATTTTTTACTCTTGTGGTCTAACTTGTTCCTTTTCTCCTTGGGAATCAATGCATAGCATGTGGATCTGAAAATCCAAAGATGCCGCACTGAAGGAAGATGACCACACCAAACTTCATATGAAGTCTTCATTTGAAAGGTTGCAGAAATGTGATCTATTGCGGAGACAAACTACTGTTCAAGTTGTTTCTACCCAGAAATACAGTTTTACTCCTTTGAAATACAACATTGCCCAAACCATATTCATCATAGTTTTGTTCATCCTCTCAACTACTCCATTTTGTTGAGGAGTGTGAGGGACTATGAGATGATGCTTGATCCCATTTTTCTTGAGATAGGCTTCAAACAGTGAATTCACCACCATTATTAGTCCTCAATGTGCCAATATGGGATTGTGCTTCATTTTTAACCATTGTACGAAGTTTTTCATAAATTTTCAAAAGCTTCCGATTTTTGCTTCAAAAGATAGATCCAAGTCATTCTACTATAGTCATCAATGAACAACATGAAGTACTTATTACCACCAACAAAAGGAACTAGTAGTGGACCACACAAATCAGAGTGGATCAACTGCAATTTCCTTTCAACTCTCTAGTTTGATTTTTGAAAAGGATCTCTTTTTGTTTAGCCAAGATGCATGCTTCACATTTTTCAATCGTTTTGGGCAAAGTTGGCAAACCTACAACACCATTCTTTTGCATTGTTCGAATGTTGTCATAGTTGGTATGCCCAAATCTTGCATGCCACAAAAGACTTGGTGACATTCTTCCTTCAAAAGATGAGCGAAGTTTCTTGAAATTGAAGTCCCTCCTTTGAGTTTCAATAACTTTCCTTACTTAAATGTAGTCAACTGTATTATCACATTTTCTTTTGATTTTTACCTCTCCATCATCCCACAAAATGGAGTGGCCTTGTTTTTGAATGAGTACCAAGGACAACAAGTTGCATTTTAGTTGAGGAAGGTATAAGACATTTTGGAGAATGAAATATGGAAGTCCTAGTGACTTGAGTTGAATTGTCCTTTTTCTTTCATGTTGCAGATTTGTTGTCTGCCAAATATACAGGACCACATATTTCTTCATGATATTCCTTAAATAAGTCCTTTATGAGAGTCATTTTTCGTGGCGCTGATATCTAGGACCCAAGCATCAAACTAGGTCAAATTCGTTAAGGCATAATTTACATCATCTGATTTGGAAAGCACACAATCACATGCAAATTGAGCACAGTCTCATTCTGATATTTTCTTCTTTTCCTTATCTGCTTTTTTTTTGTTTTTGATAGGCCTCAATCTTATCCCGTGATGTTTTGCATTCATGAGCCTCATGACTCCCTTTTCTACCACATCGTTTGCAAAACAAGTTTTGTCTGTCATTTTGCTTCTCATGGTGTTGACCATTGTTTCTGCCAATTCTGCCTCCTCATCCTCTATTTCCTCCTTTGCCTCTATCATTTCCTTCATTCTTGGAAGAGGAAACCTTATTAAAAGAATTGTCTTTTTGATGAGCATAGCAAATACTCTCTCTTGTGGTTTTAGTCTTTCTTCCAAAGGTCTTTTCTCTTTCAACCAATTGATTAAAAGTGAGTGACTTCAATTGATTGCTTGCTTGCAAAGACTCTAAATAGGTTGAATATGTGGGAAAATATTTTGGAGGCATTCACACACACACACACACACACGGATATCAATTTTTCCACCGGCAGTTCAACATCATGCTTGATTGTACATATTTCTGAACCCAGATTCATTACATCACAATTTTTCAACTCCAGGTTGCACAAATTCATTGCGGTTGTACAAATTCCAATTTGAAATGGGAATCATACAAATCCTTTAACTTGTGTAGTGCTTCCCATGGTGTGTTGCACCCTTGTATGTATTGAAAGACTTCTCCATCAACTAAGGCCCTTATCAAATCCAATGCCTTAGAATTTTTATGGCTCCAAATTTATAATTCTGAATTTGTTTTTGGTTCAATTGATTGTGTATCTTCGTCACAAATGTCAAACCACAAATCATTGAAGATGAGAGTATTTTCAACTTGCCTTGACCATTCTAACCAAGTGTCCTTGGTTAGTGTTGTACCAACTATTGATGTGATTGAATGCATTTTGTTGTCAATGGGAGATGGATTGGTTCCTTATCACTCCAATAGGTTTCACTTTCTATATATCACCAGACCAATATACCAAACCTCTCGATATGCTCGCCCTTCCTATATACCCGTTGATACGTGGAAGAAGATCTTTTCAATATACTTGTCAATACGTGAAAGAGATTTTAAAGCACATGAGAGCAAAGTGGTACATGGCTCTTAGGAAGTGGGTGAAAAGGATTTGTCCTATCAATGACACCTGCTTAGAAAGAAATCCTTGTATGTGGGCATAATTTCCCTATAATCTTGAAATTTTTATTGTCAAGATTTAAGTCCAACAATAGAAATGAATGGGTAACAGAGGGAAATGGGGAAATGAATTTTTTTGTCCTCATTAATCCCAGGTGATTTATAGATTCAAATCCTCATATGCCGTTGTTGCAGCTATGTTAGGTGTTGGGAGCACTAGTTCAAGCCCAACAACTTTACCCTTGAGAGTGAACCAAAGGCGCTGCATTCACCGAACACTGCAATTTGATTTAGGTTTGCAAAATTTCTTTGATTTCTGAATTTTGATTGCACCAAAATGACTTATTTTTCAATATTTAAAATCAGTCATGAAAATTTTTCTCTTTTAAAATACTTAGGCTTTTTCCAAAAAGATTTTCCTCCCAAAAAAAAATTAGAACTATATCAAATAAAAAATTCAAAGTTCGAATAAAACTAATCATTTTCGTGTGCCTATGTGGAGAGGACTCGGGCATAGAAGGCCAAGAGGAGAGCTTGCTTCCACTGCTCAGACCACATTTAAGATCAATTTTTATATGAGGGAATAGGATTTTATTCTATCATTACTAGGGCCAAGTTTGAGGAGCTATGCATGGACCTGTTCAGAAAATGTATGGATCCTGTAGAGAAGTGCCTTCAAGATGCCAAGTTGGACAAAGTTCAAATACAGGAAGTGGTTTTGGTTGGGGGTCCACCCATATTCCAAAGGTTTAGCAGCTACTGCAGGATTTCTTCAACGACAAGTGGCTTTGCAAGAGCATTAATACAGATGAGGTTTTGGCCTAAGATGCAGTCATTAAAGCTGTTACATTGTCCAGTGAAGGCGACTAGAAGGTGCAGGATTTGTTGTTGTTGGATGTCACTCCCCTCAGTCTCAGCCTCAAAACTGCTAGACATGTGATGATTTCTCTGAGCTAGGTCAAATTTGTTTCTGCACTATTTGGAACACAAGAATTGGGCCGCAACCTTGCTCCCACTACAAATCCATCAACAACTAATTTAGATACAACTCGCTATCCTACTTCTAACTCAAATCCCTTGATGAATCCCTAGAATCCTACCGCAAATGTAACAAGCACCCTCACAAGTGGTTAAACTAATAAGCGTTCAATGGCTGCTCCTACTGGAGGTTTAAGGCAGCCACGCATTGAGGGATTACTACTTGGTCTGTCAAAGTTTTGACGAATAAAAAGAATGCTTGCACTTTGATATCAATGTTAGGCTAGGAATTTGGACTTCAGAATAAATTGGAAAATTATATTGATGCAAACGAACATTGTATATGTCAAAATGAGACACAATTACATATAATTTATGACCATTCAGTTATCTCTAGGATGAGAATTCAGTTCATCTTGAGGATGATTGTTAAGATTCTACAAGAAGAAAAATATTACTATAACCTAGGTTTATGTTATAATATTAAAATTTGCAGAGTCACTCAATGATAAATGTGTAGCCTCAGGTCCAATTATTTTGTACTCTTCCTTTTTATAGTATTCTAATGTATATCTTCTTTTTATTGGAAAATGTTCCCTTTCATCCTTGGGATGAGTGACCATAAATTACAGACACAAGAGCGGAACCTTTTTATGTGACTACACATTATTACATGGACAATGCATATCTATAGAAAATCCTTCTTATTTGTAATATATAATTGTTTTGGGAATCTGCAAACTGATAAATATGAGCACAGTTAAAGACAACATTGTTGTTGGTTCTTCTAGTACGATCCTTACTGCAGACTTGTCAGAGCGTTGGCTTCATTTCATGGTCTCCTGCTTGATCTTCATCAGCTCCATGTTTCTTTGAGGGGTCCTTCCCTTGCAGGGCTATTTATACTTGTACTGTCTTATAGCTCTAGGTTTAACTGCTTTAAGTTTACCTCATCTTGTTTTATTCATCTTTCTTTTTTACTTTATATTTAGCTACTTTTCATAACCTGGGGCCTTTTTAACCTAGTATTTCTCTTTTATTATTGATTGTACTTGCTGAGTCACGTTGATCTATTTTGGTTATTTTTGGACGCAATATAATTTCTTTCTTTGTTTCTCTCTTTATATGATATAAAAGAAAGCTTTAGAACTCCTTCCTTTTAATGTATAATTTCTCTCTAATTATTCAAAGAAATATTCTTCACTTCATAGGAAATATATTCCTATCCACTTTTACATTAAAAAATTGAGGATGTCAGATTGAAAATCTCCACTTCCACCTTTTATAGAATTGTGTTCCTATCCACTATTATAGAAATAGAAAATTACTGCTATAAATGACCTTCACCTACAGATAAAAAGTGGCAGCTCGTATAGTCCGCTTTTGTATTGCTTTAGTGTAATTAGTTCGAGTATAATGTCCAGAAATGAGTAGAATGAATACTAAGACTGGTGGAAAGAAAATGTTGTGTCAAATGGTTCATATGGTGTTCTAATTGAATTTCTTTCTGACTTCTGTACTTTCAAAGTTTCATCAACAGATATTTCTAGGAGCTGCAGGCTAAATTTCTTTAAATGGTTGTGGGTATCCCAATGGACCCCTGCAATTACAGCATAATGTTGCCTCTATGTTTTTGAAAGGACTTGAATGGTTTTGGTACTGTTATTGTTTTTCTTCCATTTCTTCTCTTTCTTGTTGTCTGGTTCTTTCTTATTGCTGCACCGATTCAATATGTTCATAGAAATAGATGAAAAACGCATTTTAACTATGTCATCTTCATTCTTTTTACCGCTCCTTGACTTAAACACACACCTCTAAAATAGGAATCAGGAAAATTAATTTTCTGTCAAGAAGGAAGTAAAACAGAAAATATTTTGGTCTCAAGAAGAAGAGGCTCTGATACCGCTTTTAAGGTTTTGGCCCTTTCAATTATGTGATATCCATAAGATTCACAACAAATTTATAATATGTACTCTATCTTTAAAAGGAAATACGAGTGCATTGTAAATTTGTGAAATGATAAAATATAAATTAAGGAATACACGAACATTGGGACACATATGTTCATATAGTAAACTTAATAATATTACAATATATTGATACAAGGTTACATGACAGTTGGAGTCCCAAGTGAGTGATCTGCACTTGCAGTATTCAAATGAGACAATTAACAAAGAACAAAATGGAATGCTTATCTATGACAGGTTTGATATGGTCATCTTCTCATTTGTTCCTGATAAATATTCTTGTCAGTGAAGGTAACTTTAAGAGAGGATCAGCTACGTGTTGTGTGTTTACAGGTGTATGGAAGATGCTTTGTAACACAATCACACACATCAACATACATATAGATAGATAGATAGATAGATAGTCAAACATCTATATAGGCAGATAAATAGTCAAATAATAATTAAGTAATTCATGCCAAAAACATGCAACATTAAAAAAGGATTTTCAGAAGAGCTTACTTTGTGAAGACTTGTAGTTGGCCTTTATATGTATCTGAAGGTACTTCAAGAAGCGGCTGTCAAACTCACATAAAAAATAACTAAGCATTGAATTAGAGTGAGATCTTCAAAACTAGAACATAATTAATGTTAAAGATTTGAATAAATAACAGTTGCATAAAAGTAGTTTTTGTCTTGATTATTTTCATGAGTGGAACTTCATCCAACCAACAAGGAGATTTCAGTGTAGAAATAATCCCGGTTGTTGGAAGTGAAAACTTTTCTAAATTTGATTGGAGAGTCAAGCCACCAATTCAAATGAAATAAAAAGTGATATACAACTCTTCTGATTCCATCCATTGAATTTAGCTCTAATCTAAATCCATGGAACATGTTAATAGTAGCTATCTGTCTGACGTAGATGCCTTACATTTAGGAAAAGACATTCTGAAGATGGAATTAATAGAAAAGGTTTAACAAGAATATACAACATCAAAATTGGTGTGATTACAAATTTCTTGAATACCTCATTGTCGATATCTGGAAAGTTGTTCCATATGTGTCCAAACTAACTCAGGCGAAATTGTCCTAGACATACAAAGGAAAATCCCCTGCAGAACTATGCAGAGTCAGGAAAGATCATCCCTGGGTTAACATAGGCAATTTTTGACTTTAAGTGGGGCCAAGTAAGCCTAGGGCCCCAGCCAATACTTCAATAGGCAGAGCCAAAGAGCACCATTAACTTGAAGCAAGAAAACAATGTTAAAGTAAAGATGCCTTATGTTTAGAAAAAGACGTTCTGAAGAAGGATTTAGTAGACAGGGTTTAACAAGAACATACGACGTCAAATGATGTGAATACAAATCTTTTGAAGCTCATTGCCCATATCTGGATACTCGTTCCTTATTTGTCCAAAGTAACACAAGAAAAATTGTCCTAGACATACAAAAGGAAAATCCTTGGCAGGATTAGGCAGACTCGGGCATGATCATACCTGGGTGAACCTAGGAAGGTTTTAACTTTAAGTGGGGCCAAGGAGGATCAGGCAATACTTCAGTAGGCAGAGCCAAAGAAACATTTACTTGAAGCAAAGAAACAATGTTAAAATAAAGAGATGTTCCTGAACCATTATGCTTATTGTCTGTTTTTAGAGTACTTGAACATTAGGATATATAGACATCGTTACCTCTCTTTTGGGCGAGCTCATAGATTAATGTGACTCTTAGTTCCAGCAATTCATACTTTTAAATCGAAATGGTTCAAGCAATTATATTTTTAATCTAATTTGGCAGACTTTCCACCTAGTGATCCTTATACACTCATTTTATCCACAAAGTAATATGAAGACAAGTATATTCTATCTATTGATTATTGTTGTGCCCTGCAAATGTGTTTTTCTATGTGTCTTTCTTTTCTTGCCAACGCTGTTAACTTGTACCAGAAAATACGATATGATTTTGGCATTGTCACCTAGTTTGGAGGCAGTTGATGGAAATGGAGGAGCATACGAACATTGTTGAGGGCATAATGAGTTTCTGTGAATTGAATCTTAAACTAGTATTTCCTACAGAATAGAGTGTTTGAGTGAGAAATCCATTACGCACTCTACAAGATTGGCTAAAGCTTGTGGGTGTGTAATGGAGATGTCGTGTCACAGGTCATCATCAAGCCTGGATACTTTCATACAAAAGTAATATATAAATAAAAATTATTAAACCTATGTAATGTTCAGAAAATAAAAACTTAGGAAGAAAGACCAGCACCAAATCACATTTGAAGACAGATCTTCATTGGCATTCATCATCGCAACAACATAAAGGCATCAATAATTTAGGATTGCAAGCAACTTGTCTCCTTGACTAAACCACAACGAATGAAATAAATAAACAATAAGCTAAAAACTCATAACAATGGCTCAATACTAGGCTTTCTCTCTAAAGAACTAAGGACATCACATCGAGCAATGCTCTGAGAGACTCTGAGACTTCAAGATAAAGTGGTGTTACGGTGTTACCAAGTAGTCAAGGGGACTCAATTTTGGGTAAACCATTTTGTTCTCAGGGGCTTAGAAACCATGGGGAACTTCTCCCACATCCATGTGACATCTCCCAAAAAGGAGACTTCTCATCCCCTATCCTTTGGGTTGTGTCCCTATAACAGGGACTCCAAGGAAACTTCCTACATTCTCATTTCAGAGAAACTCATCTCCTATGCAAAGGCAAACTCCGCATAGTACAAAATATAAATTTAAAATATATCTTAATAAAAGTAATAGTACAAGAATCGTACTCTAATTGAGCTTAAACAAGCTACTGAGGAGGTTTGTTCCTCCAATGCGATGTAAGTTGTGACTAATGTAGCTATTTCTTGTAAATTGACAGGTTTATAGTACGTGGAACGTACAAGAACATTTGTTGGAGTTTGTGTTTTTCTCATCCACCGAAAGAAATTCGGAAGATAGAGTAGACTGTAACATTGGTGAAGACATCAAGGGGGTGCAGATGTTTACCTGCAATCACTATACATCCTTTGTGTAGGCAGCGAAATCAGCCTTCGTGTGTTTTGCAAGCTAATTAGTATTTTATCATGGAGATTCTTAATATATTTTAATATGAAGTTATAAGTTGTAATACTTAGTTTTCAAGAGTTGATTGAAGAGATATGATGGAAAGTTATGATTGGCGACTCATGTTGCAAAAATGTGAACTCTAGATGTACGGTTTCTATCTTATAACTGATGTATGTTTAGTGCTAGGTTTTTGTTGTACTGTGTGTGTATGCTGAATAAATCTCATTGTTGCTAAAGAACACGGACAGGTCTGATTAATGTCACCAATGAAACTATATCTAGATCGATAAAATGCAAAATGTGGTGAATAATATTGACAAGTATGTGCTAATAAGCAAAGTGCATGAGGTGAACTTGAACTAGGTGTATCACTAACTTATTAAAAAAATACATATCAGACCTGTTTAATTTCAACAATGAAAATATATCTAGATCCATAAAAAGACAAAGTCGCGAATAAGATTGAGAAATATGTCTTGATAAGGAGAGTGCATGGTGTGATATTTGACCTGGGTGTATCCCTAATTATTGAAAGAAAAATAGAGGTAAAAAATTTAAAAATAGAATACATATTAATGCAATTACTAATGCTTAATGGTAAGGAAATTGAAGGGAAATTGAAATACTGGAAAGTTAGAAACCACTTAATTGCTAAGATTCAAGAACATAAAAACCTGAAAACTTTGGCAAGAAATGTTACTCCATGGCTTGTCCAAGAGTTTTTGCCCTTCTATGTAGACTGCCTTCCCATGACCCTGAATGAAGTGAATTCACACTTAAATGTGAGCCGATCAGAAATGAGAGCATTTCATGCATGACTCAGTATGATCCCTATCTTATGTTACTTATTTTCGACTGGAAATATAATTCATGAAAAATAATATATGATATATGAGTAAAATTTAAATGTCTAAAGTTAATCAAATAGAAAACATTGACAACTAGTCATTCTGACATTGAATTTGCAAATGATAACAATACAATACTAAAAACTCAAGAACAATATGTAATAAAAACTAATAGCAACAATAAAGTTCAAAAACTTGGTAAACTTTTCAATAATACTGTCTGAGTTCTTAGCATTAGGCCAGGCAAGATTCAAATGCTGATTTTTCAGTATCAGCTTATCCCTGATATCCCTTCATAAAGGATAAGAAACTTTCAATTAAAATTATTATTCCCAACTGTGATTATGATTCTAAAAATCAGACATTACTATTTCTCCAGAGTCTACATCATTGATAAAATACATTTCGCTTTTCCTTTCATGGCAAAGTAGCACCCATGTGCAAAGCGTAGAGCTTAAACTACACATAATTTATGCATGTGATTACGAAAATAAAAGGAATGTCCATAAACACAGAATTTCCCAGAAATATGTTTTGAAAATGTCCTTAAACATTAATTTAAGTTTGCATAGAACATACAGAGATTGATGTTCATCCATGGGTAGGAAGCTGTGACATATATATGTTATGAATTTATTGATTTATAAGACAACATTTACGTGTTTGAATGAAATTAAATTTAGACACAGATTCAGTTAGAAGTAAAATTAGAAACATTCCTCGATGAAGATTTAAGAACATTTTTAAACTTGTTCGCAAACAAGAAATGACACTTTAAAATAGATATATATATATATATATATATATATATATATATCAGAAGCATGTTCCAAAACCAAAAAAAAATGTATATTATTCATTTTATATTTTTCTGTGTGGAGCTTTCAAGGAGAGACATTCTAGACATGCTTTTTGACCAGTATACTGATGTATTTGGAGGAAAAACAGTACCCAAACTCTGCCACAGGATTCCTGGTGAGGTAAGGACTGTGTGCTGCTCCAACAATGGATTTCAGTCATCAAATAGAGTGATTTTCTTGCTCATCTGCATCAGATTTCATCCCATTGTAGTGGACATGAATGCAGGAATTTTTTCGACTGGTAGAAGGCTAATCTTGGGATGAAGTTGCATGATACACATGCAATAATTGAGTTTTCTATTGTTATACCTACTGATATTGGACATTTTGGGTCTGCAATACCATAATGAATTTCAGTGCAGTCCTAACTCATTTTTGACATGTTTTTATTTAACACTGTAGGACGGCAGAACAGAGGGATGTAGGGATGGGGTTTCGGGGTCAGTAAAAATAATCTGAATTTTGGGGATGGCTGGGGGACTGTGAGTGGACGGCTGATAAAATGATATATAAAATTTATATATATATAACATGAATAAACTAAAACTTAAAGCTGAAATCCTGAAGGCTGAAACCATTAATCCAATTATTCATCACATAAGCCAAAATGCCATATTTACTATTCATATTTCATAATGAGTCATTGACATTAAAGTAGATATTAGAATCAAGATACATTGATAGTGATACAATGAAACATCAACAATATGACATTAGAAAACAAAAAACTTCATTAATCAGCATGAGAAGAGTACATATAAGATATGTTATAAGTTCATGCAAAATGGCAAAAAACTGATGTCTAAAACATAGACTGCAGACTACAATTCAATAATCAATCCTCTAAGGGGATACTCGTGAACCACTTCTCATCACTGGACGTATCAGCATCATCTACATCCTAGAAGGGGATCCCAACCAATCCTCGTTGCTCTTGATCTTCTCAATCTGCCTCGAATGCTAAACTCTCCTTGTACATAGGTGACTTGTGATCCATGAGACGCAAGGCACATGTACAACAACAAGTTTCTCTGCTCTCTTAGAGGTATGTTTGTTCCCCTTCAGGGAGTGGATCCCCCATATGTTGAACGATTTCTTTCAAAATCGTAGGAACTAGAAACCCGAGAAAGAAGGCAAATGGAAGGTGTACGTAGCAATCTTGGAGGTCCATATAGCAACCACCAACTCACTGGACTTTCTTGTGCCAATGTGTCCCTATCTATCTTCGCCGAATTTTTATAGCCCTCAATATAAGCAAACTTGAGCCGATTAATTATGATCTCATGAAGCATCCTCTACATTATACGTTTTCTTCGGGGCTTTCAAGAAACCCTTCCTCACCTTCTCATCATCTATAGGGCAATCCTGCTACGCCTCTCCATAAACCATTTGGGATTTAGTGCATATGCGGCCATGTGTAAAGGGGTGTTCAAATTTTTCCCACCTCCGCTCAATGATGGGTTGAACATGCTAATGGTAGAACTCTAGGGTGGGTTCCCTTGCCCGAATAGTGGCCTTCATTTGGCCAAGCATATTGTCAATACACTCATATATCTCACTAAGGTTGGGACTTTCAAAATCCCCATATTTGATCACATTGAAAATCGGAGATACAATCAATGTGATGTATCTCACATCTATCCAAAATGTGTCTCTCACCACCACTACTTTCACCCTCTTCCCCTACTCTGTTACAAAGCCATCCCACTTAGAGCACTCCAATGTCATTACCATACATTGTAGAGACTCTTGCAACTCAAGCATCTTATCCAACAAAATAAAGTAGGATGCAAAACGTGTGTCCATCGGCTTGTGGGACTCAAGTTACTTCCAATATTGCCACTTTTGGATGTATGTAAAAGCTATGAATAATTCATCTACTAAAAATGTAAATTCAGCTACATGGATAATAAAAGGGGGACTTAATAAGACTGTTAAAGCATGGCTATGTTGGGGAAGAGATAACACAAAATTTTCAGAATAAGGAAATGAGATACTACATGAGGGAAGATTTCAAGAAGGCTGAGATTACACCGAAAGATTTCACCACTCCTTGCTTCTTGAAGATACAACAATTTCCCACAATTTGGTGGGGAAACAAGGTATGCAATAATTCAGTTTTCATGAGCCAAGATGAAGTAACGTATCATGTTATTGTTTGGTCTATGAGGGATGTTGTTATAAATGTTTGTGTTGTTATCAACATTTCCCGTTTGCCAAATACTTTGCTTGCTGCCACACGGAAGAAAATAGTCATGAAATAGGATAATTTTCAGTCTATTGAACCACTGTCAATCATTTTTGGATTATTTCCAGCCCCCATATCATTGACATCACAATATTCCACGAGGAGTTTTCAGTTTGACAGTTGTACCTTTTTCCATTCACTGTCCCCAACGGTATCAGCGCCCTAACCACTTTTTTGACAGCCGGAGATGAGTATCCAACCATGAGGTTGAAGGGTTTCCAATCTACTATCATCGTTGATGTGTTTTCAGCTGTCATAAGAAGGATCCCAGCCACTATCCTTCTGATTTTGGGGGACAAAACACATGGTTACAGTTGTGTTTGGGACAGCCTGGGTGAACTTTTGAACATCCATCACTTGAGTGGAGAATATGAGATGATTGCAAGCAATGAAAGAGAACTTGCCATCATATCCATGAGGCATGAAGAAGCAACGATGAGGGCAACTCTTGTTTTCTTTAATAAGTTTGTTCCATGTGTAGGTACAAGTATAAAAAGGGAAGAGCATCTGAGTTTGTTCCCCCAAGCAAATGGTGGAGCATATGGGATTGCAGCTGAAGATGGAGAGTTTTCAGTCCTTGTATGGTTACCCACCACCTCTCCATCAATCACATTACTGAAGCTTGCATGGGTTTGTCATATTTGTATCATTTTTATATTGTTGGTCATAATATTTTCAGTCATGAACAGCTGTACACGTGCAATTTAAGAGGGTTTCCTTGCATGGTAATGATAGTAGAGAGGCTCCACTAGTGAAGACAATCCTCCCAACCATCCTAGTGCTGAATTGGAGGGAATCCCAAGTGACTTATGGTTGTTATGACTTATTTTCAGCTTACATGCAAGTTGTGTTGTGCAATACCTTGGAGGGATCAGCCCACGATAACATTATGGGACCCATTGGAGCTCAAGGCTATAGTCATGGAGCAAGTGTATGGGATCCTTCATCACCGGAGAAGAGCAAAGGGGTACTTGGGCATATGAGCTTGTGTTGGCAAGAGCTCTTTCACTTGACAGGTACAAGATCTAGATTATTGGAGCATTACAACATATTTCTTCACTTTGGCATGAAGGTACTTGGGCATGAGAGCTTGCAATTGCTTGTGGGCAAGCAATTTTGGGAGGAAGGACTGTAATGTCCCCTTTTCCAAGCTAGTTCGTTTTGGAGACTTTGAGCCCATTCCTCTTCCCGTGGGCAAGAAGAAAATGAACAAGGGAAGTGATTGTCATATTTTCCTTCTATTTTTGTGAGCATTTGCATTCTTCTTTAATAGTTCTCTACATAAGTCAGGTTGGTGGGGTTAGAAGGGTGAAAAACCAAGAGAAAAATAAAAGAAAGTATCCTTATGAGGTTGGTCTTAGTTTGGAGACACTCTAATCTGTTTTGGCGCCACAATAAGGTATAAAGAGGGTTTGCTTGGCTCATTTGAGGATCATGAACTTGTCAAAAATATACTTGCATGGTTTTTGGGCTGATTGCTCAAATCCTTCCACTTAAGGGCAAAAATCCTTTGGTGTGGCTAACAAGGAGGATGAAACCCTTCCTTGCTTGATTGAAGAACGAAAACTCTTCAATTTGTGGTTTCCAAGAGCTTCAAAGAAGGTTGATATTGCAGATTTCAGCTAGGGTTTGATTGGAGAAGAGTTGCTAGGGTTTGATTGTCATTTTCAGGCCCTCTCCTAGGGTGGCGACTTGCTTGGAGGAGTTGGGTGCCTTCTAGGGCACATCTTGGCATTTGGAGTTGATATTCATATTCCTCATAATTTTAGAGGCTGATTTCACACTTTCATGAGATTTTTGGGGCTTGGAATCTCCATTTCCAGCCATTATTGTGAGCTGTATTTCTGCTGTCATTAATTTAATTACAGCTGTAAAGATTTTCATAATTTGCATATATTTTGGAGTACTTTTGGTTGGTGTTTATTCCATTGGTTGAGTATAATATTTAGGAGAATTTATACATCCATTTTCAGCTTGTTTGGAGGGTATTTTATGCCCTAAAAATGCAAATACAATTTGCTGCTAGGGTTTCTAATATTTTCAGATCTGCTGTCATAAAAATCAGATTACTCTCAATTGGGATTGGTGTTATTCTTTGTTTTTCAGTTTCAGACCTTAAAAGGGGCATTACATTGATGCATTCCCATCTATCAATGTGTGTTTCAGTTTTTGTGTAGTGTTCCTTTTTCCTATGTTCGTACTGACGGGGAATGTTGGCAAATATCTTAGGATATATATTACTATGTCACATATATTAGAATATTAATCTTTTTAATATTATCATGGGTTATCATATGTGTGTGTGTAAACAAGAAGTTGTAACAACTTGTTTAGAATTAGTTGTGTGAGATTATGTGAGTTGTGATAACAACTCACCCCAAAATAGGGATTTGGATTTGGCCAACTCATTGTTAATAGGAGATCATGCCCCTATATGCATCTTTCTCAATTTGATTAATTGTTTATCCGATTATATTGTTTTCAATTGATCTCAATACAGTACAAACCCTGGATGAGAAGAATAAAGAGGTAGGTATCGATCACAAAATAAAAGAGACCATAATTTAACTAGAAGCAAACCTATGGTAGGTCTAGAATTTTATCAAAGACTGTACACTTGAAGAAATAGAAGAAAGGGAAGGAATTATACCACTGTATAAATAGATAGAATTCTGATTTTTGACCAGTGGATTATAGCAAACCAGAAAATAGCGGCAAGACTCGGTGACACTACACTCTCCAATCTCTGGCCCATTTCTTTAACAATTACAACATCATAGATGCAAAAGAAACCCCAATTCAGGTTTGAACAAATGTGGCCATTATATCCAAGATGTAAGGAGAATGTTGAGCAATGGTGGAAGTGAGCAGGAAAAATAAAAGGTCATGAATCTAAAAGTCCATGGAGAAACTCCAACGCTTAAAGTATAACTTGAAGCTTTGGAGCAAGAATAAATTTGGACACATTTTTGCCTAGTGTGCCCATACTATTGACCAGCAATGTCAAAAGAACAATGGGTAAATTTGTAGGACCTTTAATACAAAATATTTCCATTAATATGTTTTGAATAGATTAACATATAAGCTCCATTCAACAAATGAAAAGAGATGATGGGACATTCATTCACAAGGTTAATGATATAATGGCCTTTGCCATGAACTTCAATCAAGATATTTTACCTAAATCACCTATGACTTTGAGAAGGACAAGAGCTCAATGGAAGTTATTCCCGTAGATCACAAAGCTGATTGAAGTGAGGAAAATGATGGCATAATGTGGCCTTCCATAGAGGAAGAAATAAAGCACATCCTGTCTAACAAAGCCCAAAGGCTTCATAGATTTCCAACCTTGTTTTACCAATATTTTTAGGATAAAGGATGATTTGATAGTGGTAATTGAAGTTCACAGAAATAGGATTTTTTCTAAGAAAATGAATGCCTCAAATCTTATGATGATTCCCAAAATAGCATAGGTGGAACAAATGGACCAATAAAGGCCAATTACATAATTCAATATGGTCGAAAAAATCGGTTCTAAGATGATCACCTTCAAGCTCAATTGAATGCCTCGCTAAGCTGATCTATACTACCAAATCTACCTATGTGCCAAAGCGGGATTACGGATGTGCTATGTACCTTGGGATATGATAATATAATATATATGGGTTGATGGAGATGCCGACATGTGGCACACATCCCCTTAGTTATATGTATGGGTTCACATGGGATATAATATTATAATGTATATGGGTTGATGGAGATGCCGACATGTGGCACACATCCCCTTAGTTAGTTATATGGGCTCACATAGGAATTGGGTAATGGGTCGGCCTACATTGGGATTAGGTGTTACCCATCCTATTTAAAGGATGTGAGTATCATTATGAGCAGTCATGGATGTATGAGTTGAGTCTTCTACTTGGTAGAGGTATATTGGAGGTGTCCCCCTCGAAGTGGATTCCCATCTTGGGAGATTGTGGAGTTACTCCTTCCTTAAGGAGCATTGTATGGTGTTGCCCTACCTTAAGGGTATTATTCTAAATATATTGCATATTAGGGCATATTGGCCCCCATATCTCTTGTGTTGTGTTATCTTCTACAATTTATTGATTTATTATATACAAGGTTCTTATCAAGTGGTATCAAAGCATCGATTTCGGTAAAAATTATATCCAAACCCTAATTTTAGTGATTCGGCTATATTTTGAAAAGGCTGCGAATATTTTCTCAATTTTTTTACCACATTGTTGTGAAAGGATTTCAGAAAGCTACAGTATAAATTTCAGAATTTTCGAGGTGTAATGTGGAAGTTATTGCATTTTTAGGGTTTCGCCTAAATTTGCTTCACAGGTTGTATTTTTGGAATTAATTTTCTAAATTTTTACCAGCATTGCGAATACCCTTCATAAATATATGGTAAAAATTTCAGAATTTTTGGATCTATTTTGAAGAAGATATTGACAGTTTTAGGGTTTTACATAAAATCGGCCTACAGTTGCAATTTTCCATCTTTCCTTGATTTTTTTACATATTCGGAAAGCTCTCACAATTTTAGTAGGGTTACTTTTTGTGGTTTCAGATTGGAGGCGAAATTATAGACGAAATCATCAGGTCAAATATTGGTCAAAGGAGTAAGTTTGTGAAACCCTAATTTTTGTGCATGATGGATATACCAATTTTCTATGGCAATGGGGAAATTGATGCAAAAAAATGGTGGATACAATTTAAAAAAATGTATTTTGAAGAATGTTTAGTATGGGTTAGTTTTTATCTTCATCTTGGTGGGAAAGCACGACATTGGTATTCTTATTTGGATATAGATCTATTGGATTGGGATTGGGAGGAAATGGAAGATATTTTCTTAGCTAATTGGGAAACAAAAAAGAAACATAATTTTGTTAAAGAAGAAGAAGAAGAAGCAGAAGAAGAAGAAAAGAAAAAGAAAAAGAAAATGTTGATGATGAAGTTGTTACACATGATAGTGCATCTCCAAAGAAGGAAGCTTCAATATTTTAGTTTGAAGGGTGTATTCAAAGAAAAAAGGTAATTATTTCCATAAACCCTAGCATCAAATATAACTTCATCAATACGGATGTAGCTCAAAATCTACATGTGCAAGCAAAGCATATCAAGGAATCTCAAATGGATGGTAAGCAGATTCAGGTTTTTGAATATTTAAAGCTCTCTATGGATAAATATGTTTTACATTCAGATTTTTATGCTTTAGATATGGATGGTATGGATATTGTTCTTGGATATCCTTGGTTAGAGACATTGGGAACAATTAATATTAATGTGCAAAATAAATTCATGAAATTATGGTACAAGAGAAAGAAAATTACATTGCAAGGTATCACACTTAGCAAGGGAAAAAGTAATGTAAAATTGGATCATGAAGATGAATTTGAAGATGCCAAAGAAGGGAATAAGGATGAATCGGAAGGAGAGGATGAAGAACATGATGAAAAAGTAAAAAATAGTTTCTCTACTCAAGAGAAAAAAAAATAACAAACAAGTTGAAGAGGAAAATAAATTGGAGGAAAAGATTGATAAGGTTGAGCATACTAAGGTTGCACCATATAGACACCCACATCATCATGGGAGGAAAAAATCATGGAGACATGCTAGGACACACAAGGGCAGCAATCTATATGGATATACAAAGAATTGGAGGAGTAATAATTTTGGCTATACAAGTTCTTATCATGTTAGGGCACATAAGGGCAACAATCTATATAGATATACAGAGAATTGGAGGAGCAATTATCAAGGCTATAAACAGAATCAATGGAGAAACAATTATATGAAATGGAATCATAGGAATAATTATTATGGATACACATGGATGCCGAGGAGGAACACATATGGACCAGGATGGAATCGATGAGCACAATGGAATATGGAATCAGGTTTGGAGCAACATCACCCACTAGGATTTCATATGGGTGGTTGGATGATCGAGCATGGAAAAAAAGTGTGCAATAATTTAAAGCACACTCATTATATGGCTTCTTCTTATGTTTCGGGACGAAACATGTCAAAGAGGGAGGCAATGTTATGTACCTTGGGATATGATAATATAATATATATGGGTTGATGGAGATGCCGACATGTGGCACACATCCCCTTAGTTATATATATGAATTCACATGGGATATAATATTATAATGTATATGGGTTGATGGAAATGCCGACATGTGGCACACATCTCCTTAGTTAATTATATGGGCCCACATAGGAATTAATTATATTGGGTAATGAGTCGGCCTACATTGGGATTAGGTGTTACCCATCCTATTTAAAGGATGTGAGTATCATTATGAGCAGGTCATGGATGTATGAGTTGAGTCTTCTACTTGGTAGAGGTATATTGGAGGTGTCCCCCTCGAAGTGGATTCCCATCTTGGGAGATTGTGGAGTTACTCCTTCCTTAAGGAGCATTGTATGGTGTTGCCCTACCTTAAGGGTATTATTTTGAATATATTGCATATTAGGGCATATTGGCCCCCCATATATCTTGTGTTGTGTTATCTTCTGTAATTTATTGATTTATTATATGCAAGGTTCTTATCAAGTAGTATCAGAGCGACCACCCAGTGTTCAAGTCTCAAGACGGGTAGCTATGTCGGCATTGCAAAGTGTTCGCCTGGCTCGTATAGGGGTGGAGGAGTCCCGCTATACGGCGCAAATCTAGCCCGGGGTCCGAGCTACGGAAGCGTGGTGGGATGTTATGATCCTCATGTACGGATTTCACTAATGCCTCAAAGTTTTGGTGTAACGGTTCGTTACATTTGCATCGTAGCGCATTTGTCCAAGAAATAATCCACGCCTTTGAGCCGCAAAAAGATTAGGTTTTATAATCAAGCTAGATGCATCCAAGGATTTTGACAAATGCTTGCACTTAGGAGCTAATTCTAAATAATCTTCAAGATTTGATCGCACTAACTAGTTATTGCTTGGGTTTGCAACTACATTATGTAGTATCTAACTTCCGACTAATGGCAATCAACAACTAATCCTTGGTATTTATCTCATCCCATTAATCATTGTGCACTTAAATGACTAGTTCCTACACACATCTTGCTCAATTAGCAATCCCGGCAACTAGGTCACACTTGTTACTCATCGTTGGCCAATCAAAAACCTACTTTTTTAATATAGAACACATCTTCAAACATCTCGCCACCATCACCAACTGATAGAATTCAATTTGCATCCTAAGAGGATGAAGTTGGCCATGAAGGAAAAACCCGTTCGGGCAGATTTGTCCTAAGCCGACAAATTCGTCCTCCAAAGTCTTAACAATAACTTTTTCAAATTAACAAGTTACCCTCACCCTAGTGTCGATTGAGTGGCAAAAGATTTTGTAACAATAACCTATAAAAGCAAACTTACCTACCCATTAAAAATGTCTGTGGACACATTTTTAAGAACTACCTAGGAAATCACATCAAAGCACTCAATAGCTAAATCATTCTATCAAGCACATCAACCAGCACTAATTCAGCATACATCCTATACGGCTGCCCTAGGCCATATTGCAAAGCTATATCCTACACCTAAGATCATTGCCAAGTGTCAAAAGTCCTACTTAGGTCTTCATTGCCAAAACACATTGCTATGCACATCTTGCTTTCATTCATCGTGTGAGGTGCTATGATGGTTTGAAGCCTCTTTGAATTATTGCTACGTAGGCATTCGGGGGAAACTCAACCCAATCGAACTAACCCGCTTTTACGTCTTGAAAGAGGAGAGATAGGGTTTGACTAAGAAGCCCTAATTTGTTACACAATTGCAATCACAAAATTACTCTAATGTCCCCTTTCAAAATTAATCCAAAGAAAACCCTTAGCCTATTTTATTTCCCGTAGGCGAAAAGGGAGTCACAAGGAAATAAATCACCAGCTTAATTTAAGTTGTCAAAAAGGTAACTTCATGTTATATTCACTTAAAAAGGAAACTTATGTTTTATTGTTGGAAAAGTGTTTTTTTCATAAAATAAAACATAATATCAAAATTGAAGTGGGTTGACCCATTTTAGGACCTTTCCTCGTAATGTGAGCCATGAAAAAGCATAAAAGGGGTCAATGGGATCATTTGGGGGCACTTTTGCATACACTCTATTTTGTCATTAAGGTTTTGAGCTGTTGCTCCAACTTCCTTCTGCAATTGGGGACGAAAACCCTCTGTCGCAACAAGATTAGAGGACGTAAACCCTCTAATTTTCAAAAGCGACTCCATCTAAGAGTTACATTTGTGCTTTCAGTCAAGGATTTTCAGATCTGATTGGTCAACTTGGGCACGTTTCAGATTAGATCTCAAGATTTTTACAGCTAGGGCATCATCTATTCAGCTGGGACAGCGAATTGGTGGACTGTTATTCCATTTTGGAGCCCTTCGGAAGTTGATGCCGCCCTTCTAAGACTAGACGAATTCATTGGAAGTTGTTACAATGTGTGGTATGGTTGGGACTAGTGCCTAGGGCTTGCAAATAGCCAACTTCAACCATAAAATGTCATCTTCAGTCAGTTGGGCCAACATTTTGGCATTATTTCCCTACGTACAGTCAGCTGCAAATTTCCATTATTTCTCAATCTGGAAAATAAATAAAAATTCAGTTTTCAGTGCAAAATTCAAATTTCAATATTTTATCCATGGTTGTCATTTATTATGCAAAAATATGTATTTTCTTATGATTTACTAGTAATTTCCAGACTTGGGTATTTTCTATTTTGAGGGTTTGCATAAAATAATCAAAACACTATATTTTTCCATAAGGGTTTGTTAGAAATCCATAATTCTATTATTTTTGCTCTTAAGGGACACACTACAATGGTATCGAGTTGGTTTCCTTGCCACTTGTTCAGAAGTGATATTCATGCAGGGTAGTGATAGAGAATTCGGATATTACCAAAAAAAGAAAAAGAAGGGTTTAGAAGAACCAAAGGAAGGGCTTGAACAAACCAATCCAGAATTTGGGAAAGGAAAAGAGAAGGTAAATATGGCTGACAAGAATGCAAAGGAGGCAAGGTTTGATAGGCTTGTCCAAGGGCAAGAGCGATTGGCTGATATGATGGCTCAATTGGTTCATACCATGCAAAACATGCATGCACCCAAAAATCAGAATAGTGAAGAAAGTTCTTCAGAGGTAAACAACCATCAGCCTCAAAGAACTAGTATTGGTTCTCTTGTTAGGCCTTTCAAGCCTAATTTCATTATGAGGGAAGAAGTTATTCCAAATGTGGAAATTCAGCCCTCTATCGTAGATGACCTTGCTTCCAACTATGCGGAATACAGTTTTCTTCCAGCTGAGATACGTGAGGAAATCTCTTGCAAATTTCATGGGTTTGAAAAAAAAAAAAAGTGGACCACAACCGGAACCTAGACCACAAGTGTATAGCATGTGTATGGATATAGAAGTTGGATACCTATCTATCGCTCATGCCAATGTTAGAAGAGGAAGCTATTAAGTTTGCAACTCTTCATCTTGAGAGAATAAAGCACATAAATGGTGGTACTTATCGCCAAAAACAACACCCTTTGATTTGTCAAAAATGATTGAATGAGCAATCGGTGTTTTTGGGTAACATGGGATTGTCTCCAAGTTCTCGGGACTTGCTACTTGAGATAAACCTCCAAACAAAGCCGGTTCCTCTTTTGGCGTTTTTAGGCTTCTTTTAGGGTATAAGACCCACGTGGGTTTTCGGGCCATGACCGCCGCCCGCCTTGGCGGCGGTTACACGACCGCCGCCTGCTTCGTGGCGCCCTAATCCTAATGCTAAATTACTTCTACCCCGGAAATGCAACTAACTAATCCTACCGTAATAATCCAAGGGACCAGGGAAGAGAAAGGTGAGTGGAAGAGGAAAATCCTAAGCTAACAAAGGTGATAGCACCAAGAAGAGGGATCAATCTCCATGAGGGAGAAATGAGAAGGAAATGAAGGAAGGAGAGGGAAGACAAGTGTGCCACAGACCCAAAACAATCAAATCTACTCATTCCACACATTGCAAAACACAAGGAAAAGGAAAACCTACAAGTATAACTCATACACAACATAAAATGAGAGAACAGAGAGGTAAGAGACAACCAAATGCAAGCAAAGGGCGAGAAGAGCCACAATGTCCAGATTTAATTGCTCCAGAGTATACACAGTCTGTTACATCCATTTGGGAGGCATTGAGAGCATTGCAAGTTCCAAAACACAGGTCTGCAACTCAAATTTGTTTGGGACACCATTTTGGCATGGTGCCTTTGCAAAAATGGAGAAGGATTACATTACAATAAAAGTGAGTTGCATATATAGAAGAAGAGGGGAGAGAGGGAAACCCGAAATTAAGGAATCCAGTCACTTCTTCAACCACCCAGGACCAATCAGCCTTCAAATTTGCAGACCCAGCATGGGCGCCATCAATTTTTTGTAGATCTCATACCCAAAAACGACCATAGGATCGTTTTTTACGATTATGGCTCAGTAAAGTACATTTTCGCGACCCAAATCTGTTCCCATCATGTAGTACTTTTCAAGACCTTTTGACAAGATATATTGTCTTATTTGGTTTCGTGGATCAAAATTTATGAGCATTTGAAGTTTCCCACGTCGTCCGCACTATCATTGACGGCCATGGAGACGCCAAATTTAACCTCCAGGTTGCCCCCGCCGATGTGTCAACTCCTATTGGGTACCGGAGTCCATCCTTCTAATCTAGGGAATTTAAGGGATCCGTGAGGTTTTTAGGTCTCGTGGAAAAAGAGGAACACGCAGGAAACTAGGACCCGCAGAAAATAAGGAACTCGGATTATAAGGATCTGCAGAAAAGTGAACGCCGCAGAAACTAAGACCCGCGGAAAAGAAGGAACCCGCAGATTTTAAGGATCCACAAAAAAGGAACCAGCAGATTTTAAGGATCCGCGGAAAAGAAACCCGCAGATTTTAAGGATCTCATGGAAAAGAGGAACCCGCGAATTTTAAGGATCTCATGGAAAAAGTGGAAGATGAGAAAAAAGAGGGAGATGAAGAAAAGAGGAAGAAGGGGAAAAGAAGAAGAAGGTGAAAAAATCCTCATTTTTAATCAAGTTGTCAAAATAAACATGAGTGTTTATTTGACAACAGTACCATCGGCTGATCACACAAGGACATAATCTCATCAATTCCTATGATGAGTTTAGTAGGATATTGATTGAGAGATTTGATAGAACTGATCCGGAAGTTCACTTTAGGAATTGGCACAGTGAAACAACACTACACGGTGGATGACTATGTAGCTGAATTTCAAAAGCTATCCATGATGGTACCGGATGTTACTAAAAGGAGACTTGTGGTGTTGTTTGTTGAGGAGTTGGCTGAACCACTCAAGGGATTGGTAAGAGCTTTTAACCCTCTTTCTCTTCAAGAAGCAATTAAGAAGGAATTGGATCTGGAAACATCATCTCCTAAGGATAATTTTTTTCCTATAGTACAACCAAGGACAGCACCTTTTGAGCTGCCAAGAACAACACCTTTGGGGCAGCTAAAAATATCACCTTCTAGGCAACCAATAACAAAAGAAGAAGAAACCAAAAATGAATTAAGGAGAAAGAACTTGTGCTGCTCATGTAAGGAATCATGGACACCCGATCATTGTTGTCTTGGCAAAGGACAGGTTTAGAAGAAGAGCCAGAAATTAAGGGCAACACTCTTGCTACACTTGCAGGCACACCACAATATCAACCCTTTAAAGTTTGTGGAGTTCTTCTCAAGCAAGACATTATAGTATTGATTGATAGTGGGGCAACCCACAATTTCATAGATGAAGGATTGGTAAATAGAAGAGGGTTGGAGACAAAGGACATAAAAGGTTTCAGCATCATTGCAGCAGATGGCTTTTCCATGCCTTGCAAGAAGAAGGTTGAACAACTCAACATCACCTTGGGTGAACATCAAATGAGTGATGACTTTTATGTGGTTAGTCTGAAAGAGACTGACATGGTATTAGGAGTACAATGGCTGCATTCTTTGGGAGAATTCACCCAAAACTATCAGACTATGGAGCTGAAGTTTAAATCAGATGGAGTAGTACTCCAAGGGATCACTAACACAATTTCAGCATCAGTCTCAACAAACAAAATGGAGGGTATCACAAATGGTAGTACTCTTTCTAGATCCCAGTTGATTCATGATTCACCCATTTTGGATGCACTTGTTGAGGATGTTGAAGGAGCTTTATCTGGTACAGAAGTTCCTAATCATATCAGAAGGGTGCAACAGAAGTTGTCAAAAAGGTAACTTCATGTTATATTCATTTGAAAAGGTAACTAATGTTTTATTGTTGGGAAAGTGACTTTTTGATAAAGTAAAACATAATATCAAAATAGAAGTGGATCGACCCATTTGAGGACCTTTTCTAGTAATATGTGCCATGAAAAAGCATAAAAGGGGTCGATGGAGTCATTTGGTGGCACTTTTGCATACACTCTCTTTTGTTATTGAGGTTTTGACTTGTTGCTCCAACTTCCTTCTGCAGTTGCAAATGAAAACCCTCCAATTTTCAGAGGTGACTCCATCCAGGAGTTACATTTGTGCTTTCAATCAAGGATTTTCCGTTCAGATATGATTTGTTAGCTAGGGCACGTTTTAGATCAGATCTCAGGATTTTTATGGCTACAGCATTATCTATTCAGCTCGGACAACGAGTTGGTGGACTGTTATTCCATTTTGGAGCCCTTTTAGAGGATGACGTCACCCTCCTAGGGCTGGACGACTTCATTGGAGGCTGCTACAGCATGTGGTATGGTTGGGACTGGTGCCTAGGGCTTGCAAATAGCCAACTTCAGCTATAAAATGGCATCTTTGGTCATCTGGGCCAACATTTTGGCATTATTTCCCTACGTGCAGTCAGCTGCAATTTTCCATTATTTCTCAATTTAAAAAATATCAGTTTTTAGTGCAAAAATTCATATTTCAATATTTTATCCATGGTTGTCATTTATTATGCAAAAATCTATATTTTCTTATGATTTACCAGTAATTTCCAGACTTGGGTATTTTCTATTTTGAGGGTTTGCATAAAATAATCAGAACTGTATTTTTCCATAAGGGTTTGCTAGAAATCCATATTTCTATTATTTTTGCCCTTAAGGGACACTACAAGGATGCAAAGCCTCAGACACAGAAGATTACAGTGCCAGAGGCAAGATTCAGTCAAACCCTACACAAGACAGCCATTCACAGAAGACAAAGCCGTCTGGGCAACTTTTCCCTAGACAAGCAACTGCATCCTCCTTACAAACTCAAAGTCCCAATTTTTCAAGATATTTCAACGACACTGTACACAACCTTTCAGCACACTTTCAGATCATAATAAGTTGGTGCAATCTCTTTTAACCCTAACCTACACTTTATCTAGATTTGAAGATCTCGTATGAGATTGATATTTATTGAAATACATGAATTTAGGATCTGTGATTTATTGTATTAACTTATTTCTGGTTCTAGATCATATTTACACATGGTAATTAACCATGAATTTACGATCAACCCTAAATTTGATATTACATTTTGTTGAACCCACTTATTTGAATGTACATGCAACCTACAGTTTCTATTTTTACCCTTTGAGTTTCATATCTAAACCCCTCCTTGCTAATTTTAGAGCTAATATTTATCCTCTTTGGTTTTTTTCAAAACCCTAATTCCATTAGGAACACAATCAAATGTTATCTTCATATGCCACATAAGTAATATAAATCCACAACCCCAACATGTTGTAGTGCCCGATTAGGTGGTACTCAAATAGATCACATCCAAATACCCTAGTTTCTCATCATCCTACAAAAAGGCCCATACATCCGAAATTCTTATGTCATCTCCTATTGAGGTTCCTCCTAGCACAATTGACAATAATATTGTTTATGTTCATGGTGATCCCAAGCATATTATGGAAAATACAGTTGTCATTGAGTCTGTGTCTGACCATGAAGGTGACCAATCTGAGCCTAATGCTAATCAAGCATATATAATTCAATAGACCGTACCTGCAATCGAAATGGATATCTTGGCACAAGTACTTTAGGATAAGACACAACATGCTCATATTCTTACCATTTTACAAGCAGCTCACCAACAGCAAAGTGCACAACCCTAAAATCCACGACCTAAAGGATCTCCTTCCCCTCTAGGCACCACTACTTGAGTGTTTAATCAACCCTTACCTACACCAAATGTTCTAACTATGACCTATATTATGGGCAGAAATCAGACCTGAAAACTTGATTGGTCTATGTCAAAGAACACGAGAACTCGCTAGAATAGTTGATATACAAATGACCATAACAAGCATCTCAATGAAGAATTATAAACTTCACGCTTTACTCACCTTGTGATACCAAAGGTCCACTTTCATTCACATTCAAGAATACCGAATCCATGAACACAATAATCTTTGGTCCATCATATTTGTCTTCCATGGGAAAAGTTGCATTAGTTTTTTGCAGCAATTTCCTTTCAATAGATTCCACTAACTTGTTATTTAATTTCAAAACAGTAACACTATTATACTCTAATTTTTACATAAATATTAAAATGGCTATGTTTTTTATCAATGATAAAGATTGAAAACTATGTAAAACATAGAGAGAGAAATTTAAAATTAGATGAATATCAAGACGAACATAAAAGGCAAGAAATTCCTCATGCGGTTATATATAATATTTCTGTGCATGTTGCTAGTCAAAAACATCAAAACCGTGTTTACAAACAAAAGTAATTTATAAATGCTGCAATCTTACCTGATCAAAATTGGAGAAGAATGGCAATAATTCAGGATAAGTTTGAGAAGGGGCCCAAGATTGTCCCACAAGACCCCACCAACTGCAAGCACAAACAATTTAGCTTAACTAGTTTTCTCTTGAAGTTTATATCATTTTCTTTTTGTGATGCATTAGAATATGTCAGAAAATAAAATTCAACATGAAATGCCTATTGCCAATTTTAAGAACTCTTTTTATGACAAAAGGTAAAATTATATTATGACAGAAAGGAGGAGTTGCAACGAAAAACATGACACAGCTGATCCCAGGGATCAGGTGGTGAGATTTTATTACAATGAGAAACCAAACCAAAAGGACCAGCAAGGAGAATTACTAGAACCAAAGTAAACTATCGACAATATAGACATCATTCGGTAAACTAACTCGGTCTATTTTCATGAGCAAGAGAAACAGGAAAACAATTCTCCTGAACCAGATGAGTAGCCTGGCTTGGCTGGAAGACAAGGCCTGCTGAGTGAAGTATGCAGTGTCCCTGGAACTTTCTTCATTGTATGCCCTAGCTGTAGTTGCTTGGCATTTAGGAGGGGCACCAGATCAGGTCATTGAATGCCCAAACTCTGGCTGCTTTGGCATTTAGGAGGGCAAGGAAAAGCGAACTCTATCATTGTTTCCTGTATCCACCTTTTGGCATTTGCTATGAGCATGATGTTAATAGCATCGAGCATTTTGTCTTGTTTCGCCACAATTTGACTCAATTATTCCACACAGCGTTGTAGCATAGTTTTTTTATTTTGAATATATGCTTCATATATTAACAGAAAAATATTTACAACAAAGGCCTGTACAAAAGAATCAGGAAATGTAAAGGGAAAATACAAGAAAGATTACACTTTTCTTAAGACAACCATAAGTGCAACCAAATCAGAATATTCTCTAGGGTCAAACTGCTTAGCTTCCTTGAGCAAAAGATGCCCTTTTGCTAGGAGTTGCATTCTGACTTCACCCTTCCAAGCATGCCAAAATTCTTCCAAATTACCCACTTCCTCCCTGAATACATAATTGCATCTGAGTTTCCATAGAATAAATAGAGCAACAACCCACATACAATGCCATACACTTCTGAATGGACCTCAAATAAGCATGTTGGAGTCTCCCAGCAAGGCTGCCCTCCAATGAAGATGTCCCTGGAGCATTGCTGACATTATAGTCATAATTTTCCCCAGCAAGCTTTCACAAAAGAGCACTCCCACAATAGGTGTTTAACAATTTCTAATTTAGCACAATAGGGGCACAAACCATTTGAGAGGCCACTTTTTGATAACTGAGCTTTTGTAGGCAGCCCCTGGTATACAAGCCACGCAAACACCCTTAATTTATAAGATACTTTTATTGTCCAAACACTATGCAATCTATGTACCCATAAGGACTCAACATCGGAAGCAATCCATCTTGGATTAAGAACAGGTGCTAGAGGACATTTCTAGTGTAGCAGTTGATAGAACCAATGTGCATCATACTGATAAATGGGATGACCAGATATCCATCACCAATCCCTCCAAATGGGACCTTTTAGTTCCAGTTTAACTTCAACACTTGTGGGATAAGGTTCTGAATATCCTTAATGGTTAGTCGATCTACATTGGATAATGCAAATTCTCTAGCTAGTGTCCTCCAATCCTTCCAATCCCATGCATTGGCATCCCATAAATCCTTCCATACAAAGATTCCTTTTTTGCTAAGCTTGCGAGCCTAGAAGCGTGGGATAGTAGCAATGGAGGTGTCCTGAAGTTTCCATGTCCAAATTGGCCTTTTGGCCAGGTCCCATCCCATTCGAGCCCCAAAACCCTCCACATGAGCAACCCTGCAACTTTTTCCAAGCATTCCAAATACTTTAAAGAACAAAGGATCCATGGATCTGAAAATTCTCAAGATCACAAAGACCAAATTTACCTTGCCCAAGTGTCAGCCTGAGAGTATTTTGTGTCTCATGAGAATTTTCCAGGCAGAAGATCCTTCCAAACAGCGAGTTATCCATTTGGCTGCCAATATGTATCCTTGAGTTATAATATCTCTTAATCCCATACCTCCTTTCTCCTTGGGCATTATGCAAGCAGACCATGGTACGATAGCCAGTCCTCTAGCACAACCATATTTTTCCCAAAGAAAAGTTCACAAATTCTTTTCAACTCAAAGTAGTTGAGCTTTGGAAAGAAGCCAACACGAAACATACTTGATATGTGATGCCTAAAGGATTCTAATCAGCACTATTAATTTGCCTGCAGATGAGAGATCCTTATTCTGCCAGAGAAAAATCTTAGCCCGAATTTCTGCAAAACCCAATCTCACATATTTACTGGAGAGAGGTCCAGCCCAAAAGGTATGCCTAAATACCTAACAATGACCCTGGGTTGGACAAAAGACCATTCTGACGGGATCCCCAAAGGACGAGTATCCAAACCAACAAGCCAAAACTCCATCTTATGGTGACTGACAATGGCACCAGATGCACTGCAAAAAGTGTCCAAGCATTCCATTGCTCCGTCTATGGAACTCGGCATTGCTTGAATAGAAAGGAGTGAATCATCAGCAAAATGATTATTTAGCATCTGTGAGCCATCAGGTAAGTAAATGCCATTTACTCTGTTCTGGACACATGCAACTTCCAACAAATAGCCCAGGGCGTCAACAATGAGAACATACAGATAAGGTGCAAGTGGACAGCCTTGTCTTATTGAATGATGCAATGCAATCCATGGAGAGATAACATTGTTGACAGCGACAAAGGATGAAGCATATGAGAATAAAGTGTTCAGCATAGCTACCATGTTCGGAAATCCAGATCCATTTGGAGGGCAAAAATTCGAAATCCAGAATTCTTGAAAAAGTTTGGGAAAAACCGGTCTGCAATATATACATATTTTATATGAGCATAATTTATAAATATGCAAAATTAACAAAAGCAATGAAAAAATGAATAACGTAATATAAAATGTTAATATATAAGCTTGTTGGGTGTCTTTTTTTCGACAAAATAATTTAATTACCACTTTTTGGGGGAAAAAGCAGGGCCAACCCAGACCGAATTTATCCTGGTCGGCTGAAAAATCGGATCCAGACGGAATTGGTAACTGTGGTCTGGTTGTGTCATGTTGTGCAAGATGTCCTCCTGATATCCAGCAAAATTAATGATATTGTCCTGAGGTCACTGGTTATTGTGGTATGTTTGAGGAGGAGACAGCACCGCTAATTCATTACCTAAAGTTGTCTGACAAAAGACAATCCCTCCACAATCCTTGTATCAAACTGATCGCGTGTAAGCTCATTATCACAGTCAGTTTCTGAACTGACCCGGACATCGACACCATTGAAGGGAATCAATGCTTGCAAATCTCTCTCCTGCAACCTGGAATAAGCTTTCCTAGAGTACACACGAGACTCTTCCCTGCTCGCCAATGAATTTCCTCTAGAAGCAGTAAGACGTGTTTCAATGGGGGCGGGAGCATGCCAGACGACCCGTCAAGGATCGACCATGCCTAGAGGCCATCAGGATCCTTAAAATGTAGCTCAACTGCAGTGTTTTGACAGTTAATACCTACGCTATGACAGAGAAAGGATTGAGAAACCAGCTTGAAAAGATAGTTATGCATGGAAATGAGAGAAGAAAATCCTAGTCGCTTCTTTTTGCTGGAAAACAATTTTTACCAACCAATTTGTGGATCCCTTTGTAATCGTTCAATCCCTACCAAACCCATGGAAGAACTTGGCATTAAACCTTGCTAAAACAAGCTGAATGTTTGAAGTAGAATAACAGAAAAACCTAGAAATAAGGGCTGAATTTCACCCAGTTTGTAGCCCACAACATGCATAGATCTGGCTAACAAAGACCTTGAAATGTTTGCAATCTTGAAGAAAAATGAGGCCAATGTATCTTCTTTCAATGATGCAACATAAGATACATTGTTTCAAAAAAGAAATTTTCTTCTCCGTGTGTGTCTAGCAACATAGCCTTATGGTGTCCCCAGATTTCACCCTGAAATCTGGGACTACCCATTTGAAAAAAATCGTTCTTTTTAAAATAACGGGTCTTTTCGTGTTTTTATTGCCAGAAGATGTCTGTATTACGTTAAGATATTCCCAATGAATCATATGAGCCAATTTCGACAAATACCCAGATGCTGAAACTCATTTTATCCCTCCACCAAGTTTTGTCTGCGGAAATTTTTATTTAATTATTTATTAAATAAATAAAGCCCCGTTTGAAGTAAATTGTGCTCTAGTTGAATCTTGTTAAAGTTTTGCATGCCAGTATTCACACATCTCAATAGGATTTTCACCAGGAATGAATTCAGAGCATTGTCTGCAACTTCTGGCAACATTTTTCGCTTTTTTTTTTTTTTTTTTTTTTTTGCATTTTTCTCCGGTTTTCTCCGCAGTTTGTCTGTTAAATTCCCCTGGGTCCATTCTTTGTTCTGATAGTCTGTTTAATTGCCTCGAGCATCTTGAGATCATTTACGGCCTCAAAGCACCAGAACAAATCAGCCTCAGAAGGCAAACTTCTGACCAAAAAAGATGAAGTCGACACAAAAAGCCTCTCCTAGGCAAGTCGCACTTTTTGGAATGAATGGGTTTAAGCTGCAATGGGATTTTTGGTAGTGGCAGGCAAGCGGGAATTTCTTACCTGCCTTGCAGGGTACTTTTTCCCATGAAGTCAAAGTCACTTAAGCTGCAATGGGAATATTAGAGGCGGCAGCGGGCGGAATTTCTTACCTACCTTGCAGGGTAAAAATTCTCATTATAAAATAAAAATCACTTAAAGCACCGATGGGAATTTCTTGTCTGCTTAAGCTAAATTTTCCCATCAAAGAGATTTACTCACCAATGCAAATCGCATTTTATCAAAGAAGACTATTTTCCATGCAAGTCGCACTTTTTGGGAGATGATTTAATTTGCCAGTGGGAGTTTTGGCAGTGGCAGGCAGACAGAATTTCTTACTCGCCAAGAAGGTACTTTTTTCCATGAAGTCAAAGTCACTTAAGCTGCAATGGGAATATTAGAGGTGGCAAGCAGGCGGGAATTTCTTACCTGCCTTGCAGGGTAAAAATTCTCATTATAAAATAAAAATCACTTAAAGCACCGATGGGAATTTCCTACCTGCCTAACAAGCTAACTTTTCCCATCAAAGAGGTTTATTCACCCATGCAAGTCGCACTTTATCAAAGAAGACTATTTTCCATGCAAGTCGCGCTTTTTGGGAGATGATTTAATTTTCCAAAGGGGAATTTTGGCGATGCGGCAGCAAGCGGGAATTTCTTACCTGCCTTGCAGGGTAAAAATTCCCATTATGAAAGTCAAATAACTTAAGTGGAAGAGGGGATTTTTGGAGCTGCAGTGCAGGGTAGAAATTCCCATCAAAGTTGACTTCTTATTTTTAGAAATTACCCTTGCCAAAAAGTGCGACCCACCTTGGCATTAAACAATGTATTTAATGATATTTATTTATGGCTTTTTCACCCAATTTTGGTGCCATGTATGGAAGAAAAGTCAATGCAAGAAGACAAGCCAAAGAGAACTGAAGGATGCATGCTAAAAATAAATAAAATAAATTTATTTAAAAGCAACCAGCAACATGCATAATTGGGCGCCCAATTTGGGTGAATAGACATGATTATTTATTAATTAAATTGCCAGAAATAGGAAGGGTAATTATTAAAAATAGTATGCAGAGGGCTATATGAGCATGGGATGCCATAATGAAGAAGCAATTAATTCTTTTTGCTAAGGATTGCAGCCTAGACAGGTTTTGGCACCAAGGGAAGGAGGTTTTGTGCATTAAAGAGTGTTTTTCATTGCCAGGAAGCTTCAAGGTTTGGCGCCTAGGGTTGGAATAGCTTGATTTTTGCTATGATAATTATCTGCATGTTGGTATAAGTGCCCAGGTGAATTTAAAAATATTTATGCTTGCTTTGCATGCAAGCAAAGCCTCAAATTTTAGGGCAGCAGGCTTTATATGCAGATTTTGGTGATAGAAATCAAGTATTCATGCCCTGACTCCATCTTTGTCTGAATTAATTGCAGGTATTCATCACAGGTGTTCATATAAGTGAAAGGGAGTTCAAATCAATGTCAAGTACATTGAATATATCTTCCGAATCTGAAGAAATTGCTAGATCTGCACAAATTGATCCAATTGCAAGGAATTCCGGTAGGATTAAAAGAAAAAGAACTCAGACAAAGATTGCTCCAACCATGATGAAGCGTGATGAAAGAGAAGGATCAACAGAGTCATGCATAGCTTCTAGATTTGTTGATATCAATGACACGAGACATAGGCCCTGAACCCATCTCCGAATTAATTGACAGATCCAGGGCCGGAAGGACATCTCTCATGCGGGCAATAAAAAGCAATGGATTATTCAAGCCTCGGCGTTTCCAAATCCAAAGCTCAAATGGTTCTAATTTGATATGGAGTGTGCAAGGTCATATCATCCTATTTCCAAAACAATTCGGGATGCTCATGCGGAAAAGACAATAATCGTGTCGATGCACAATTTATTAATTATTGTCCAAGATTCCGACACGACTCAAAGGTGGTGATCGCAATTAGCATGTTGATGCTAGCAATGATGGATGGGAAAAACACAAAGTAGATCGTGGGCATAATGATATATGAAGAAGCCTGTGTCTCCATCAAAGTTCCCGAGGACTCTTCCGCGATCCAATTTGGTGCAGGAGTTGGATGATATTACTAAATTGCTTTGCAGGTTAAGTGGAGAAGTCAATACTCACAACTTCCGCTCATGGATGTATGCTTTCGTGAGAACCATTGAGATCAACAAAGTTGATTCGATAATCAATTGGGCGGAGATCATCAGTGACAACATCGGTGAGCAACTCCGGAGTGTGAGGCGGACGTACAACTTCAAAATGACTTCATACCTGGTATATGCAGCAGCCTCGCAGGGTATATTTTCCAAGTTGATAGACGGGGCATACTGTCAAAAGATCCTATTTTTGAGTGCTTCCCACAGTTGATAGTTCCTAAATGCCACAAAGATTACAAGGTGGTCAACGATGGGTTCTTCTATGGATTCATCTGCAAATTAAATAGTGATTTGAAGACCAAAGAGGGTGAGCAAAGAAGCTTGGGAAGTCAGATCCCAAAGATGGTCAGTTTTCATCCAGTTTGCAGACTTCACGTATCTCAAGGTAACCGGCTTTTCGAGAGAACCAGTTAAGTTGCCGAGGTATCCAAGCGACAAATGGGTCATCATGGAGTTGTGCAGACAGCTCGTGGAGATGCATGACTTACAATCAAAGCAAAGACAAGTCTACTCGCTTCTTTCCGGTCACGGTGGGTTATTACAGTGCATGCAAAGCATCCACAAAGCTAGAGGAATCAAAGCCGAAATGTTTTCTGAATATGAGCATGAGTTCTTCCCAACACGGCTGAACTTTGATCCATATGGGGTAGCGAAGAAGACAATCTCCCAAGAATACTCACATGTGCCTTCATTGGAAGACTTCTGGATGAAGTGCAGAAACGAATATGAAGTCAAGAAGAAAGACTTCAGCAGGTTATCGGCGCAACAAGTGTCTGATTATGGTTTAGCATGGATACCTGCAGATCTCGCGGATGATGGGCATGTGATACTTGACACATATCATCAGATGGGAGGGGATAGAGCTGCTCTTCAGGAAAACATTGGTGTTTGCCGACGATTTATCGAGAAAAGATCTTCCGCGTTCTGTTAACACCTCAAACCGGTTGTTGACAAAGAAGTATTACCTAGTCGAAGCTTTGATGAATCGATCACGTGTAACTTTACCGCAGAGACTCCAAAAAAAGAAAGTATGAGGGTGAAAGTAGCAGGAGGCCAGAGAAACTTAAAGTACACAAGAAGTCTCAGATACAAGAGAAGGCCAATTCTACAACTATCTCGCTTAGTTCCAGCTTCCCAAATTTCAACTCACAAAGACTTCAAAGAACCCCCGAAACCCTGTGGAGATCTTGTTGTTCCTCCATCAATCCAAAGATCATTTGTATTTTCTCCTCAGCCACTCAGATCTTCACCTCTCCCTACGGAAAAGCTGAAAGCACAGATGGTAGAGTTTGAAAAGCATTGTCTTTGGACAATTCAAAGGGTGGCAGTCACAACACTGTGGCAAATTCGGATGGAGCAGAATCGAGCATGAGATGGTGGTGCATTCAGTGACTTCTCATTCCCTGAGAAGCAATTTTTCATCGTGGTTGGCTTTGCAGACAATCCCATAAGCTAGAGAGAGATCAACCTGGAGGAACATGACTTGCAGCTGCTCCTGAGTTTGGGCGGAAAAGATAGAAGACCTAAAGTTGCCAAAATAACTTCTAGGTTGATTATTGAAGAATCGAAGTTCGCTGAGTTATCGGTTCCAACAGAGGGAAAGCAGAAGGGAGAGCTCACGGCGGCAGATATAGCAGTGACCAAAGTGCCAATAGGTCAAACTACCACGTATGATTAAAGCAGATACAGACACTAATGAAAGCTTTATTCCTCAAGCTTGACAAAGAGAAGGCTGAGAAAACCAAACTTCAAAAGCAGGTTTCCCAGCTATGTGAGATCATTGCTAAAGTTGTCAAACCTTCCTCTCACCCCATTCCTCCTCTCTGCACCATTACTTTAAGTTATTTGGAAAGATTCTTTAAGATTAGTGACAGATGTGTACAATTTTGGCTTAAACTCCTAATGCATGGTACTAAGAGAGGAATTCTAGGAGGATGATCATCAAATGTTCCCTTTACTACTTCAAGTTCTAGTTCAATTTGTTTCCCATTTGTAATTTCCCTCTACACACTATAAGTAGATGAAGAACCTACGGGTTAAAAGGGGGAGAATTTGTAATCAGCATTCTTGTGTTCCATACTTTGAGTTGAAACCCTTGATAGCTTTATGTAAGCGGAGGAATAGAGAGGAGGCAGATTTCCGGAGAACTTTGTATCAATGGTGCATTTGTTTCTTATTTCTTTTTAGATCTCTGCATAAACTTTGTGTTGTCTTAGATCTAGATTGAAACTTTCATTTGCTTCAAATTCTACATTTCAAGATCTATTTGTTTCATCTATGTGCATGTGATCAACTCTGTCAACTATTGGTTAGGTTGCACATCTCCTTTCCTTTCTTCTCGTATTTAATTATTTCCCTTTCCTGCACATATTGCTTACTTGCTGCAAAATTGTCTAGTTATGGTTCATGAGCTACGCAATTAAAGTAAAACCAACAAATAGATATTAGGAAATATAATTGACAAAATCTTACACGGGAGCCTCACCGGTAAATGAGGGAGATTTATCTCATGACTGCCTAGGTTTTCAACTGTGCAGAAAATCTAGCCAACACCTTACTACATGCAAAGTTGTCTTACTTTCAGAAAAACATTGATGCCATTTTATCTCGCTTCCGCAATGATATTTGACTTGCACCTCTAGGAAAGGATAAATATAGATAGTGTTAATTTACATCATTTAAAATTGTGGATGTTCTTGACTCTTATGTATTCAATAAATGAATTCTTGGGAGCCCTCTTATAATAATAGATTAGGCTAAAATTCAAAAAAAAAAACCTTTGCTATCTTACATGCAAATCCACCCCTTCAATAAAAATATGTCTCCTTGCATATTGAGATTACTCTTTCATCACACATCCTCAATGATATCAAAGTATACTTCTCCCATCCCGGATTGATTCAATATAGTTATAATATCAGTCTTTCACTTAGTATACATATGATGTTGTACATGACCCATGCATCATTGACTTTATTTCATTCTTTTGTTTGTCAGCCAAATAGTGGTAGCTTTCATATGTTTTATTCCTCAAACACTCTAGATACCGATTAATTAGCATTTCTTTTCTCGGGGTTTGGTTTCTTCTTCTTTAACTACAAAACATTGATCCACTATTCTTGTACCTAGGAATGAATTAATGATAAATTGGTTTTGGGGCCAAACATCTTGGCCATCCTAAACTTGTTTCAAATTTCACTCTCATAAGAACAAATATATTTTCTGTAAGAACATTGAAAGAAATTTAAGAATATTACCGATTATTAGCTTCCTCAAAATTTGGATTTGGATCATTCTCATACACCCATCCTGGAGCAAAAATTGCAACAGATACAGCAGCATTTTTTGCAGCTTCTATGGCAACATTTGTCTGGAAAACACATCCAATGAAGAATTATTTATAAAGACTAAGGATTCAAAAATGGATTCATTCATGTTTTGCATGTAGTTCAAATGTTGCAAGCCTTCTCAATTACTCTATATGAGAAGAATACAAATGTAGTCAATATTAGGTTTAATTCGAATCAAATGCCTAAAGGACAAGCAAGAATAAATATTTAATTCCAAAATAATTGCATTTCAACTATAAACTAATGCAGGAAACCAATGAATTAAATATTTAGTATTTTGCTTGTCGCACTACTGATTAACAAATGAGGTAATGCCTGTGCCTAAAATCATGAAAGGTCAAAATAAAAAGATAGAATAGAACTCAATCAATATATGCACCAAAGCTAATCATAAGGTAATATCCAAACAACGTTCCTTTTCTCCCTCAAAATTAAAAGAAACACCAAACATATAAGAATCATTTACTTAGATTTGCAATTTAAAAATAACTTGTGATACCCAAACATCTGTTATTGAAACAAAGCAAGGGCAAATAAAGCAAACACCAGAAGCAGAAGGGCAGGAAAGGCGGGAAAATCAATTGAATGTAGAGCCCCTACAAGGAGTGGAATCAAAGCAGACAGAAAAACCTCATCTTCAAATCAGCTACCTTCCTCAGGAAGGAAACAACAGCAATCAGGGGAAACATGGCCCAGGGTTGAATTTCAACTAAGGAAACATGGGCAGTTATCCTATCAAGCACGAAAAGTATAAGCAACAGCCAAAAATACTAGAGAGCTGGAGGCAGAGAACTGGGACAGCCAAGATTTTTGACATTGTTATCAGAGCCATTGGTGCTCGAAGGACTCGCATGTCGAGGAGAAGATTGTGAAGGATTGTTTAGACCTACAAATTGTCAAAACAGCGAAAAAGGAGGTCGAAAGACGTCTGGGGCTCGAAAGATGTCTGGGGCACATTTTTTAGTTGTTTTCGCATCCTCAACAAAGATATGTCGTCTAATTTGTGAGTTTCGAAGGGAAATCGACATTTCTTAGTCATTGCTACTGTGCAAAATGTCAAAATCGTGAATCCAGGGAGTGCCAAAGAAGAATATAGTCACGAGGTACAAAAATGTGGGCATTTAGAGACTGTTCGGAGGTTTTTCAAAGGGAAATACAGTCATGATACTAGCAAAGGAGATACAGTCATGATACTAGCGAAGGAGATACAGTCACAAATAGAGCAAAGACTTTTACAATCACACACAACCCTGTGAAGTTCAGTTCCAGTCCCATTCAAAGGGGACAATCACATATGGCCAGTCATTATTGATATTCAGACTATAAATCACAAGTCACAAGGTTACCAGGGCATTTTCAATATAAAAGATGAAAACGTGGACATTTCAAGGGTACACCCACCAGTCAGTCCCATAAAAACGTGTTTACTGGCACAACAGAAGCATTTTCACAAACACAAGGGCAAAACGCCATTCTCTTGCCTGAGAATTCATTTTTTAAAGTTTGTTATTAGGGCACGTTCCAATCAAAGGTGATATATTTTGCATATTTCAGTCGCCAGAAGAAGGGCACGATTTTACTGGTATTTTATCTTGCAAATTACTATGACATTCCTTTACTGAACAAATTCAGACATTAAAATTCCTGCATTAATTTCCAAGACAAAATCATAATAAAAATTGTATTTGTCTCTGTTGAATTTATTTCAGTCAAAATATAGACTGCTACTTTCATTTGGCTGCATTAATTTTGTGGTTCGAAATTATAATTGTTGTGTGAAATGGATGACGAAGTCACAATATCTAGCCAAATAAACACTCTGAGGTCTCTCTTCAAATAAATAGCATACAATCAATTATGCATATGTCAAATCTTATTTTTTAAACAATCTGCCTTCTAAATACAGCAAGGGAAAGTTCAAAGACAAACCAAATGGGTGAAAAATTCGTTGATGAAGAATATGTATTTTAAAGAAGCCCATACTTTGAAGATGGGAAGGGATCTAGTGTAGATGAAGCTCAACATGGATGGTTGCCTAGTTAGTTTGGGAGTTTGTGGATCTTGGGAATTATACCCTTACGAGGGTCATGAGACAACTTGATGGAGCACTGTGAATATAGCTCGACATGGATGGTTTTCTAATACTACAAGAGGATCTTAATTTAGGAGTTTGGAGAAGTGGAATCTGGGAACTTGGGAATTCAACTCAAGAACTACACCTTTATGAGGGTTACAAGGCAGCTTGATGGAGTTCTACCTGGTCAAAGAACTATTTCAAAGAGAAAGCTTTTGAAGAATGTGTGACTCTATTTAGTTTTGTTATTTTAATCTTCTGTCAATATGTTTGTTTTTGTTTTTGTAGTGTAAGCCTTAAGAGGGGGTATAAGAATATAAGGCTTATTATTTATTATTAAGTCATTATTAGTTATGTATTAACTAATGAACGGTTGTAACCACTTCAACCATTGATCTGAAAATGGGGTATTTAAACCGACTTATTTTCCCGCTCCATCGGATACCTTTAAAATTTCCCAATTACGTGATTATGGGTTAAATTAATTGCAAACACACACACACACATAGCGGAAAGCAAAACCACAAAATCACAACAGCAATAAACACCGGGATGATAATAGAGTTTGTCCCACAATGGACTACATCTCCGAGTCCGCTCAAATGATGAACTGATATATAACTAATGCAAAAATAAAAAAATCTTACATCAGTTAACTGCTTACGGTCAGCAGCGTCAATCGACCGGATCGAACTCAACACTATCCGTCTCGACGACAACTTGGCTCCGTGATACGGGCTCTTAGCTCGACCAGCAATAAGGATGTATCATCTCTCTCGATGGTGGCGCAATGCCCCAATACAAAGACCCTAGTCTATGAGATGATGATGTCACGCAATATGATATCTACGGCTCTATGGCCTCCTTCGCAATTAAGTCACCGAAATGATGAGCTCTCCGTCTCCAAGCAATGATGTCGGCAGACTCTCTAGTCTTCGTGTCGATCAGGTAGCTCTTTGGCTTGACGACGGCTCTCTAGCACTATGTCAACCGATGGGCTCGACCTCTTGATGACCTTGTTGGATCCAAAATTCGACCGGCACATGGGCTTGCATCATTACAAGATCATTCAGCTTACTCGCCTAATATTGTCGTGTACAAATTTGACTTTCCGACCGAAACGACAATAATGCCTCTAAAATGGGCTCTATGAGCGATAATCCCCATATCAAGCAACTCCGGGCAATAACTTCCATTCTCAAGATTCAAGGTGCGTGATCATCTCCCGTTCTCGGGCTCTGCATCAATCGACTCCAAGAAAATCCCCGTCTTGACTCTTGTGGGCTCTTTGAGTTGTCTTCATGAACTCTGCTCCATGAGTTCCGCCACAAACTCTTCTTCACGAGCTTCTATGAGCTTTGTCATGCGCTCCGCCATGAGCTCTACTCCAAGAGATTTTAATAGCTCCTTGCGCTACTCCATGCGCTCCGTATGCTATTCTCTCGTGCGCTTTACAAACTTATTTGCATTGTTCCATGCGCTCTGCAACATCCGACTCCATGAGCTCTCGTGGCTGCCCTGCCTTCCAACTCTTCTCCGCGAGCTTCAACCGCCTTACGCTGCCGAGCTCCTCCTCATGGCTCGAGAGGATTTGAGTTGTTTAGAGTTGAATTAAAAATGCCATGGAGTGGGGGCCTTTTATAATCCTCCATAGACCCAAAATGCATGGATAAATAATTTATCCTTTGGGATTTATAAAATTTCCCGTAGCATTTAGAAACTTCCACCATATAGCTTGGGATGAATATAATCCCAAAATAATCCTGTGGCATATAAAAAGTATAGTCTTAATAAAATAGGTTTGGACGCTCCCTTTAACCGCGGATGCTTGGTGGGATGTCGATTAAATCCCATATTTGATGGGAATCAAATATCCTAAGCCTTTTAAAGGCTTCCACCACCCGTATAGCTCGGCCATAGACCGCTTGGCATGTATGCTTCGGTCTGCTCCATATATGGCGTGGCATTTGCTTGATAGGTGGCCTTGCCACATCACGTGGTCTCCTTGCAATGATAGAATGGTCATCACTTGGTATGTGAGTCAGGTAGGTGGGCATTGTGTAACTCGACCCTTAGCTCGATCACAAGCTCGCCCATGAGCTCGCTCAACTCGGTCCATGGAATATTACTCTACTCATAACTCAAATCGTAGCTTGCCAATCAGCTCACCTAGTATCTTGATGATGCAGAGCATCACCCCAACTTTGTAAATAGGTGGGCATTGTGTAACTCGCCCAACTCGACCCTTAGCTCGATCACAAGCTCGCCCATTAGCTCGCTCAACTCGGTCCATGGAATATTAAGCTCTACTCATAACTCAAATCATAGCTTGCCAATCAGCTCACTGCATCTTGATGATGCAGAGCATCATCCCAACTTTGTAAATAAGCTTATTTTTCTTTGTTGAGTGATTGAGTGAGGTTTTGCAGGATCAATAAGCTTTGTGAAGGCATTAGGAGTCAGTAGAAGATTGAATTTCCAATTTAATATTTCCCTCCAAGTTGAAGGATTTGAAAATTTGAATTACTTATGAAGGTTTTGTAAGGGTGAAACAAGTTTCAAAAGGCTTAAAATACTTGAGAAAGGTCTATTCATAGGTTGAAAAGGTATTTACACTCATTGTAAAAGTAAATCTTATTTTAAGTTCATCTAGAAGCTGCCTATACGTTGGAGAAACAACTTAGCTAGAGATAAGGGTGGAAAGAGAGATTGTTGGTCTATTTCAAGCTCAAGATTAGGTAGAGACCTATTATTATGTAGAGATGGTTGTGGATAGAGTTAAATCAAGAAAACAAATAGTGGAAGGTCAAATCAAGAGTAAGAGGGAGTGGGAGAGGAGTGAAGAAGGCCTTTAGGCCTGTATTTGTAAATGAAGACTATGCAAGAATCAATAAAGAAGTCATTTAAGGTCAAGGTATGTTCCCTGGTAGAGAACTTATCGATTTCAGCCATATAATTCTAGACTCTTTTTATATGTTGATGTTTTAGTTTATACAAGATAATGATCAATTGAGTAATCTTTCATGTATGCACTGTTCTTCATCTATGGTCTGTGCACTGGTTTAAAGAAAGCTTATAGTCTAGGATAATAGGAGCATTTTGAAGACATGTTTATAAAAGAAGAAAGTTTCCTCATGTTGGCACAGAGATAATATGGTGAAGTTTTGCCTTGAAATCATTATGTCAGAAGAGATATCTTGAGTTTACAATGAAAGCTACCTGTGTTCTTATCATTTGCAATGGAATTCTAAACAAACCTTAGTGTATAGACCTTAAGGAGCATTTGCAGATCTAAATCCCTAAAGGAAAAAGCTATAGAGGAGCATCACAGAGCTTATCCACCTGGAATTGGGTTGTGAAGAGGTTCAAAAATAAAGATGAGTCCATTCTTCTTCTATCGGGTTGACTGTAACCCTTAACTAGGGTTTAGATTGAAATCCCTGTATCTTGGGCATTAAACAACCTCAGGAGCTAAAAATTGGTACAAATCATCTAGGGGAGTCTATTTCAGGATACAAAAAGTGTGATAAAGTTTCATGACTGCAGAAGTGAGATCTTCCTGACAGTTCTCTAGGAGCATGTTATAATCTGCCAAGGCCTAATTCTAAATAGTAAATTGTGAACTGTACAAAACCCACAAGGAGTGGAGGGATAAAACTTGGGGGTCTTCTTTAATACAATAAAGGGTATCTAAAAAAGTTAACAGTAAGGAGAGGAGTTAAGTCATATGAGAATTACACCTAGATTTACCCCTAAACAGACCTAAATGACAGTTTAAGACAGGGTGCATAGGTTTTCAAGAAGAATTGTATATTATGAAAAACACAAAATTACATATTCGGCTGTGCCAAGCCTGAAAACTATTGGTCCAAGCTTGAGCATCATACAACAAAAATCTTGACATAAATGCAATTGAATGATTTCCCATTGGAAGATACATGGAGAATAGGTGCTGAACAGGTAAGTGAGGTGCTTTTATCTCAATAATTCATGTTCTAACCTTGTGAAGGGTAGTTGAAACCGTATGGTGAAAAGGCTATAACAGTAGCATTATATAAGTGATCATGAGTTGAGATTGAACACCTATTGAAAGGAGTGGGCTATTAGACAGATTAAGATCATTTGCAGGCACAACTAACCCTCTATAAGTGCAATCCAATGAATTGTTTGTATGTATTGATCTTCCACAGACAAGAATACAGTTACATCTATAAGGAGAAACAAGAAACATATATAGTGTTTAAGTGACTGAGCATTATTTGTGGATACTAATGCATATTTTCAAAGTTGTACAGTCTTCTTGATATCAGGAGCGTCCATTGGCAATTTTCTTATGCAGAGCTGTGGGAACACAATACTTAAACAGTCAAGAACCAATTTTGAGATGAGTAAGAACGAAACTTGATGGCATGATGTTATACTTGGATGTGAATGAATCTTGAATGATGACATCTCAGTCTCCTTTGTAACTGTACTAGAAGTGAATAGAGCATGGTCATACAAGAAAGGTTGAGAGATGCATGAGCATTGTTATAAGTAGAACAAGAACCATATGTTACTCATATTGTTAATGAAGGTGGATGCAGGTACAGTCAACAAGGAAGGGGATTGAAGTTGATGCTACTTGGTTGGAAACATCAACCAAAGTCAAATTCATTGTTCAAATTCTTAAAATCCAAATTTTGGGAAATATAATCACTTAAGAAAAATGATCCTATTGCATGCTTATAGATAAAGGTTCTTGATCTTATGATCTCATTATGCAAGACAGGACTGTGGGTGTATGAAATCAGGTTACTACATGACTATGTCATCACTTGATGGTGATAATGTGGTGTAATTGAAAACCACGATGTAATACGACATTTGGGCCCCCTCCGAAACAAGAGTGGACTCCGTAGTTGATTTTTTACGACTGTTGAAGACCGGATGAAAAGACAAACTTTTGCCACTTCATTTTTGCTCCTCCAGAATTCCGCACAACGCCACTTGTTGACTGCATGTCGATCCTTTTGCGATTTCATAATATGCCCTGGCGCTGCTGTACCTGTGCCTGTTTGTCTGCCAACATCTTTTCTCGCACGGATGATATCTTGCACAAAGGTGTCCGTTCTAACCCATTCAAAATGCGCTAGAAAACTAACTATGAGCTCTTCTATAAGCAACAGGTTCTGGGAGATTTTGGGAACATCCAAAGCATGAGTTGACCTCCGGATCAACCAAATTGAAACTATCTCTTGCATAATAAAATGACGGACACTCAACTTACAATGTGTACATTCTAATTCCTCTTTATTATTTCTTTGTTTACATCTTATAATAAAAAGAGTATCTCTCTGCTCTTATGGAATATTTGGAAAGAAATAAATAGTAGAATTTTCTAGCAAATCAACAAAGACGGATCTTATGTATGGGAAAAAACTAAAATCAATATAGCTGAAAGTCTAAAACACAAAATATCTTTGCCCCAAACTCTTTCTACGGAATGGCAACATATATGCAATCAGGTATCTCTTGATCCTAGGGATGCTTCTATGCCCCATTTTCATATTAATAAGAAAATTGTAAGAGAAAGTCAATTGAAAGACCCTACTTTGGGTTATGGAAAACTGAATACAGATGGAGCTTCCAAAGGAAATCTAGGAAGAGCGGCTATGGGAGGCATTGGTAGAAACAAGGAAGGTGATGTGCAATTCCTTTTTGCAGAGAATCTGGGTATTACTACCAATAATCTTGCGGAGGTGAAAGCGGTTTATAAAGGCATGCAAGAGGCTTTAAAAATTGGGTGGCAGAAAATTCAAATTGAAGCAGACTCTCAAATCATTATGAAGTTGTTGTCTGAAAATAATGTTGGTTCTTCTCCCAACTGGCGAATTGCTAAAGAGGTTTGGAAGATAAAAACATTGCAGGAGAAATTTCAAGAAGTTCAGTTCAATCACATTCCTCGTGAAAGGAATAAAGTTGCAGATGGCTTGGCTAATTGGGCCCTAGATAATAAGAATCTTCTTTGCTATGGCTTGCCTCCTACATGGTGGTCCAACAAGCTCCAAGAAGACATCAGATATATTCTTAATCTTGATTCTTCGTTATGATTATTTCTTCGGCTTTACTTTTGTATAATGCTCAAGCTTGGACTAATAGTTTTCAGGCTTGGCATGGCCAAATATGTAATTCTTGATTTCCATCTAATATAAAGTTTTGTTGGTTTTCATAAAAAAATAGTATGGAGAAGATGAAAACACCGGCAAGCTAATAAAAGACTATCTAGCAGATAAAATTCAATGGGTAGGGCATACCACCAAGCGAGTAGAATTGGAAAAATGATTAAGGGTGGAAAAATGATTAAGGGAGGAAGAAATGGGACTATAAGAGTTATCTTTAAAAACATAGAAGACGAGAACAAATTATTAAAAAAATATATATTTCTCCAAGACATAGAATTTTACATAGATGAAGACTTAACCCCAATATAGCTAGAAGAAAAAAAAAGGAATTGGAGAAAATAGTAACGGAATGGAATGTAGGAAAAGTGGCATGGTTGTATAATCGAAAAGCTCAATTTAGTGAAAAAATGTCACACGATAAATAGGAAGGTGGGGCTCCCAAGGAACATCTTACAATGGTAAGATGGAATTGTAGAGGCTACCCTCGAGGAGAGGTCCTAGGTTGGGGTCCATAACAGAGGGACAAGATATCATTGTTCTTGTTGAAAGATATGAACATGATGGCTGCAGAGTTCCAAATTTTGCAAGATATAAGAAGGTTTTGGTTTAGAATGAAAGAATGGCAATTGGCAAAGGGTGTGGAGGAGTGACAATTCTAGTAAGAGAATCAAGGGGAAGAATCATAAAAGTGGAAAAGGAAGATCCAAGCAATCGGTACATATGGATGAAGATAATGGACAACGAATCAACAATCGGTCTTGTTTCTTGTTACTTCGCACCCCGTGGTTCAAAATCATAGGAGAAAAAGAGCATAGATTATGAGGATCCATATGCATCATCGATTTATAGATACATTAGTTTATAACACCTTAGGGGAGGTCATTCTAATGAGGGATTTTAACACAAGATAAGAAAATAACCAGACTCTTTACCTAAGAAACAAAGATGGGGTGAAAAGCAAGCAACCCGTTGTGGCCAATGGAAGAACAGAACCAGAAATGGAAAAGGGTCTCACAAGATAGGAGAGGGGTATACACACTATGGAGCATAATTATTTGGGTATGCAGCCTTTACAATTTGATCATATGTAATGGCATAAAAGCATGGCCAAACTCAAGGAACATCACATGTAAAACATACAATGGTCAAAGCGTTTTTTATTATGTTATTTTTTTGCAGAGTATTATTATGAAGCCAATAGAGCTGGAAGTGGGGCGCGGCCCTATAGAATTAAAATCTGATCACAATCCAATATATGTAAAGATTGGTATGCAAAGAGATCGTCAACAACAAGGTAAGCTCCACCAAATCCAAAAGAAAATGGTGCCTACATGAGAAAAGCTACACTATGAGCTAGACCAAGATAATGGCAACCCCCCATAATTAATACAATGGCTAAGCTCTTCTCCACAAGGGATATTAAGAAAGGGATTAAGAAGCTAGCAGTAGGTAAAGTGCGCGACATAGATGGGTTACGTATAGAATATCTAAAGTGGGGTTCAAAACTCTCACACCACACATCAAAAGTATATTCAATGGGGTCATTCCGAATGGTTTTCCGGCAGATTGACAATTGGTGTTATCATCCCTCTTCAAAAGTGGGGATATCAACAATACATCAAACTATTGTACGATAATGATTAATCCTCTTTTGGGGAGTATGATAGAGTGCAAAATCAGCAATCGGGCGTAAAAGGAAGGGAAGAGGGCAAAGGACAAGCAGCCTTCCGGCTAAAACACTCCACAGTTGATCACTACATGACTCTTAGACATTTGATTGAGAAAGTATGAGATAAACACGAGAAAGAAGTTTTTTGCTATTTCGTTGATTTCAAGAAATCATTTGACAAAGAAACTCGAGATCATAATGGAAGAGTTAGGAATTCTCAAGATGTGCAGGCAGCAATTCACAGTGCTCTATGATTAGGTTCGAACCAAAATCACAATAGGGAAAGGATTATCAAAATGCTTAGGGAGCAACATTGGCGCCAAGCAAGGTTATCCGTTATCCCCCACTTTGTTTGGGCTATACATAAATAAGTTAAGAGAAGTGGATAAATAAATAGGGAGGTGGGGGTGTCTACTTAGCCAACTACTTGTAAAGTTGCTCCTATATGCAGATTACCATATCTTAATGGAAAAACAGCACACACTGCTTGAGATGGCACTTGAGATGTAATGTCCCCCTTTTTAAATAAAAATTAAAATAAAGGAAATTTGATTTGCACATGTGAGTTTAAAAATCAAAATATATTTTAATTGTGCAAATCAAAAATAAGAAAGAAAAATCGATTACCTTGGGATAATAATTATTTATTTTGAAGGTGAATAAAGTGACTAAGCAAGTCGCATTTTTCTGGGAATTATTTAATGATTGTTATTTAGAATAAATCGATTTATTCTAAGCATGGGTCGATCCATATGGGCCCCATTTGATTTAATTTCCCCATGCATTTAATATTTGTTTTGAGTGTGTTTTCCAGTAAATATTAAATAAAAATTCTCTCCTAGATTTTGGTACCAAAATGGAAGAGCCTTGAGATCGAAAGTAAAAAAAGATATAAAAGAAGATGATGGGCACTCCTTTTCGCATGTTGACGGTTATTATAACTTATCTTCATGCTTGAAGAGGGATGTATGCCCACTTGTGATCAAAAATAAAAGGTGTTCATCAACACCACCAATTGTGAAGTGTGTGTGCCCTTTGAGAGCTATGAATTGATGAGTAATGTGCATTTATATTCCATATATGTGAAGCACCATTTTTGGGAAGAGTTCAAGCTTGTTTTAAGAGGGTTTTGAGAGTGATTTATGGTGAATGCAATTTATTATACGCTATTGGTTTTCCCTTAATGAAATTGACTTGCCTAGGTAATTTTAAACTTGTTTGGAGGTGTTTCAAGTGCTCAAACACTTGTTGTTCATTCCAAATTTTTAGTAAGCTCAAATCGACTTGATATGAAGCATTTTGGCATGATTTAATGAGGTTACACAAGAAAGTTACAATCTGATTTATTTTTGCATCTAATTGGGGCATATTGTGATCATTTTAACAATATTTTGGATTGTTAACACTGCTGGAATATATTTCATGCAAATCAACTTACCTGGGTATTTGATGACGGTGTTTTGGAAGTGTTTTGAAGGGTTTTCCAAGCTGATGTTATAAACTATTTATTGCAGATCTGAAACAGCATTTATTGGGTTAGGAAGTGAAGGAAAAAGAGTTTGAATAAATTTAATTATTTGTCCCTAACCCTAAATGACTTGTTCTACATGATTTGGGGTTGGTTTCAATTGGTGAAAAAAATTATTGTTGGTTCCTTTGAAAGCTCCTAATTTAATCTTCCATCTGCAATTGGTTTCATGCAAAAAGAGTCAATATTAAGGAAGATATTAATTTTTGAAGTTTGCAGTCATTTTCAGCAGTTTTAATTTATTTTTCTACTTCTACAATTTAATTGGTTAAAGAAGTGTTAATTCCAACTAAATAGCCCATCTGAACCCTTACCTTAGCTCATTCCAACCCTATTTGGGTTGTATTGAAGCCGACACTGGGTTAGTTGAGGTGAACCTAGAAGGGTTTCTCTTCTAAGTTTACTTTCATTGCAAGTAAATTAATAAAATTTGATTAATATCCCAAAAGGGGATATTACATGAGAGCTCTAGAATTATTTTGTCAAGAGGTAGGGATGGAAGTGAACATCAGCAAAACCAAGGTCATGATCTTTACCTTGCAGGGGAAAGAAGCAAATAAACTTTGTACTTGAAGGAAGCCCTTTGCAAGTGGTGGATGAATATAAATATCTTGGCCTCAATTTTCACAGGCAATATTAGCTAGGAGACGTGTAGGACAAAAAGGAATACAAGAAGGTTGGAAGGATTTATACTGTGTACAAAACAGATGCAGAATGCAAAATACTAGGATTGGAAAACCAAGAGAGCCTCGTCAAGGTTTTTGTAATACCGGCAGTAGTGCCCTATGGACGTGAAGTTGGAGCAGCAACACATCAAAACATAAAGGAAGCAGGATAGAGAGGATTCAAAAGCATCTAATCACAAGCATCCTTAAAACTAAAACACCGGTTCCATATGAGATCTTATTAGCTAAAGCAAAGTTTTCCCGTTGGGAACATCGGAGTTGATCCGGCCGCTAAGTTACCTAAATAGAATGGAGAGCATGGAGTCTCGCCACTAGCCCAAAATGGTAGTGGAGGAAAAGTTAAGCAGAAGAAAAGAAGACATGGATGAAATAAAATATCAAGTGGAGGAGTAAATGGGACATTAGCATGCAAGAGTGCCCATACACCAATGAGGAAATAAAAAGGTATGTGAGAGAGAAAGTCAAGATAATCATGTGGACAAAGGAGCTTGGGCAAATGAAAAAACACTACATCACGTAATTCAATTCCACTTGTGACCACATGCAAAAAGCATGTATGGAAATTTAAATAAATCGAAGGTGAAAATATTGATAGCTCAATCAAGGACTAGCTCACATTGCCTAAGTGCAAGACTAGCAAGTGGAAACGCCTAAGGAAGATCGGGCGAGATAGAACATGTCATTATTGCTGAAGATCAGACTGCTTCGATCCAGTACGGGCTTAAGATTACGGCTAAACGGAAAATTTTTAAAAACCTCGGGTATGGTACGCTTTTGGGTATGTTTTATGGGTGTGTGTGTAAAACTATAAATTTTAAGAAGCATTTGCATACATATTGAAATTTAATACTCATACATTGCATACTTCATGAAATTTAATACTCATACAACTTAAAATCATTCATAGAACATGAAAACAAATTTGAAATTTCCAATACTTTGAGAATTGAGACTTGAGTTTGTATTGATTCATAATGTTCAAAACATAATAGTTAATAACATAATACATTCAAGTTCTCAACTTCTAGAGCATATCATCTAGATGATCGTCAAAATCATCTTCATGGATGGCACTTGCAACTCCACTCCCACTAGCTCCACTTTTGAACCCTTGTGAAGGGCTCCCTGGAAGTTCGTCATCAACGCCAAGAAGTGAAACATTGGACAAACAAGTAGCAGAAGCTTCAAAGTCTGTGTTTTCAGGTTGGAGGTCCCAAAGCTTGTTAGGACCACTAGTATACTCTTCCGTCTTGTGCGTTAAGAGGCGCAAGTTGGAATGGAATGAACGTATACTAGATCCTCAGCCTTCTTCGATGCCAATATGGTGCGTTTGGCTGAGTGGATGAAACCATAAGTACTCCAGTTGCGTTCTACAGAAGAATTACTAGCCACCTATCACAAAAACAAAGTATTATTAATATAAAAAGAATGATATCATTTTGAATTTTAATTCTTAATTGGTAATTAAAATATCAAATAACAAGTTATAAACTTTATACCTGTGAGAGCAATTTGATCGCAATTGGTCGTAGGTACTTGGCATCATGGCCATGTACAGTCCACCACATGATTGGATCCAAGATGGCTTTGTCACAAAGAACCTCTATCTCTCTCATGCTACCTTGTCCAATTACAAACATTGCCATCTCATGGCGGACTGCACTAGATATAGCTGGATCAGGAAACAACCTCCTGAATGTTGTCCTCGTCCCATTTGCAACCTCTTGGTCATCATATGGTCGCTGCCTACCAGGTATCCCAACTATTTCACTGCTGTAATATTTGGGATTTAAGGCATAAGCAAGGAGATGCAATGAGGTGGTCATTTTGTTCCACCTTTTCATGACCACATTTTTAACTTCATTGTAAAAGTTTTCCTCAGGGTCCTGCTCTTTGGCTTGTATGATATCTTTGATTTTTTCAAGCATGGAGTCAATGCCATCATATATTTCTCCAATGCAAGCATTATCTTTGTCTACAAATCGTATCATACTTAGAATAGGCTCCGTGAAACTCAACAAATATTCAACTTTTCCCCACCAATCATCATCAAGGATCCATGTTTTTATCCTTTGGGCTCTCTCTGTGTTAGCTTGCCTCCAGACGGTCCAAACATTATCAATCACCATGCCACCCAAAGCACGTCTCACCTTCACAAGTCTCAAAACAAGTGTGTGAGAGGCAAACCTAGTCTCAACAACCTATTAAAAAAGAATGGAAACAATTCAATAACAACACAAATTGAAATTGATTTAAAATCAAATATTAAATTTAAAATGAAAAATTTAAAAACTTAAAAAGTAAAACTTATAAGTTATGGCTCATGAGTTGTTCCTTTACCTTCAACAACTCCAACTTTGAGAATCTTCTGAATATGGCTTGAGACATGTGATGGTTGGTGACAAACATCTAAATCTCGTTTGCCTCCGTGTAGATTTGCTCAATCCATGCAATTTTCCCAATCTTCTACAACATTAGATTCAGGGAGTGTATTGCACATGGTGTCCAAAATATGTGCTCATACCTACCCTCTACTATCACCTCTGTTGCCTTGCAATTTTTGGCATTGTCTGTGATGACTTGAACAATGCTCATGGGCCCACTGACTCAATAGCCTCAATGAGAATATTTGCAATGAACTGGGCATCTTTTACTTCCCCCTCACAATCAATAGCCTTCAGAAACATTGGCCCTTTAGGGCATACTGCAATAATGTTGATGAGAGGTTTGTTTCTAGAGTCTTTCCATCCATTTGAGATAATAGAGACTCCTGATTCAGTCCAAGAATCTCTAATTGGTTGTAGAGATGTTTGCATGTGTTGCACTTCTTTTGCCAAAATAGAAGTGTAAACCTTATTATAGTTGGGGCTTGTATACCCTTGTGGTGCCTCACTAATGCCTCTCACCATCTCGGGCGCCAATAAGGTGACCTCAAGACATCAATGGTAACCCATATGCAAATATACACCAAGCCTCCAATTCATCTGCAATTTCTCTCTTCTTAATGTTAAATGTTTTTTCTAATGGCCCTTTTGTTCTCTTGCTTGATGGGGTATCTTCATCAAAAGGGGAACCAACTAGAACAATGGGCTTTCAAAGATTAGTCTCAATGAAATGATGAAATGATGGTGTTTGGTGTTGGTGGTTTTCTCATAGTCCTATGTTGTAAAGAAATGGTTCTAGAGCGAGCTCGTGTTATTTCAAAGTTTGCATCCTCTTGCTCTTTTAGGTACATCGCTATTGTTTTCTTTTATACCTTCTTTGCACGCTCTAATGCCTATTCCCGATACCCCGCTTACATGAGCTCTCAAACGGGTATATGAGGATTCAAATGTGGTGGCACAATGGGGGCACGTCCAAACACGACACCACCACCGACAACAAGCTCTAACACTTCCACATGCCTCCATAAAGGAGAATGAGGATCCATTTTCACTGTCAAGCCACTCGAAACATTTCCTTGCCCCACTAAAGTCAACTCGATGCCATGATCAGTAGGTTTAATTTGTTTTAACCTACAATAAGAGATATTTTTAAAACATTGCTAAATAATTTAATTAAAAACAACAAATACAAATTAGAAAATTAATTTGTTAACCCATACACGTCAATCTCTGATTCTGATCACCAAGTTCACCATAAATGGTGTGAGGTGAGAGCATACACAGAGGGTAGACGTTTAAATTTTTAACAAATTCAATTTAAAACTTTAAAATAAAATAAAAATGAATACATAACTAATTAAAAAATTAAATAGTTAGCCCTACACGTCAATCTCTGATTCTGATCACCAAGTTCACCATAAATGGTGCAAGGTGAGAGCATACACAGAGGGTAGACGTTTAAATTTTTAACAAATTCAATTTAAAACTTTAAAATAAAAAAAACGAATACATAACTAATTAAAAAATTAAACAATTATAACCCTACACGTCAATCTCTGATTCTGATCACCAAGTTCGCCATAAATGGTGCGAGGTGAGAGCATACACAGAGGGTAGACGTTTAATTAAATAGAACTTCAATATTAAACTTTAAATACGAAAAAATTAATTAATATATTATATTTTAAAAACCGTAAAATAAATAAATATTAAAAACAAATTTAGATCATGATCAATAATCATGAATGATGTGTTTGAAACACATCATTCATGATATTGATCATTGATCATATACAAAACATTGCTCAAAAGATTTTTAAAAAAAGAATGCATGAAAAATACCTAGAAAAATCCTCCTTGTTTGTAGACTTGCTTCTCCTTCTCTCTTTCTCCTTCAAGCTCTATCCCTCTTTCCTTCAAGCTCTCTTTCTCTCCTCCAAGCTCTCTCTTTCTCCTTCAACCTCTCTTTCTCTCCTTCAAGCTCAATATTAGCAAAATAGCAAACAATGAGTGTGTGAATAAAGTAGAGGGATTGGGTGTATAAATAGGTGTTTGGGGGGGTCTTTTAGGGTTAGGGTAGAATTAGGTTGCTTTATTTTTAAGAAAAAATGCTTAGTATTTTTTTAGTTACATAAAAACGGTTTTTACGTGGGTACGTACCCACAGGGCCCGGCACGCTTTCCATACCCGAGTGTATCTTGTCCCTATGGGTACGCACCCACTACGCCGCACCCGTACTTCAGCACCAAAACGCTTTCAGCCGGGTAAGAGGCGGGGGGACGCTTCGCAAGTGCGATCTAGCGTTGTTGTACTTTGATGTTACTAGAGATGGAATGGCACTACATCATGGAGTGCACAACCTACAAAGATATCCAAATCAAGTACACCGACATCTCAAAGATGACTTTTGACTGTCCTATTCAAGAGGAGAGATTCGCAAGCACAACTGATTTTTTTATCACAATTCATAATAGAGTATACAAGATTAAAAAAGAAATGGATATCACACAAGCTTAGCTCGGGCAGCTTCTTTCGAGGGTGCTTGTGCACATCACAACTTTGTTATTATCCTTTTGGTCCCATAGACGCCTTGTCTCATTGACATTATTAAAAGCATTCAATTCAATTCTCACACCTAATATAATAGACTTGAAACTAAAACTATGTATGTCTACATATACAACAAATTACATATAAGGCTTGTAGAGCCATATCAATCAGATCCGGTAGTATTGTCCATTCCAAGCATCAAAATGGACCCATAACTAGACCGTCCGACAAATTGGTTCAATAAAAACATGCAAGAATGCAATCCAAAATATAATATAGAATGCATATACTTTGTAGAATTCAGCTATGGGACAACCCTACATAGGCCAAAAAATATTAAAAACTGGAAAAAATTACTACCATGTTAATCATATTTTGGTAGGATCAATCTGTAATGTCCCCTTTTTCGAATTGATCCAATTGAAGGCTTTTGCCAATTAAAGAGAGTCTAAAATATAATCCAGAGGGCTTCCTTGTTCATCTTCGCCTTCCCATGGGCAAGAAGAAGATGAACAAGGGAAGCCCTTGGATTATATTTTAGACTCTCTTTAATTAATAATTATATTTTTCTTTGTATTTTTCCCAATAAAGCAGGTCAGTTGTGTTGAGAGCTTTTAATTCAAGCTTAAAAGATAAAGTAATCTTCTAATAGAGGTCGGTCTTGGGGAAATCTTCCTTAATGACTCTTGCGCCACCTTAAGGATATATAAGGGGTCACATAGGCTCCTTTTGGGCATGTTTTTGGCTAATATACTTTTATCTATTTGGTTCTAGAGCTGGTTGCTCTATTCCAATCCACTAAGGGGTGAAAATCCATTAGTGTGGCAAGCAAGGAGGATAAAACCCTTCCTTGTTGAAGGTTGGAGAACGAAAACTCTCCAATTTGGTGGTGTTAAGGACTTCTACGAAGACTATCTCGCTGATTGGGCAGCTAGGGCATCAAGGAGAAGAATATCAAGGGTTTATCATTCATTTTGGCTCCCTCTCCTAGGGTAGCGACTTGGGTGTGAGTGTGTTTGGGTGCCTTCTAGGGCACGTTTTGGCATTCCAAGTTGATATTCAGATTTCTACATATTTATAAGGCTGATCTATCATTTATTTGGCATTTGTTGGGGTTTGGAGACCTCACTTTCAGCTCATTTTGTGGACTGTATTGCTGCTGTCATTAAATTAATTGCAGCTGGGTGTAATCACTTATTTTCTCCATTCTTTTGATGTAATTTGGATTGATAAATATTGTCGTGGTTTAATTAATTATTTAGAAGCATTTTCAGTTGTTATTACATGATTAAATGTCGATGTGAAGTCCGTAGAGAGTTCACTGCCTTAGAGGACTGATTATTGATTATTTTAATAAAATTGAAGCATATTTTCAGTCATTTTCAGATCGATGCTCATTGGCTGATGGTGACTTTCAGATTTGGTTCATTAGGGTTTAGGCTAAACCCTTACTCTTGGTTTCAGCCCTAGAAAGGGACATTACACAATCCCACTCCTTGTCATATTTGACAAAACTATTTTGTGTTTTTGCCATGGCATCTCAAGGTCCTACTACATGGAGTGAACTTGCTGTCCAAGTTTTTCCAATGTCCCCAACATTTCCTCATGCTTACAAAACAGCTCCTCAATCTGTTTTTGGCAACTTCCTATAAAGGGAAAGTCTATGCTGGCCAATACTCGAGAAGTTTAGAAGCCTCTCTACATCCCGTTATGCTCCCGACAAGGGAAGATTTACTCTCCACTATCAAAACCCTTAAACTTTTAATCAAAATTAGGCTCCCAAAGGCCTTAGGAAAATAGAATTCTATGTCCCTATTTAGGTCTTTTCTCATGAATTAAGCTCGTTAGAAGAGTATATTTCTCTTCCTCGAAAATTTCTAGTATGAGCAAGTTAATATGATGGTTTCCCTCAAAGGATGCTCCTTATCAACAATCCAACCCGTAGACTAATTGACCTCCCTATAGAAGTGAAGAAAGATAATCTTCTAGAATTTGGACTTAATGGTCCCATTATGCTCCTCACAAGGAAGGTTTACTCTCCACCTGTCAAAGCCCTTAAACTTTTAATCAAAATTATGCTCCCAAAGGCCTTAGAACAATAGCCTTTTATATCCCTAGGCAATTGTCCAAGATGACCAAGTTAATATGATGGTTTCGCTCAAAGGATGCTCCTTATCAGCCATCCAACCCACAAACTAATTGACCTCTCTATAGAAGTGAACAAAGCTAATATTCTAGAATTTGGACTTAAGGGTCCTAACCTTTGGGCTATCTACTTCATACAAAAATTGGAACACAAAAAGTGACCATATATGTGCAAAAGAAACCATTTGTAGAGAATTATACACGGCCATCATATTCACAAATCAACACAACATCTTCACCCCTCTACCCTCTATATTCTTTATATGGAAAACAGCCCCATCTAACTATATAGTGATAGTGCTAGGTCTTTATCAGTATATAGAAGGGGGCATTTCTGCCCATATATAGAAAGGGCCCTTCTCTCTCCCCCATATATAGAGAGGTGGGCCTACAATAAATTAGATTGTTGGGGGAGATGCCATATATCTAGATAGTCCACTTGTCTGGTCCTTCCCCATAAATTGCCCATATCTATCTCTAGGGGTTGGCTACACACACACACACACACATACCATCCGAGGTTTCCCTCTAATTCGGCATTGTGAGATAGGGGAGCACCGCATCTACTAGAATATAAGGCTTACAATTTAGCATTAAGTCAATATTAGTTAAGTGTTAACTAATAAATGGTTGTAACCACTTCAACCATTTTGTAACCATCTCTTACATAATAAAATGATGGACACACAATGAATAATGTGTGCATTCCAGTTTCTCTTCATCCGTTCTTTGTGCGCATTTTATAATATTGGTATCAGAGCCCCTTCGAGTACAAATTGCAAGTTTCAGGTTTGTATATGCCTGTATTGAGTGTTGTGTATGAGGGCACGAGAGGATAAACTCATGAAGGTGGTCGTGAGGGCCTGGAAAGTGGTCGCGAGGGCTGGAAAGACTCAGAAATGAGGTCACAAAAGCCAGCAAACTGAAAGACTACACTACTCGTGAATAACAAAATTATTGCACAAATCCTACCAACGAACTAGAGCACGTAAACTCAGTCATGAGTCTAGTCGCAAAGGTAAATACACTCCATCCCTGCCATTAATATCCCACTAATAGTCGTGAATCTTTGTTAGGGCACGAATGAAATCTACATACTATTTCACAAGTTTTATACAGTTGTAGAAGGGTTTTAGATTGTCTCAAACATTTTAATATTGCATACCAATCAAATTTGAGGACATATGAAGTGACCTAGGGCACAGTCCAGGTATTCATACTTATCTTTATTCACTTATTTTTTCAGTTTAAATAAATATTTCAGAATGCAGATCCTAGTAGAGAAATATTTTGGCTTCAACTTTCACACTTGGAAAGTTAAAATACAAATGCAATTAATGAATAAAAAATTGTGGGGAATGGTTAGTGGGAAAGAGCAATCACCTACAGATGCAACTAAATTATTGGATTGGGAGCAAAGATGATAAAGCTAAAGTCATTATTGGCCTTGCTCTCTCTAACTCTGAGTTACATCATGTAGACCTAGAAAAATTGTCCAAGGAAATTTGGGAAACTCTAAATAAGTTGTTTGGAGCAAAAGTTGTCAATGTAATTTTTTTGCTAAAACTTCAACTTTTTAGATTCAAGATGGCTAATGGAGTCACTATATCCAGCCACAAGCAATCAAAGATCTCTCCTAAAACAGCAGAAATTAATGCCAAGGTAGATGACGAGGATACCAAAGCCATTTTGTTAAACAATTTGCCTTCTAAATTCAACAAAGCATTTTTACTCTTAGTCAATTACCTTTTCAAAGTCTAGAAGATATGATTTCAGCTCTCTTAGCTGAAGAAAAGAGAACAATTGCAAGATATACAAGATGATCCTCAACCTGAGATGGCGTTATACTCAAGAAATAATCATAGAAGATCAAATAAAGATAGAGGGGAAATTGAATGTTACTACTGCAAAAATGAGGTCACGCAGCATGGAATTGTACCATTTGAGCCAATGATGTTCTCAAACGCATACCAAATGAAGTTAATGTAGCCATTAATGAAGATCCACCGGATGCTGAAAATGATGAAGAATACATATTTTAAAGAAGCCCCACACTTTGAAGACAGGAAGGATTTAGTGTAGATGAAGCTCAATATGGATTGCCACCCAGTTTGTTTGGGAGACTGTGAATCTTGGGAATTATACCCTTACGAGAGTTCTCGAGACAACTTAATGGAGCACTGTGGATGTAGCTCAACATGGATGTTTTTCCAATAATTCAGAGGTTCATGATTCAGGAGTTTGGGGATGTGGAATCCAGAACTCAGAATTTAGCTTGAAAACTATTCCTTTACAAAGGTTATGAGGTAGCTTATGAAAAGAGTGTGGTCATGTTTGGTTTTGTTACTTTAATCTTCTGTCAGTGTGTTTGTATTTTCTTTCTATAGTGTAAGCCTTAAGAGGGGGTATTAGAATATAAGGCTTACAATTTAGCATTAAGTCAATATTAGTTGCATATTAACTAATAAACGGTTGTAACCACTTCAACCTTTTTGTAACCATCTCTTACATAATAAAATGACGGACACATGATGAATAATGTGTGCATTTTGGTTTTTCTTCATTCTTTCTTTGTGCACATTTTCTAACAATATCATCCATCCCCATCTCCTTCATTTCGTTAATCAAGTGCCCCATAGAACTATAGGGACTCCTTAGGTTCCTCCATGCCATGAAGTGTATACTATAGTATCGCAAGGGCTTTAAGTTTGGAACCAATTCAATTCCTATCAACCAACGATGCAATGCAGTCCATAACTGAATTGGCTATATATAAATTTGACCTAACCGATTGCCCTCAATGATTGATATCAATGTTGGAATCCCATAAGATAAGTTGTTGGTCGACAAGTTGTTGGTCAAATGCAAGTTGTTCGTCATATGACTATGGAACCAATCGGCGTATTTAGGAACGGTTGATCCGAAGTGTGGAATCTCACCCCTATATAAGAGAATATGAATGTCTTCAATAATATATGTAGTAAGGTACTTGTTTATCCAAAATACCCCCCCCCAGGTTATTTCAATAACTTGCACTTCTGTTTGGACTTGGGCAGGTATAAGTCGATCAAAAATGGAGAAAATCAATGGAGACACTCCACTTCTACCTCGCCACCCTCGATTTCCATACTTGGCCAAAAAATTAGAAAAATGGATGAATTTGGGACAAGATCAGCCAAATTGGCATTTTCTAGAACAGGAGGAATTGTCCTTTTATTCCTCACGTTCCCCAGTTTACCGTAGAAGCCGATTGGGGGAGGGGTGTCAGTTGGATCGAACGAAGCGGCATCAGGGGAACAGACGGAACGCTCACATTCCGCGGTTCCCAACGGGCCGAGTTGGGCGAAGCAAGGCGGTGTTCCGGACAAAGCAGGGAATAAGGGAATGGAGAGAACATTCCCACATTCTCGTCGGCCGCCAACCAACCGATTCATCCGCCCTTTACACACAAACATTAAAGCGGTTTGTTACAGGCCGCAAGGTACCGCGTCGTATTTCTCCCGAGCTCCTAAACTTCAAATGGCCATAACTTTTGCCCTACAACTCCAAATTTCACAAAATTGAACTCGTTGGAAAGGTCTCAACATGAACTTCACCATAGAAACTAGAAATCTAGAATTTGGTGGGGTTAGGTTGGTGGAAAAGATGAAAAATAGTCACAGCGTTAAAGGAGTAGTTCCAGGTAGCTCAACTACCAAATTTGATGAGGTATCGTGCCCATTCCTTCTCCTACAAACAAAGTATCATGGGAGAATGATCTTAGCAGGGTGCCCATGCCTATTTTCAGACATTCAATGAATGATGTTGGTGGTTGAAGGCATAAATTTGAGTTTCCCTCTCTTTTCCCTTCTCTCTCTCTCCCATCCTCTATATATTGTGAAGTGATGCTCATTTGTAAAGATTGGACCCTTTCAGAATACAAGGGCATCATTCCAAACTGTTGCACAAGTGTTCTTCAAATTGTAGGCCTCGATTGGGACTTTGCAATGTGTTTGTCTTCTTCTTTCATTGTAATGATCTGTGCAACTTCTTAATGCAATAGAATTCATGTTTTGTGGCTATTATCTGCCCTAGCTTGTGTTTTATTGCATGTTTTTGCCTTTTCATGCATTTGCAAGTATGTTGTGTATGTCTTCTCACTTTGCAGGTTTATTTTTGTTGTGCATTGTGTGAGAATGGAAGTTTGAATGTTGCTTTGGACTGTGGCTCTCATGTCTGCCCTCTCCTCCTTCATTTTCTCCCATTTTCCCTCATTTGAGAGTGTCTTTCCCCTTGTTCTTGGTGTTATCACCTCTCTTTAGCTTAGGATTTCTATTTTATGCATTTCCCTCTCTCCCTGGTCCCTATGGATGTTAGATTAGGATTAGTAGTTGTATTTCCAATTTTAGTAGTTTAGCATTAGGAATAGGTAGAGGAATCAGCCTTCTCTGAAGGTTTGTCTCAAGCAAGCAAGTCCCACACTTGGAGACAGGTCCCATGTTACCCAATAACACCGATTGCTCATCCATGACAAATCGTAGAGTGTTGTTTTTCGGTGATAATAGGTACATGGTCTCCAATGTATACAAGATTGATTCACATATTACAATCAGCAAACACATGTATGGAGAATTCAAAGGATCTCAAGAGGAGAACTTTGAATGGTACAATCCAACTCTTACATGTACGAAGGGTGATAAGCAGTACGAAAGTTGACCATAATGGTCAATTTGTTTATGACATTAGCTACCCACCATAACTCAAAATTTTAATTAAGGCACTAAGTGAATTACATGGATGCGTAACATTCCTTTATTAATGACTTGATTTATTCAAAGTTGTATATAATGATGACAACACGTGAAAACACAACTTCACCCTAGATATAGCGATGTTTAGCTTAGTAGGAATTATTGTCAAAAACTAGACATTAGAAGTACGAGGAGCAAATGAAGAAGTAAGATATGGTGGTAACATATGAAAGTCAAGGCATATTGGTTTGAGTTGTACAAACATTGAAATGGAATGTGAAACAATCGTAGAAATGGTTCTTTCCTCAAAAGACCAATACGTAAAGAGACACCTCCGGGAGGCAATCGAAATTATGCACCACTCTAACAATATTAACGCGGATAATGGTTGGTTCATCAAGTAGCACTTGGAAACCTCTAATCCTCAGCCTCCCCAAATAGTTTTTCTTCCATTATAATGTTCTTATTTAATTAAAAACTTCTATAAGAATAAAAAAATTATCAACCTCCCATATTTTGGCTTCTCGCTTTTTACCTTAATCCATTTGATTTTGGGTTTTTCTCTCCTTTCAAAATCTTAATTAAATTTAAAAATAATATTACATTTAAAATTAAAATTAAATATCCATCATTTTTTTTATTCTTAGCTTTCATCACTAACTAATCCCCATAAAGTAAAATATGAAATATTCTCTCTTGTCCCCAATTCATTTCCCGTCTATTCTTAATCCATTTGATTTATATCAATCTCCCACATCTTTTTGTTTGGCTTCTCGCCTTTGTCTTAATCTAAGTGATTTTGGGTTTTTTTTCTCCTTTAATATCTTAATTAAATTTAAATTTAAAACTAAAATTCCAATTAAAACTAAATGTTCATCATTTTTCTTGTCTTTCATTACTAATTAAAGACTACTAAATCCTTCTAAAAATTTAGTATAATAACTACCATAATATAAAATAAATTAATTCCAACCTCAGCCAACTGTGCTTTTATCTTACCTTAAGTTTATTTATTTTAATTGATTTCTCAGCAATTAACAATCAACTCTAATCCTGTTGCTCGTGATGATGGGTCCTGATTTGTGACCCAAAACGTTGAACTTATAAACTTATAACACAGACATCCAGATATATTTTGTACTATGTCAATCTGTGGAAACCTCAGAAAATCAATTGTAGAAATGCTTCTCTGCAAATGGAAATGCTATGTCTCTAATCTATTGTATGTTTTTTTATATTTACCTGTAGCCTTTATGATGCAGTCACAGTTGGAGAGTCCAATGAAGGACTTTGTTAGACCACACAGCCCAAGCACCCATGCGGCAATGCTCAGAATGAGTGCAAACAACAAGGGTTCATGTGCAGCATGAAACAACAACCTTTAATAATTTTATTCAAAGGAGGAAACTACAGTTACAGACACAACACGCTATAGGCTTATTGCTATCTTGAAAATCTCAGAATTACAATGATCCCAAATGGGATTTCTTCACAAAACACTCCTACACTGGTCTTGCAAGCTAGACTGATGAGTAAAATTTTATAATTATGAAAAATTGACAAATACAATGAAAGACTTTAATAATGTAATGTAAAATGATATATTATTTAATATATAAGGTTGTTCCGCCAAAAAAACCAGACCCGGATGGATTTGGTAACTACGGTTTGCAAGGTACACAAAGTGTCAACTTGAGTAAATGTTTTGTGGTTTTTGTGTTCCTTTGATGTATATTGAACTATCTTTCATTATTGTGATGTTTCTTCCATTTTTACAACACTTTTAATCACAGTTCTTTAAGTAATGTTAAAGGAATATAATTTTGAACTGTAAATTGGTGAATCACTTCCCTTAGAAGTGGTTTTACCGATCAATCATGCTTTCCGAATTGATTTGAATATTGGTAATCCTTTTGTAGTCACCAAAAAGGAGCAAACATCAGGTCTGTTATACCCGACCCTTTCCAATCCTATTTCCTTTAGGATATCCTCTTTCTATATGGTTTCTCACTAACATTCAACGGGGTTGGTCCAAATCTGGATTTCAGCATCCATTTGACTGCCAATGTGATCCCCTGTAATCTAATATCTTTTAGTCCAAGTCCTCTCATTTCTTTGGGTCTAGAACAGATGCTCCAACTCACAGCATGCCTCTTTTTCCTTGATGAATTTGTGTTAGTACAGTGATGCTTAAAATCAAGATAAAACGCTAACTGTTGTTGTGTATTGAAGGTCAAGAACCTTATTGAGAAGGTGAGTGAAGGATAAGTTTTCTATATGAGAAATGCTTTAGGATTTTTATGTATTTTATCAATAGCGAGAATTCATTGTTCGGGGTGGTGTTTTCACCTTGCTAGCAGTTTCGTCTTTTATAGGAGTGTCTTCTCGCTGTTGCACAGTGGTTCCTCCTAATTGGTTGCAGTTTCACCCCACCAGCTTGATTGATATACGCCATTTTAGAGGTCGATAGATCATACTAGTCGGTCCAGAGGGATCCCCATAATGTGAATCACTCTTCAAAATCTTGTGGAGGACATAGACAATTTGGTTAGAAGACCTAAATTTTGATGACGATATCCTTTCTGCCTTGATGGGGAAGCCTAAATACATTGCTTTTCTTGCTAGGAGTGTAATATTCACTTAGGGGTGTTGGTCTGATTGTTGGAGGACTTGTATTATGCTCTTCACCCCCTATTCCCTGCATACCTGCTTGGGGGTGGCTGGGTAGTGAGCTAAGACACATTCGATAGCTGGAACCATTGAGGACCTTTAAAGGAAGCTTGCCAACTTCTTGTGCCTTCATGTGGGTGGTTGTAATCTTGCTCTCTGGTTCATTTCAGCATATTATTTCACACATTTCAGTTATGTTATGGTTGAAGTTAGCTATATGGCATATCTTCCTTTGATGACATATGTACACATGGCAAATTACATGTTTGATTCTCAATATCATGCAGTACAAATTGCCTTTGGATGGAGATATGTTCCACTTTGAGGAGACTCAGAGTCGGAGGTGCTGCCTTGGATGAGAGCATGGAGCACACTTGGAGGAGGCTTGCATGGATTCTGAGGACTTGTGCCTTGCTGAATCATTCACAGCAGTAGTCTTATGCTTCACCCATGATAGTGACATTTTTGTATACCCTTGTATCGTAGATGGTTTTGAGTACCCTATTGATGAAGATGACCCCTCTTGGGGATGCATATGTAAATGCTGAGCTATAGTCATATAATGATATTGTTGGTCGAGGACCTTCCTGTCCCTGTATTTTTACATTGCTAGGCCTTGTGGAGGCCACTTGTATTATTAGCCATTAGAGGATGTGTAGGCACCTTGTGGAAGATGCACTTCAGATTTATACGTTGTATTGTCTTTGATTCATGATGTACACTCATTTGTAGTAACGTGGTGAGAGGCTGGTTTGAGGAAGCTCTCCTAACTCCAGGGATAGGTTTTCGGCTTGTAATTCCCATTCTGTAATTTTAAAAATCTAACATTTATGTAATTGTTTACAAAGCTACCCCATCAATTACATATAAAATAATGTCTACCTGTGGTACTCTGAAAAAAAAAAAAACAAGAATTATATAACTGTTTTTTGCAAACTAGTATGTAGCCATATATCTACTTATTCAGGGTATGCCGAAGGTGTGGAAGGCGTAAATACAGGATTTAGATATACATAATGCTATACATAGTTTATTCCTCTTAATATTTAACAACTTATCAAGAGGCAAAAACAAAGAAAAAGAAATAACTAAAAAACATGAGATTTGTTTAGGTGAAAATGTCATTACCGTCCACTGTCCTCCACCATATGTGCCTCTTCCAAATACATCAATGCCCATGTATACATCAAATTGACGTTTTCCCGCCACAGAAGCTGAATGTTTAGGCATATCTTCCTGTGCATTCAGGAAAGCAAAGAAAAAAAAATCTTTGATTCAAATTCCACCAAAAATGACAATGCAGGTAATAATGATCTAAACATAGTAGTACCTCCCAGGTGTAGTTGACGAATATCCCATCAGAAATATCAAAGAAAGGTTTGTTGTACTCATTCAATTCATTTTGCCAAATAAGATTTCCATCCTTAGTCACACTGTCATACCTATATATCCATACAAATAGGAATCAGAACACCACCCTTTCATGGTATGTAGAAAGTAGAACAATCTAGATGTCTGCATTGACTTACCATATGACCAAGGAACCTGGCAATGCGTGATGCATAGACACAGTCAAATGATCTACAAACTCCTTAAGGTTAGTAACTTGTTCCAAATCCAGTTTAACTTCCATATTAAGCTGCACATAACATTTTTCTATCATTATTTCAAATAAAGAAAACCCTGGTAATATTGGTTCCCATTCGGTTTCCCTCGGTGCATCTTCTCCTTGCAATGGATAAGGTAAAATACTGATTTCATGATCAACAACTATAAAAACCAGAAACTACTAGATCAAACTCCTTTGGGATGGTTCAATGTAGTACCGAAATACTCAAGCAGAAATTATAATAAAAATTGTCCAATAAAATAATCAATCTTCTTGTAAGAATTTTCTAAGATAATATGACAGTTGTAGCTCATAAGATGAAATATAATACCAGCCAACCATCGAATCCTAGTTTAACTGCAAGCTCAGTTAAACGATCTGCATACATCTGAGCAGACTCCTTGGAAGCCAACAAGGTTTTGCATGTGGTCTGTCCCTCTTCCCATTCAGTGATAAAAGTCCCTAAGACCTTAAATATTGAAAATGAAAGGGTAAACTTCAGTATGTATGGCATCAAAAGCAATTTATTTTTGCAGAAAACAGTCAAAAGTAAAATACACAATCATTAATATGGACATGGCATGTTTTTCTCTAGCTATCAAGAACTAAAAATAAGTTAGCATGCAAGATATCAAAAAGAGAATAATGAGCTCTAAGCAGATTGATTACAATAGTTCTCTTTATATTGATTCAGAATTGAATTAAATGTACGTGGAAACATAGAAAATTGAGAACCAAACCTGCTTGCATTTTTGTGGTTTCTGTGGTTAATTATACATATAAAAATATAAACAGTACAAAGATTTGTATGTTTTATTTCACAGATTCAAATCAATTTTTTGAAATGAATCTAGTACAAATCAAAACAGATGAGATCCCAACATTTTTGTACGTCTGTTAAAAACACTACATATTGAACTAGTAGAATGGAGGGAAGACATTTTAAAAAGTCGTATGTTTCTATACTTAGTTTCCAGATGTAAATGGCTCGAGGAAAAAGCTAGAGACCGTGATATATTAGGAACAAAGTATGTGTTGAATCATAAAGTTGTGATGTTCAAATGGAAAAAGCTTGTAGTGTTGGGAGATTAAAAGTTTTTTTAATGCTTTTAGACAGCTTAGTAAAAATATTGAGTTTGAGTGTAATAATAATTACACTAGTGGAGAGAATTTCTAAAGAAATCAAATAGACAACAAAATTTATATAGCTTAAAGGAAGAAATTTAAAGGAAATGCATTAACAGCATAGAGAACCTACACTAATGACCAGAGACAAAAGAGGCACTAACCAACATTGAATGTACTCCTTGTGGCATGTGAATCATATAAAAAGGATACATATTTAAATACATAAGATCTTGCAGCCATTAATTTAATAGAATAAATTTATTTACCTATTATTTAGCCCTTTAATTATCTCCTAAAGTCTATGATCCTTTGTACTATAATTGGGTCCTCCTTAGCAGTTCTTCCCAAAGCTTAAATCGTTGGTCCCTGTGCTTCCTAGAGCACCCTTCATGAAGTCACCTTGAATTCAATTGATTGACATTGATGCGTAAAGTGCTATGGCAAAGATTAATATTTTAGGTCATGTGATTGATACAGCCAACTCAAAACACACAGCATCAAATTAAATAGAGAATATCAAACAGCCAAGAACAAAAGCGAGATATGCCTTCAAAATTGCATGCTTGCATTCTTCATTATTATGGAATATATAATTGTACAAATGATGAGGATGCGTGCTAGCTGGATAAAACCAAGCACAAGCAAGAATTATATTCTTCAAAATTTATCATGTTCACTTTATCTTCTATTTACAAGTTGTATGCCAACAAACCAGAAGATTGTGAGGGCCTCCAGGCTGAGTTCCTCAAATATGGTACAGATTCCCCTTGCCTTTTCACTGGATCTCTTTAATGCAGTTGTTTGCTCAGGCTTTCCTCACTCTTGGTCCCGACACATAATCCATCCCTAACAACTATATGACCATTATGACTGGGCATACATTAGCCAAACTTTAAGCCACAAAGTGTTAGACATGGAGCTTTATGATTGGAAGGAGGTGACCTTAGAGCACTGGGGCTGGCTGAATTCAAGAGAGAATACCGAATTATTGATCACATATTTACACTCTTGAGCTGTTATTGAGGAGGCTCATCATTGGTTTTCCAAAATCTTTTGTTAATTTGTGAAGATCGTAAGTTTAGGGCTAGCTCCAACCCTAGCAACTACATGACCATTATGATTGGGCATACATTTGCCAAATTTATGCCATAGTGTTAGACATGCAACTTGTTGAGCACTTGGACAAAAATAATCTTAAAGCAATGGAGCAGGCCAATTTCATGAGACAATACCAAACTATGACCACATCTTTACACTTCAAGCTATTATTGAGGAGGCTTGTCATTGGTCTTCCAAATTCTTTTGTTAATTTTTAGACTTCAAGAAGGCCTCTAACTTGGTTTCGAGAAATCTTCTATTCCGTGGTTGTGTGATGTCGGCATTCCAAATTCTCTCATTACTACCACCAAGAGGCTCTATGAGCTAGTTGTTGGACAATTTTGTACTTCTCACAGTCTCTTTGGCTTTGTGAATAGTACCATTGGGGTCAAGTAGGGATGCCATCTCTCACCAACCCTTAGAATTTACATTGATGAGCTAGAGGAATTTCGTCGACACCATACCCATGTTGATGATGGTAACATTTTCTATAAGGTGGTGATAGTCATAGTGGTGATAGTCATACTTCTTTTTGCCAATGACATTGTTCTCTTCTCAATCTGCCAATTGTTAACAAAGGCAATTTGATGCCCTAGCTCATTTTTACGAGCTTCGCTAGTTGTTGGTCAACCCTAGAAAAACTAAGGTCATGATATTCAATACCTCGAACGTTCTCTTTCATTGTTCCAATACCTCTACAAATGGAAACCTTAGGAGATCATATCAACCTACACTTACTGGGGGTCTAGTTCTTTGGACTATCTTGTAGTATGACGCCCAACTCTCTTTTGTTACAACGGTTCTTGGTCCTTCTTCTTCAAGAGGTCATTACCCTTCGATGCAAGTCCCTATCGAAACCCCTAGAGCTCTCATGTTGATCACCTCCTTTCAACCCATCATGGAGGTTGACAGGCGTTAAGCACCCTTTGATAATCTTGCCTCACACAACAAGAGTGGTCGGTCGGTGAGGTGACGCCCTTCTTTACACCACTAAGGTGCCCCTATAGCTTCTCTAACAGCATTGTGGATCTGCTCCTTCTTGATATCATGGATTTTCTCCTCATTGTTGCGGTTCTTCTACTTCTCAACTACATCTTGTGATCTGAATTATTTTTGGAATTCAATGGACAACACACTAATGGTGGCATTTAATGTGTTATGGAAATACATTCATAATAAAATAGCTGAAATTGTAGAAGCAATGAATTGTATTGCAGAAATAAAACTATAATTGTAAAAGTAAAATAACTTTATTAAATATGTATACAAAGTGGGCAAACTCTATAAAAGAGATGTATGTTGAATATCTTTGCAATCAAGAATGGATGCGGAATGGGAAAACTCTATAGGAGAGATGTATGCCTTGCAATTCTCTGCAAATGAAAATGTATATAAATGAGAAAACTCTCTAGATGAGCAATGTATGCCTCTAAACTTGCAAACTTGTAACCAGTAACTTATGTCTACAAACACTTTCAACTTTCAAACTTATGTCTTCATTCGAAACAATCTTATTTATAGTGCAAAAAAGTGGCAGATGAATGGTTGTAGGAATAGTAAATGAAGGGTTCCAAATGGAAGCCGTAAGGTCATCAAATGAAGGGTTCTAAATAGAAGCCAAAAGGTCGTCAAATGAAGGGTTCCAAATGGAAGCCGAAAGGTCATCCTTCATGGATATGACATCCATCCACGTTTGGGTGAATTTGAATGGACAAAGAGGACAAAATCCGAATATTATATTATTATTTATAAGTGCTCCTCGCCAGTGGTCGTATCTCCTAGCTCGTTGACTGATTGGCGAACCGTTGGATCGTTGAAAGATAACATAGTGAACTTGAAAATAGAATTTATGAAAATAGACTATTCTATCATCATATTGTCTGAATCCCATAAATTCTTTGAAGACCCTTAAAAATTGCAAAATACCAAAAGTTGTCAAGACTTGCTAAAAATAGATTTCAAGACTTTCTAAAAATAGACTTTTTAGAAATCCTTCTCTAAATGCTGACATGGATCAATCTTGCTTCGAGAGCTCATTTGGATCATCCCGGGTCGAGGAGGGCATGCATCATGAGTCTCTTTGTCATTCATTGAAGTTTTTTCTCGCCCAATGTTAGGAGAAGAATTGTGGGCGTGATTTGCTTCCCCAGGATTACCCACCCTAACCCCTCAACCTTGGGCTCTCCCTAATGAGCATTATCAAATATTGTATTGGTCCTTTCACGGTGCTGCTGAGAAAGAATGATATGTATTGATACCTTAACCACGTGAGTCGGAACTTTACTTGCTTTGGGTTCGCCCCGTCGCTTATTTTCTAAGTCAAAACGCTTTGGATACGAGAGCGGGAGCGGGTATCCGATACGCTGAAACGGCAAAAAAATTTGACCCTGGATATGGCGCAGATACGATAGTACAAAAACTATATAAAAATTAAAAAATATATAAATTTCAGCCTTTTAAATAGAATTTAATTATTAACCACATATTATGTGTGTAGACACCCTAATTTCACATTTGTCCTAAATCAATTAATTCCCCTTCCTCATTTCCCACAAAAATACACTTCAATTAAATATAATTTAATTAATTATCCATTTCAAAATCCAAAAAATAACCCAATCCTCACCACATGTCATTATTCTCCATGTTTTTCTACTATTGAATTAAAAATTCAAATTCAAATCCTCACCCATTCTTCGTGGTCCCCACTCACCTAAAATCCTCCACTTATGAATTAAAAATATAATTCAAATCCTCACCCATTCTTCGTGGCCCCCACTCATCTAATCTTGCCCACATTTTCAAACCACTCACCTAATCTTGCCCACATTTTCACCTAATCTTGCCCACATTTTCAAACCATGATTACTTAAATTACTCTAAGTTAATCACTCCCCCAGGTTATAAATACAACCTTACCCCTCCCCTCTAAAGACACGGAGAATAAGCTTGAATGCCCTATCTAAGTTCTTGCATCCTTTAAGCAAAGAACATCCTTCTACCTCATCCTAATTCCCAAATAACCTCATAATCATTTTTCCCATCTAGTGCAAAGTAAGAGGATTGTTGTTACAGGAAGGCCTTGCTCCGTCTTGAAGAAAAGCACCTACATATCACACAATCAAGGCTCAATCCAAATTTCCTAGCCCATTCTCGAGGCTCACGCGAACGCGAAGGAGGAGGTATGATTATTGGTATTTTACTTCCTTGTTAGTAGTGTATTTTCCTAGTTTACATTATGCATATGAAAGACAAGATAAAAACAAATTATAAGTTAAATAAGTGAATAACCACAACAAACAAGCTAGGATACCGATAAAACTTAAAAACTTAAAATCTTAAAAGTTAAATTAAAATTTAAAATACTTAAATCGAACACAATGTGAATGTCATGAATCTCATGATATATTAAATTCAATCATAGATCAATATTCAAAGTTCAAACTATCTTTCATCATTAATATTCATCATATTCCTCTTCATCAAGAGGATCAAAACCAGCTAAATCATCATCATTATGTGGTTCATTAGAATCACATGGGCTTGAACCACTCGCACTAAGGCCACTACCAACAGTTGTACCCCTCAGTGCATGTAGGTCTCGTGGTGCCAAAGTGCTACGTAACTCCCCTCATCATCATATGCTCCATGGTGGGAAATGGAAGCATCCAAGTCAACTATCTTTAGATCAATGTCCCAATCTCTTGTTGACCCTTCCTTGTACTCCGGTTGCTTGTGGGATAAAAGGCGCAAGTTGGAATGTATGTATATCAAATCTTCAGCCCTTTTAGCCCTCAACCTGTTGTGTTTCTGTGAGTGAATGAAACTATATGTACTCCAGTTGCGCTCAGAGGAAGATGAACTTGCAACCTATTAAGGCAACCCAAACTTCAAAGTCAATGCAAAGTTCAACTTCAAACTTAAACACTCAAACTTAAATTTTAAAAAAACTAAAAGAAACTTAAAAGAGAATAAAAAAATTTAAAAGTTACTTGTGCCAAGACCTTGATTGCAAGAGGTTGCAAGTAAACCGATGAAGTACCATGGAGGTACCACCACATATGAGCATCCATCTTGTATTTGCTCTGAAGAGCGAGAAGGCTATGACCCGTTTCTGCTATGAAATTGCCAAACTCTACCATAACCTAGTCTTGGGCCTCAGGATCAGGGAAGAGCCTAGCCAATGCCGCCATATATCCCTCACTGACTTCCGCATCCCTGTATGGTGCTACCCTCCCTGGCAAGGAAAGGATCTCTGTGCTATAAAATCTAGGAGTCAATGCAAAAGCCAATAGATGTAATGGGGTGGTCATTTTGTTCCACCGCTCAATGAGGATTGACTTCACTTGTTTGAAAAATATTTCCTCGGGATCTTGTTCTTTTGCATTTATGATGATTTTATCTTATCAATCATTGAGTCGATGTCGTCATATATCTCTCCTAGACATGGCTGATCCATGTTAGTAAACCGGATCATGCTCATAATGGGCTCCGTAAAACTCAACAGATAATTCACTCTATCCCACCAAGGGTCCTCTAAGATCAGGGTCTTCACTTTTTGAGCTCGTTGAGTGTTTGCTTGCCTCCATATAGACCAAAGATTGGATGTTACCATCCTCATGAGAGCCTCTCACACCTTCACTAGTCATCTCAAGACGATTGTGTGTGATGCAAACCGAGTCTCAACGAACCTAATAAGAATGAAGAACAAAAATTAAAAATAAAATTGAATGCTAAAAGAATACTAAAAAAGTTAAAAACTTATATTTAAATTTTAAATTAAAAAGAAAGAGAGTTTTTCCTTACCTTCAGTAGCTCCAACTGCGAGAATGATCTAAAAATGACCTGTGACATGTGGTGGTTGGTGACAAACATTTGGATCTCTTCAGTTTCTTCATACACTTGTTGGATCCACTCTATTTTGTTTGCCATTTTCTTTAGCATTAAATTCAATGAATGCAAGCACATGGTGTCCAAAAAATATGCCCATACCGTGCCTCAACTAACATCCCCGCAGCTTTGCAATTTTTGGCAATTGTCTTATGACTTGGACAACATTTTCAGGCCCCACTGCCTCAATGGACTCAAAGAGAATGTTGGCTATAAATTGGGCATCCTTCACTTGCCCCTCACAATCAACCGCTTTCAAAAACATTGCCCCTTTAGGGCATACTGCAATCACATTGATTAAAGGGTGGTTTCTTGCATCTTTCCATCCATCAGAAACAATGGACACACTGTTTTGGTCCATGAGTCCCTAATTGGTTGCAAGGAGGTTTCCACATATTTTTTTTGTTTATCCAAAAGGGTGGTGCAGATCTTCTCATATCTTGGTGATTTATACTCTTTTGGTGCCTCATTGATGGCTTTCACCATCTCATGTCAATAAGGTGATCTCACAACATTAAAAGAAAGCCCATTAGCATATACACACCTTGCAATGTGTTCATCTGCAATTGCCTGGTCTCATTTTGAAAGGCCTTTTCCAATGGCCCTTTTGTCTTGCTTTTCTTTCATGCAAGGGAAACATCCTCATCCGTGGAGATAGGAGCCACAAATGGATGTGGCATGGCCACAATTGGGGATCCACTAAGTGATGGAGCAACTGGAGGCCTCGTTGAACAAGATGAACCTCCTCTTTTAGCCAATGGATGACCCGCTCTCATAGCCACATTTGCCTTTGCATCTTCCTGCTCTTTGATATATGCCAAAACTTTTGCTTTTGGCACCCCAACATTATTCTTCCCCTTGCATACTCTTATGCCATTACCCATTATGGCACACAAGTGGCTTTTCACCCTACTGTAAGAGCCTTTGAATAGTCCATCACAATCATTGCATTTCCATTCAAAACAACCACCACCTGCAAGTTGTTGAACTATTGTTACGTGCCTCCATAATGGTGAATTTGGGTCAAAGTCCTTGGCCAAAGATTGCCCAAGAAGAAGTAGAACTTGTTGCCATCAGAGAAATACCTACAAGGTTCCGGAAAAAAAAAAAAAAAAAAAAAAACAATGGCATGCAATTGCATTGTGATTGAACATTGAAAATTAAAAAGTTAAATAGAAAGAGCAAAAAAAGATGAACATAAGCAAAAAAATCAAAATGTAATGTGTGCAAGATTAAATAACAAAAAAAAAAAAAAAACAAACAAGGTTAGAAATTAAAAAAAAACTTACCTTCACTTTGTAAACCACAAATCCTTCACAAATCTTCCTCCTTTACAACTCCTCACACTCCTACAAGCTTAGCAATAGCTCCTCAAACCCTAGACAAGCACAATGCAATTTTGGAGAGCCAAAGGTAAGTTTCTTTGCTTTATGTTTTGTTTTTGTGTTGTTCTTTTGTTTTATTGTTTAGAGTTAGCTTTTAGGGTTTAGATTAGAAAAATATTTCGTTTTTTAGAGTGGTGCTTTTAAAACAAAGAAATCAATTAAAAAAAAATGAAAATTCATGTTTTTTTAAGTGGCCGTGCATCTGGCCGCCGTTTCGCAGCTCGCCACCACTCCTGCCCCGCTCCCGTGCCGCTCCCATCGCGCTTCCGCTTCTAGACGCTCCCGCTCCCGCTCCCAACCTGTTTCTAACCGTATTGGCTACCTAGTTTATTTTTAGTGTTTCAATTCTTTATATTTAGTTAGTTTTATATCACAGTTGTCCTTTTGCTCTAGCACTTTCTATTGTATTTGGATGTATACAGAGTCTCATTGACCTACTTTTAGTCATTCGTAAACATCAATATAATTTATTTCTTTCTTTCTTGTTTATCTTACACTTGTTGCACCACTCTGTGTACCTTGAGCTACATCACCTATGATTACTTTAGCAATGGTTATGCCTGTAAACTAGGATCCAATTTCTCATGGATGGAAAGTTCAAAATATGTATATGGGAATGTGGCACATCTAATTCAAATTTAGAATGTTTAGAATTGGCAATGGTTGTCATTGAGAAGCAATCCCATGGCCATTTTGAAAATCCAGTTAATATCTGCATTTACCCCCTTAAACATAAGAGGAATTGTCTACAACATTCCACTTAGTTGTCACTTTAAGAGACCAGGTAAACTAAGGGCCAGAACCATACTAAATCTCATATAGACACAATAACAAAAGTGTGCTGAAACTTCAGTATGTGTAGAAACTATAAGTTCTTCAGAAGCATTAATGTTTACTATAGGAGTACGAGGGGAATACACTTGATAATGGGTAGATGGAAAAAGGCACAGCACGTGTCCTAAATCATGCTCTATGGGTGACCTACTGTTTTGCATAGCCAGAATTTGTGCCATCATCCTCACTATCATTAGCATCCCCTACAAATCACATGCTTCTATCCATTCCTCCTCATTAACAAAGAATGCTTACACCCTTTCCTCATCAACACCCTTGTTCAGCTGAAGTATGAGAAAACTTCTTGGAACCTTTTCCTGCAGAATTCCTCCTGTGCAGGTTCAGACTCCTACTTCCCAAAAATGCACATCTAATTGTTTGAATCTTTTCCTTTTGAGGTGTAGACTTTGATGGTGACACCTAAAGGCCAATGTGTCTCCACATTAAAGCAACTGGCTCGCTTTGCTCATGAGGCTGAGAAGAAAATAACCCTACAACTTGCATTGGTATCAATCTACAACACAAAGAACAATGTGAGGACATTAAAACACATGTAAAATCCCCTACACATCTTGTTGACAAAAGTGTTTGATTTTAGCCAACATGCACCCAGACCATTTGCACATTGTTTCTCCTCCAAATATGGAACCAACCAAATGGACAAATTTCCTGCTCAAGCTGCAAAGAAGAAAGTCACAAAGCCACTCCAACTTTGAAGTCTGCGTGTGATTTATCTTCAAAACTCTGCTGCTGTGTAAAGTTTATTCTTCTGAACATATAACATATATAGAACACGGTATTTCTTGATACATCTCAACTTCTCTTGTGCGGGCTTGGTATGCTCAACACACTGCCATGTCATTGGAAATCCCACACTTTTACTGAAATCTCCGGGCTCATGGGAGACTACAACATCCATTGACCGTGACAGCAGACTTGTAAGTAAAAAGGTTATAATTTTTCATCATATCATTCAGGTTCTTCTTGAATAGTGCCTATCAAACCCAAGTATGAGCAAAGAGTGCTGAATGTGTACCTCGCACACTAAAGTCAACAGGAGGTGATTGGGTTTATACTGTCATTACTGTACCAAGTCGTGTTCTACTTGCACTCTTATCTAGAGGACTTTTGCTGTGTGCTTGCCACTGACAACTTCAAACCCCAAATTTTCTAATTCCATTGAAAATAGGAAAAGTCTAGCAAATGTGTAAAGTTATGGAATCCTGTAGAATCCACAATAAGTGTAGATCAATGTCAAAGAAATGATCCAACAAAAACCCAACACCAAACAGATGCCAAACTCACAAAGAGAAGAAACTTATCTAAAACAACCCTGACAACATGCTGAAGTCAGAAACAGGCTGTAATGGCATCAAGGTGACACTAATTACCTCCTCGGACAGTGGCTGACAGTTAATGACGCGGTAACTGTTGTACATCCAAAAAAACAGAATTTACCCTATTTCTCTTGAAATTTGTGTTGTTCATCTTGCAAAGTCCAGATATTTTCCCCTTGAACAGCTTGCAAGACAACTAGTATGGTCTTGACGCCTTGCTAGCAATTATTGACAAAAGTGTGACATCACAAGAGTTTCAGGCATGTAGAAGAAACCTGTGTAGATATCACACCTAATTCTCATTTTTGTGCCCCAAAACAAAATTATTTAATCAAAATTTGAATTTTTCTCAGTTAGGTGGTTAACGAATGAATGTTGTTGTCGATTGCTGAAATTTGACAAATGTTTATCAGCTTTGACAGATCAAACATCAGTGCCCAAAATTGTACCCCTGACTTTATGGATCCAAGAAGCATACACTTGACATATTTCACTATGAACATGCAGTTGCGAAAAAGGGGGCCTACTCTCCTCACTTTTGGCCCAGCAAGACCAATGGGGGTATTCCCTTACAGATCTTCCAATGTTTATGTAATAATCAACTTGTTTGTAACACCTACAGGATCTGAATTTATTATCAAGGCCCACTATGCCTAGTTGCCCAATTTGTTGTCACTAAAATCTAAGACATTTGTTCATGTGTAAATCAAATCAGAACTTTAAATGAATATTATTTTTAGATCTACACTCACATTTTCCCCATAAGAACACCTCACTCTACAGCCCTAAGGAAATAAAAATAACTTCAAATCACAAATATTCATTGCAGTTCAGTGAGAATTCATAAACAGTACAATCATAACTCAACAGAATTCTTAGAAAACACAAAATATATAAATATTTGATAAAATGTTTGACCTGATTGACCAGATTGGTGCCATTAATCCATTGGGTAGACAACCATTTCATTCATGAGAAACATTAAGAAATCATGGAAGTAATCCCTCATACATGACCTACACGATATCCAAGAGACATTACCTGAAAACCATGGAAAATAACTAAGGCTTAAACATAATTCTTAATAACGTGAATGACATAGAGGAATCTCATACAATGATGAGCATTATACAATTATGGCATTACTGAATGACATCCTGAATTCATAGTGTTGTGAGGACAAGGTTTTTTACACCTCGGAAATAAGCATTGCTCTTTGTTGCAAGACCAAATTCCTACAATAAATAATCTATCTAAAAACTTAGAGCAGAATTCTTCTCAGATTTTTGCTCCTTGTGAACTCCACTGTCCTTCAGAAATTCCTCACATAATGTGAAATAAATACAAGAGAACACAATCATAATCAGAACTTCCTAAGCAACACGGAAAAACAGATAAATGAAAGACATACTAAAGCAAAAGCATATCAGACTAGAAAAAGATGATGTGAGAGGAGAATGCTCCTTTATATCCTTGGCAGAAACTGGGATGATCTTCCTATTCCTTGGATGCACCTTTTGTTTATCCTCTACTCTCACCAATTATCATATATAATAGCAAAATTGTTTTACAAAATAACCTAGCTCCTGTTACAATGGCCTTCATTTACAAAACATTATCAATTTGCTCTCATTCAAAATGAAGGTTCATATCCGTAACAAGTGTGATCCTAGGAAACCAAGTGTTATTCCCTTTAGTCAGTTTATTTGTGCATATGCTCACGACCTTGACTAAGGTATGTGCTTATTTCTCCATGATTGTATATCTTGTTCAACATCTTGCAAAGCCCTTCTGTAAAAGCAATGGGGTGTTCCTACCCTTCAGCATCCTTTTATAACAGAAAAGCAGCAACGGTGTGGAATGAAGCAAAAGAAAAGATTTGAAATTATTTGTCTTAGTCAAGGCTGATGATAACAGGGGCTTGCTTCAAAGCTTCTTAAATGCCTTCAAATGATTGCTTAGAATCCTCAATCCATTCCAGTAGTCGATCCTTCTTTAGCATCCTGGTGATATGGGTTGTTGTCTCAACATAGTTTGGGAAAAACCTTCAACAATATTTATTTGGCCAAAGAAAGACTATACTCCCTTTTTGGACAGAGGCACGGGTAAAAGATCAATTTCCTTCAACCTTAATAGGTATATTCTTGTGCCGTCTTTGGACACAATGTCCCAATAGCTTTCTAACCCAAATAAAACAAATATGGGGTTTCATAAAATCCTAATCTCCGTATCTTTTGAAGATGGTTTCCAAGTGTTTTATATGGTCTTCTCCTTTCTTGGAATATGCAGTCGGGTCATCTTGGTAATCTACAAGGATTTCATTGATTAGGCCTACAAATGCATAATCTATGGTCCTTTGAAAGGTTACCACGGCATTCATCAAACCAAATGGCATTCAAGGATATAAATAAGTACCCCATGAAATACTGAAAGCAGTTTTATGCCTTTCAAATTCTTTTATTAACGCTTGGTTGTAGCCAAAAACCCATCCATCATAGATAACAATTCAAACCCAGTCACCTGCAACAAATCATCCATGTTAGGCAGTGGGTAATTGTCTTTCAAAGACATCATGATCAGATTCCTAAAGTCCACACACAACCTAATGTTTTCATTATTCTTTCTATTTGGAACTAAATATTCTGTCCAAGAAGAATGGCTCACATGTCTGATAATATGAGCCATTAGGTTGGAGAGGGATTACATGCTGGAACACATCTTCTCTATATGCCTTTGTAGTACTCTATTTTGGTACAAGGCATGCAGCAACATCAATATCGACACCTCTTAGGATACTTGGTCCTCTAGCACACTTCTGGCTCTTTTTGACATCCCTATCCCCTTCTGATTACGTCTGCATCACCTTGGTCACCTCCATTTGCCCATTACACACTCTCATGATCATTTCCAATTTACCTAGGATTCTAGTGCACCTGTGCAGACATACATATTCTTTGCACTTACATATTCTAAGCCTGAGCATTTTCTTGTCTTTTTAGCAGTGGGACAGGTTCAGCATTCACAAACTTGTAGCAGGACTCGTTCAACATCCATGAACATGAGGTCATTTCCCCATTTGGGCACATTCCTAAGGCCAGCCTAGGTTTCAATATGAGGTTGACGTATGTGTGGGAAATTCAATTAGAGACACCTACGTAAAGAACACCCTAGAGGTCATTTACACCTAAAGACACGTTTGAGGGAACAATTGAAGATCATTGCTACTTGAGCTATACACATCCTAAGCCACTCCAAAGTACACTACAGCAGTCATCAAACCTACTATCAAATCTAAAGGATATCCAAACCGAAGTTGCATGTTGCCATGTGTCTTGTGCCAAGAGAAGGGATCATTTACTTGCATTGATTAAGCATATTAGGACAAGAGTGAAGAACATACACTTCACTTGCATGGGGAGAACTACATGAACTATCACTTCTACTACCTGTTTCTCAAGCCAACTTATTGCTTAAGTTCGTACATTAAAACATTTATGTCAATTTTTGCTTGTTAATCGGTAGCCTTTACGCCTTGGGGATTTTCTGCCATTTCATTAAACATGTAAGAAGTGTCAGTATCATAAATAAGGACACACCTTGCATCAGATTCATATCTTTGGTCAATAACCTAATCCTCTTTTCACTAAAAGTTACAATTTGAATGTACGGTACTTCATTAGCAGGGAGGCAAGTTGCATCCCTGCTTGTGTCCTTTATTGATACCGTAATCCCCTTTAGGATAATGGGCATTTACTGTTTACAGGGCTAGGGTGATTTCTCCTGTCATTAGGTTCAGTCCTCCTAACAGGTGTGGGTGAATGTTGAACCCTGAGCCGTATCAGCTCATAATCAACATAAAAACTTCATAGCCAAAAGGGACTAACAAGTAAAGCACTCACATTCTAGAAAAATGGATAGTATGTGCATCATTCAGGCTATGGCCCGAATATATTACAATTTTTACATAGCCAGAACAAGAGTACAATCCAAAATATGTAGAATTGCACCGTTCAATTCTACATATGATTCAAAATTACAATCATGGTACAACGGCAATAATATGAAATTAATGTACTAGTTCTTCATTATGCTGTGCTAGTAGAAAACAATGCATTACACACCAAGGAACAAAATGACAGATAAAGTAGAGCCATAGATGTGAAGGTACCTGCACTCCATGCCGGTGGGCAGTATTGGTCCAGCACGGTGGGGGCAATGTGACCAGATTGTGTGAAAAGTAGACGAAAATGTCAATCAAATGCCAATGCCATATTGCATAGGCGTCGCTATTGCTGTCTCCCTGTATCCACTTATCATCCACATATCCACCCTTCATGTCATGGCAGACAAGCATCCTAGGCCTGTTTTCCAGTGGCTTGAAAGCCCTGGAGGGAGGCAGAGGCACAGAGCATTTGTTGAAAGGGAAATGAAAAGACTCAAAGTATGATCTGTTCTGCAATTCCTCCAGAGTTTTCAGAGGATATGAGATGGGTACACCAGGCTTCTTAGGATCCACCTGAGGCTCCATAGCTAATGAAGTAGAAGAATCTTTTTCCTTCAAATTTTGAAAGACCTTATGAAGGGTAGACACTAAAGTTCTTACTATGAACTTGGTATTCTTCTTCAATTTTAAAATTATAGGGCAAGTCATGCGGATTGTTAAATCTTAATTTGAATTTGGGTACAAAAGACTAGCATCTCAGTGGCAACCACGGTAGGAATTCCTATCACTCATGTTTCCTGCATGTATATTATAAATCTGAACCCAAAAAAATTGAATCCGTGTCACAATTCAACGAACCTGAGCAAGTCAATTCGATTCAAGAAAGACGAATACAAATCCCACGACTGCAAAGTCAAGAGACATTTGACGCCTGTGTTTTTATTGCTTGCGTGGTGCTATCGTTGCTTCGTTGCATTTTTGCTGTTTCTAATTTTTCTCGGTGTTTTATCAATGTTTTCTCAGCACTTCCACCCTCTTTAAGTCGACATCTATGAATGCTCAATGTTGCTTTGGAATCACGTATGTTTTTACAAAAATATTTTTAAAAGGTTAATGAATGAAATTAAATGAAATGGTTTTAATTATCTTAATAAGACCAAATGGTTTATGGGACTATTGAAATTTTTAAATTGTTTAAAGATTCTTGAGCTTAATGGTATTTTTAGAAGGTTGTTTCTTATTATATTTTTTTAAGTTAATATCTCTTTCAAATCTTTTGTTTTGCTTTTCTCGAATAGTTCTATTATGGAACCAACTTTTAAAATTTATTCATATTTGACTTTGATGTTCGTGTACCTTAGACATTCGAGGATGAAATGCTTCTCTATTTCGACCGCCCCTACACAAGACAAAAAAATAAATCCTCTCTTCTCATAGTTCTTCAAGTGTTGTCTATCTTCATATCTCGTATCTAAACTTGTGAGAGCTAGTCCTTAACTAAGCAATGATGATCTTTTTCCTCCATTTAATTTCAACCCATATATACATATTTTCACAATGTTCATATGTCGATTGAACTTTGTAATATAGTGTTGACAATTCCTACTTGTTTTCTTCCTCCACATCACTATTCTAAACTTTTCATTCACATAGTTTTTTATGTCTTTGTTAAGATTTGGGCATTCATTTAGGTTGATATATCATCTTCTCATCCATTTATGATTCTACTTCATTTACATATTATTTCATTTGTGCAACTCTTCGTCTCGAACCCTAAGACACATGTCGGTCTTCATGTTTTCTATTTCTTTTAAGTAACATATAAGTTTAGCCACAATAATTGCCTCAGAGAGAAAGTACTTATTTCAACAAGGATGATTTCATAGGGAATTGTAGTCTTGCTTTTGAAATTATTATTTATTAGCCGCTTTTGGATCCTTTCTATTTATCTCCATTTCGAACTTGTTGTTCCACTAGCCCATACCTTGCATCCATACAACACCACCGGTGTGACAAGTTACCCAAATAGGACCCCGGTGATTTTTCAATCTCAATTTCTCAATGTTCCTACACATGTTTTGGAGTGCATAAAGAGATATCCATCCTCCTTGTATTCTTTTCATCCTATATGTATCGCAGTTGAGCTTTGCTATGAAAATTTGGGCTAAGATACATGTATTATAACACCACTTCAAAAGACTCTCCTGCGCAAGCTAAAATGTCGAGATGTTGCTTCTCAAGGAAAACTTTAAGATCCCTTACCAAAATCCCCTCGGATTCTCTTTGCGAATATGTGAAAATGGGTTTCAAATTTGTGGTGAATAAGAGCAAAAATTGTATAGTCATGTGAGCGAATTAAATTTTTGAATTATGAAATGGTAGCAAAACATAGTGAATCTTCACATAGTATTAGCAAAGCATCGCACAAATACATACGACGTTTGTATGTGTATGCATGCTAAACTAATCTAAGTTAATTGAAAGAACCTAACACCAAGTAGATTCATAACTTAGTTAATTCAAACTAATACATCATGATAAAACATGAAAGGAAAACTAATTAACTTGCATAAAACATGAATCTAACATTAAATGCAAACCTCCCTTTGATATTTTGGATGTGCTTTGGATTGTAGATACTTCCTTTATGAGCCGAATGTACACTACGCGCAATCAAGGATTTCTCCAAGGAAGAGGAAGAGATCTCACCAATATGGCTTGATTGTCATTTTAGTTCTTCTCTTACTACTCTTTGCCAAGTAGAAAGGGGGATTGAACAAGCTTTCCAATAACATGAAAATGTTCTTCTCAAGTGTAATGTCTTACAAAGACATGGTGTAAGGTTGGACAAGGTGTACTAGGCTTCTTATATAACTTTCCATTTTGGGAGAAGCTTACAACCTAGTGAATGTGGGATAAAGGGAATGTAGAATTAGAAAGGGATAAATATGATTAGAAGAGATTAATTAGATATTAGCAACTCATGAGAGTTGGGGTGGTTTAATTAATCAACTAGGATTAATTAATAGGCCAAATTAAGCTTATAGAAGCCATTTGGAGGGAAAATAGTAGAATTTGAAGGGTTTGAAAGGGGGATTTAACCAATAAGAGGGTTTATTAATTAAATATGAGATTGAAAGGCTTAATTAATTAATAAAATTAATAATTAATTAATTAATTAATTGGCATCCATGATGGGGGAAAAAAACTAGCTAATTAACGAAGTGTCGTTAATTGACCGAGCCAAAGGGGAATGTTAGCTAATTAGCAGAAAATCACTAATTATAATGAAATGACAAGTAAAGAAGATAATTATTGCAATTTTATTATTAAAATTGTGTGGTTAGAATTAGGTGTGCATTTGCCCCTCTTTGATGTGGTGTAACGCGAGTGATGTCATTTCAAAAATAGTAGACAATTGTATTTTGTATGGGTAGAAGAAAAATTAGTAGGATGGACGATACCCCTCGGTGTCGATGGGGTGATAGAAGAGGTCGATTAACACTCGAATAAAAGAGTAAAAACCACAGGCGACATAAGAGGTCATCGCGCGATTGGGTTCAACCACGGCTTTGTTGGCCATTGTTTGATTTGATAGATTTGGGTGCCCTCACACAACGCGGTGAGAGAAGGGCGGGAGGGGAAGAAACAAGTCTTCGATAGAATAGAGGAAATGGAAAAGGTTGATGAGAGGGAATAGTTAGGTAGAACGAGGTATGAATTAGAATGGAAAGAAAGATAGAGGATGAATAGAAAGATCGTGACGTAGTGTACATACCATCTTGGCTCGGAAGTACCTTTTTATTTGATATAAGCATACAACAAAAGGGTAAAATGACATGAAAATTCATAATACATATTTTTGTTCAATGCTAAAGGACTGACTCAAAGCAATATACATAAGCAATGCAATATGAGAAAGTAAATAAACAAGCACAAATAAACACACTCAAATAATCAATGTTCAAGACAATTGTACTAATTTTTTTGTTATCCAGCTTCAGTACCCGCATGTTCAAGTTATACAACAAAGGTGGGTAATGATGCCCCAAGCAAGGATATATGCAAGGGATTGTATGGAGGACATAGAAGTCTCGCAAAAAGCAATTGTGCACTATGAAATTGCCCTAAGAAATGATATATGTCAAGAAGACAGACATAACAAGAAAACCAACTTTGTTGATGAGGAAAGATCACAAGATGATATGCATGTCATGTGCTAAAATGAGAAAGCACTGAAGAAAGATGTTTTTGTGGTATAGTCTTTTATTTTTAGGATTTTGTGTTTTGTGAATGTTTAAGATTTTTGAAGGCTTTACCAATGTTTTTGGTTTTTGAATGTTTTACCAATGTTTTTGGATTTTTGAAGGTTTTACCAATGTTTTAGAATTTTCTAAGGTTTTCCGAAACTATGTACGACAGAAAAACAAGTGTCGGGATGCCCCCAAAGAGATGTGGAACATACAAGAGCAAAATTTAATGCGTATATACAAGAAAGGCCAAAAAGGATAGCTTTAACAAGATGATAAACTCAAACCAATAAAGAGATAGGATGGAGCGAGCATGCCCCCAGTGTAAGTTGGTCGAGAAACAAATGATAGAAAGAAGTGCAAGATTTTTTATTAAAAAGGGCCAAAGGTTCCCTCAAACATAGCCAAAAGAGGCATTTTATACACATGGATGTTCTAAACGAATGAGAAGAACCGTGTGAATGTTATGGAGGGATATGAGGAAATGCAACTAGAATATTGGCAATGAAAATTGATGAGCCAAAGGCACAAATCGTGATCCAAAATATGGACTAAAGTAAGAGTTTGAATAAGGTCCAAACAACACCTGGTAACATACTAGTCATGTTTGCTCATTGAGATCCAGTGTGTGCACGTGGAAATTTAATTACTTCTTGAAGTGAAGATTTAATAAACAATAAGTATAGACAAACTAGCCAATGTGTAGGAATGTTTGATTTGGAAAGTTGAATGGTAAATAGAGGGTGGAAAGAGAGCCTAACATTGCTTCGCCCATCTAGGCATCAATATCCCTAATGGAGATGTATCTGATTATAGTCACAACATTGCTCTACTTGCTTGGCAGATGTCCATAGCCCGTAGAGATATCGGAAATACCCTAGAGAGGGTTTTATTGCTTTGATTTTGATTCATTGATTGATTTTTTTACTCTCTGAAAATTATTTCAACTCTCTCGATTGTTTTGATTAGGGGTTAAGAACCACTAATGGCTTGATGGAAGCATGTGGAAGTGATTGTGATGATGACATTAGATAGTGTCAACAGATACACCCAAAAAGCCTTCGCAACAAGTTTATTAGATGTATGATAGTGAAAGGATCTCTAAGAGGTCATTGATTCTTTAATTTACCAAGGTAATGAAAGACCAAGGTCAAACGAATATAATAGAGATCAATGCCGCACAATGAGCGCAAATAGACTAACCAAAAGATCATCAAAGGGATGAAAATGATGGGTGACTTGCAAAGGATATGGAAAGAAAGGAAAGAACATCCATGTGTATGTAATACTTGTATTACAATGTTTGATGTTTGTACCTTTGATTTTCTTGTAATGTTTTATTATTTTCTTTTTTTTTGGATGATTTTTTATTTTTATTTTTGGATGGTTTTGTGAGGGGAAAACCGCACGAGAGAAGAAAAAAATTTGGATAGATGGGAGGAAAAGATATATGATAGGGTAGGAAGAATATGAAAGGATGGATTGGGAATTTGGAACCAACAATGTCACTCCGCATGATATGATCCAACAACAATGCTTGTGATTTCTTCGATGAGGGAAACTAGGATCTTTTTCTTATCAAGAGTGATATTATCTCCAATCTCGATGATCGTGGTGAGATCATACTTGATAAGTGATTTGTTGGGGTTAGCACACCAATTGTACAGATATATTTATCATATCTAAGCATAAAAACAATCAATATGGAAATAAACAAGAAGAAACAATACACAAGATTTAACATGGTTCGCCCAATGTGGGCTACGTCCACCAAGAAACAACCAATTTATTATCACAGAGGAAATACAATGAAGATTTGCAATCTTTCACACCTTCTCGATGTCCTGTACTTTCTTCTCCACAAATTTATCTTTTTCTCTCTAAAGGAAACTTCTCTTAATTCTCAATGAATTCTCTCTTCTAAAACCCTAGCTTTATGTTTATGTATGCATCTACAATCTTAGGGCACTTTAGATATGTAATTACAACCATCATATTCACTTTACTACTAAAGATATATCTAATTCCCGCAACTTAATTATAATAGTCACTCATAGACAACCGATGATGGTTAGCCTTAACCAATGCCAATTAGCCCTAACCGATGGTAGTTCCTCCTTGCCCCGACCGATACCACCATGGGTGATCGAGGGTGGTTCTTTAACCGACGCGTCCATCTTGTGTATTCCAACAAGTCTCAGAACGCATGTCGGTGAAGCAATTAAGCTCCACAACTCAACAATCTCCCGCTTAGAGATAAATTGTTGCATTGTCTTTGCATAACTCCTTCCTCTTATCCTTTCTTGACCTATTTCTCCCTCCTCAAGTCTCAAACTCGAAGACCAACAAAAGTGGAGTGTAGCTCCAACTTCTCCTTTTCCAACGGCTTCGTTAGCATATCCGTAGGGTTCTCCTTTGTATGAATTTTCTCCAACTTCAGCTACCCATCCTCCAATACCTACCATATGAAGTGATATCTCAACTGAATGTGTTTCGTTCTAGAATGAAACGTTGAGTTCTTTTCTAGATGAATTGCACTTTGACTATCATTGTACAATCTGCAATCCTCTTGCTCTTTTCCCAACTCTTCCATGAACCTGCTCATCCATATCATCTCTTTGCTGGATTTTGTAGTAACAACATACTCACCTTTGTAGTAGACAGGCCATAACCTTTTGCAATCTAGAAATCTAGGCGACTGTTGTGCCACCTACTGTGAAAATATATCCAGTGGTGCTCCTCCTTGCATCCAAATCACCAGCCATGTCTGAATCCACATAGCCACGTAAATAAGTATCTAACCCTCTATAGCATAACTGCATGTCGAATGTCCCTCTCAAATACCTGAGAATCCATTAGACTACTTTCCAATGCTCTTTACCTGGATTAGCCATAAATCTGCTCACAACTCCCACTGCTTGTGCAATGTCTAGTCTAGTACAAACCATAACATACATCAAGCTCCCAATTGTTGAAGCATACGAAACTCGTGCCATGTACTCAACCTCCTCGTGTGATGTAGGACATTGATCTTTGCTCAATTTGAAGTGTCCAGCCATAGGTGTACTTATAGGTTTTGAATTTTACAAATTAAACCTTTCCAACACCTTATTGATATAATGCTCCTGAGACAAATACAACTTCATGTTCTTCTTGTCTCTTGTGAATTTTCATGCCAAGGATTCTCTTTGCAGCTCCCAAATCCTTCATTATAAATGTGTGAGCTAGCTTTTCTTTAAGCTCACCAATGTCCTGCATACTAGATCCTATAATAAGCATATCATCCACATACAATAACAAAATAATATAGCTCCCATTTCCAAGCATCTTGAAATAAACACAATGGTCAAATTCACATCTTAAATAACCATGCTCATGCATGAAACTATCAAACCTCATATACCATTGCCTTGGATCTTGTTTGAACCCATATAGGCTCTTTTTCAATCTGCACACAAGTTTCTCCTTACCCTTGACTTCATACCCAAGCGATTGATTCATATAAATCTCTTCCTCTAAATCACCGTGAAGAAATATTGTCTTGACATCAAGCTGCTCTAAATGCAAATCCTCTACTGCAACTAAACTCAATACAAGATTTAATAGAAGTCATCTTAACAACAGAGAGAATTTTTTTACCAAAGTCAATAACTATTTTCTGCAAGTCCCTTTACTACAAATCTTGCCTTGTATCTCTTCTCGTCCACCCTCTTCTTCCTTGATCCCGTAAATCCACTTGTTCTCAATGCTCTTTTACTTGTTGGCAACTTAACTAAGTTCCATGTCTAGTTATGCTCTAAGGAGTCCATGTCCTCATCCATGCCATGCTCCCACTACTTATGGGCTTTATCCTACATTGCTTCTTCAAATCTTTTTGGTTCACCACTATCAGTCAATAATAAATAAGACAAGGAAGGTGAAAATATTTCTAGAGGTCTACTTACCCTTTTTGACCTCGCTCACCGAGATTTGGGGTGTCAAAGGCTCAATCTGATCTTCCTGTAGATTTTTATCTACCTTTGTGATGTGACCAACGCTGGTTCGGCTAATCGACATCGGTTTGGATCTTTGTAATTGAAGTTGGTACAGGGGGACCGATGTCGGTAGGGGGTAAACCGATGTCCGCCATCGTGTGTTAACTTTGTAGGTGTTAATTTTAAATATGAGAGTTCATTTTCATCCACAAACTTCTCCACTAGTTCACCTTTAGGTACCAAAACTTGATCCTTGTACATTCTCTTTTCATTCCAATCAATGTCATGACTCCTAATTATCTTAGAACCTTCTAAATCCCAAAACCTGATATCCGAAATCACCATAGCCATAACCAATGAAAGTACATATTTTGGATTTAGCATCCAATTTCTTTCTATTTTCCTTATCAATATGCATAAAATCTTCTGATCCAAATACTCTAAGAAAAGAAAGATCTACCTCTTTTCTAGTCCAAGCTTCTTCTGGTATTCCACCATTCAGTGCACTTGAAGGTCCATGGTTAATCAAATAAACTGTCATGTCTACTACTTTCGCCCAAAATTGTAAGGGTAATCCAACATGTATCCTCATGCTTCTAGCTCGTTCCATGATTGTCATGTTCATTCTCTCTACAACACCATTCTCATGTGGTATTCTAGAACCATCCTTTCTCTTGTGTATTCCATTTATTGAACAATAATCATTGAAATCCTTACTACAATACTCACCACCATTGTCAGATCTAAGGCACTTTAACTTTGAATTTGATTCATTTTCCACAAGGGCTTTCCATCTCAAAAAAAAAAATTAGATTTACGATTTATACAATAAACACATACCTTTATTGTGGCATCATTAATGAAAGTAACATATTATTGGGAAGTAGCCCTATACTTTTCCCCCCTTATATGTGTATTTCTTCATTCAGGATTATACTAACCACATCATCAAACTTTAAAACATTAGTATCAGATGTTGTATTACTAATAGCCATTACCAATTTACCCCAACTATCTGGAAAAGAGAATAATAGTAAAAGTGTTTTCAATTCATCCTCAAACGGAATACTAATTGATTTTAATTGATTTACAATAAACCGAAATCATTCAAATTACTTGATGTAGATTCTCCTTCTTGCATCTTTAAATTAAACAATTTTTCATCAAATAAAATTTATTTGAAGCACTAGATTTTTCATATAGATTTGCTAAAGATTTCATTAACTCTACCGTAGATCCTGCTTCGGTAATATTTGAAGCCATAGATGCTACCAAGCTCAATCTTATAGATCCCAGAGCCTTTCTATCAAGAATTTTCCATTCTTCATTAGTCATGTTTGCATGTCTTGCCTTCTGTTAGCATATGGATTTGCACACATGCAAATGACATGCAACAGTGTGGGAACGAAGTCCCTCCTCAATGAAGGTGAGGCTGCCTTTATTGAAAACCAAAACTGTATTTACATCTGTACATTCAAAATTGTATGTGGGGGGTGTTTTGGAACATCAATGGAAGAAAAGTGAATGAAGGAGATAGAATGAAATGAAAGAAAGGAGTGGAATGGAATGGACTGAAAGAACATGCAAGAGTTAGGTAAAAACAGAGCCTAATATTGCATGAAGAGAAAAGATGAATAACCAACACAAATAAAACGGAGTTTGAGTTAGCCAAATAAGAACATGCAAAAGGGAACACACATGAGCAAGTAGATAGTCAGAGCTTGATCACTGTGAACTAGAACAACTGATTACTAATGTTGACAATAAGATCAAAGATAATATTTGCATGCAAGATTCAAACACCTAACATCTAATGAACATAAGAACACCAAATGTTACAAGAGACAATGAATGAGACACAAAGTTCTTATTCTATTAACTCCAAAATGTTTTTCACAAAGAACACAAAGTTTCTTCTTGAAACAAAGCTTGCACAAAAGTATCTTCTTCTCCTCTCTCAAAGTCACTTTACAAATGAGCCCCTGACTTCCTTTTATAACCCAAAAGTTGGTTACAAAGTAGTTAGGGTTTTACATGATCATTAAATAAGGCACTTAAGTGACCTTTGACTTTTTCTAACCAACTTTATTAAATACAACCCAAAAATAGAAATTACTTAAAATATCCAATGTTTCCCAAATAACAACACCTTTAAAAATATACAATAATAACCAGTGCCTTATCCATTGAAACGGGGTCCACCTATCTCAAACGTATGAGAAATGGACTCTCCCAATTCGCTAGATATCAAGAAAATCAACTTCTTACACTTCGCCGGTGAAATTAGGATCTCTTTGCTTTTGATAATTGAAAGGATCTAAACCTTCCCAAAGTTTCAAACATCTTTTCCTCTTCTGGAGGTTCACTTGGCCGAAGAATAGCCTCACAAAATACCTGCAATTCAAGAATTCTACTTGGCATATCATTAAAATTAACAATTTTAGACTGAGCATTCTCAAACAAGTTCTTCAATTTGATACACCATTCCATGGAAACCGACAAGAAATTGTTGGCAGGAGTGTACATGTCTTTGAACAATCGTGAAAATTGTTCTTCCACCTGCTCCGATGAACACCTTTGATTATGCTCATTTACTAGGTTGCAAGGAATCTCAGCTATGAAATCCTGGATCGAGGAAAGTGAAGCGAAAACTTCATTGCACATGTTGTCATAATGGATCATAGAATCCACAAGAAGCGTCTTTCTTGATTTGAGATGTAGACACCAGAGGAAACGTGTCCCTCGATGTTCAAATTCGAGAATCCCTTCAATAGCCAACACTGAAGATTCCATACTTGTCATCTCCTGCAGACTGGGCAATATCTCATCCAAATTTGATATCGTAGAAACAAAAGTTTCTTTGAAAGAAAGAATTGGATCTAGATATACACTGATATCTTCATGAAGCTTAACTGCAGTCTTGATCGCTCCCTGGCCCAAAACGAGAATCTCCGAAAGCCAAGTTTTAGTGACATGGCCCAACGTGTTTATTTCCTTTGACAAATTAAGAGTCTCTTCATCTGGGGCAGCCACCGCATCAGGTATTGGGAAGGTGGATGATATGGGATTTATCAAATGCTGAACATACTCCACCAATTGACTCTTTTCAGCCTTGAGCCGAGAATTTTGGGACTTGTATTTCTCCAATCTTTTTAGCACGATATCAATTGAATCTCGAGCCATCGCCATGTCACTTTCTAACGTGGATCTCCCAAGTCCTAGTCTGGAAACTTCATAGTCGGGTCAAGCGCCATAAAGATTACGCTCTTTATCCACTCGTGGAATGGCAAGGTCTGCAAACTTGTTTCCATCATTATCCACCATTATTCGAGAAAGTACCTTGGGCTTCTTAGGAATGGCGTCATTCGACAGTTTGAAAAGGGCATCAAAATCAATGTCGATTGGCTTGACAACTCTCTTCCTTTTCTTCACTTCAGAATCAACCCAAGAAGGAGTTTCATTTACTATCTCGGCATATAGAATCCTGGAGCTTGAATCAATATCCTCATTATCCCTGACATCATGAGATCCTTCTTGAATCCTATCAACGGCCTCGATTTGAGGAGACACAACCTCAATGTCCACTTCCTGATCATTCGGGAGATTTTGGGAAATCCCTTCATGAACTACGTGCTCCGAAGTATTTGATATTTGAATTACTTGCACTTGAGTGGGTGTTTGTTCGAAGCATGGCTGAGGATCATTTGCTACCAGCGTATGAGTGCTATTAATGATGTGAGTGGAAGAATCTCTACTCGAGGTAGAAAATCCGCACACACGCTCCTTTCCTTCTTCGTGGTTTGATCTCTGATCTCTCTCTTCGTGACACGTTGCTCGCGAAGTGGATTTTGGCAACCGCTTTTCTTGTATGTCGTCGTGTATGATTGGATGGTAACGAAGTTGATCGAGAAGAAACCTTGGTCGAATGGAGGTGTCCTGATATAGGCAATTTTTGTGATTCTGAAACGGGATTCGGAATTGATTGAAATTTGGCAAGTTCCTTATCATACCAAGATATGCTTCTTTCGATAATTGGTTGGTTCTTGCCATCGAGAGAAAATTCATCTCTTTTGGTCCAGTCGATTCGAGGCAATGGTGTGAAGGCAATGGCATCATACGAGGGATCGACGACATCCTCATCATCGGTTATGAATGAATCGAGAGGACTCCGGATGTGGAAGGCCTTGATCTGAGCAAGTGTTAGGCGAGAGTACTCCCGTCTCCTTACCTCATGTTCATCCGAGCAAGCGGCCCAGAAATCCTCCATGGTAGGATTATGTTGATACTTCGCTCCCATAATCGTTTGCATATAACCATTGATATCGAACTGGGCTCTCTTCACATATGGATGGATGGTTATGAGAGCAAACTCCTTTTCCATTAGTTGTGCACTGAATAAGTTTGGGCATTGGTATTCCCCGATTTGGATCGGGAAATGAATTCCTGGACGGTGCTTATCACTAAGTAAGCAGTGAACTTGGAACAATTGTCGCGCCAACTCCATTAACGCCCACTTATCACTGACGTACTTGGGAAGTTTCCACGGGGTCCCAGCAAAGCCACTCACGCGAATGTAGGAAAAAGATGAAAATTGTATAAACCAGGTTCCCCATTGGGAAATGACACTCATGGCTTCTTTGGAAAACCTTTCCTCGGTATTTCGATTCAAGTTCCGGATTACGCGGAAGGTGAATGCATCGTTGACTCTTCTAAAATGGTGAGAACTATTTTTGAAGCTGAGCTGAGGGTAATAGTGAAAAACGTTGTTTGATGACCCCAGGACTCCTCTCGTTTCAAGTCCCGAAAATAGCTTTCTTCGTGCTACTGCATAGGTCAGATATGAGGTCATGTAGAAGCATCCAGTCATTTTGACTTCTATCAATTGCTTGTGAATGGTGTTGCTGATGATGGTGGCCCAGTCCACAAACTCCTTCTTGGCTAGGATGATACAGATAAACTGGTACATCCATGGGTGGAAGACCCTTGCAGAAGGTAAACCAAAAACTCGACTTAGGAGAGTGATCATGTCTCCAATCTCTTCCACGAACTCAACGCGGTACAGTTCTTTGGGGAGCCTGTCAATCCGAGGTCTCTTGGTTACCAGCCAATTGTTGTTAACCATTTTGCTCCATCTTAGGGGTTCTTCGTCCCAGAAATCTTGCGCAGACTGGCGAGTGATATCTGCATTCTCAGGAAAGTCAGGTATCCCGAGCAACTCCTCAATGTGTTCAGGTGTGATTAAGAGGAAAGGTTCGCGGTTGTCTTTATAAATTCCTCGTCTCTCAGGATCGTAATGCTCTGCACAAGCAATCACCAATTCCGGACACTGCACCGAGACAGGGAATGCTGCTGCTTGAGGTAGGCCACTGTGGTAAAGCCTATCAGAGAAAATGGTTTTGCCTTTTTTCCACTCGCTCGCAAAACTGTTGCACGTTGATGTGACCCAGATTTGTATCGGTGATGTTGTCATACGCCGACTTAATGGAGCTGGGAGGAATAATTCCTTGGAATTCATATTTCAGGGCAGATTTATTAGATCTTTCCACTGGCTTCCTCGATCTCCCTGCAGATTTGGATCTTTCGGCCATTATGAATTTAATCAAAAGGTGACTCAGGCACGCCAAACAATGCAAACGGGGCTGGGTCTCAGTCTCCAACACCCCGTCGATGTAAGAAAAATATTCCCGTTATATATTATTATTATTATTATTTTAAAAATGATAATAATAATTGTCTCGAATTACAACCTTTAGTATGTTAATAAACAAATCGAGACCAAGCTCGAATTCTAACTCCGACAATAACAATTAAAATCCCCCGATCTTAATATTTACGTGAATGGAGTTTCCTTTCTTCGGCGTTTCTTCTGGCTTTAGGCAAATAAAACAAATTTATTCTCTGGTTGTCTATTGCTGTCTTCCTTGGCTGGGCGTCTCCTCCAAAAGAATGCGTGGTTTTCTTGTATTGCGTGGGCTTTGGCTTGATGTATTTTACCTCTGGCTGTGTGGAACTAAAACTTTGGACCAGCGTGGGAATGAATTCTTTCTTTTGTCTTCTTTTGGACTGTATCTTTTTTTTTTTTACCCAACACGCAGCTTGCTATGTATCAGAGTTTTTGCTATTCGTGACCTTCATTTGTTGCAGCCTTTAGCAATTAAGTTGTAAGCTTTATCAGGGCCCCAGATCCATCCATATGCAATATTACGCATTCTTTCTGAAGGCCGATGAAAACGCAGAATATAACAAGTCGCAAAAACAATTCATTTTTTTTTAAAACATACTTGCCCACGGTTCGGTTGGGTCGCTTCCTTTCATTTATTTATTTATTTAAAAAAAAAAACTACAGGCAATGCAAACAGTATGGACAGTATGGGCGCGGGATCAATCGATGATGTTCTCCAGAGTATGGGTCACGCACTATTCCGTATGCTTTCCAAACTTCGCCAATCGCTCCGTTATGCTTTCTAAACTTCGCCGCGCATTGTTCCGTATGCTTCCTAAACTTTGCCTTAAACCATGAATGCTTGTTTGCGTTCCATCAAATGCTGCAACAAATGAATGGCTGGTGCGTATATTTTTTATTTGCCGACTTAGTTCTCGATTGGAAGACTGTTTCTCTTTTTTTTTTTTTTTTTTTTTTAACCGTGTGTAATTTGCTAGGCGTGACTTCTTGGTATGGACTGCTTTTTCTTCTTCTTTTTTTTTGAAAAACTAGCTTATTCCCTTCCTTTCCTGCGCATTTCTTTGTATTGTCCAAGCTGTTGGACTGTTCTCTTTGTCTTTCTTTTCCTTCAGCCTAGGCGTGGATTTGGCTTTTTTGTTTTCTTCTTATGCAATGCGTGGAGCTGTTGGAAACAAAACCAAAGCATAATGCTAACAAAATATTATATCTTCTGAAGAAAAAGAAGCTTCTGACTTTTTCCACCGGGTTTGATGGAGGAAGTTACGAGGATTAATTCAACTTCCTCTCATCCCGGGTAGTGGCTTAAGTGCCAGGGGGAAATGGGAAAAGTAACGGCAATCCAGCCAACGGAATGGTAAAATGGGTTGGCATCTCCGCCCAATTTCCCCATGTGGGAAATTGGGGAATTTTATGCCCGTTTGCCAATCCATGATTTGGCAATTGGCAGAGGAAAACCCACGTGCGGGAAATTTGAAGGAAATTGCTAGGAAAGTGGAAATCCGGGTTCGGGAAGCCAACCCGGCAGTTGGAAACAAAAGCTTACTTCCCCGGCACTAAAACTTGTCGATGAACCTTCATTTATATTTATTTAATTAAATACCCCTTAAGTGATTAATTTAATCAAACAAGGAGCAATTAATTAATTAAATATTAATTAATTATTTTAATGTATTTTAATGCGTTTTATAGCCTGGCGGGAAGAGTTCTTGCCCGAAAATCACGAAACGAAGACCGAAACGATCACAAAAATAAGACGATCGCAAGGAGTCCAATGAACCACGCAAAGTAATACTTTTCAAAATTTTCTAATTTTTAATTATTTAATTGTTTTTTGACAATTTTTCGCAATAAAAAATTGGTGATAACACCTTCTCATCTAATGGTAAGCATCAATCTTTCTGATATAGATAATCCTCCACCTGCATCTTCCATAATATATAGTCACGGCCGTCAAATTTATCTACTTTAAATTTTCCTTCTTTTCCCATTGCTTTGCTCCCACTCAATCAGAAATCCTCTATGAGTAAATTTGTCAACACACACAACCCTCAAACAAAGATGCTTTGATACTAGTTGTTGGGGTTAGCACACCAATTGTACAAATATATTTATCATATCTAAGCATAAAAGCAATCAATATGGAAATAAACAAGAAGAAACAATACACAAGATTTAACGTGGTTCACCCAGTGTGGGCTATATCCACCAAGAAATAGACAATTTATTATCACAGAGGAAATACAATGAAGATTTGCAATCTTCCACACCTTCTTGGATGTCATGTACTTTCTTCTCTACAAATTTCTCTTTTTCTCTCTAAAGGAAACTTCTCTTAATTCTCAATGAATTCTTTCTTCTAAAACCCTAGCTTTATGCTTATATATGCATCTACAATCTTAGGGCACTTTAGCTATGCAATTACAACCATTAGATTCACTTTACAACTAAAGATATATCTAATTCCCGTAACTTAATTATAATAGTCACACATAGGCAACCGATGCCTGGTTAGCCTTAACCGATGTCGGTTAGCCCTAACCGATGTTGTTTCCTCATTGCTTGACTGATACTGGTCCATGGAAGATCGACGGTGGTTCGTCAACCGACGTCGGTTATTGTGTATTCTAGCAAGTTTGTAAAAGCATGCCAATGAAGCAATTAAGCTCCACAACTCAACATGATTATGACTTATCGAGCAATATGGATTTTTTATGTGGAGCTTTAGTGTTAAAAATTCATAGTGCTCCATTTAAATAATTATATGTATTATCATGTAAATGTAATTAATTACCATATGGCAATTAATTGTTACGGGTTGATTTACTTGGTTAGTTGGTTGTACCCGTAAATCTACTAACAGGTTAGTTGGTATTATTTATTCCTATTTAGTAGGATTTTTTTCTATTGTAATGGATATATAATATTCAAATGCATTATATGTAATAATAGAGTAGTGTTTACTATGTTAAAATTGTGCAAACTCTAAAGCAAATTTTCATTGAGTTCCCTATCCATAGATTTTTGCACTCCGCACCATACTTGGCATTGGCATTACGGTGCATGTTTTAATCATGTTTGAGTTTTCAATTTGTGTTTGTTGGATTTATCGTGAGCCTTGGAGCTCTTTGAATTTTTTATTTGAGCTTGATGGAGAAACTGTTGGTGTTTCATAAAAGCTTATGTGTGATTTCGTTGATCTCGAGAAATGGGAGAAGAAAGTGGATGTTTGGGATTGATAATAGGAGTTGTAGGGATCATGGTGGTCTAGAGGGATGATATGATGGACGAATAGGATATGGTATAATAATTGATGGTAATGGGTCAGCCGGAGGTGGCCTAAGAATAGAAGATAATGGGCTAAGAGATAGCCCAAGACTAGAAGATAATGGGCTACTAGGATGTGGCCCAATAATAGAAGGTGATGGGCTACTAGGAGGTAGCCCAATGATAGAAGATGATGAGCTACTAGGAGGTGGCCCAAGGAGAGATTGTGATTGAGGAGATGTGATATGTAAGGAATGATTGGGTGATGATAAGATAAGAGGGGAATCAAGGATAGACCCTGTCATTTTACCATGTAATGGGAAATGAGAAGATGGAAGAACAAGAGGAGGATCAAGTTTGATGATCTTATGCTCTTCTTGTGTTTTTAACCATAGGACTTGGCCTATTCCCCAAAATATGCATACATATCAAGGTTAATGGTGAATCATTTCATGAGATTATAGGAATGTCATCGTGTAGCCCCATGAATTCTCTGATCGCTTCTTCATTCTGAAAGAAAATTATCAATATGGGTTATTTTTGGTCAATGATAGAAGGTTGATTTGATGGAAGAGGTCCAACAAGTGTTGAATATTTAGAAGATGTTTGATGATAAATATGAGGGGATTGGGAAGGTTTGACCTTATTGCTTCCACAAAGGAATTTTCCAGTGCTTTGAAAAGATATCTTAGCACATCGTTGTTTGTTAATTTTTCGATGTGCATACAAATATCAATTTTTAAAGGATTGATGAGGATATGGTAAGATACAGTTGAAAGGGCTCAAGGGTTGAAGAGAGATTGGATTTGGATTAATAGAAGAAGATGACTCAAGAGACAAAGTAGATTCAGATTCAAGTGTTTCGAGAGTTGAATTAGATGTGGATTTGGGATAGGTAGAAGAAGATGACTCAAGAGACGAAGTAAATTTGAATTTGAATGTCTTGAGAGTTGAAGTAGATGTGGACTTGGGATAGGTTGGTATTGGTTTGTTTAGAAGAATACATAGTGCGAGATAAAAGAAGGGGATCTTATGGAAATAGATTGGATTGTGACGCTGGGGTTGAATTGGATGTGTGATTAAGGGAGTTGTTATCAACATGGGAGTTATTTTTATAAAGAGATCCATTGTCAATTTATGGTTACAAGTTCCTCCGTAAAGGTAGGAATTTGATTTAACAACTTCTTCTTCCTAAAATCAAACTCTTTTAGGTCTTGGGCCCCATAAACATATTAGATATCCCCTGCAAGGTCACGAGACATACCCATTTTCATGAGTTTTGTAATGTCTGCTTTGGGGCCTTCTAAGATCTTGATCAAATCTAATTTTCTCCTATAAGAGGATACCCATTCAAGGATATTAGACCCACCTTTGAGGTAGGCCTTGGTACCTTGTTGGGTGACAATTTTTAAGGTTGAAGATGGCTTAGGTACATCAGCTATGTGCTGCCACAGGGGGAAATCCCCCTCTACGTCTCCTCAATAAAGGAAGTGACACTTCAAGGGTCCTCTCAGAACAATATTTCACTACAAACTTTCTCAAGACGGGTAATTCTTTGCTTTATCAGTGACTATTTTACGGGAAATTGAAGACATATCTTCTATAGGCTCTTCATTAGGCAATCGCATAAACATCAACCGGAATATCTTTCTCTGTCATTTCTTCATTGAAAAATAATGGATATATATCAATGATGTTTTTATTAATGGAATGCCCGTGTCGAGCTAAAAATTCTTCAATAATTCAGGAGTTGTGTGATCCTTCTCACACAAACAAATGATGATACATGACCAAAAACATAGAAGAAGGGATTCATCTTGACAAGCCTTTGCATCAGATCTTCTACCTCGAATCGTACGTGGTGTTAATGGTCCATCAATATCCACCTAATCTTCAATCTCAAATAACATTCTAACAAAAGCTTCATCTCGGGCGAGAAAGGTTGATAATTTATTGTTATGTTTTGCGCACACAATCTCTGCCATTTTGACTCAACACAATCAAGAGGGGATCGAATCTCCTATTGCATTCATGAGTTTTGGATTCAAGAAACATGAATTTAATTACACTCCTCTTGAGAGACATGCATATGCACAAGGGTGAGAGCCCTGAAACACTTCAGGTACTATGTGTTGAATTCTCACACCAAAGTCTTAGTTCCAGACACCGCAGTTAAATCGATGCTGACACAACAAGAACCAAGATCTAAAAGAGGTAATTGGGTCTCCAAGATCCAGGAATATGATTTAGATATCAAGCCTACCAAGTTGGTTCGAGGAAGAGGACTCTGCCAACTCATTGCAGAGAACGAACCACGAGATAACTCTGAAGAAGAACCAGTTGAAGAAAATTTACCATTGGTAGTTTTTGTCAGTACCACAGATGAATGGTATTCTGATATTGCCTACTTCCTCACATATGGCGAGTGTCCAGAGAATTTGATAGCTAAGGAGAAATGAGCTATCAAACTAAGAGCTTCCAGGTACGTCATTTGGGACAACACGTTGTTCAAGAAAGGAATTGATGGCATGTTCCTCAGATGTGTTGATAAAGAGCAACAACCTAGATTGTTGGAAGCTTTCCACAATCATGCTTGTGGTGGTCATTTCTCTGGCCCAGTGATGGCTCATAAAATTCTGTGAGCACATTATTACTGGCCCACTATGTTTTCTCGATGCTCGAAATGGGTGACAAAATGCGAAGCTTGTCAACAATTTGTTGGAAGACCAAAGTTGATAGCTTTTCCTTTGAAGCCAGTTGTCATTGAAGAACCCTTTCAACAATGGGGTTTAGATTTCATCAAGGTTTTGAATCCTAATTCTAGTGCTGGTCATACTCATGTGCTCACCGTAACTAACTACTTTACAAAGTGGGTAGAAGCTATACCAATGAAACAAACATCTACTGCAGTGATATGTGATTTCATCAAAGAAAATATATTGGTTCGTTATGGAATTCCACACAAGATCATGATGGACAATGCCTCAAATTTTTCTTCTATAGAGATGATAGGTTTTTGTTATGGGTATGGGATATCTTTGTCTCATTCGTCAAATTATTACCCTTAGGGAAATGGTCAGGCAAAATCCAATAACAAAAACATCATTACTATTGTGCGCAAGTTAGTCGAAGAAAATCAAAGAACTTGGCATAAAAAGTTATATGATGCATTGTGGGCTGACCGCATAACTCCCAAAAGGGAAATCGAGATGTCTCCATTTCAACTTTTGTATGAAACTAATACTCAAATTACCGTCACACGGAGTTACCAAAGATTAAAATTAGCTCAGCGGTTGATGATGAATGCTTCGCCAATGCATTAGATAAAAGGATCATGTTCCTAAGCAATCTTGAGGAGCAAAGAATTCAAGTGGCAAACAAGATCGAGGAACATCAATCCAAGGTAAAGAGGTTGTTTGATAGGAAAACCAAAGAGAGGCAATTCCAAATCAATGACTTGGTTCTTCTCTGGGACAAGAGACGTGAACCAAAAGGAAAGCATGGGAAGTTTGACTCGCTGTGGCTTTCGCCCTTTTCAAAATAAGACATTTCTGTGGAGATAACACCTATTACTTGGCGTATCCTGATGGAACTCATTTTCCTTTTCCCTACAATGGGCAATATCTCAAGCACTATCAAAATTGAAAACGGGTTGTTCCTCGTATGTACATAGGTAATTAGGATTTTGATTTGTTTGTTTCCCTATTTTTCGGTCTCCTCTCTTGTGTCACCCCATTTTTGTGCCCCATCATTTTGAGATCATGTTCATGAATATTTTGGTCTGGGTCCATTGCTGCATCCATAAAGTCCTTGTCCCCAATTAGAGCCAACATTATCAGCCAATTTTGACTTCGCAAAATTATAAAAAAATTGGAAATTTTGAAATGTTCATAAGTGTTACTTTGCGTGATTTATCGCTCTCATCACGATTGTCTCATTTTTGTGATCGTTCTGGTCTTCGTTTCGTCCATTTCGGGTGAGAACTCCTCCCGCCAGGCTTTAAACTGCGTTAAAATTGATTAATTAATATTTAATTAATTAATTACTCTTTGTTTGATAAAATTAATTTTTAATGACTTGGGAGTATTTAATTAAATAAATATCAATTAAAAGTCATTCGACAAATTTTTTATTTTATTGCCGAGGAAGTAAGCTTGTGCTTCCAAATGTCGGGAATGCCAAATTGGCTTTGAACCCGCATTTCCCACTTGTGGGATTTTCTCCACCAATTGCCAAATCAATGAATTGGCAAACAGGCAAGAAATCTCCCGATTTCCCACATGGGGAAATTGAACGAGATTGCCAACCCACCTTGCCATTCCCATTGGCAATTGGTCGTTGCTTTCCCCATTTCCCCTGGCAATTAATTCCACTACCCGGGAAGAGGGGAAGTCGGTTTAGCCTTCATAAATTCCTCCGTCGACTCGTTGGAAAGAGTCGTGCGAAGCTTTCCGATTGCTTCTTATTTCTTCTAAAGAACATAATATTTTATCACATCCCACAATACTGCGAAGACCATTGAAAAGCTCAAAACACAGCCATAGAAATCCATGCATTCACTAGGATAAGAAACAAGAATATTATTTCCTAAAGCTTCACGCAGGGTCTAAAAGCCAAAGCCATACGCATTGGTGAAGGAGTTTGATTCCAAAAACAAGAAGACAAAGATTTGTTAATACAGACTAGTCCAAAAGACCATGCAGGAGCAGTTTTAGAGGTTCCACATTTTGGGACAACACAGGCCCAAGCTAAAATACCACGCAGCCATAAAGGGAATTTACAAAGACATTGTTTTGGAAGAATTGAAGTTTTTAATGCATTGAGAAAATCCAATGCCTAGCCCAAGGAAATACACAACCAAACTAAAGTTTCCACGTGGGGGAGAGAAGGAGTTTACACGCATTCATCAAGAGATACATTCCAAACAAAGAATAGTGCACCAGTCCAAAGAAGACAAAAGCTGTGCAGGTTTCAAAGGAGAGGGGTAGTCCAAAGCTAGCGAAGGAGGTTTTCCACGCATGAGGTAAAAGAAAGAATTTTGTTTTATGCATCAAGAAAAACAAATTTCCCACGCATAGCAAAGAAGGACCACACACAACAAGAAAGAGAACAGTCTAAAATATAAAAGAAAGCATTTTTTCACGCATTTTTCAAGAAAAGAAGCTTTCCACATCCCACGCAGGAGCAGGAGGAGCAGACCAGAAAAATTAAAAGGAGAGGACAGTTTAAAATGAGGTAAAAGAAGACAAAGGAGATTCACGCATTTTTAGGAAAACTGAGTTTCATGCCCACTGTTATGCAGTAGAGAGGAGGTAGAGGCCACACATTGGTCTAGGCAATTCAAATTTCCACAAAGTCCAAAACAACATAAAGGAATAGTCCAAAAATAAAAAAAGAAAGACCACGTGGGGAAAGAAAAGAAGATTCCAATGCTAGCCAGGAGAAAATAGAAAGCCACGCATGGGGCAGTTTGGAAACTTCAACGCATAGTTTGGAATAAGTAAAATTAGTTACCAAAAGACAAATAAATTCCCATGCCCAACCAACAAAAGGAGGTTTTCCACGCATTTTCCTAGGCAGGTCACGTAAGAGACAAGAAAGAAATACCGCGAAGCTATCCAAACATTGCTCACGCGGCCTGTAGGAGGAAAATTTTCAACAAAGACAATCACAACAATCTCCAAAACAAGAAGAATCCACACAATTGTAGAAGAATTAAGCAAGTTTATTCACGCATCGCTCAGAAGATCGCAAGGAAGAAGTGAATCTCAAAGTACACGGCCATTTAAATCAGGCAATTTTCACACATACGAGGAAGAATTTGCTCCGAAAAATTAAATAAAAATCAAGATATCGAAATCGAGGATTTCGTTTATTTTAAATATAAATTAAAAAAATAAAAACGTTGTCGCCCAAGTCGGAATTCAAACCGAGTCTCGGTGTGTGTATTTTAAAAAAATATTTTTTTGTAACCTGGACTATTTATTATTATTATTATTATTTTTAAAATAATAATAATAATAATAATAATAAATCATATTGCTCTTGTTGACTCGTGTTTCGTAGATCGAGACCCGACCCCGCTTGTATTGTTTTGTGTGCCCGAGTCATTTTTCTGTAAAATTCATAATGGCCAAAAAATCTAACAAATCACAGGAAGGTCGAGGAAGCCAGTGGAGAAATCAAACAAATCCACACTCAAGTATGAATTCCAAGGAATCATCCCTCCTGGGCCCATTCCGTTAAGTCGATATGACAATATCACTGATACAAATTTGGGTCACATCAATGTGCAACAATTCTGTGAATGGGTGAAAACTGAAGGAAAAACCATATTCTCGGATAGGCATTACCATAGTGGTCTACCTCAAGCAACAACATTTCCCGCTCGGTGCGGTACCCGAGTTTGTTATTGCTTGTCTTGAGCACTATGATCCTGAGAGACACAGAATTTTTAACGATAATCACGAGCCTTTCCTCTTAATCACACTAGAGCACATTGAGGAATTGCTCGGTATACCTGAATTTCCTGAGAATGTGGATATCACTCACCAACTAACGCAAGAATTTTGGGATGAAGAACCCCTGAGATGGAGCAAGATGGTTAAGAACAACTGGTTAGTAACCAAGAGGCCTCGAATTGATAGGCTTCTCAAAGAATTGTACTGCGTTGAGTTTGTGGAAGAAATTGGGGACATGATTACTCTCCTAAGTCGAGTTTTCGGTTTACCCTCTCGTTAGGATTTTCCACCCACGGATGTATCGGTTTATCTCAGTATCATCCTAGCCAAGAAAGAGTTTGTGGATTGGGCCACCACCATCGATAACACCCTTCACAAACAATTGATATAAGTTAAGATGACTGGATGCTTCTACATGACATCAGTATCGACTTATGCGAGCAAGAAGAAATCTATTTTTGGGACTTGAAACAAGAGGAGTCATAGGGCCGTCAAATAGTGTTTTTCATTATTACCTCAACTCAATTTCAAAAATAGCTCTCACCATTTTAGAAGAGTCAACGATGCATTCACCTTCCGCGTGATTCGGAACCTGAATCGAATACTGAGGAAATATTTTCTAAAGAAGCCATGAGTGTCATTTCCCAATGGGGAACCTGGTTTATTCAATTTTCATCATTTTCCTACATTTGCGTGAGTGGCTTTGCTAGTACCCCGTGGAAGCTTCCTAAGTACGTCAGTGACAAATGGGCATTAATGGAGCTTATGCGGCAACTATTCCAAGTTCACTGTCTTCTTAGTGACAAGCACCATTCAGGAATTCATTTCCCAATCCAAATCGGGGAATACCAATGTCCAAATATTTTCAATGCACAACTCATGGAAAAAGAGTTCGCTCTCATAACAATCCATCCATATGTGAAGAGAGCCCAGTTTGATATTAGTGGATATATGCAGAATATTTTGGGAGCAAAGTATTAACATAACCCTACCATGGAAGATTTATGGGCTGCTGTTTGGGACGAACATGAAGTAAGAAGACAAGAGTTTTCTCACCTAACACTTGCTCAAATCAAGGCCTTCCACATCAAGAACCCTCCCGATTCATTCATAAATGATGATGAAGATGTCATTGATCCCTCATATGATGCAGTTGATTTTACCCCATTGCCTCAAATCGAATGGACCAAAAGAGATGAATTTTCTCTTGATAGCAAGAATCAACCGATTCTTGAAAGAAGCATATCTTGGTACGACAAAGAACTTGCCAAGTTACAATCAATTCAAGATCATGCTTTGGGATCACAAAATTTCCAACACAAGGAGGCCTCCATTCAACCAAAGCCTCTTCTCGATCAACCTCTGTACCATCCAATCATACACAACAAGCAAGAAAGGAGTGGTTGCCAAAATCCACTTCGCCAAGTAACGTGTCACAAGGAGAAAAATCTAAAGATCCTAACCCCGAAGAAGGAAGAGAGTGTGTATCAGGATTTTCTACCTCGAGTAGAGATTCTTCTACCCACATTGTTAATAGTGCTCAGAAGCTCGTGGAAAATGATCCTTAGCCATGCTTCAAACAAGCATCCACTCAGGTGCAGGTAATTCAAATATCAAACACTTTGGAGCATGTAGTTCATGAAGGGATTTCCCAAAATCTCCCGAATAATCAGGAGGTGGATATTGAGGTTGTTTCTCCTCAAATCGAGGTCGTAGATAGGATTCAAGTAGGATCTCATGATGTTGGGAACAATGAGAATATTCTCTAGGATTTTGTATGCAGAAATAGTGCATGATACTCCTTCCTGGGTTGATTCTGAGGTTAAGAAAAGGAAGAGGGTTGTCAAGGCAATTGACATTGATTTTGATGCCATTTTCAAACTTTCAAACAACGTCATTCCAAATAAGCCTAAGGTGCTTTCTCGAATAATGGTGGATAGTGACGAAATAGATTTACAGATCTCGCCATCCCACAAGTTGATAAGGAGTGTGATGCCATGACACCTGCTGATTATGAAGTTTCTAGACTTGGACTTAGGAGGTCTACATTATAAAGTGACATGGCAATGGCTTGAGATTCAATTGATATCATGCTAAAGAGACTTGAGAAATATAAGTCTCAGAACTCTCATCTCAAGGCCGAAAAGAATCAATTGGTGGAATATGTTCAACATTTGATAAATCCCATATCATCCACTTTCCCAATACCTGATGTAGTGGCTGCCCTAGATGAAGAGACTCTCAATTTGTCAAAAGAAATAAACACATTAGGCCATGTCACTAAAACTTGGCTTTCAGAGATTCTCGTTTTAGGCCAAGGGATGATCAAGACCGTGGTTAAGCTTCATGAAGATGTGAGTTCGTACCTTGATCCAATTCTTTCTTTTAAAGAAACTTTTGTTTCTAATATATCAAATTGGGATGAGATATTGCCCAGCTTAGGGAGATGACAAGTATGGAATCCTCAATTTTAGCCATTGAAGAAATTCTTGAATTTCAACATCGAGGACACGTTTTCTTTGGTGTCTCGCATCTCAAATCAAAGAAGTCACTTCTCGAGGATTCGATGATCCATTATGAGAGCATGTGCAATGAAGCCTTCACTTCACTCTCCTTGATTCAAGAATTCATAGCTGAGATTCCTTGCAACCTCGTAAATGAGCATAATCAAAGGTGTTCATTGGAGCAGGTGGAAGAGCAATTTTCACAATTGTTTAAGGACATGTACACTCTTGCCAACAATTTCTTGTCAGTTTCAATGGAGCGGTGCATCAAATTAAAGAACTTATTTGAGAATGCTCAATCCAAAATTGTTAATTTAAATGATATGCCAAGTAGGATTCTTGAATTACAAGTATTTTGTGAGGTTATTCTTCGACCAAATGAACCTCCTGAAGAAGAAAAAATGTTTGAAACTTTGGGAAGGTTTAGATCTTTTCAACTGGCAAAAGCGACAGATCCTAATTTCACCAATAGTTTAGGGAGTTAATTTTCTTAGTATCTAATGAAGTGGGAGAGTCCATTTCTCATACGCTTGAGATAGGCAGACCCCATTTCAATGGATAAGGCACTGGTTATTATTGTATATTTTAAAAGGTGTTGTTATTTGCTTTCGGGAAACTATGGATATTTTAAGTAATTTCTATTTTTGGTTGTCTTTAATAAAGTTGGTTGAAAAAGTCAAAGGTCACTTAAGTGCCTTATTTAATGATCATGTAAAACCCTAACTACTTTGTAACCAACTTTTGGGTTATAAAAGGAAGTGAGGGGCTCATTTGTAAAGGTGACTTTGAGAGAGGAGAAGAAATACTTTTGTGTGCAAGCTTTGTTTCAAGAAGAAACTTTGTGTTCTTTTGTGAAAACATTTTGGAGTTAATGAAATATGAACTTTGTGTCCCATTCATTGTCTCTTGTAACATTTGATGTTCTTATGTTCATTAGATGTCGGTGTTTGAATCTTGCATGCAAATATTATCTTTGATCTTATTGTCAACGTTGTTAATTAGTTGTTCTAGTTCACAGTGATCAAGCTCTAATTATCTACTTGCTCATGTGTGTTCCCTTTTACACATTCTTGTTTGGCTAACTCAAACTCCGTTTTATTTGTTTTGGTTATTCATCTTTCTTCTTCATGCAATCTTAGGCTTTGTTTTTACCTAGCTCTTGCATGTTCTTTCAGTTCATTCCATTCCACTCCTTTCCTTCATTCCATTTTATCTCCCTCATTCACTTTTTCTTTCCATTGATGTTACAAAACACCTCCCACATACAATTTGAATGTACATATGTAAATACTTGTTTTGGTTTTCAATAAAGGCACCTCACCTTCATTGAGGAGGGATTTCGCTCTGTAAGGATATTACTTGTATAAATCGAACATATACAACATAATAACATGAGAGAACACCAAAATATATATAAATGATGACAATATGCTCATATAATAGCTTTTCCACTTTGAGGGGGAAACCTCCAATACCACTTCGAGGGGGTAACCTCCAAACCATACAATAACACTCCAATACGCAATATCATCCTTAACTACAACCTTCTAACCCCTATATATACCATTCTAACCTATGGCCAATCACGAGGCCAACCTCCTAAGCATAATAAATCATAAATGAATGATATAATTAGATAAGGGGATGTGTGCCACATGTTGGCATCTCCATCAATACATATACATCATAACATTATATTCCATGTGAACCCATACATATAACTAAGGGGATGTGTGCCACATGTCGGCATCTCCATCAACCCATATACATTATAATATTATATCCCAAGGTACATAGCATTGCCTCCCTCTTTGACATGTTTCATCCTCGAAACATAAGAAGAAGCCATATAATGAGTGTGCTTTAAATTATTGCACACTTGTCGCCAAGCTCGATCATCCAACCACCCATATGAAATCCTATCTTGTGTAGCAGCTTCATCATCAACATCTTCTTCTTCTTCTTCTTCTTCTTCTAATCTTAATTCTGCTTCGATTCTTCTTCTTCTACTTCTTCTTCTTTTTCTTTTTCTTCTTCTTCTTATGCTTCGTCTTCTTCTTCTTTTGTTGCCCATCTGTCCATGAAAACTTGTTCCAGTTCTTGTAAAGACCAATTAGACTATTCCTTTTCTAACTCGTAAAAGCAAATCATGCAGGCCACTAATCCACAACTTAAATAACCAAATATCTCGATGGTTTAGAAAATTTATCCCTAAATTTGTTCCACCTTTCTCTAGCATCATTCCTGCCATCTCCAAAAAAAGCTACCATCCCCATGATCCACAAAACTAGGGTTTTAGGAATAGACCCTTTTGATCAAAACTTTTTCTAACCCTTTCGGCTAAATATCGGCCAAAAATCAGAAATCACAGAACACAAACCCCAATTTAATTTTTGAGAGGTTTCCGAAAATGTAAGAAATTCAAAAATTCTCAAATTGCGGCCTGTGGAGCAAAATAGTGAAAAAAAAAAATGAAATAAATATGACAAAATAGATCCACAAATTCTGAAATTTCAGTGGTATCACCATTTAATATATTACCAACAACCCAAAAAAATTATTTCCTAATTCGTCATTATTCAGAAGATATAGACGAAACCTTAGAATTAGGGTTTCCACTCTAAAACGGACACAACTTTGGCAAACCAGCTCCAAAAAATATGAAATTTGGAGGGAAGATCACTTGAACTATGTGTCCACTCCCAAAAAAATATCTGAAAAATTCCAAGTCGATCTCTAGATATAGACGAATCACCAACATTAGGGTTTCATCCCACAAATTGCCCGGATCACTGCTCTGATACCACTTGTAAGGATATTACTTGTATAAATCAGAACATATACAGTAGAATAACATGAGAGAACACCAAAATATATATAAATGATGACAATATGCTCATATAATAGCTTTGCCACTTTGAGGGGGCAACCTCCAATACCACTTCAAGGGGGTAACCTCCAAACCATACAATAACACTCCAATACTCAATATGATCCTTAACTACAACCTTCTAACCCCTATATATACCATTCTAACCTATGGCCAATACTGAGGCCGACCTCCTAAGCATAATAAATCATAAATGAATGATATAATAAGATAAGAGGATGTGTGCCACATGTCGGCATCTCCATCAATACATATACATCATAACATTATATCCCATGTGAACCCATACATATAACTAAGGGGATGTGTGCCACATGCTCAAGCATCTCCATCAACCCATATATAATATAATATTATATCCCAAGGTACATAAGCGCTTCCACACACTGCATTGCATGTCATTTGCATGCGTGCAAATCCATATGCTAATAGTAATCCTACCCCATTTTATCTACCATTAATTGTTGTTGTTGCTCTACATTTAAATATCATTGAGACTGCCCCTTAGCTATAAATTCTACCATCTAGATAATGCAAGAGCATCCCACTATCTTTAGTAACATGTGTCTAGAAAAGTAAACATACACAACATTATTTTGTGACAACTCATGAGAGTGAGTGTTGTGTCCATTGGCCATGTTTATCCCAGATTGACCCACCATTTTTAGAAATAAATTAAGGGAACAAAGATCCCATCTCCCCTCTCCCATTCAGTTACACCTCGGGTCCTCTCACCCTAGTTCAAGACAGACCAAAAGTAGCAAGAAAAGGCCATCTCCTCTGTACGTGCCCCTCAATCATCCCAAGGCTTGATCCCTAAGGAAAGTGTTAGACCCCTCCTCGGCTACAAAATGACATACCACCCGTCTACCACCATTCCAAGCCAATTCCCTAGTTTGTTTTCATAAGGATAATTGTTTTTAGACCACTAGGGGTGCAAATTTGAGTACCAATGTAAAGAATCCCCAAATCTAAAACCCAATATTTGGTAATATTATATAAAGAAAGAATCAAAGCATCTTGGCGTATATTACATGTTTCCACATTCACCTCCTTGTTTTCTTCCCGTTGTTTATTCTTGTCCCAAAGCTCCCAAAATTCCTTCTTTGCATTCCCGTGATTTCCACAAAGTGTCAAAGATACCATCTTGCTTTTGGATTTTGACCTTTCCCGATCTTTCAATTTTCCATGGCTTCCTTTATTCTTTTGTCTCCCTCTAGTTTCCATCATCAAAGCATTCCCTAAAGTAGAAGATTCCCTAGAGATTTTTCTTCGCATTTCCTCGCTTAGAATCACCCTTACAACATCCTCAAACTTCAACTTTGAATTAGTTGGAACCATGTTGCTTCTGCCATTACCAAGATATTTCAACTCTTAGGTAAGGAGCACAAAATTAATAAAGCCCTAACTTCTTCATCAAATTCTATTGTAATTGGAGCTAACATATTCACAACCTTATTAAAATATTTCAAATGATCTCCTACTTGAACTATTTTTAGATATCTTCATATTAAACAACTTTTTCATTAAAAGTATCTTGTTAGAGGCGAGGGTTTTGCATATAACTTCCTAATGCATCTATGTGTTCTTTTGTAGTCTTCTCCTTTGAAACATTAAATAATACCGAATATTCAAGACAACCAAATTGTCCCAAGTGCCTTCCTATCCGTAAAATCCCAATCCACATCCATCATGATCAAGGGTATGTTCCCATTTTTAGACAATGGAATATAAATCTCCTTCTGATAAAGGTAATCTTCCATCCGCATCTTCCAAAGACTAAAATTTTTCCCATTGAATTTATCAACCTTTGATCTTCCATCATCTACGATAGCTCCCACTCAAGCTAAAACTCTCCCTACAATTCAACACTTCAACAAACCAATCCAAGCTCTGATATTAGTTGTTAGGAAATAAGGGATAAAATATGCGAAACAATCCCACACATAATCACAATAGTAGAAACTAATATGCAAAATAATATCACATATATGAAATAAAAGTGTAGAAAATAAAAGAACACAACATAGAGACAATATTTAATGTGGTTCACCTAATTTGGGCTATGTCCACCAAGAATCACTTGCTCGATTTTATTACAAGCCACCTCTTTCTCTCAATATAATACCCAAATCTGTTTGGAGTTGTGCTAAAAACTCTCCTGAATTCACACTTGAACTCACACACCTCTACAATGATATGTCTCCCTACATCAATAAGAAATTACATAAGTAGTTTTATAATACTGGTGGTGTTAAAACCATTGGCCAAAATTTTCCCATATGAGAAGAGCACATTTCCCAAGATATCAAACACGTTTTTTATGGCCAATTTTTTTATCGGGTGTTCCACCCCGAACCCCTCGCTAGTGGCGCTTCAACCCCACACCCCCACTTGAGGCCTAGCCCGACCCCGAACCCCCGTGATAAAACGTGGAGAGTGTACAATACTTTTAGTGTACAGTCTACAACACTTCCACACATGAAAACATGCTCCACAACATAACATGTACTCCACATTATATTTTTAGTTAATTAATGAGTGTGTGAAATTATTAAGTGGAGAAGAATAATGTAAGTGATATTATGTAGGTAATATTCACATGAGAATAGGTGTGTGTAGATATATTAGGAGAAAGATGATATTGATAAGTGTGTGAGAGAGATTTAGGGAGTAGGTTAAGGAGAGATTTTAGAGATTTGAGATAAGAATAATCTCCTTATTTATAGGAGATATTTGCACTATAAATGTAACTATTGTGCTAATAAACAATATGTTGATTTGAATTATATTAAACATATGCTTGTTCCATATGAAGGGGAAACCTCAACATTTGGTATTAGAATAGGTTTTCGAAAAGGCCTCCTCTGACCTTCACTCCACTCATGTTTCATTTGTCAAGTTGATTAAGGCAATGTGTTATTAGATACCGCAAACCTCCCACAACCCCATTACCTTTTCCCATGCCCATAATTTTTGTAAAGCAAGCGCTATTAATAAAGGACTATGAGATACCATGCACCTCATGAAATGGAATTTGTATCTTTCATCTTTCTTGCATATTTTTTAATGGTACTAAGAGATACCTTGAGCCTCATAGTGATCATGTTGACACACACCATTCATTTTACATCATCTACCTATTCTATCGCATGCACTATATCTATAGTTTTCATTCCTTATGCTCATTGTGTTCAAGCATAAAATTAGGTATGTTTAGCTTTGTTTGGTGTTCACAGTGTTGCTTGTTTGAGTGCTCTTGTGATTTAACTTTTTTACCTGCATTTGGAGTGATTCAAACCTCATAGTTTAATTTAGAACATCCAAAACCACTCGGATCGACTATAAAAATCCATATTTCTATTTCGGTCATTTTTGGACTTTTTGAGTTTTCGCAAATAAATCTATAAATTCTTACAGAACCCATCTAAAGAACAAGTACTAATTTATTTTTTTATGATATTGGTTTTTGAATTTTTAAAAGGTTTGAATATGTATGTATTTTTATAACCTATCCAAACTTCAACCCAATCCAAATTTCGCTTGGGAGAATAATAAAAAACAAGACAAGGGTTTGTGCAAATTCATACCGAAAAAGTGAAAGAAAATCATTCTTTGAGCACAATCTCAAGTTAAACATGGACGCAACTCCTTGATTTAAGATTTGCATGTTCAAAAATCCAATTAAATATTTTATTTATTTGAGCTATTCTTGATTGATTGACATTGGCTTGTGAACATTGTTTAATTTGTAGGAACCACATTATGCATTGATCAACCTTATCAGTAGCTCTTTTTTTTGAGAGTTGGTCGTATACACTAAAAATCCCGAGCTCCTTCGACATTCACATAGATCCTTCAACATTCACATAGATCCCATGTATATATTTAAAGTTATGAGCTCAAACGAACCAATGATTCATTCACTCTTGGTATACCTTGCTTTGCGCACTCTCTACATAGCCTCGAGGATCCTTGTTCAACAAAATAATGAGCGACAAATTCAAATGAGCCATTGCCAATCAAAACCCCAATGAGGTAAGAGTAAAACAAAAACATCGCCGATTTTAAAACATAAAATTAAAATCCCTCATTTATATATGTTTAGTGGGATCGATAGCCCAAGTGGTTAATAGATTTTAGTTAAGGTGCTATACTTAGGGAGGCCACCTCAAAACATCCCAAAACTATGATTTTGCTGAAAATTCTTGTAAGCATAATTTTTTTAATAGGGTTTAAAAAATAAAATTGGTGATTTAAAAAAAAGGAGGAATGTATATAGTGTTGAAAAATTATAAAAGAGATATCGTGTGTTTTTTTTTTAAATGTGTTTTTCAAAATATTATAAATGGATGCATTATTGGTGGAAACCAACATGCAATGTGTTTTTTACATTGAGGAGTGGAGGGGGGCATGGGGGATACATAGCAAGGGGAACATCGCACCTCTGCAAGAAATTTAGAGGATGGTCACAACTAAACAATGAGGATGGTAGTACACTTGCTCCACAAAGACACTTTTCTATTATTTTCTCACATGTTACCACTAAGGGGGGAATGTAAGGAATTAGTCATCATCACATGGGTGTACTCCACATTATATTTTTAGTTAATTAGTGAGTGTGTGAAATTAATAAGTGGAAAATAATAATGTAAGTGATATTACGTAAATAAAAGTCACATGAAAATATGTCTATGTAGAGATATTAGGAAAAAGATAATAAGGATAAGTGTGTGAGAGATGTAGGGAGTAGATTAGGTAGAGATTTTAGAGGTTTTATAAGTATAATCTCCTATTTATAGGATATATTTACATTATAAATGTAACTATTATGCTAATGAATAATATGTTGGTTTTATTATATCGAGCTTATGCTCGCTCCATATGAAGGGGCAACCCTAACACTACTTAATAGGGATAGAAAGAGTGAGTTTGTCTTAAGCAAGAGTGAATTATCAAAACCAACAAAGTGCCAAAAAGGTAAAATGCCAAAATTTGAGTGTTTATAGAGGTATCCCATAAAATATTACCTAAATTTTTGGGAATCGAGATGTAGAAGACTATATTTTATAAATGGAGTGAGTGTTCCCAAATGAAAAATGAGGTTATACGTAGTAAATGATGCACTCATTACTAATTCTAGGATGTGGTGAGAAACACATACAAAATATATTAAAATATGGTATGCATTTACAATTCTCTTTAAAATCATATTCATGCTGCAAGAAATAAGTTTTTACAAAATCCCCTAACATACGGGAACAACATATCCTCGCTTACATGTGAATTGTTTTGAAATAAATTAGGAAAATATTATAGAAAAAAAGTCATGGCTGTGGTATTAGTATTTATATTGGACTCTCAAGGCCCTTCTACGTGATTGATACTTACAACAAAAAACTAATCTAGAAATTGTAAATTGGGATTAGGTAAATCAGTAGTCACAAAATCACACACTTACTATTACATTTATACCGCCGGGTATGTTAATTCATATATGGATCTTGCGTGATAAAAATATTCAAGGTAAGAACCCATTTCTAGGTCTTATGGTCGCTTAGTTAGGTTTCATTCTCGTTTGTCTGGTTCGGTCGTTAGTTGTCACACTGCAGCTTTTGGTCATCATTCAGGGTATCTCAGATGTCGTAATTTGTTCAGTTGCCATCTTTAGGTCTAAATCAGGGCACCCCGAGGGTGCCCCAGGTGGTTTTAGGTGCTGTGTCATCATAATTTGTGGTCTTAATTTCTTTGTTCAAGTTCGGTCATGTTGTTACCCTCAAAATTCCCCTCATTTTTCAAGTCAAGTTTCAAAATTTTTGAGTTGGTGCTGTTATCCCAATTTTGACCCCCGAAAAAATTGATCAAACAAAACCCCACACAAAAGAAAATTGGAAGGGGCGGTTCATTCATGTGAGCCCATATTCCAAATCCAACAATGAAGGGGTAGGGTCTGAAGGAGATTAGAGTGCGCGGGAGAAGATTGAAGAAAGGAATTGAAGTTTTCGTGACTTCACATGCGAGTCAACTTGGGGTAAAGCAACGGACCCAGGGAAGGTGCCACGTGCCTCATCGACACAAATTCGGGACCTTGCGAGTTGAGAGAGCTCTCTGGATTAAGGTCGGTTCCTATTCCTCTGTTCAGGTGCACACAAATAAATTGTAGAGGATTTTTTCTAAATCTAATCTATTTTACCAAGGAGAAATGGTTGAGAAGATGCAAAAAATAAACCTAAGCTAACAAGGTGATGCACCAAAGGAATGTTAAACACTCGTTTTGCAAGCTAACACAAACCATAGAAATGCAATGTAAACACCATGCACAGATAACCAAACTACAATGAGAGATCAGAAGGCAAAAATAAACACATGAGAGGGTCGAGAATCATCCATAGACATATATTATTGCTCCAAAAGTTGATACAATGCATTACAGTGGCCAAGAGGCAAAAAATCTTGCATTACAACTCGAATGGGAGGTTTGGAAACTCCACAAATTACTTATAGACAAGGGAAGAAGGGAGAGTGCAAAAAAAATGTCCAACCCTTTACAATGAGCCCCATCCCTTCTTTTATAGATTCAACACAGAGAGAAGAAGAGAGAGAGGCGGGAAAACTAATTTGAAACTCAGCTACTGCCATTAATGCCCCTGCAAATCCACCCACAATCTGTCAAATCTACCTTGATTACTTGTTTGGCGTGTTGAAGGAGGAAGAATGACGGATCAGATCAAATCCGATCTAGTTATTGGAGCAATTGATCCTACTATTAATGGCATGAAGATGTTTTCCATTTTTTCCCACCTAACTTCTTCAAAATTAAAGTTTCAGATCTCCATGATGTAGATGAGGTCGAGATCTCTCCAATGGTGCCAAATTTGTTGGATTTCAAGCACTTGGATCAAAAGATATGCCCATTTGAATATTTGAATTGGGTCCATACAAAAAAATGGTGAAACCAGTTAGCAAAATGGTTCCGTGGGCCCAAAATTCACTTTGCCCCCTTTTTGGCACAAAAATACAAAAATTCAAAATTTGCCCCATAGCCCCTGCAATACCTTTTTGTCAAAAAAATCATCTTCGGGCTCCTCTTGGTCCACATTTTCTCATTTGGGAAAAAAATTCACTTCAAAGCCCACAAGCCCGCATGTAATTTAGGTCTGACACATGGCTCTTTGGGCATTGGCAGAGGCACGACTCATTTTATACTTTATCCCTTGGAAACGAAGCCAAAAAGTTAAAATTACTCCCAGAGACCCACCTCCCCGCTTTGACTTGGAATATGGCCACGTGGAGGGCTAACGTGCATTTGGGGACCACCTTTGGATTTTTTTTGAAGTTGTGTCGGGATGACACGTGGCTTCTTCCGTGGATTTTCTTTGTTCCTTTATGTTTTTACTAAGTCCTTTTGCTTGGTGGGGCCATATATTTGACCTTTGGATGCTCGGCTCATTTGAGTCTACCCCTTGAGTTTTACCCTTTGGAGTTGTGACGGGCTAACAAATGGTACCTTCCACTAGATTGTGCTCCATCTTGAATTTTCAACTGTCGACTTTGTCCCTCTGAGGACCTAGGACACATGAAGGCAAACGCTTGTCTAAGGACCCGCTTTTAGATTTATCTTTGAAGATGCTCGGGATGACACGTGGAAGCCTTGCGCTCCTTTGAGTCTCTGCTTTGGGCCACTGCCTTTGAATGTGCACCATTAAGACACATGGCACCTTCCGCTGCACTCTTATACTTAACCGATTTGGGCCCACTTTTAGATTTGACCTTTGTTGACCCTTGGCCACGTGGAGGGTAGCGCAAGTTTGAGTCTCCACCTTGGGCTCCCATCTTGAAATTACCGAGCTGACACGTGTTTCCTTCCACTTGTTTGGAATTTTCAATGGCCGGCTCTATCCTTTTTTGGCCTAGGGACATGTGGAAGCTCCACACTTGTTTGGAGACTACTTTTTGAGTTTAATCTTTGGAGATGTGCCAATGAGGCACGTGGAGGCTTCCACTGATTCCTCCATACTTAGCCAATTTTGGGCTCATTCTAAATCATTCGTAGAGCCCGAAGACTTCAAGTTTTTCTCCATTTCTTTTCCTTTGAGCCTCTGGTTTTCTTTGACACTATTTTCCTCCTTCCCCAACCTACTCCTCCATTTTAGAGCCCGTCCTGCAACCTATTTGTTGGATTTGAAATGTGGGCTCATGTGATGAGCCGTCCCTTGAATTTCTTCCTGCACGGGGTCATGTTTGATCAATTTTTTTGGGGGAAAATTGAGATAACAATTTGGTGACTCATGGGGACATCTACCTACTAGATGAAGAGATCATTTTGCCTTGTTGTATCCATTGGGCATGGAGTCATGGTTGGTGGCTTGTGTTGGTCTATTCTTCTTAAATGAACCTTTGACCCGATTTTAGTTGCTCTATATTTGTTCTATTAGAAAATGAGCAACTATTATGAGATGGGTCTCCTAGAACATTGCAAATGTTGAAGGGCCTAGCACATTCACCTAGAGGCATGTTGAACTATAACGAATGACAAAACCTGGAGCAACAAAAACTTGTGCCACAACACTTAGGAAACAAAACCTATGCTACAACAAAACAATGTGCATACGTACACTAGGGAAATTAAAATTTCTATGCTAATATTTACAAGGGTGGAACCTTCCTTTTTAGTAGCAATGTTTGAGATGGATCCCATTCTTGGGATCTACAATTCTTCACCATCCAATTTAGCCAACTGGAAGGCATTGCTACTTTTGCACCTTGTGATCATGTAAGGGCCACTCCAAATGGCATCAAATTTGGAATGCTTTCCTAGTTTTCCCGATCTACATCCCACTTTAGAACTAAGTCCCCTTCTTGAAAGGTCCTTGTTCTTGCTTTCTTGTCAAAACTCTTCTTGATCAATGCTTGATCCTTTTCCATGCTCTACATTGCATGCTCTCTTGCTTCTCCTACTTCCATTAGCTCTTGCATACCTGATTTCCATGGGTTCAAACTCGGCTAGTTCCAACTGTTTCATGAGCTCCAAAGTGGGAAACTCCAATGATATGGGCAATATTGCCTCTTTTCCATATACAAGCTTGTATGGGGAGCTTCCTATGGATCTTTTGGATGTGATCCTATCAGCCCATAGAGCTGATTTGAGATTTGTATGCCAAGTTCTCTGATTTTCATCAAGAGTCCTTCTGATAATCCTTAATAGGTTCTTGTTTGTGGACTCTGCTTGGCCATTACCTTGAGGGTAATAGTTTGATGAAGTGTTGAGGTATACACCATTCTTGACAACCCATTCAGTGATCCTTGTACCAAGGAATGCCAATGCATTATCTGATATAATAGTGGTAGGGACTCCAAACTATGGTGGCTATTCCTTCATAGAAATCCAAGATGTTGATTCATTTGCTTCCTTAAGTGCCACTACTTCAGTCCACTTGGTGAAATAATCTGTTGTTGTAAGTATCCACTTGTGGCCCTAGCTTGAGTTTGGGTTAATCACCCCAATGAAGTCTAGTCCCCATTGCATGAATGGCTGATCCACTAAAATTGGGTGAAGCGAAGGGGAGGGCTGCTAACTTTTCTTTCCCTGTGAAGAATGCACACTTCTTGCACTTCTTGATCCATGAGTAGCAGTCCTTGAACACTGTAGGCCAATAATAACTAGCTTTCATGATCTTGAGAGCTGTTACTCGAGGAGAAAAGTGACCTCCTTCCTTCTCCATCATGGAACTCATGCAACACTCTCTCAATTTTTCCTGTCCCAATGCACCTCAATAGACACTATTGATATCCTTTTAAACAAGACACCACCAACAAGCACATATGGAATGGCTTGTAACCTAAAGTATCTCCTTTTTTCTTTGTTCCATTCTAGGAGGGCACAAACCTATTTGGAGATAATGCACCAAGGCTTGAGTCCAACATGGAATAGGTGCATCATTAGCTGGTTGTTCTTGATCATTCTGTAGTAATAGGACAACCTCTTTTTCATCCACTAACTCATCTTGTTGCTTGGAGGTGAGCTGTTCACACAGACCCTTGCCACAAACCAATTTGGTCACCTTGATCTCAATGTCATATTCCATTACCCGAGTGATCCAACCTACTCTCTTCTCATTCAAGTCCTTGTTTAGGAGAAAATCCTTGACACCAACATGAGATACTAGCAGTTGAATCTTATTGTTTGAGACCAAGTGTCTGAACTTCTTCAAGCTCCTAATAACAACAAGGACATGTTTTTCAATGAAAGAGTACTTTACCTCGTAGTCCTCCAAGATCTGACTGAAGAAGGCTATGGGTTGTTCTAGAACCTTCCTTGTTGGGCTGACCAAGATGGATGAGATGGTGTCTAACCCTCCAAAAGCATACAACATGAAGTCTTTTGAGAAGTCTGGGTTAATGAGAGTTGGGGCTTGTGATATTGTGAGCTTGATGGCCTCAAAACTCTCTTTTCCTTTTGTTGTCCATTTAAATGCAAGACTCTTCTTTAACATCATTGTTAAAGGCTTCACAAGAGTGGAAAAATCAGGTACAAACATGTGAACAAAGTTTATCCTCCCCAAGAAGCTTTGGAGAGACTTTTTGTGTTGTGGCAATGGAAGTGTCCGGATGGCTTCAACTCTTTCAGGATCAATTGTTAACCCTTCTCTTGAGACAATGTGGCCCAAAATTTCCCCTCATGTGCCAAGAACACACACTTCTTTGGGTTTAATGACACTCAAACCTTCTACACCTCTGAAACACCTGCTAAGGTGGAAGAGATGGTCTAGCAACATTCTTTGAGAAGATGGTGATATCATCTAGATACACCAAGACCATATTGTTGATCAAGCCTTTGAATGCCATGTCCATAGCTCATTGAAATGTTGCTCCACATTTGATAGTCCAAATGGCATCTTCTTATAAGCATATGTACCCCATTTGGTGGTGAAGGTTGTCTTGAATTGATCTTCCTCTTTCACCATTATCTGGTTATAGCCTAAGTATCCATCTAGCAATGAAAACCTCTCAGAGCCAGCTACAACCTATAGGATCTATTCCATTGATGGAAGTGGATAGTGATCTTTTAAGTGATGCTTTTTTCGATCACGAAAGTCCACACATAGTCTGATTTCTCCATTTCTTTTCCTCACAGGCACCAAGTTTGCAACCCAACTTGAGTGCTTGATAGGGAAGATGATGTTGGCCTCAATTAGCTTGTTTAATTATTTCCTCATGAGAGGCTCAATGTGAGGATTTATTGGCCTTTGCTTATGTCTAAAAGGCTTGGATCTCTGGATCCAGCTCGATAGTGTGTTGTGCTAACTTTGGGTTGAAACCTCTTAAATCTTTGTAAGTCCAGAAAAAGACATCTGGAATTCTTGACAAAGTTGAATAAATTCATATTTTTCTTGTTGAGTGCTTACCTTGCCAATCTATAATGTTTTTCCTTCTTCTATGAAAATGGGCTCTGAATCTTCACCCTTTACCTAAATATTTACCTTCTCCTTTTAGAATTGGTCATTTGGGTTGAAGATTGATTCCAAAGTGACAAGACCCTTTGGTAGTTTGTTGGTCCTCAATTGCACCACTTGATCACCATATTGCTGCTCCAACTTTCTTGGTTTCTGGAGGAGAACTCAACTTCTTCTTGTAGAAAGTTGACAATTTTTGATCATTCTCAAAGACCTTCCAACTTGTGTTATTATCGGGATGACAGTTGGTCTCACAACCACTTTGATATGGGGCTGAGACTTATCACTCTTGATACTCTCTACAACATCAAATGCTGCCCCAATTGCTTGCCAATTCTGTCTTCTTCTTCATTTTTCTTCCTTGGGATGGAATTGATGTTGAATGCTTCAAATCCTCGATGAGGTCCCATACCTAGTTCTTGTAGCTCTTTAACAGATCATTCTTGGTAGCATTTTGTCCTCGACTTGATTAACAACTAGTTCACTATCACCAAACACTTGCAAGTTTTTATTCCTCTTTTCCTTTCCCAATGCAGTCCATGGACCAAAGCCTCATATTCTACTATATTGTTTGAACAAGAAAATTGGAAATGGAAAGTTGAGTAGTATTTCATACCTTGGGGAAACAAGCATAGCTCCTCCTCCGGATCCTTGTCTACTTCTTGAGCCATCAAAAAACTACCATACCTCATTATCATCTTTGTGGTCTGGCTTAATGATGTCAGGAAGAGGATGATTCTCCTCATGCAAATAGTAGACTCCTAGCTCAGATTCCTCCATCTCTTTATAGGGGTCAAAAGCATGCCTCTTGTTCACCCACTCATCGAGGGTCAAGTCTGGGATACACCCCACTTGGTATCTACTTCACAAGTGCTTGGGAGATCCTCTTGATCAAAGGTTGAACAATTGGCATTGATCGGGATGGGTACATAAGACTCAATATGGTAATCTGCAATGGGCTCAGATCTAATTGTGGCCTTAGCTCCATACCTTGTTCTAAAAATCATGTGTGACCAATCAATCAGAAATAGATAGCCTCCAATCTTAGCAGTGAAGTCTCTCAACAAACACAATGCAAAATGTGGTGGAAAGTCTATTACTGATACATTTTGCAATACAATCACATTGGGGCATGCATGCAGTGTGAGGCTTAAATCTTTGATGACTCCAACTATCATTACCGTTGTCCCATCCAATTGCACTACACCCCTGGAGATGACTTCATATTGAAGTCCCAGCTGATCGGCTATTTGTTTTGGCATTACAGAGCTACTTGCCCCCAAATCAATCATGTAATTATGTACCAATTTGTCTCCAATGATCAATGAAACATAAAATGGAGGGGGCTTCAGATTCTTACCTTGTTGTTCTCCATGGTTTCCCTCAGCCGAACCACATTGGTAAACACTTTCTCTTGTTGGTTAGGGGGCTGATTTGAGCTTGACCAATTGGCCATAGCAGTCTGCAATAGATCTCTCTATCCTGGAATGGCCAATGACTCCCACATTGAAATGTTCACATTTGTCTTCTTCATTTGTTCAATGATGTTAAATGAGCTATCCTTTTTCTTCCCCTTTCCTAGTACATTTTTCTCTTGCACATGGGTCATTACAACCGGTGCTGAGTGGGTTTGGAAGGTGGCTTGGGCTGACTCTGCATATTGGGAGTTACATTTGAGTGCCAATACCTTGTGGAGTAATGGAGGGTTGAGGATTACTGAGTTTGGTGATTGTCCCTCTCCCATATTCCTTTTCTTGGACCGTATTGGTAGCTACACTTTGAGAAGGGGCTTGATTCATACCACATAAATCTTCAACCTACCAATTGACAAGCATAGTCTCACTTGGAGGTGCCTCTTGTTGAGTTTCTTGCTACTGATTTTCCTCTTGACTAGACTCTTGTGACACACCAATGGTCTGTACCATCAAGGCCTAGTTTAGTGCACCATTAAAACACATTGATTGGTTATGGGGCTGATTGCATGGGAAACACCAATCATATTCTTGTGCCATGTTGTTTTGTGCTAGAACCAAGGCCCTTGATGTTGAAGTTGTGTTTGGATCATATGACCGAAAGGCCTAGTAGCTTGAGGTTGTCCTTGGTTTTGGTTTTGATTTGTAACTTGAGTTGGTGGTCTATTTTTTGATATAGGGGTCTAGCCTGATACTTGAGTCTTGAGGCTGATATGGCCTAGAACTCTGAGCTTGTTGCCTTTTGATAGTCACTAGCTCATTCCCTAGGTTCTAGTAATTGTTTCATAACTTCTTGAAGCTCTTTTGAAGTGTTAGAAGATGAGGTGGAGGCTTCAGTTGAACTCTGATTCCTAGGAGTAGGTATAGGAGCTAATGTGGGTGTCTAACTAGTGCTTGGATCTCCTAGTTCTGGGTATAGAGGCATGGGTGGCCTAGGAGCAAGTTTTCCATCCTGAATTAGACAATTTTCAGCTCTAATGGAAATGTTATAGGCTATAGGTAAGGTGGTGCCTCCCATTGATTGAATCATTAAAGCAATATCAAAATTTAGAGCTCTAAGAAAGTATAAGAAAGCACCTTCATCTGTGGGCCTTACAGCCAATGGAATCCTATCCCATGTCCTTTGGAATCTAAAGTTGAAATCTATCATTACTCATTAGGGGCCCTCTTGATGGTTGTCAAATGCTCCAACAAGGATAGATTATCTCCCTTCTCTCCAAATTGGTTGTGGAAGAGCTCTGCACAGATGGTCCCAAGTCTGAATAGAGCTTGTTGTTAGACTCTGAACCATCGTGAAGCTTTACCTTTGAGTGAAGAAGCTAACAACTTGACTACAATGTCCATCTCGTGATCTCATGAATTACATGAGACATTTGCAATGTCTTGAATGTGGTCACTAGGAGAAGTCTGGTTCTCTCCAGTGAAATGGGGAATGCTCTTTAATGCTGCAACCGGATTGATTTTGTGCATTGAGAGTGAGTGGGCTTGCTTGCCAGTGAAGTTGACATAGGGGTTGGGTGGTTGTGCCATTATGATTGGCTTGAGAACCCTTGTTGATTGAATGAATGGCCTACTAGGTGGAGGTGTTGACAAGGTTCTGTTTGGTGGAGATGGAGACCTCTGGGCTCTTCTCCCTCTCTCCCTCTATCTGGGGACAAGTGCAGATAGAAAAATAGTCCCTCCTCTCTAGTTCTTGACCTTGTTTGTATTCTTCTCATGAACTTGACAAACTTGGACTGTTGAAACTAGTGGATTTTGATCTCTTTGGAGTCACCAGATGTGTAATTTTCAGCTTCTTAAAAGCTAAAAACTTACAACAAGTGCACATCAATCTTGCTGCAATAAAGATGGAGACCTCTTTGTCCCACTGCATGCCAAAACTGTTAGTGCATAAATCACAACACCCATGAATGCCTGCTGCAACTAGATGGGTTGAGACTCTCAGTGTGATTGCACAACATGGAGCATCTCTCAAAGTGTGGGACCTTGCGAGTTGAGAGAGCTCTCTAGATTAAGGTCGGTTCCTATTCCTCTATTTAGGTGCACACAAATAAATTACAGAGGATCTATTCTAAACCTACTCTATCTTACCAAGGAGACAGGGTTGAGAAGATACAAAAAAATAAACCTAAGCTAACGAGGTGATGCACCAAAGGAATGTTAAACACTCATTTTGCAAGCTAACACAGACCATAGAAATGTAATGCAAATGCCATGCATAGATAACCAAACTGCATAATGAGAGATCAAAAGGCAACAATAAACACATGAGAGGGTTGAGAATCATCCACAGACATATATTATTGCTCCAAAAGTTGATACAATGCATTACAGTGGCCAAGAGGAAAAAAATCTTGCATTACAACTTGAATGGGAGGTTTGGAAACTCCACAAATTCACTTATAGACAAGGGAAGAAGGGAGAGTGCAAAATAGAAATGTCCAACCCTTTACAATGAGCCCATCCCTTCTTTTATAGATTCAACACAGAGAGAAGAAGGAGAGAGGCAAGGGAAAACTAATTTGAAGCTCAACTACCGGCCATTAATGCCCTACAAATCCACCCACAATCTATCAAATCTACCTTGATTGCTTGTTCGGCATGTTGAAGGAGGAAGAATGGCGGATCAAATCAAATCTGATCTAGTTGTTGGAGCAATTGATCCTACATTAATGGCATGAAGATGTTTTCCATTTTTTCCCCTAACTTCTTCAAAATTAAAGTTTCAGATCTCCATGATGTAGACGAGGTCGAGATCTTTCCAATGGTGCCAAATTTGTTGATTTTGGGCACTGGATCAAAAGATATGCCCATTTGAATATTTGAATCGGGTCCATACAAAAATGGTAGAAAACTAGTTAGCAGAATGGGTCCGCGGGCCCTGAAATTCACTTTGCCCCCTTTTTGGCACAAAAAATACAAAAATGCAAAATTTGCCCCAGCCTTGCAATACCTTTTTGTCAAAAAAATCATCTTTGGGCCCACCGGTCCGTCCACATTTTCTCATTTGGGAAAAAATCACTTCAAAGCCCACTAACCCACATGTAATTTAGGCCTGACATGTGGCTCCTTGGGCATCGGCGGAGGCACAACTCATTTTTATACTCTATATCCCTTGGAAACAAAGCCAAAAAGTTAAAATTACTCCCGAGACCTGCCTCCCCGCTTTGACTTGGAATATGGCCACGTGGAGGGTCTGGCACGCGTTTTTGGGGACCGCTTTTGGATTTTTCTTTTGAAGTTATGTCGGGATGACACGTGGCTTCTTCCACGGCTTTTCTTTGTTCCTTTATGTTTTTACTAAGTCCTTTTTTTTGGCGGGGCCGTATATTTGACCTGGGACACGTGGATGCTCAACACTCATTTGAGTCTCCCCCTTGAGTTTTACCCTTTGGAGTTGCGACGGGCTGACATGTGGTACCTTCCACTGATTCTACTCCATCTTAAATTTTCAACTATTAACTTTGTCCCTTTATCAGACCTAGGACACATAGAAGGCCAATGCTTGTCTAAGGACCCACTTTTAGATTTATCTTTGAAGATCCACCGGGCTGACACATGTGGAAGCCTTGCACTCATTTGAGTCTCTACTTTGGGCTACGCCTTTGAATGTGTGCCATTAAGACATGTGGCACCTTCCGCCTACACTCTTATACTTAACCGATTTGGGCCCGCTTTTAGATTTGACCTTTGTTGACCCCTGGCCATGTGGAGGGCTGGCAGCAAGTTTGAGTCTCCGCCTTGGGCTCCTATCTTGAAATTGTGCCGAGCTGACACGTGTTTCCTTCCACTTGTTTGGAATTTTCAATAATCGGCTCTCTATTATTTTTTAGGCAGGGACATGTGGAAGATTTGTGCTTGTTTGAGATTGCTTTTTGAGTTTAATCTTTGGAGATGTGCCAATGAGGCACGTGGAGGCTTCTGTTGATTCCTCCATACTTAGCCAATTTTGGGCTCATTCTGAATCATTCGTAGAGCTCGAAGACTTCAAGTTTTTCTCCATTTCTTTTCCTTATGGCCTCTGGTTTTCTTTGACACTATTTGCCTCCTTCCTCGACCCTACTCATCCATTTTAGAGCCCGTTTGCAACTTGTTTGTTAGATTTGAAACATGGGCTCATGTGATGGAGCCATTCCTTGATTTCTTCTTGCAAAGGGTCATGTTTGATCAATTTAACCACCATTGAATCGACTAAGGAAAGGAGAATCGTGGGAAATCCCCACATGTTCCTTCGGTGCTCTTTCAAGAGGTGAATCTAAAAGTAGGTCCCAAACATGCGCCAACTCTCCACATGTCCAATCGGTGCACCTCCAAAGGTCAGGTCCAAATAGAGTCTCCAAATGAGCGGGAAGCCTCCACGTGTCCCGGGTCGACATAAAGCCTTTACCAAATAGAGGGACTTAGTTAAAACACAAAAATATAGAATAGGCCCGCAAAGGGACATGTGACCATGTTTCAAGCGATGGTGAAAGGCGGGCCCTTTTTTGTTTTGATGATTTGAAAAGTCAAAAGCAGAGAGGCGGGTTGTCGGGACACTTTAGGAGTTATACCTTTGTTTCCAAAAGGGCGTAAAGTTATAAAGTGAACCGTGACCCCACTCATGCCAAGGGATAAAGTCAAATATTGAAGCCGCATCGAAAGTCAAAGCACGAAGGCGGGGCCGTTAGAGAAATTTGGGAATTTTCATTCTATTTCCGAAATGAGAGTGAAAAGTTATAAAATGATCCACGACTCCGCTGGGGTCTTTAGCCTACGTTGAAAAGTTAAAGCGGGAGGTGGGTTGGCGAAGCACTTTGAGTTTTTGAGATTTTGTTGAAAAGAGTTAAAATTGTAAAAGAGAGCCACGACTTCGTTGCCACTCAAGTAAAGCCACGTGTCAGGCCTATATCAGAAGCGGATGGGTGGGCTCAAATGTTTTGAAGTGACATTTCTCTAAAAGACACAAAATATAAAAGTTTTCCCCAAGCCCGCTTTAGCAAATCTCTCCCACGTGGACAACTCAAATTCAAATTTTACAAAAGCAGAATGAATGACTATGATATGATGCATCTGGTTTTACCACCAGGTATGGAAATGACCAAGGCGTTAGAGAAGTTCAGACTTTGGTTTCTTGAATCAGTTTCATCATTTTTTGTAACCGAATGTAACCGTTTTTGGAAGCTATTTAGCGGGTTCTCTACGCCATTATTCGGGTTGGATCCTGGTACTCTATAGATGTAATAGATTTGGAGGTAATCAATACAAAAGTTTTTCCTTTCTTCCTCTTCTATTCCTTCTTTCCTTGTTCGAATTTGTGAATCATCCATATTTTATGATAAGAAACTTTGTGTTCTTGTTTATATGATTTCTGGAACTTTGTGTCTTTGGAATTATATCTGTTATGAAAGTGAATGATTCTATTCTACATCTCCTTGCCCAATACGTATAAGGTTATACTCTGCTATCTATATTTCTGAAAGTATTGTTATGTTCTTCATCTCTCATCTCCTTAGTTCTTCTATTCTTTCATATTGATGATCTTTCGGCATGAAATGTTTCAAAGTATCAAGAATCCACACTTTGAAATTTGTACATTTGTATATAATTTTTGTTGCTTGCTTTCAATAAGGGAACCTCTCCCATTAAAGAGGAGGGACTTGTTGTCCCCGACTATGGTTTGTTAAAGTACCATTTAAAAACCCAACAATTTTTGGCGACTCTTGCTTAGGGATTTTATTTCAAACGGATCCCTTTCTAAAAGAACAACTTCAAGATCATTTTCATCTGGTGACTCTAAGATATACTCGTGGTAAAAAGGCTCTCTGGAATAGAAGATTCCCATTTTCAACTTCTAGAACAACAAAACTTCTCTCTTCTTCCAGCAAGAAGGAACAGAAGAACTCGTTCTACAAGCACACCTCCTGTTAAAGACAAAAATTCCAAGAATAGCATTCCTCAAGAACAACTCAGTCCTAATCTTCATGCTTTGATACTTGCTGGTGTTTCAGTTCCCCTTCAGATCAATTTTTCCAAAGATGGCAACCCCTTTGCCTTGGGGACAATAGGTTGGGCCTCTTGCTCTTCCTCAGCCATTGCATGAGTTACCTAGGGGTAACAAGAAAAGTTTTCCCAAATTCCAGGGTGATGGGAAGGTTCATCCAGATGAACACATTGTAGCCTTCATTGTTGCATGTGGGATTCTTGGGGTTGAACATGAAGATGTCTCTGTCAGATTTTTGTGGAGACATTGCAGACAATGTTGCTGATTGGTTTTATCATCTTCTGTTGGGTCGATCACTAATTGGAATACCATGACAACTCAATTTGAGCAACGTTTCAAACCTGTTGAAGATGTGCATGCTCTATTAGCTCAAATATCTCATATCAAGAAGGAACCATTTGAGCCCATGAGATAATTTGTGGCCAAATTCAACAAGCTCATTCATAAAATTCCACAGAACACTCATCCTGTGGATCAAATCCAAAAGTGCTTCTTCCTCAATGCCCAGTTACAAAGTGAGTTATGCACTAAGGAGAGCTAACCTTGCAACTCTAGAGGCTGATCAACGATTAGCTATCAGTGTTGAGGATGATTTAATCATGTTTGGTAAACTAAAAGAGAATCCTCCAAATCTAAAGCATCTTCTTCTTCCTCTTCCCTTGAGCCAATTCTGATCAGTTAGTACAAAAGCTTGTAAATGATCTCATTGCTATCAAGAAATAATTGGCTCAACATACTCCTTACCAAGATATTCCAAGGAAGAATTTTCAGCCTAGGAACCATTTTCCTTCTTCTCAGACTAGATTGGCTATTGAAGGCCCACCCATCAAGGTTCCAGTCAATGCAACTTGTGAAGTTCAAGAACCTAATGATGAGGAGTTTAATGAACTCTATGAAGAACCAAAAGAAGAGGTTGATGAATAATTGGAGGAGCTTGGTGGATCTCAAGTTCATTTCCTCACCACTGAAGGTATGGATGATGAAGATGAATATGATGAAAGAGTGGCAGATATGAATAGTGAGTCATATGTTGTTATGACTCGGGAGAAAATGAACAAAAAAGAAAAAGTGGTGCAACCTACTAAGAAATCCAAGGAGTTTCCTATAACTATTCCAGTGGTTGCAAGAAGAGGAGCTCCTATTCCCACTGCCTCCACACAAAAGGTGAGTAATGCTAATCCTCCTTCTTCTACTTTTGTTTCCAAAACTTCTTGTCCTTCAAATCCTAAAACTGATAAATCAAAAGTCTCTCAAGTTCCTAGCAATGATGCCCCATCCACCTCTGGATCTTTTGATATCATTGATCACCTCAAAAAGACCAAAATCCAAATTTTAGAGGCAAAGTTTTACAAACCCATCCAAAATATTTTTCTAAAATGGTAAACTTTGTCAATTCCAAATCTAAAGCCTCATCCAATACTTCTAAAGGTTTTTTCCCACTCCCTCTTCCTCACCTCAACCAAGCCTTGTGGTTGCTGCAATCACTTCCCCTAATGAGAAAATTGAACCATTCTATGTGACTCTTCTCATAGCTGGCCATAAACTTAGTAATTGTGTTATAGACTCAGGAGCATCAGATAATGTAATTCTTGTAAAATAGCTCATGCTTTGGGCCTGACTCTAACACGTGCCTTTAGTTCCTACTATTCCATGGAGAGTAGAAAAGTGCCTTTGGTTGGAAGAATTAAAGATGCACAAGTAGCTTTTGCTTCTTTTCCAGAGAAAAGGGTCTTAGCCACTATTTTGGTTGTTGATATTCCTCCCTCATATGGGATGTTGTTGAGTAGAAATTTTTGTAAGGAGGTAGGAGGTGAAATTTAGATGGATTGGTCACACGCTTTGATCCCTATCAATGGAAAAATGAAGAAGTTGCTACCTGAGAAATATAATGAATACATTGTGCAAAATACTGATGATCCAAAAGCATAAATACTCTATGAAGATATAGGGCATGGTAACTATATGATCATGTCACAAGATGAGGCAAAAACTTCCTAAGGGAGTGATTCATGATCCTAATGGCATTTGGGCTCTAGAATTTGATGGAAGCTTCTCTTCAGTTGGTTCTGGGGCTGGTGTGGTGCTAACCTCTCCAGAAGGGAAGATTCATCCTTTTTCATTCAAGCTTTGTTTTGAAAATACAAACAATACAACTGAATATGAGGCACTCATACTTGGATTGAACATGGCAAAAGAAATGGGAGTGAAGAATCTTTGTGCTCATGGTGATGCAGAGCTGATTGTGAAATAAGTCAGAGATATTTTTCAAGTGAAGAACAAGAGATTGAAGCATTATAGAAATCTTGTCTGGGATTCCATTGAGTTTCTTGATGCTTTCTCCATTGAAGTTGTGCCAAGAGAGAAGAATACTAGAGTTGATTCTCTAGTTGTCTCAGGATCTCTGTTGATTCCTCACCCAAATTTCTCTCAGGAGAAATTTACCATTGAAATGATTCATAGGCCCAATGTACCAGATAATGCAAGCAATTGGTAGGTTTTCAATGATGATCAACATTTTCTCTCTTTCTTGGAGCTTAAGGACAACTTCAACCAATTATATTTTGAAGGAAGTGAGACTTTTCCTAGAGAGTGTGTATCCTCTAATGAAGGAGATATCAAGGAAGAGATGGATCAAGATGGCTGCATCAAATTGAAAGGTAACAAGATCCCTAAAGGGCTGGTGAGTTTGGAAGATCTGTTTGATAAGCATGATAGGTACATTAAGTCTAAAGCTTCCCAAGGAGCTCGGTCTGTTGAATGTGAAAAGATTAATATTGGGAGTCTTGATGAACCCAAGATGGTGAATATTGGAAAATGCTGCACTCAAGAAGAGAAGAAGAAAGTAATAAATCTATTAAAAATTATGCTGATGTTCTTGCCTATTCATATGATGATCTCAAGGCTTTCCAACCAAAGGAGATGTAACACTTTATCCCTCTAAAACCTGGATCAAACCTTTCAAGTAGAAACAAAGGCAATACAATCCTAAGGTTGTTAGCACTATTTTTCAAGAGATCCAGAAGTTACTAAAGGAAAATATTATTTTCCCTATACATCATTCAACATGGATTGCCAACATTGTGCCTATCAGGAAGAAGAATGGTGAGATTCACATCTGTGTGGATTTCAGAATTTGAATCAAGCCTCTCTAAAAGACAACTATCCTCTCCCCATGATGGATCAAGTTTTGCAAGTTGTCACAGGCTCTGAGATGTTATTTATGCTTGATGGATTCTCTGGATACAATCAAGTGGAAGTTAGTACCCCAGATCAACACAAAATTGCTTTTACTACTCCTTGGGGCACCTTTGCCTACAAGAGAATGCCTTTTGGTCTTATCAATGCTGGTGCCACCTTTCAGAGGGCAATGGACTTGGCTTTTGAAATCTAAAGGAAAGTGTATTGTTGTGTACCTTGATGATTTGACTGTTTTCTCCAAAACAAGGGCAGATCACTTTCAACATCTTGAAGCAGTCCTCCAAAAATGTAGAGAACATGGAGTTTCTCTCAATCCTAAGAAGTCTGTCTTTTGTGTTACTAAAGGCAAGTTGTTGGGGCATATTATCTCCAAAGAAGGAATCAAGATAGATCTAGAAGAGTTCAAGCAATCCAATAGATTCCTCTTCCCACAAGTAAAAAGGGTGTTCACTCTTTCTTTGGTAAGATAAAATTCTTGAGGAGATTCATTCCTAATTTTGCAGAACTGACTATGAGCATTTCTCACATGATGAAAGGAAAGAAAAAAATTGGTTGGACTTCTGAAGGTAAAGAAGCATTTGAAGGTATCAAGAAAGCCATTGCTAAAACTCCCATCTTAGCATGTCCTGATTTCAGCAAGGATTTTATCATCTATTGCTATGCTATGGAGAGTACCTTGGTTAGTTGTGCTAACTCAGAGAAATTATGAGGATCATGAAATTCCAATTGCCTTCATGAGCTATGTTATGAAAGCTCATGAATTGAAATATACTATGATGGAGAAACATGCTTTTGTAGTGGTCAAAGTTGTCAAGCAGTTTCATTTTTATATTCTTAATTCTCACTCTGTTGTGCTTGTACCTGATATAACCATCAAGTCTATTCTTACACAACAAGAGTTTAGAACTAAGAGAGGCAATTGGGTAGAAAAGTCCAAGAATATGACCTTGATATCAAGCCAACTAAGCTAGTCAGGTAAAGGCTTATGTGAGCTTATTGTTGAAGGAGCTGATGCAAAATTGTCCAAAGAAGTAGTTGATGTTCTTGTTGTCCTCTTCCTCAGTTCAACAAATGAATGGTATGCTGATATTGCACATTTTATTACTTATGGAGAGTGTCCATCCCACTTGAGTGCCAAGGAAAAGAGAGCTATTAAGTTAAGGTATGCATAATATGTATTATGGGAGAATGCTTTGTTCAAGCGAGGCATAGATGGAAGATTCCTTAAATGTGTGGACAAGAGAGAAAAAAAGAAGTTGTTCTCATCTTTTCATGATCAAGCTTGTGGAGGGAATTTCTCTTCTACTGTCACTGCCCATAAAATCCTTCATGTTGGGTACTATTGGCCTACATTGTTCAAGATGCATCAAAATGGGTAGGTAAGTGTGAAGCCTATCAAAATTTTGTTAGGAGACCTAAGTTGGCTACTTTACCACTAAAACCAGTAGTGATTAATGAGCCTTTTCAACAGTGGGGATTGGATTTCATTGGAACTCTTAATCCACCTTCCAGTGTTGGGCATACTCATGTGCTAACTACTACATATTACTTCACAAAGTGGGTAGAGGCTATTCCAGTCAAAAGCACTACTTCTGAGGTGGTGTGTAATTTCATCAAAGAGAACATCTTGATAAGGTTTGGGGTACCAAACAAGATTGTAACTGATAATGCTTCAAATTTTTCTTCTTCTGAGATGATGGATTTTTGCTATGGTTATGGAATTTCCCTTTCTCATTCTTCAGACTACTACCCCTAAGGGAATGGACAAGTAGAATCAACAAATAAGAATCTGGTAACCATCGTTTAGAAGCTTGTCAATGACTCTCAGAGGAATTGGCACAAGAAACTTTATGATGCTCTCTAGGTAGATAGAATTACACCCAAAAGAGCAATTGGGATGTCTCCATTTCAAGTGGTGTATGGTGTTAAAGCTCAGCTTCCAGTAATAGTGGAATTACCAGCCTTGCACTTAATGAAGGCTATTGAAGATTCAAGCTTTATCAGTTCCTTAGACAAGAGGATCATGTATCTCCAAAAGTTGGATGAAGATAGGTTGCAAGTTTTTGATAGAATCTCATCTCATCAACTGAAGGTGAAAGCTTTGTTTGACAAGAAGGCTAGACCCAGATATTTTCAAGTGGGAGACATTATTCTCATGTTGGAAAAAAGACATGAACCTTGAGGAAGCCATGGTAAGTTTGATTCTCTTTAGCTTGGTCCTTTCAAAATCAGGAACTTTACTGGAGAAAATTCTTTCTATTTGGATTATATGGATGGATCTCCTCTCCCACTTCCTTATAGTGGGAAATATTTGAAGTTGTTCAAGTCCTAGGTGATTAGGTAGTCCTTCTGTATATTGTGTACAATGTTTTTTTTTTGTCTTTTTTTTTTTTCCTTTTTGTTTCTTTTCCCATTGTTGTGTGTGTGTTGTCTTCTGTATTGGTTTTTTCCTTTGACTCTATTTGCCCAATGGATAAGGCACTGGTCTTCTTTCCCTGAGTTTTTCTATGGTTCTTGATCTTGCCTCATTCCTCTGTCCCAGCCAAGTCATCCCCAGAAAGAGCTAGCTATTGTCACCCTCAAAATTCCCCTCATTTTTCAAGTCAAGTTTCAAAATTTTGAGTTGGTGCCTGTTATCCCAATTTTTCCCGGAAAAATTAATCAAACATGACCCCACATAGAAGAAAATCATAAGGGGCGGTTCAGTCATGTGAGCTCACATTCCAAATCCAATAATGAAGGGGCAAGGTTGGTGAAGGAGATCAGAGCATGCAAGAGAGGATTGAAGAAAGGACTCAAAGTTTTCTATGCGAGTTTCGCATGGGGAAAATAATGGTTAAGTATCAAAGACCTGACCCGTGGAAGGTGCCACATTCCTCATCGGCACAAATTCAAAAGGCATGGCCCAAAGAGAGATCCCAAATGAGCACCAACCCTCCATGTGTCCAAGGTCTAGAAAAGGGACAAAGTTGACCATTTAATCAACTAAGTATAAGAGGGTCTAAGGAAGGCGCCACATGCCTCATCGACGTAACTTCAGAAGTGAGACCCAAGGGACAGACCCCAAATGAGAACTAGTCCTCCATGTGGTTAGAGCCTCAAAAAAGTTAAATCACCCGTTGAAAAGTCTAAGGCCAGCGGGCGACGCCACGTGTCTCATCGGCACACCTTCAAGGTTCGAAGCCAAAGGTGGTTTCCCAAACAAGTGCCAACTCTCCACATGTTTAGGGTCCCATAGAAGTCAAAAGGGGTAAACGCGGCCATTGAATTGGGGAGAACCAATAGAAATCCCCACATGTCCCTTCGGTGCTCTTTCAAGAAGAAAATCCAAAAGTAGGTCCCAAACGTGCGCCAGCTCTCCACATGTCCAATCAACGCACCTCCGAAGGTTAGGTCAAAATAGAGTCTCAAAATGAGTGGGAAGCTCCACGTGTCCCGGGTCAGACATAAAGCCTTTTCCAAATAGAGGGACTTAGTCAAAACACAAAAATACAAAACAAGCCCGCAAAGGGACACGTGGCCATGTTTCAAGTGGTGGCGGAAAGGCGGGCCCTTTTTGTGTTTTGATGCTTTGAAAAGTCAAAAGTGGAGAGGTGGGTTGTCGGGACACTTTAGGAATTTTACCTTTGTTTCCAAAAGGGTGTAAAGTTATAAAGTGACCCGTGGCCCCACTCATGCCAAGGGATAAAGTCAAATATTGAGCCCGCATCGAAATTTAAAGTCAAAGGTGGGCCATTGAGCAATTTGGGAATTTTGGTTTTATTTCCAAAAAGAGAGTGAAAAGTTATAAAATGATCCACGACTCCATTGGGGTCTTGAGCCCGCATTGAAAAGTCAAAGCGAGGAGGCGGGTCGTGGAGCACTTTGAGTTTTTGAGCTTTTTTTTGAAAAGAGTTAAAATTGTAAAAGAGATCCACGACTCCATCACCACTCAAGTAAAGCCACGTGTCAGGCCTATATCAGAAGCGGATGGGCGAGCTGAAATGTTCCAAAGTGCCATTTCTCTAAAAGGCACAAAATATAAAAGTTTTCCCAGTGCCTTTCAACAAATCTCTCCCACGTGGATGGCTCAAATTCAAAGTTTGTGGAAGTCAGAATGAATGGCTGTGATATGATGCATCTAGTTTTGTCGCACTAGGTATGGAAATGACAAGGTGTTAGAGAAGTTCAGACATCGGTTTCTTGAATCAGTTTCATCATTTTTTGTAACCGAATGTAACCATTTTTGGAAGCTATTTAATGGGTTCTCTACGCCATTGTTAGGGTTGGATCTTGGTACTCTGTAGATGTAATAGATTCGAAGGTAATCAATATAGAAGTTTTCCCTTTCTTCCTCTGCTATTCCTTCTTTCCTTGTTCAAATTTGTGAATCATCCATCTTTTATGATAAGAAACTTTGTGTTCTTGTTTATATGATTTCTGGAACTTTGTGTCTGTGGAATTATATCTGTTATGAAAGTGAATGATTCTATTCTGCATCTCCTTGGCCCAATACGTATAAGGTTATACTCTACTATCTATATTTCCTGAAAGTATTGTTATGTTCTTCATCTCTCATCTCCTTAGTTCTTCTATTCTTTCGTATTGATGATCTTTTGGGCATAAAACGTTTCAAAGTATCAGGAATCCACACTTTTAAAGTTGTACATTTGTATATAATTTTTGCTACTTGATTTCAATAAGGGAACCTCTCCCATTAAAGAGGAGGGACTTGCTGTCCCCTGACTGTGGTTTGTTACAGTACCATTTAAAAACCCTAGGCACAAAATTACACACAATGCACATAGAACTACATTGTAGTGCAATGCTTAGTCATAAGAATACTAATTTGGCGATTGAGGTCAGTTTGACCTATTCATATGCATTCTTATTTCTTAGGGATTGATGCTTTGGATAGGGTTTTGCAGGTAAATATTCATACAACGGTTGCAGTGATATAGGTGACATTATTGTGACACCCGAATGACATGAGTGAAGATAACACAGAGATATTGCGACACTACCAGTTTTAGGTTTCTAGCATTTCCACGATCTGCCGCAACACCCATAATATAGACCAGGCACCCTGGGGCCCCAAGACACTCCCCAAGACCTCAAGACAAATGAACAATCAACTTCTACCCTTCTTGAAGTCATTTGGTCCTAGCCCTAGTCCGCACACCATGCCTTTACTGATCCAAAGGTGCACGGTGAGGTAAGTTATTTATAGGTTAGTAACATATCCCTCTTATTTCCATTATTTCAATCCATTCAAATATAAAATAAAAATATATTAAATCTAGCACTTCAATATAGCACTTAGTTTCTATTTAGATTAACTTATAAAATAGCTAAAAGCCAAAACCCTATTTTTAGTTAATCATTTTGGTGAACCCGTCATTTTGAACATTGTTGCTTTTTGATCATCTTTCATTAGCATAACTCTTCTTTTATTATCATGTCACATTTTAGTGTCAACCCTATTTATGATGAGGCTACCATCATTGAACTTACAACTTTATATAGTGCTCCTATGACCTTACCCGACGCCACTCAACAACTCCTCTTGGAAGGTCAAAAACATGTGCCAACTAATCCTACTGATTCTCCTATCGACATATGCCTTGTTGATGACCCTGTTGCTTTTACTCGTTGTACACCATGTCATCCGGTGGCCTGTGATCCTTCTTATTCTTCTTCTGATATGCCACCTGATGTTTTAGATCCTTTTATCATTGATTATTTGTTAGGCATTGATTCCCGACCTGGTATGCCTTCTACCTCTCCTCTGGCCACTCCTATCGCTACTCCCATGTCTCCTACCACTTCTCATTATGTTTCTTTGACATCCCATTCTAGTTCATTAGCACATTATTATTACCTTGATGATCCTATTGATAGCATTGTTTCGACCGACATAGATCATACCGCTTCATTTCTCATTCGTAAGGAGTCTTCCTCTTTCTACACTACTGAGAGTGCTTCACCTCTTCCATCTTCCTCTCCTCTTGAGATTTCTTCTACCATAGTGCATGAGTCTCCACCTTCTGTTGTTCCTTCTCATTCTACTCCTACCTTATCTATGCTTCCTTCTTCCTCTTCACCCACACCGCATGTTCCTTCCCGTATTGTTAGTGAAACTTCCCCTTCATCATCTCATGTGGCTCCTTTGACACACACTCCTCACGCATCTTTAGCTTCAGAGCCTACTATTTCACCTCTTGATATCCCTATGATCACACACAATGGAAAGCTCCAACCTCTTAATACATTGTTGTCATCTTTTTCTATTCCATTACAGACATTTTATCCTTCATGTATGTTGTGGGACAACTTGGTCTCGTGTTTACTCTCTCACCTTAGAAAGTAGGGCTTACTACGCATCTATAGATAAAAATTCCTTGTTGGTAATCCAGTTCCCAAAAAAATCCATAACTCAACCTTTCCTAAGTATTTCATCTTGCCCAAATTTACATGCTTCGATGGTGCCGATGACCTACTTACTCATATTACACATTATCGCACTCTTATGGCTTCTTATTCCAATGATCAACTCTTTCTTAAGGCCTTTTGGTGTAGTCTAGTTGATTTATGCACTTCAATGGTATGCACATATCCCTTTTGGTTCTATTAACACTTTCTATGACATGGAGGATGCCTTCCTTTGTAGTTTTATTATCAATAATGGTCATAGGGTCACATACAATCATATTCCCACTCTCCATCAGGGCTCTTCCTAACCTATTCAGGATTACATATTACACTTTAATGCATGCATACATCAACTTATCTTTCATCCTAGTGACTTAGAAAAGTAGTTCCTCTTCTGTCGTGGTCTTCTTCCTCCTCTAAAGCAATGCTTACAGTATGATAATTGTGAGTCCTTTATACTTTTATGTTACAAGGTTATTGATCTCAAACAAGACCATATTTCCTCTTTTCTAGTAGAGCCTTCCCACATTTCTTTGATTACTATGTCCTCTATTGTTCCACCTACACCTCTAGTTGTACATCCTCACCAACCTCCACCCTTGGCTAAAAATTAAACAAAGTGTGTTCCTCCTACTCCACCTCCTAGAAAAAATCCAAAACAACCCCTATCTCAACCCAAAGTGCAACAACAACAACCTCATTCTCCTCCTCCATCTCCTGCACATGTCTTTCCACCTCTGTGACCAATTACTACTACTACTACTACTTCACCTCGGTACCACGAGCCTTTGTATTTTCACTTAGTACTCGATGTCATGATGTCTTGCACATATTACTTGATGAGTGATTAATTTGGCTTCCTTCCAATCAACACCACCCTCCAAACCATTTACAATGCCAACATGATCAATATTACTGTAATTACCATCATATTAGGGGCCATTGTGACAATGATTGTCTTGCTTTACCTAATAGGTTACAACATTTAGAGGACACCGGTGTCATATCTTTTGACAACTCGTGAGCGATAATTATCTCCTTCACCATGAAAACGTAGGAATACACCCCCTGAGTCTTCTCCACCTGGTACTTAGTTTGTTTTTCATTCACCACCGTTGCATGCATGCTATCCACCACCTCTATTACTTCCACCTATATATTCATTACATCCACCTCATTTGCACTATCCATCACATGCATCCCATGGGTTTCCACCAGTCTCTACATATCCCATGGTCACTCCACATGTCATTTACTTTTGTCCATACATTCATGCTCCATCCATTTCATATGCATCCACTACAAACCGTCATCCTAGTCATTTGTAGGTGATCCTTAAAACCAGGGTGTGTCTAAAGCTATATGCAACAAGTGAAGTGAAGTCTCGGGTAAACTAGTAATTGATTGTAGATACTTATTATTTTTATTTTTTTTTTTGGGGGATTTAAAGTGTCTTAAGATTTCTTGGCCAAAGCCTTATTAAAGCTAAACTATAAGAAACTTGCTGAAATAAACACACATTGCTGAAATGAAAAAATCTTGCAGAATTGAACACATTGTTGGAAATAAACACACTTTACATAATTGAACACACTTGCTGAAATAAACACACTTTGAAAATGTTGTTTAAAATGCTTTTAAGGAAATAAGAATGTAACTATAACACCTACAGGGACAATAAATAACTCCATGAAACATATTTTAATTGATGAATCAAAAGTACTTTCAAAATTGCCAAATAACATATTTATACAAATTACTTGAAAATATAAATACCAATGAAAGAGAAGATCCTTTTTCTTGGAGGAGTGGGCCCTTGCTCCACCTTGAATCAGGAGTTAACACAATATGTTGCTCTCAAAATAAAATGGCTATTCTTATTATTGAATTATTCAGTCTTACAAAAACTTAACTCTCCTCTACATCTATCTTCAGTTCTCTATATATATTTTCCATCTGAAGATGCATTTACAATCATGAGTGTTCAATAGTTGTCTTTCCACCTACATATTCTAGTGAAACCAAATAGTGCCCAAAGTAGATATGAAATTTAGAAAACTAGCTGGATATACAAATTTGTTGGTCTTACATATGTATATTTGGAGTATGAAGAACCGAAAAATTGTTGGTCTATTTCTGATTGGAAGGCCCATTCTTTTCTCCATAACCAAATTTTGATAGAATAAGGAGATTCCCATTGATTCCAAACTTTGGAGAAGTTCGGAACCAAAGGGAAACCTTCTGAACTAACTACTAAAGTTTTAGAGCTAAGTGATGGAGTTTCGGAGCTAAGTGATAGAGTTCTAGAGCTAAGTGATAGAGTTCCGAGCTAAGCCACATTTTGCCATCTTCCTCAAAAGGTGTTGGTTACTTCACAATTTGCTTATCTTGACCAAATATGACCTGTTTATTCCAAAAACTGAATTTCCACACAATTTGTTAGGAATTATAGAGTTTTTAGACATTTGAACTAAATCAAACAAAATATGGACAATTACATCCTAACTTATATTTAGATCAAACAAAAGTTATGAAATGCAAAAAACTTGATTAAAAGGGAGTAAAATGAGAGTATTTATTGCACATTGATGAGGCATATTTTAGCCTCATCATCTCCCCCACACTTACTTGTTTGTAAGTCCTCTTACAAACTCTATTCTTCAAAAATGGGATCATGAATTTTGCATTCCAACTTGACTACTAAGGTCAAATGGTTGAAATTGAATGTCCCAATGCTTCTTGATCGAACTGTTGTATCCTGATCCTTCCTCTAGATTTTTCTACCAATCCTCAAAATGAGTGGGATCTTGAGGTTCTCTATTCTTCCATGGAGACATGGGTGTAAGAAGGAGAGGAGGCCTTGTTCTCATACCCATCCACATACCTCTGTGTTTTTCACAAATTTGAGGAATGAGTGTACATAAAGTTCTGGCCCTTTCCAGACTCCATATTAGATTTTTGGGAGAGATAACTTCTCTTCTTCTTAATGCTACAGTAAGGAATTCCCATCTCTTTAGGCATCCATCATAAATTTCCTCAAAATTTTTCCTCTTCATATGAGGTGAATGCATCAATACTCCTCTGCAGCTAGCAATGTAATGTTCCTTAAATCGGTTGTCAAAGGCATGAGATCTGAAATGTATAACAAATGCAGATGGTTTCCCATAATGAGCTCTCATATATAGAGGCCATATGAACTAGCCTTTATTAAGTGTTCAACATTCCTTTCTTTCTAGGCTATTTGATTCTGGAGCATAGAAAACAAATGCCTGAAGTTGGCTTTCCCCACATATAGATTAATCATAAAACATGTGTTCTTTTCTAACATAAAGTTGTAGAGATAAAATTCACAAAGAAGATTCTTTTCTGCTTCTATTGGCCAAAGAATATGCTGCCATGAATTCTGCTTCATCCTTCAATTCATGTGGAAGGCCACATGAAATCCTCAATAATTGCCACTGGATAAATTGTTCTTCTAGAAAGACATTGTATGCAAGAGAAGGTCTTCTACATGTTAGTAATTTTTCACTCATCATACAGACCATCTATATTTTTTCCAAACACTTAAAATTTTCTTCTTCACTTTTATAGAATTTTTCTTCCCATTCTTCCCTTGCCTTTTTCTCTTTTTCCATTTGACTTTTTAGTTCCTAATTTGATACTTTTAATTCATTCAACTCTCTGTAGGTATCATCCCATATTTTTTGAGTGGCAAGTAAGATAACTCTGTTTGTACAATTTGATCCATTGAATATACTTTTGTCATAGTACTCTATTCAGTAGCCAATTGTAATTCTTTTCTTTTTCAGCCATTTGTTGTTTTACTAATGCCAATTCTTCATTCTTATATGTTAGCTGAGTTTTCAATTGTTCAATAAGCATTTCTCTATGCTCCAATTTGTGTTTGAGGAAGTTCAATTCCTCATCTTTTCCCTAATTATAAGTTCTGCCTTAGATAAGAACAGAGCCTGCCTCAACTCATTGTTTTTTTCTTTTTTACTTGGGAGTTCCTCGGGGATGAGCATTGTTCCTCCACCAAAGGGAATTTTCCTTTTAACCTCCAAGATGCCAATTGTTCCTCCTCATGTGACAATATTTCCGAGTCATCCATTTCCTGAAAAATCTTTCTCTTCCAATAGTTCAGCTTCTCTCTCCAACTCCTCAGTTTGACTTTGTAGAGGAGGAGAAGTTGTCATGCTACCAAGAATATCAACAACTTCTTTCTCTAAATCCTCTTGTACTTCAATATTTCTTGGCTGAGTTTCCTTAGAATTTTTATGAATTCTTTTTCTTTTAGGAGCTTCAACATTTCTGAAGTGGGCTTCCCTCTTGAACTTCTTCTGATTTTTTCTCCAAAGTCCATCTTGGGTGAACTATCACTATCAGAAACAAGTATTGGTTCTTCTGGTATTATTAAAGGGAAGGAGTTTCTTTTAAAGAAATGAATATTTTTGCAAGCTTCGATCATCCTCTCAGATCTCCTCCTTTTTGGTATTTTAACCCCACTTATTTCCTTCTTCTTCTCATCAGGGGATTAATTTCTAAGTTACTTTTAGGAGAGAAAGGGGTTGGTATTCCCCTTCTGATAATATCAAGAGTTTTTTTAAATTTGTGGAGGAATTTTTCCCATGCTTCCTCCCCATTTTTCTTAGAGAGAAAATGATGTTGACAGACCAAATGAATTAATCCATGGTGCCTAATTGTTCCTACTCCCCAAGAATATCTCTGAGCCATGGTATGGATGGAATCAAGAGGAAACCAGAAGATTTACTATATACTCCTACTTTTTTGCCCCATACCTAAGATATATCAGTATTTTAAGGACTTCCCTTCCAACAGTCCCATATTGGCCATCACATGTCAGGTATTTTACTACCCAAAATGCTACTCTGTCAAAGGGTTTGGGTAGGCTAGCTCTTTTGACCCCTTTTATGACTTTCTTAGAGGTATAAATGTATTGGGGCTCAGGTTCACCTTCTTGTCTTAAGGTTTCTACCAATTCTTTCAGAGTTCCCCTTACAGGTTTGGTACATTTACAATTGGTACACCAGATACATTGCTCATTATATTAATAGTAAAGGGAATTATAATGCCCTTAAACCTTTGGTCCTAAGATGTTCCAAATTCACAAAAATTCTCTTACCAGTTCATCATTGTATTTTGAGAATTTCTTCAGAAACTCCAGCCAACCTTCTTGTTCAAAAATGGTCATTACTTCTCCATCTGCAAGGAGTTGTGTATCATCTTCTGGTTCTGATTTCTTTTTGATACCCATGGCCAAGAAACAATTCAAATTATTTTCTTCTTTCAAACCCTTTCTCTTCTAGGAGATAGCTATGGAACTACTGGACTTAGCTACGGAAACTACTAGATTTAGCTATGGAACTCCAAATATGACTTTATTGTTACCTCCTTGAATTTTCTACAACTATTCTCAATTTTCTTTTATTCCACCTAAATGACAAGTTCATTATTAATACACCACCACTTTCATTTATTTAGTCAGCATCACCTCATGATTATTTCCCTTTAATCATGATGTGTAATAAATACTCATTATACCACCGACTTAAATCAAGTCTAATCACACATGCAAACTTTTAATTTAACCCTTAATAAGATCAAGACATAATTACCATCCTTTTTGATGTAATCCAACCACCTTGATGACTCATCATTCCTAAAAAAAAAAAATGGTTAGAAAAGATAGCTGAATTCCAAAGAAGTTCCTTTTATTTGAATTAGCCAATTATTGATGAGACCAACCACCATTTCTAGTTTTCAATTGGCCTTTTGAGAGAATTTTTTTTTTGGGGAAGAGAATGCCATTTACTGGTTTTCATTCCCTTCCTTTTTTTTTTTTTATTTTTTTTTTTTTTTTTTGGGGAAGAGAACACCATTTTTTGTTTTTTCATTCCCTTCCCTTTATTTAGATCCTTGCATCTGATTACTTGATCATTTTGGAAGAACTAGGTTCTTCCATATGATCAAATTCCTTGTCTTCTTCAATTTGCTTCAAGAATTCATCCCTAGTAGGAGGCTTCCTATAGAGTTTTAGTCTATGTCCATTGACCAAAAGTGTCCTTCTACTGCCATCAATGGGAAGTAGCTGAATAGAGCCATTATCATATATCTTCTCAATCTGATAAGGTCCTAACCACCTGGTTCTCAACTTGCCTTTGAATTGTTGGTACTTGGAATCAAATAGTAATGCCCAATCTCCTATCTTGAATTGCCTTTCCTTGATATGTGTATCATGCCACTACTTCCTTTGGTCTTGGATTATCTCTATTTGTTGAAGTGCTTCTAGTCTCATCTCATCCAATTCATTGAGTTGTAGAATTCTTTCCTTTTGTGTTGTATCCAATTCAATACCCAATTTAGTTGTTGTCCTCAATGTTTGTAGTTCAAATTCAATGGGTAACAAGGGATTCTTCCCATAGACTAACTCATATGGTGAGAATCTTGTTGTAGTCTTCCAAGTTGTGTTATAAGCCCAGATAGCCTCAGGTAGCCTTTTCACCCAATCTCTTCTACTTGCTTCAACTATTTTGGTGAGAATGTTTTCCAATTCCTTGTTTGTCACTTCTGCTTGTCCATTGGATTGTGGGTGATAGGGAGATGACTTCCTATGATTGATCTGATAGTACATTGTAAAGGCTTGGATCATATTAGACATGAATTGTGGGCCTTGATCTGAAACTATACTTCTTGGTGCACCAAACTTCATCATAATTATGTGCCAAAGGAAATCAACAACTGCATCTTCATTAGCATTTGTTAAAGCTTGCACCTCTACCCATTTTGTTACATAATCAATACATACAAGAATGTGCTCCTTTCCCTATGAAGGAGGACTAAAAGGACCAACAAAATCCAGCCCCCACCTTTCAAATGGTTCAATCACCACTTGAGGTTGTAGAGGCATTTCACTAGTAAAAGTTGGTTGTCCCATCCTTTGACAGGGATCACACTGCTTGATGTATTTCTTCACATCTTTATACAGAGATGGCCAATAATAGCCAGTGCCAAGTATTTTGTGGGTTGTTCTTTTCACTAAAAAGTGTCCTCCACTTGGTTCATCATGACATGCCCTAAGTATGTCAAAAATTTCATCTTTTCTCACACACCTTGCGTAAAACCAAATCAGGACCACATTTAAATAACATTCCATTTATCCATTTAAATTGTGCACTAGTTTTGATTAACCTTTTCATTTGTTTCTTAGTAAAAGGAGGAAACTTCCTGTTGCAAGATAATTTTCCATGTCAACAAACCATGGTGTATCAACTGAAATAAAAATAATTGTTCATCTGGAAAGTTGTCCTTAATTGGATCTTGTTCCCTCAGTGGTTAATCTTGACAAGAAATCAACTACCACATTAGATTTTCCTGGATTATCCACAATAGTAATATCAAATTCTTGTAAAAGTAATAACCATCTGATTATCCTACCTCCAACCACTGGTTTGTTCATTAGATATCTAATTGTTGAATGATCTATATGTACAAATATTTTGTACCTTGTAATATAATGTCTAAACTTATTAATTGAATAGATCACAACAAGAAATTATTTTTCAGTGGTGGTGTAATTTCTTTTAGTGGGAGTAAGATTTTTACTAAGATAGTAAATAGCATACATTTTCCCTCTTCATCTTTCTGTCCCAAAACTGCACCAATTGAGTTATTTGAGGCATCTGTTTGGATGTGAAAAGGTTTCTCCCAATTAGGTCCTCTTAGTATTGGGGCAATGATTAGTTTTTCCTTAATCTCTTCAAAAGCATGTTGACATTTTTCATCCCAAAGAAATTCACAATCCTTGGTAAGAAAACCAAACATGGGGGCAACAATTTTACTAAAATATTTGATAAAATGCCTATAGTACCCAACATGTCCTAAGAATGACTTGATATCCATGGGGGTTTGAGGAACAGGTAAGTCTGAAATAATCTTGATTTTGTCTTGGTCAACTTGAATTCCTCTTTTTGAAATATGATGTCCTAGAATAATTCCCTCATCAACCATCATCAAACATTTCTCATGACTAAGAGACAAATGGTGTTGCTCACATCTTGTTAATACTCTATCCAAGTTTTTCAAGGCATCATCAAATGTGTCTCCATGCACAGTAAAATCATCCATGTATACCTCTACACAATCATTAGTTAGATCTGCAAAAATTGCTAGTACAACCCTTTGGAAAGTTGTTGGAGCATTACATAATCCAAATGGAAGTACCTTGTAGGAAAAGGTACCCCATGGACAAGTAAAGGTAGTTTTTTCTTGATCCTCAATAGCCACCCTGATTTGGTTATATCCACTAAAGCCATCCAGGAAGGAAAAGTATTGTTTACCTGAGAGGTTGTCTAAAACTTGATCTATGAATGGTAAGGGAAAATAATCTCTAAGTGTAGCTTTGTTCAATTCCCTATAATCAACACAAATTCTCCATTTTCCATTCTTTTTAGGCACAATTACAAGAGGAGACACCCACTGACTATCTAAGATGGGGTAGATAAAGCCTACTTGTAATAGCTTTTCAATTTCCTACTTGACTATGTCCCTTAAGGCTGGATTGATCCTTCTCTGAGGTTTCCTAACTGGTTTAACATTTTCAGTATAAATGTGATGGGTGAAAATACTTGGGTGGATTCCTTTCATGTCTTTATAGTCCCAAGAAAAATCTCTAGTATGACATTTCAAAACATCAAACAATTTAGCTTCTTGATCATTTTCCAACCAGTTGTTAATGTTCAAAATCTTACCTAGTTGAATCTCAATTTGTTTGGTTCTAGTGTGTGATGAACTGATTTGTTGAAAAGGTTCCATTAGGGTGTTTAGTGGACATGAATGAGGTAACAACATATGATATGCAAAAATGTCTCTAAAGTTCCCTTGAGAAAGAATACTAGATAAAGGACAATAAGCAGAGTTATGATACTTATCTTGATGTTGGTCAAGCTCCTCATCACTACATTTTCCAAGAGATTCCTTACTATTTCTGATATCTCTGAGACTAATGCTACTTGATTCCATAGCTATTTCCACCCCTCCCAAAGAGAATCACGTTCCTCCGAGTGAAATTATTTACATCTACATGGGATTGATGTGGTTCCAGAGATAAGTATGAATGTTCTAAACTAAGTCTGAATGTTCGAAACTAAATCTAAAGGTTCCAGAACTAAGTCTGAAGGTTCTAGAACTAAGTTTGAAGGTTCCAGAACTATCTATTGTTCCAAAGACAATTGGTGATCACTCAATGGGTGATTAATAATATTCTCCACCTCCCATACATGATCCTGTAATGTTATCATAGCCAAAGAAGACAAGTTTTGTTTATTAGTATCGGGATCATCAACCCATAATTGTTCTTGATTATCAATAAAAGGTCTTGCAGAAGGATATAGGGAAATTTGTTTAGAAATTCTTACCATTAGAGATGGTCATATCACCTGATCTTGCAATCAATTAAGGCAAACAACTATAGCTAACCATGGTCTTCCCAAAATGATGGGATAACCAAGTGTTTTACCTTTTGGTCGTAATATAAGGAAGTCCACTAGATACTCCCATGACTCCACCATGACTACAACATCTTCAATGATCCCTTCTGGTTTAGCTACTAACTGATCTTCCATCTGCAATATGGTGCTAGTAGGTTGTATACCTCTCAATGGTAATGTTTCCAAAGTGTCTACTGTCATAACATTTATAGCTTCTCCCAAATCAACCAAAACATTATGTATATGTTTGTTCCCTATAGTGATAGAAATAATAGGGCTTCCAGGATCCCCATATTTGGGAAGTGAGAGTTTTCCTACTAATAAATCAACAAGTTTCCCATCTACCTTAATAGTCCTAGGGTACTGCTTCTTCCTTCCAGTCTTTTCAAAGCATAACATTTTGATTAATTTGTTTAATTCAGGAATGTCCTTGATTTCTTGTAATAATGGTATTTCAATATTTAATTTCCTCAACTCCTACACTAGTTCAGATTCCTTGGTCTCAATAACTTCATTAAGTCTTTCTGGAAAAGGGGTTTTTATAGAATTGTTATCTGGTTGTTTCTCTTTTTTCTTTTTCATCAACCTTAGGGATGACTGAACTAGGGTTTCAATCTCATCTGACATCTCAGTAATTATAACAGGTGGACTATTAATTATTTTTCTAGATCTGGTTTGAATATCTTTACAGTCCATGGTGTTAAGATCAACCAGTTTTTCTTGTTCCTCCATAACATGGGTTGTTTGTTTGTTTTTGGGATTAGCCACTAGTTGTGTTGGTATTTGTGTTTGAACCACATTTTCAGTTTGTGAACCTTGTGTTGGGGAACCCATTATGGCTTGTTGTTGTTTGGTTGGGATATGTCTTCCCTTGAGCATAGTTATTGGGGTTCCACCTAGGTTGTGACCAAGCATAAGGGTTACCTTGACCAGACCAAGGTTGTTGGTGTCCTTGAGCATACCAAGCTTGTCCTGCCCAATCCTGGGATTCCATGTTGGTTGAGGGGCCCAAGGGGGTTGTCCCCAATTTTTGGTACTGTCTGAGCCACCCATGGCATCATCCAGGATTAGGAACATATCTTGGTATGAACTTCCCTTAGCTAGCTTGTCTCTGACAAAGTTTACTTCTTTTGTGGTGGATGAATTGTTGGTTTGTTTAAGCTGATTTTTTATGAATGGAAGAAGAGAACAAAAGCATTAACTTCATGTTCCCTAGATTCACAAATAAGACATATTTCTATTTTTATCCAGAGGACAATCTCTTATTGCATGCTTCTTTCTACATCTAGGACAATACATAGCTAATGGTTCAATATTAGCATTTTCTTTGGCTTGCAATCCATCCATGGTTGAAGTTAATTGAACTAAGATATCTGTTTTAAAGTTTTAGTTCATCCATAAGTTTGTTCATGTCTGGATTCATACCTTTCATAGTTTTTCCTTTCCTAGGTCCACCCCTCGTTCTTGAATAACTTCTACAAAGATCTTTAATATCATTCATTCTCAATTGATTGATGTTTCCACCTCCCATTAAGTTAAGGGCTTCCCTAGATTCATCATCCAAACCTTTAAGAAAAATGGTTTTTCTTAGCTCTTCTTGAAGTACAAATCCACACCTTTTACTTATGAAGAGGAATCTATCTAAATAATCTTCCAAATTTTCATCCTCTTCTGTTTGATCCTAAAAATTCTTCCTTCTTGTTTCTCCCTCTACAATAGTCTTGATATTTGTCTAAGAAGGTAGTTTCCATTTTCCCCAAGTGGTAATGGAATTGGATGTTAATCCCATAAACCACCTCATTGTTGCATCTTTCGGGTAGATGGGAACAACTTGAGTTTTTGATTATCTATTTTGTAGTCATAGGTTTGACATAATACTTTAAATTCAAACAAAAATTGGTCAGGGTCCTCAGATGACATTCCTCTAAATGTGGGAAAGTGTGCAGGTGAAATATTCTTCATAGGTGTATCATCATCCTCCAACTGAATTGGATAAGTAAAAGTCCTATCAGGTTCTCTTTCAACTTCTCGAGCCATATCTGTAATATATTCTAAATCTTTTTCCCAATCAACGTGGTATGTGATCCACTTTGGTGAAGGTGAGAAGTCAGAGTAGGAGGTTGAATTCTCAATTGAGAATCAAAACTTTCTCTAAATGGGTCTTGGGATATAATCCTTCTTCTAAAAGTTCCACCCCTTCTGGTGATTGATCCAAAAATTCCAAAGGTGGAGTTCTGCTTCTGTCTAACAGGGGACAATGGTGCTTCTAATTCTTTCTCAACTTCCTTATTTGAACTAGAGGATGTTGATAATTCTTGTTGAGATATTTTTGGGAGAAATATACCCTTTGAGTCTCTTGGTCTACTCATAAATTTTATGATAACGTAGGGAAGATTTTTCAATTACTAGATGTGTGATTGTTTTTCTTGTTGACACCTAATTAGAAAATTCTAACTAGTGTAGTCCCCAAAATGACACCAAAAATTGATGGGTGTCATTATTCCCTTCATTTAATCAACTCATGGTTGATGTCATATTAAAACCAGGGTGTGTCTAAAGCTATATGCAACAAGTGAAGTCTCAGTGAACTAGTAATTGATTGTAGATACTTATTATTTTTATTTTTCTTTAGGGGGGCTTAAAGTGTCTTAATATTTCTTGGCCAAAGCCTTATTAAAGCTAAACTATAAGAAACTTGTTGAAATAAACACACATTGCTGAAATGAACAAATCTTGCATAATTGAACACACTGTTGGAAATAAACACACTTTACAAAATTGAACACACTACTGGAAATAAACACACTTTGAAAATGTTGTTTAAAATGCTTTTAAGGAAATAAGAATGTAACTATAACACCTGCAGGGACAATAAATAACTCCACAAACATATTTTAATTGATGAATCAAAAGTACTTTCAAAATTGCCAAATAACAATTTATACAAATTACTTGAAAATATAAATACCAATGAAAGAGAAGATCCTTTTCTTGGAGGAGTGGGCCCTTGCTCCACCTTGAATCAGGAGTTAACACAATATGTTGCTCTCAAAATAAAATGGCTATTCTTATTATTGAATTATTTAGTCTTACAAAACTTAACTCTCCTCTTACATCTATCTTCAGTTCTCTATATATATTTTCCATCTGAAGATGCATTTACAATCATGAGTGTTCAATAGTTGTCTTCCACCTACAGATTCTAGTGAAAATGAAATAGTGCCCAAAGTAGATATGAAATTTAGAAAACTAGCTGGATATACAGTTGTTGGTCTTACATATGTATATTTGGAGTATGAAGAACCAAAAATTGTTGGTCTATTTCTAATTAGAAGGCCCATTCTTTGCTCCATAACCAAATTTTGATAGAATAAGGAGATTCCCATTGATTCCAAACTTTGGAGAAGTTTTGAACCAAAGGGAAACCTTCCGAACTAATTGCTAAAGTTTTGGAGCTAAGTGATGGAGTTCCTGGAGCTAAGTGATAGAGTTCTGAGCTAAGTGACAAAGTTTTGAGAGCTAAGCCGCATTTTGGCCATCTTCCTCAAAAAGGTGTTGGTTACTTCATAATTTTCACTTATCTTGACCAAATATGACCTATGTTTATTCCAAAAATTGAATTTCCACACAATTTGTTAGGAATTATAGAGTTTTAGACATTTGAACTAAATCAAACAAAAGATGGACAATTACATCCTAACTTATATTTAGATCAAACAAAAGTTATGAAATGAAAAAACTTGATTAAAAGGGAGTAAAATGAGATATTTATTTTTATCCTCATCAAGCACATTTTCATGAGGCATATTTTAATGAACACGTCTGTGCCAAGGGACCACCACTCTACCGACTATCGGGCATGTCAAGTCTCCTCATGTGCCTCATCCCTCTTGCTAAGCAACACCGTACATGTCATCGTTGTTAGGAAATTGGATCAAATAAATGGGCATGCTCCCCACGATGTCATCCATGTGCTCTAGTATCCCTCTACATAGCACATCGCTAGGCACATTCCGTGTCAATGTGTGGATCGAAGTGTCTACTATCAACGACCAATAGGCATCTCCTACATACATCACATACAACCTCATGTTAGTCAACCACGTATACAAAACCACATCAACAATTTATTAACCACAACTTTAAGTATACACTAATACTTACGCTCTGCCATAGCCACCGCTACAGGGTCAGGGGCACCTCCCTCACCCACTCCTCCTACTGGTAACTCCATAACACCTACAAATACTGGGTATAGAAACACCCACCGCAGTGTATTGCTCATCGTGCTCGATAATCCTCCGTACACCCCGCGTCATCACCATCCATAACCACTATCACTGGGTCTACAACATCTAACTCCAGTGGTACCAACTACTCCGCCATGGGCCCTAGCCTAGCACCTACCATTCTAGGGGCTCAAACAACCAAAGAACCATATATATGGCTCTAGTGGCACATCATGTGCCATCCCAAACTACCACGATACTCTCTCCACCTGAAACAACTTTGCTACACCTAGAAGTGGTCCTCTAACCACATGGTCCTCTCGAATACATCACAACTTTGTTGCATCCTCAGGCCATCCCCCGTAATCATGATATGGCCTCCATGTCACCGAATCGGGTCCCATCATGTCTATTAGGGCCCTGAAGCTATTAGTGTCCATCTTTCTACCATAAATATCCACCCACCATCAAGCAAATAATTTTGGTCGAGCCCACTCCCCTCGTGTCCTCAGAATCGGTCTCAATATGGCTATATGTTCATATGTCCATACATGTAGTAGTGTGGTGGCCCCTATACCCCTACCATTCTCATCACGAGTAAATTGATACAAGTTCATGTACATGTGGGCCAAAATACACCGCGCCCACATATCTCCTCCCATCCTCCTCTATCCGCACGACATATGTCATGCATCTTATACAAGATGCAAAAACCCCTCCCTCCATCATATTCAAGATGCTATCCCACTTCAATGAACTTCTACAAACGCGGAACCCTCAACCGCAATATCGCATCTAAACTATTATGGGCATCTATAGGAACTTGGGCCCCTATAAAATATCATCTAGCCGAGTGCATTTACCACTCCATATCCACTATTGCCATCACCTGTACTCTCTCCCCAACCTAACCGAGTCCATGAAAGTGCATCTTCCATATGCTATTGTCACTTTGATATCCAGCTCATTTATGACCTCAAGCGCCATGACATTGCATGATGCTCCGTAATAAAACATATAATTGTGCAACAATCATGTCCTTAATGATCGAAGTTGTAAAAATGGATCAACATTTAATTGGGATTCAACCAAATATGTCCCAAGTAAACCTCGGTGTGCTTCTCCAAGCTCTTCCAATGTTGGTGGTGTTTCAAGGTCTGCAATGGTTGGAGGAGGAGTTTCTACAATGTTTACTTTTCTACCCGGAGTACTCTTTTCTTATTTCAATCCCAAGTACTCAAATGCTCTCTTCTTGTGCTTAGGAATCCTAAGCAACTCAACAATTGGAACACTAACTTTGATTTGAATCAAAACTTGGGCAATGTCATATGGAACATTCTTTGGCAAGGCAGCATTGGAAGGGAGATTAGAAAACTCATTAGATGGCATGGGATTCTTGATTGTTTGGGCATGAGGAGAAATATGAATCTTGTTTGGGACAAAGCAAGGCCTTTGGAAGGTGTATCTTTCTTAGGAGCCTCTTTAGGAATACTAGTAAGCAATGGAGTTTTAGGTTTGGCTTGAGGCCCCGCTACTTTAACAACTCTACTCCTAGTATTATAATCCTTTTCTTGAGAAATAACAACGTTCATCAATATATGCCTATCCTCCTCCAAATGGATTCCTCCATCATACTTCTTTATCATTAAAGCTCTTAAATACTCAAAGTCATTATTAGGTATTTCAAAAGCTTGCACTACATCTATTTCAAAAGTATGAGGAGGAAGAAGTGGTACCCGGTGAATGCAATCCCAAAAATTTGCAGCAGTTCGAGCACTTATCACTACGGTTGAAGTTGCTCCTTGTTGTGATCTTGAAGAGAAACCCATCATGCAAACATCATCATCGGTACCATCAACATTATCACTTATTCTTCTTTCTCGATTTACTTTGCATGGAGGATGGGGCGAGAAATCATATATCACACCAATCAATCTCATTGGCTTCATCAATAACAACGACCTGGGAAGTCAAAGGATTAGGCACCATTCTACTTTCATGTGCTTGGGGATGTCTATTTGTAGATCCCATGGGTCCTTTACCTCTTTCATCTGACCTTTGATCACCCCTAGGATGATTGCTAAATCTGTCATGATTTTCTACCTTTTTCTGACCTTGTGAACTTTGCCTAATTCCTTTCTCTGCCTAGGCTAGTTTGTAAGAGATTTCTTTGACATCCCCTGCCAAAGTTTTAATAGCCTCCTCAAGATCCACACTCTTGCTTGCTTGAGGTTTTTCTGGGTTTATCAGTTTGAAACCCTCCCTCTTAGGAGGTTTTCCAACCGATTTGATGTTGTTATCAATTTATAGAGCCATGGTAAAGGCCTCGCCTCAAAGTGCCGTGGTTTTATCCTCAAATACTATGCAACCTTCTTGTCAAATGCATTAGCATACTTTATAAGACAAGATTCATCACATGGCCTCAAATTCGAGGAAATCTTCTCAATGTCTTATTGAATCTCGTATTAAAATCATGCACGATTCATTAGGATTCTTTTAATGTTCTCAAATTACAAAAGAAACCTAGGGTCTGCTTTGTCACCATACTACAATCTAAATGCATTCTTCATTTCAGTCCAAGAATCAATAGAGTTATTAGGTAGAGATTTATATCACCACTTGTATCCTCTTCTAAATTATGAATAAATAGTTCAATGTATACATCTTCAAACTCTATTTCAAAATCCTCCATCATATTGACAAAGAGTTTCAAGTGCTTGATCACCGCTATTGTATTATTTCCTTGAAACTTAGGCAATCTGCTTCTTACATCCTGTGGGCACAACATTTAGATAGCCATTCATACCTCTAAAAATGATGGGACCAAAATTATTAGCGACAAATGGAGGTCTAGGTGGATGGTGAGCCATATTATTCTCGAGGAGGTGATCTTACAGGGAAAAGAAGTGATGATGAGTGAGGGGTTTGTGAGGTAAAGGGATACAATTTTCGAATGACTATCCCCTAAAGACTCTTTTTCATGGTAGACACTATCAAATTTTGAAAATATAGGGGTAGAATGAGATGCAAATCTTTCAAATACATGGGTAGAATGAGAAGACCCCTCTCCAGATGGAGAATTCAGATTTACAAAGAGACTACCTGATTCAAAAGCAATTAAGGAAGCATTGCAATCTTCAATCACGTGTTGATCAGTTTCGCCAGTGGAGATCTCTTTTCTTGATGCTTGATCTCCAACAACCTTCTAAATTCTTCCTCCTTCTGAACTAGACTTTCCAAACTCTGGAAACAACCTCCTACTAGGGTCTGTGGCGAAGAAAGATATTCTTCCTTCCAGCTTCACAAATATTAGCAACAAAATTTCAAATGACAGAGGTTAAGACACTGACATTTATCAAAATCAAATCAACTCGGAGTCGCCACTAAGAATTTTCACCCTAGTTGTGCAAATGCACTAAAATAATTTGTCAAATTTCTGTCAACACTAAAAATCATGCAAAGCTTTACAAATCAGACCTTCCTTCACCCAAATTTATCAATGGTGAGGAAAACTTAGTACAATAACTATCGGATAAATTGGACAAACAACACGTAGAACTTATAACTTTGTCCAATCCTTATAGATCTTATCAGAGAATGATGTTTACAAAACGTATTTGTAATGAATGAACGAAAAACATTACTAGGGTTTGGAAAAATTTAAATTCTTTAAAGAATCCCAAAGAACGGCACCACTAGTGTTGTTGACGGGCCAAATGGTAATAAATCAACAAATCATCCTCGCCAATGTAAATCGGTTCCCGATGAACGCAAATCAACTCCCCAACAACGGCGCCACTAGTGTTGGTACCTAGATTTAGTCTCCTTCAAAGGCCAAACAACATCATGGATTTGACAAGATACTCAAAGGCATAAAGATGATTATGTATGTCGTTTTGTAGTTGGTGAAGCAATATATCTAACTTTTTAGCTCTCCTGGCTTTGAAGAAGTGGGTAAGACCTATTATCCGAATAAGCCCTCGCTTTATTTTGGCTAACTTTCCTTCATCCTTTATTTTTGCCTCAGTCAAAATTTTCCACTTTTTAGGCACTCAAAATTATCTGGAAATGACTTCATCAGATAGAGAATTTTCTCACCTTTCCGTAACGGTAAAATTTTTCTTCTAACTCCTCATATTTTGAAAGTTATGACTCAAATAATTTTTCAAGGAAATTTTCCCTAGGAAGGCCCACAACCAATAGGAATGTGCCACATGGTGGCGAATGGCGGGTCAACGGAGGTAAGTTGGAAAAATCACCAAGGAGTGGGCAAGGCGCAAAGGAAAAATCTTGCTTGCGGGCCCGCTAAGGAGAAGGAAAATAAATGGTTTGAACCCGTGGATGAATGAGAATGTGCCACGTGGTGGCGGAGATTGAATCAAGAAGGGGTAAGTTGAAAAAGTGGTCAAAAAAGTGCAAAGGAAATTTTTTTCCCGCGGGCCCGCAGAGGAAAGAAAGTTGATTAAGGCCCACACCAAATCAAAGTGTGCCACATGTCCATGAAACCGGCGGGAGTCGGAGGGGCGGAGTAAATTTTGGATTTTTGCCAAAGTAGTAAAGGCACAAAGGAAAGAATTGGCCCGTAGGCCCACCAAGGAGGAAATGGAAATTTTGGTTAAATCCCCACGAGCGAATAAGGTGGTGACACGTGTCCTGGAGCGGCGGGCGTAGAGAAATTTTGGAATTTTTCCAAAATTCAAAAAAGCATAAAATGGCCATATGAACCCGCGGACCAATGGAAATGTGCCATGTGGCGTGGCAACGAGACATGAAGCTTTTGGGGAATTTTTCCCAAATTCAAAAAGGGGAAAAATTTTAGGTTTTAGCCCGCCGAACTGATTTTTGCCCAGCTTTGCCCTAAATCCTCGTAGGGGCATATCTTTCAACCCAGAGCTCGGTTTTCTCGATTTTGGTGTCATTAGAAAGCTATTGAAGTCCTCTACACAACGGAATTTTCAATTTTGTTTTTAGTGAGTTTAGTGAGAGAAAAATGAGAAAACGCCTTTGGCATGGGGAAAGAGCAGAGCTAGCATTCAACCACCTTTTTAATGCAAGATGGTTTCCATTCTTCTCTAGCATGGTCAAAAATCTTGGGAATGAACTCATTAAGGGTACCCATGCTATTTTGATGGATCTCGGTTGATGGTTGAATCATTCATTTCAATTTTCCCACGCTTCTCCTTCCCGAACTCGGGTTTTCATTGTTAAAAGCCAAATTTGGCTCACTTGTAAAGGGTTAGACATTTTCTATGTTCTGCGAGGCTCCCTTCTTCACCATGGAAGTGAATTTGTGGAATAGTAGACCTTTTTGTAGGATTGCAACATGTTTTCTACCTCCTTGCTTTGTTGCAATGCACCGTATTTAAAAATGGAAATGATAATGCAAGCTCTGTGAATGAATTTTCAATCCTTTCTTGTGTTGTTTGCTTGCTCTATCATGATCCTTCATTACAATTTTAGCAATTTGAGCATGATTTGTGTTGCATTTTTTATAATGTGTCAATCTGCAGAAATAAATATATGTTCACCACTCTCCTTTGGTGTATCACCTTGTCGGTTTAGTTTTATCGTCTTTTCTTTCTATCCTTGTCTCCTTCGCAGGAAGACCTTGGGAAAATATTTGCATCAACACACCAAATGTGATCTCTCATAAGTTTTTAGGTTGTCACTTCCAAGAGAACCTATGGAGATATTTTCAATATTGAAGAATGCAAAATCCTTACTAAAGACATTAAGAAATCTTGATTGTTATCACTGCATATTTTTGCAAGTAGATTTTGTTCCTTTGTTGATACACAAGGAAAACAGGGGTAGTTCAGGGGTGGATCAATGGTTTTAAATGATTTTGGTGGGAGATGAAGTAGGATAAAGTTGATTATACCGGATCTTTGGAGGGACTTCACAATAATGAACAACTTCACAATGGAAAGCTTTAGAATAGTCAAGACGTTCCTTCAACTAGAAGGTGTGCTTTAATGGAGGCCCAGATCAACACGTTTTCACATAATCTTTGAGACTCCAACATGAAGGCTCAAATTGGAAGACTCAATTAAACACTAAAGTTTCTGATTAATCATGCCTAAGGTACACCTGAAGACTTACAAACAATCTTTATCAACAAATGATAGTGAATTGATTTTAAATTTGTTTATCTCATCCAAGATGAAGGCTCTTCTTGAAATGAAATTGCAAATACCATTAAACTATCACAGGATGAGATCCTGTGTGATTTCACAAAAATTTCAATATAAGATTGTAATAGGAATGAAAGAAACTATTTGCAGACATTCTGAAAATAAAGCAAGACACAAAATTGCTAGAGATTAGACACAAATTAATTCCAAAATTGCTTAATTCATCAGCAGGGGAAAGCTTCTAGAGAAATCTCAGTGCTTGTCAATGGCTATACATCTGTAACCAACTTGACATGATAGAAAATCTAACATAGAAGAAAATAACAGGTAATCTTGGCTTTGGCCTCTCGGGAAGATGACTTTCTCAAAAAAATTCTCAAGAATTCATACTCCAACCATTTGCAAGAGTATTCTCATTGCATTTATACATTTTTCCCACTCAATTTTCCCCCAAAAGAGAAGAATATTCAAGGGACCTTTGCTTGTTTCAATTTGTTTTGAGAAAGTGACATTTAACAAATTCGATCCAAATCTAAAAAGGTGGACCAATTGTGAAATATCACGCATTTCTTGGGCCCTCGACTAATGACTAGATGCCATGCCACAAATTTTTTTTAGAGTCCCTTTAATCATTCTAATTATGTCATGAATTGATCACATCATGAAATCCCCTTTTTAATCATTTTTTTGGAGCCTCTGCAATCATTTTTTGGACTTGATAACTAGACTCATCATCCCCTTTTTTGCTCTCGGCAATGCCTTTTTCACCTTTTACTGCACTTTCATCATTTCATCCTTTTTCCCTCCTTTTCCTCTGAAATTTTACTCTGCAACTTCTAGATCTAGCATTTTGCATTTTTTACATGAGCTTGAGCAAAAATCCACTTCAAAAGTACTTCATATTTACAAATTGAGCTCCCAAATTGATTCAATTGAACTTTGCGACCAAAAACGACACAAATTTGCCAAAAATTGATGAAGAATGATGCAAAAATGCATCTCCAAACATCTTGAGCTTTAATGGTGGAAAAATCAAATGAAATGCATAGCTACCATTGATCTTTCTTTCAACTTTTAATCTGAGCCCTCCACATGGAAAATGTGATTGGAAACGGCACAGGGAGCATTTTTGACATTTTATAACTTTTGGAAAAAGTAAAAATGTTTGACATTTTCTCTCACCCCTCCGCCCTTAGAAAATGGGCTTGACACATGTGTCCCAATGTGGGTCCCAGAGGAACCATGTGGCTTGATTATGCTATTTTACCTCATTTTTGAAAAAGGAAAATTTTCCAAATTTTCCCCGCATCTCCACTTCTCCATTTCCCCACCTTCTACGTGTCTCAATGGCGCATTTTGAGATGGTCCCAAAAAGTAGAGACCCCAAACAAGCATGGGCCCAACACGTGTCTCGTCCTAGACTCATTAAAAGTTTTAAGGTTCGATGAGAAGGTGCTTTTGTCTAGGGTCCGAGGCGCTACATTTTCTTTGGCCATTTTCCAAGCAAAAAGGCAGAGTGAGCGGAAGCCTCCAAGTGTCCTCCTGGTGCTTCTTCAAAATAAAACTCAGGGCTAGTCCCCAAACATGCGTGGTCCCTCCACATGTCCTAGGCCCTTTAGGAATTTTCTTGAAAATTTTAAGTATAGGAAGGCCCGACAAAATCCTCCACGTGTCTTTATGGCGCAACTTCAAGATGGTCCCCAAGAGCGGAGACCCTGAGTAAGTGCGGCCTCACCACATGGACATGTTTTGGGTTGAAGTGAGCCTTAGAATTTTTAAAGTGCCCCATAGAGCCGCATCCAACTAGAAAGGGCCACATTTCAACTTGATGTTGAGAAGTAATTTTGACCGGGAAACTACACCCATCAAAACATAAAATGCAGGAGAACCATCATTTGAGCCCAAAAATGAATCATTCTTCATATGGATAGAGGAGCAAAAAAAAAATTCTAGGCTTTTAAGAGATCTTCAACCGAGGAAGGGACTGACCATGGCAACCAAACGGAGGACAAAGTCTTCAAGCACCAATACAGGGAGACAAAAAACATAACAGAGGCCACAAACTAAGGGATTTCAATGAAAAATGGGGCGAGACTAATTTGAGCACCAACATTGGCTCTGACTCGGGGATGGGCACTCCTTGTGAGTGCCACAAGAAAAAATAGACAGACCAAGTGCCAAAAATAGACCATTGGGCAACAAAGTCAAAGAATAAGCTTGCAGAGAAAAACAACCATAACCATCCTCCAAAAATGAACCGAGAAACCAACAAAACTAGGTCACCAAGGACCAAAACAAATAAAAACACAAAAAAGTAGATGAGAACAAAGAACTATACACTATACAAATGGAATATACCTTGATTATGAGAAATCAATCAAGGAAATGCTTCAAATGCTTGCCATTAACAGGCAATTCAAGTAGTTCCCCATCTAGGTCTTTTAGGAAGAAGGTATTTTCACCAATTTGAATATCAATTGAATAAGGGCCCATCCATAATGCATCAAATTTACCATGCTTTCCCTTATCTTCATGCCTGCTTATCCCATAAAAGCACAAGATCCCCAATGTTGAAAGCTCTGGGTGTCACCTTTTTGTCAAATAGCCTCTTCAAATTTTCTCTGAACTTCACATGCCACTGATGGGATGCCCTTCTCTCTTCATCTAGCTCAATAATCTGATTGATTCGAGCATCATATGAACTAACTTCTTGGTCTTCAATCTGTTGAACAAACTAAAATGAAGACAATTGCAAATGGAGGGGCAACAGAAGCTTGAGTTCCATATACCAATTCAAATGGGCTTTTACTAGTAGCTCTTTTGATAGTGATTATGTCAGCCCAAACAAAAACTTCAGTTGCTCACCCCACTTCCTTTTGTTCAGCTCCAAGGTTCTTCTAATGATCTTCAACAAGTTTTTATTATTGGACTCAGCTTGTCCATTTCCTTGGGGATTGTAGTTAGAAGCATATGTCAAATTGATCCCATACTCTTTGCACATTGCCACCAAAGGTTTGGCTCTGAAACTCATGGCATTATCAACAACAATTTTAGTTGGCACTCCAAATCTGCATATGATTTGATTCAGCATGAAGTCCATGATCACTTGGTGTGTTTCCTTCTTGGTGGGGATTGCTTCTACCCACTTAGTGAAATAATCAGTGGCTACAAGAATCCATTTATGACCAGCACTAGAAGGATCAAAATTTCCCCTATGAAATCCATTCCCCATTGTCTAAATGGGGCTTCAACTGACACAGGCTGCAAAGGAAGGGAGCTTGAAGCTTTCATTCTTCCAGAAAAATGCTGGCAACTTTCACATTTCCTCACCAATAGAGTTGTATCCTTGAAGAGAGTTGGCCACCAATAACCAGCCCTCAAGATTTTATGTGTTATAACTCTTCCAACAAAATGTCCCCACAGACCCCTCCATGGAGATCAACAATTATTTTGGGGGCCTCATTTTCAGTAATGCATCTCAAGAGCACTCCCTCGGGGTTCTTCCAAGCTAACCCAAAATCAGTAATGACATATTTTTGAGAGGCTAACTTAAGAGCTCTTTTCTAATTTTTACTCAGATATTTAGGGCAGCATAGATGTTTGAGATAAAATATTATATCTTTGTACCATTCAAAACTTACCAACTTTTCAAGGACATCCACCCTTTCTCCTTCTACTTCATTTACCTCAATAGTTTGCAGGTTGCTCTCATCCATAAGCTTAGCTAGACCCAAACCTCTTACCAATTTCATGGTTTGGATATCCATGTCATACTCCTGTAACTTGTTCACCCATCTGCATCTTTTGCTTGAGACCTCCATCTCTGATAAGATGTCTTTCACCATGGTGTGGGGAACATAAGCAACAACTTTAGAACTTAAGATGTAGGGTCTAAAAACCTTTGTTGCTTTCACCAAGGAAAATGCTTGTTTCTCCATGATGGTGTATTTTAACTCAGCTCCTCTGAATGCCTTACTTGAAAAAAGGCAATTGGTCTCTCAGCCCCTTCATCATCCTTTTGTAACAAAATAGAGGCAATGGTGTTTTCTAAAGCAAAAGAAAACACTTGAAAAGGTTTCTTGTAATTTGGGGCTGCCAAAATAGGGGCATGCTTTAGTGCTTCTTTGATCCCATCAAAATCCTGAATGGTTGCTTCTTCCCACTTGATAATCTGGTCTTTCTTCAACATGCAAGTGATGGGGAGAGTCAACTCAGCAAAGTTAGACACAAATCTTCTAATGAAATTGATCTTCCCAAAGAAGGATTGGATTCCCTTCTTGGTTCTTGGAATTGGAACCTTGTTGATAGCCTCTACCCTTTCGGGATCAATCATGACACCATCCTTTGATACAATGTGACCAAGCAACTTGGCCTTTTGCACTCCAAAATGGCACTTCTTTGGATTGAGTGAAATGCCATACTCTCTGACATCTTATCAACATTTTTTCCAAGTGCTTGCAAGTGATCACTTCTCTTTCTGGAAAACACAGTCACATCATCTTGGTAAACAACAATAAAATCATTAATGTAACCAAAAAAAGCAACATCCATTGCTCTTTGGAAGGTAGCTCCAGCATTCATCAGACCAAATGACATCCTGACATAAACATATGTGCCCCATGGAGTGGTAAAGGCAGTCTTTATTCTTTCTGACTCCTTCACAACAACTTGATTGTATCCAGAGAAACCATCCAAAGTAGAAAGCAACTCAGATCCAGTCACTAATTGCAGCATATTTTCCATGTTTGGCAGAGGATAATTATCCTTCATTGATGCTCTGTTCATATTTCTAAAATCTACACACAGCCTGATATCACCATTCTTTTTTCTTACTGGCACTAAGTTTGCAACCCAAGAAGAATACCTTGTTGGCTGAATGATCCCTCCATCTCTTAGCTTCTTCAATTCATCTTGCATTTTCATGGAGAGGAGTGGATTAATCGGCCTCTACTTTTTCTGAATGGTTTTGCATTAGATTCCAAAGGAATCTCATGTTGAAACAAGTCCTCTCTATATGCTTTCAGTTTAGAATAAGACCAAGCAAGGCAAGTCCTGATATTTCTTTAACAATTGGACATAGGATTGTTTCTCTTCCTTGTTCAGATTGCTTCCCAACCAGATCTTCCTTGGTTTTTCCTTTGTGCCAAGGTCATGCTCTTCAACATCCCTTGAGGCTGCTACATGTTTGTTAATAATGCAATCAACATTATCAAAGTTTGATTCAAGAGCAACCAACCCTCTAGGAATGGTATTAGTTTTCAATTGGATGATGTCTTTTCCGAACAAAGTTTCTTTTCCTTCTAATGCACACACCATTGGCTCCCAATCAATACACTGATCAAAAAACTCCCCTTTGTTCTGTAAAAACCATTTCACCTAGGCATCATCATCAAATACTTGCCAATTTTTTACGTTGTTAGGGACAGATGGCCTTGTTAGTACTTCAACATTATATTCACAATTGGGGACATTGAACAAACATCAAACTAAGATCCCAAGACTACAAGCTGGTCTGCAACAACATTGAACTTTCTATCATGATGCACAATATTAAATGAGTCAAACATTTCAATCAAATCCCAAACTGCATGCTTGTATTGTTTCATTCTCTGATTTCTAGTAGCATACAATTTTCTAATTTGTTTGACAATCATTTAAGTCTCCTTTGACAATGATATCTTTAATATGATACTTCCAAGAAATTCTCAAACCTAATAATAATGCTTCATACTCAACAATGTTATTAGTGCATTCAAAGTTAAGTTTGAAAGAAAATACAAACTCTTCTTGGCTTGGGGAGATCAAAACAATGCCAACACCATTTCCAAACTTGGAACATGCTCCATCAAATAACAAGGTCCAAGGTAAACCAGCCTGTTCAAGACATTCACACTGATCAATCTTGTGCTCCCTATCATCAGCAAACCCCACAAAGTTATCTGCATCCACATCAACATATAACACTTCATAAGAAGCATTATTTGGATCCTCAATGAGGTGCAACATTTTCTTCTCTCCATACAACTTTACAAGGCTGCCTTCAATTGGAATGGTGGAAAAAGACATATCCATCTGAACACTTCCACCAACACTTGCAGCCCACTTTCTTGATAACAACATGCCCCATTTGGCAGGGCAATCAACAATGACAACATCAAGTTTCAGGTTCTTACCTGGATAAGCTGCAAGTTGTACCACCAATCCTTTCACACATCCAACAATGGGAACCTCTCTAGAGTCCATGGCAGTGCATCTTCCATATGTTGTTGTCACTTTGATATCCAGCTCATTCATGACCTCAAGAGGCATGACATTGCATGATGCTCTAGAATCAAACATACAATTGTGCAGCAGTCTGTCCTTAATGATCAAAGTTGTAAAAAATGGATCAACATTTAATTGGGATTCAACCAAAGATGTCCCCAAGTAAACCTCAGGTGCTTCTCCAAGCTCTTCCAATGTTGGTGGTGTTTCAAGGTCTGCAATGGTTGGAGGAGGAGTTTCTACAATGTTTACATTTCTGCCTGGGGTACTCTTTTCTTCTTTCAATCCCAAGTACTCAAATGCTCTCTTCTTGTGCTCAGGAATCCTAAGAAACTCAAAATTGGAACACTAACTTTGATTTGACTCAAAACTTGGGCAATGTCATATGGAACATTCTTTGGCAAGGCATCATTGGAAGGGAGATTAGAAACTCATCAGATGGCATGGGATTCTTGACAGTTTGGGCATGAGGAGAAGTATGAATCTTGTTTGGGACAACAAGGCCTTTGGAAGGTGTATCTTTCTTAGGAGCCTCTTTAGGAATACTAGTAAGCAATGGAGTTTTAGGTTTGGCTTGAGGCCCTACTCCTTTGACAACTCTACTCCTAGTATTATAATCCTTTTCTTGAGCAACAACAATGTTCATCAATAACTTGCCTATCTTCCTCCGAAGGGATTCCTCCATCATACTTCTTTATCATTAAAGCTCTTAAATACTCAAAGTCATTATTAGGTATTTCAAAATCTTGCACTACATCTACTTCAAAAGTATGAGAAGGAGGAAGAAGTGGTACCTAGTGAATGCAATCCCAAAAATTTGCAGCAGTTCGAGCACTTATCACTTTGGTTGAAGTTGCTCCTTGTTGTGATCTTGAAGAGCAACCCATCATGCAAACATCATCATCAGTACCATCATCATTATCAACTTCTTCTTCTTGCTGATTTACTTCACATGGAGGATGGGGCAAAAAGCATCTATCACACCAATCAATCTCATTGGCTTCATCAACAACAACACTCGGCAGTCAGAGGATCAGGCACCATTCTACTTTCACGTGCTTAGGGATGTCTATTTGTAGATCCCATGGGTCCTTTACCTCTGTCATCTTGACCTCTGATCACCCCTAGGATGATTGCCAAATCTGTCATGATTTTGTGCCTTTTTCTGACCTTGTGAACTCTACCCAATTCCTTTCTCTTCCCGGGCTAGTTTGTAAGATATTTCTTTGATAGCCCCTACCAAAGTTTTAACAACCTCCTCAAGATCCACACTCTTGCTTGCTTGAGGTTTTTCTGGGTTTATCAGTTTGACACCCTCCCTCTTAGGAGGTTTTCCAACTACTTTGATGTTGTTCTCAATTTGCAGAGCCATGGTAAAGGCCTGCCTCAAAGTGCCAGGGTTTTTATCCCTCAAATAGTATGCAACCTTCTTGTCAAATGCATCAACATACTTTATAAGACAAGATTCATCACATGGCCTCAAATTCACAGAAATATTCTCAATGTCTTATTGAATCTCATATTAAAATCATGCACTTGATTCATTAGGATTCTTTTTAATATTCTCAAATTCTGACAAAAGAAACCTAGGGTTTGTTTTTGTCACCATACTGCAATCTAAATGCATTCTTCATTTCAGTCCAAGAATCAATAGAGTTATCGGCAAAGATTTATACCAGTCCCTTGCATCCTCTTCTAAAGTATGAATAAATAATTTAATGTATACATCTTCAAACTCTATTTCAAAATCCTCCATCATATTGACAAAGAGTTTCAAGTGTTGATCACTAGTTATTGCATTATTTCCTTGAAACTTAGGCAATTTATTTCTTACATCTTGTGGCACAACATTTGGATAGCCATCCATACCTCTAAAACTGATGGGACCAAAAGTATTAACGACAAATGGAGGTCTGGGTGGAGGCTGAGCCATATTATTCTGAGGAGGTGATCTTACAGGGAAACAGAGTGATGAGGAGTGAGGGGTCTGTGTGGTACAGGGATACAATTTTCAGAATGACTATCCCCTAATGGCTCTTTTTCATGGAAGACACTATCAGATTTGGAAAATACAGGGGTAGAATGAGATGTAAATCTTTCAAATACATGGGTAGAATGAAGGCCCCTCTCCAGATGGAGAATTCAGGATTTACAAAGAGACTACCTGATTCAAAAGTAGTTGAGGAAGCATTGCAATCTTCAATCACGTGCCGATCAGTTTCACCAATGGAGATCTCTTTTCTTGATGCTTGATCTCCAACAACCTTCCAAATTCTTCCTCCTTCTGAATTAGACTTTCCAAACTCTGGAAAACAACCTTCTACTAGGGTCCACAAAGAAAGAAATATCTTCTTCCTTCCATCTTTGTAAATATTAGTAACAAATTTCAATTGACAGAGGTTAAGACACTTGGCATTTATCAAAATAAATCAACTCGGAGTCGCCACTAAGGATTTTCACCCTAGTTGTGCAAATGCACTAAAATAATCTGTCAAATGTCTGTCAACACTAAAAATCATGCAAAGCTTTACAAATCAGACCTTCCTTCACCCAAATTTATCAATGGTGAGGAAAACTTAGTACAATAATTACTGAAAAATTGGACATACAACACACAGAACTTATAACTTTGTTCAATCCTTACAGATTTGATCAGAGAATGATGTTTACAAAACGTATTTGCACACAGAACTACAAGAAACATTACCAGGGTTTGGAAAACTTTAAATTCTTCAAAGAATCCCCGACAACGGTGCCACTAGTGTTATTGACGGTCCAAATGGATATGAACTAGAAAAAAATCAACAAATCATCCTTGGCAATGTAAATCAGCTCCCAAAACGCAAATTAGATCCCCGCAAAAATGGCGCCACTAGTGTTGGTACCTAGATTTAATCTCCTTCAAAGGCCAAACAACATCATGGATTTGACAAGACACTCAGAGGTAGATAGATGATTATGTATGTCATTTTGTAGGAGGAAGCAATCTATCTAACTTTTTAGCACTCAGGCTTTGAAGAAGTGGGTAGCACCTTAAAAGGATGTGATCTTATCCTAACTATTTTAGGTTGTGCCTTTCAACCAAGGTAAGAGAACCTATTTTGTAACCTCTGTTATTGAAGAATGCTGGTAAATCCTTCTTTTGCACAAAATTTATAGAGAAGACCTTGGGAAAATATGATCAACACACCAAATCTGACTCTCACGAGTTGTCACTTCCAGATTATGGAGATATTTTCAATACAAGGCAAAGGTTACTAAAGACATTAAGAAATCTTGATTGTTTTGCATATTTTTGCAAGTAGATTTTGTTCCTTTGTTGATACACAGGGAAAATAGGGGTAGTTCAGGGTGGATCAATGGTTTTTAAATGATTTTGGTGGGAGATGAAGTAGGATAAAGTTGATTATACCGGATCTTTGGAGGGACTTCACAATAATGAACAACTTCACAATGGAAAGCTTTAGAATAGTCAAGACGTTCCTTCAACTAGAAGGTGTGCTTCAATGGAGGCCCAGATCAACACATTTTCACATAATATTTGAGACTCCAACATGAAGGCTTGAATTGGAAGACTCAATTAAACACTAAAGTTTATGATTAATCACGCCTAAGGTACACCCAAGACTTACAAACAATCTTTATCAACAAATGACAATGAATTGATTTTAAATTTGTTTATCTCATCCAAGATGAAGGATCTTCTTGAAATGAAATTGCAAATACCATTAAACTATCACATGGATGAGATCCTATGTGATTTCACAAAAATTCAACATAAGATTGCAATAGGAATGAAAGAAACTATTTGCAGACATTTTGAAAATAAAGCAGACACAAAATTGCTAGAGATTAGACACAAATTAATTCCAAAATTGCTTAGATTCATCAGTAGGGGAAAGCTTCCAGAGAAATCTCAGTGCTTGTCAATGGCTATACATCTATAACCAACTTGACATGATAGAAAATCTAACACAAAAGAAAATAACAGGTAATCTCGGCTTTGGCCTCTCGGAAAAATTTTTCTCAAAAAATTTCTCAAGAATTCATACTCCGACCATTTGCAAGAGTATTCTCATTGCATTTATACATTTTTCCCACTCAATTTTCCCCCAAAAGAGAATAATATTTGAGGGACCTTTTCTTGTTTCCAATTTGTTTTAGACAACGACGCTTAACAAATTTAGATCCAAAATCTGCCAGGTGGACCAATTGTGAACTGATCACGTTTCTTGGGCCCTCGACTAATGACTAGGATGCCATGCCACAACTTTTTAGGAGTCCCTTTAATCATTCTATTATGTCATGTGAGAAATCCCCTTTTTAATCATTTTTCGAGCCTCTACGCATAGCTAGACTTGACAGGTCATCCCTTTTTGCTCTCGAGGCAACGCCTTTTTCACCTTTTGCGCACCTGCACTTTCATCATTTCATCCTTTTCCCTCCTTTTCCTCTGAAATTTTACTCTACAACTTTTGGATCTAGCATTTTGCATTTTTGCACGAGCCGAGCAAAAATCCACTTCAAAAGTACTTCAGATTTACAAATTGAGCTCCCAAATTGATTCAATTGAACTTTGTAGACCAAAATCGACACAAATTTGCCAAAAATTTGATGAAGAATGATGCAAAAATGCATCTCCAAACATCTTGGAGCTTCAATGGAGGCAAAATCAAATGAAATGCATAGCTACCATTGATCTTGTCCTTTCAAATTTTAATTTGAGCCCTCCACATGGCAAAATGTGATTGGAAATGGGCCTGGGAGCATTTTTGACATTTTATAACTTTTGGAAGAAAGTAAAATTTTGACATTTTCTTCACCCCTCCACCCTTAGAAAATGGGCTTGACACGTGTCCTAATGTGGGTCCCAGAGGAACCGTGGCTCGATTCTGCTATTTTACCTCATTTTTGGAAAAAGGAAAATTTTCCAAATTTTTCCCGCATCTCCGCTTCTCCATTTCCCTACCTACTACGTGTCTCAATAGCGCATTTTGAGATGGTCCCAAAAATTAGAGACCCCAAACAAGCATGGGCCCAACACGTGTCTCAGTCTGACAGAGTCAATTAAAAAGTTTTAAGGTTCAATGAAGGTGTCATGTTTCTAGGGTCCGAGGTAATTTCCTTTGGCTGTTGAAAAGTCCAAGCAAAAAAGGCAGAGTGAGTGGAAACCTCCAAGTGTTCTCTTGACACTTCTTCAAAATAAAACTCGGGGCCGAGTCCCCAAACATGCGCGGTCCCTCCACGTGTCCCAGGCCCTTTAGGAATTTACTTGAAAAGTTTAAGTACAAGAAGGCCTGACAGAAGCCTCCATGTGTCTTTATGGCACAACTTCAAGATGGTCCCCAAGAGCGGAGACCCTGAGCAAGCGCGGGCTCACCACGTGGACATGTTTTGGGTTGAAGTGAGCCCTATAATTTTTAAAGTTCCCCGTAGAGCTGCATCCAACTAGAAAGGGCCACATTTAAACTAATGCCAAGAAGTAATTTTGACCAGGAAACTACACCCGTCAAAACGCAAAATGCAGGAGCACCATCATTTGATCCCGAAAATGAATCATTCTTCATATGGACAGAGGAGCGAAAAAAAAATTCTGGGATTTTAAGAGATCTTCAACCGAGGAAGGGATTGACCATGGCAACTAGACGGAGGACAAAGTCTTCAAGCACCAATACGGAGGACAAAGTCTTCAAGCACCAATACAGGGAGATAGAAAACATAACAGAGGCTGTAAACTGAGGGATTTTAATGAAAAATGGGGTGAGTCTAATTTGAGCACCAACAATTTTCATTTTCCAGACTTCATCACGACACTTACACTTTTACGTTGCATGGATCAACTCGTTGATCCATGGTTTGCACGCTCTTCTACTACACATCTATTTGTTCTTCTACAACTTAGTCTTCTTTGGCTTTACCTTAGGTATGCATCTCTATCTAATTTATGTTACCAAGATTTCCACTCAAAGAACATAAAGTGGGGAAAATGTAGTCACAAAATCACACACTTATTATTACATTTATACCACTGGGTATGTTAATTCATATATGGATCTTGTGTGATAAAAGTATTCACTAGTGACCCATTTCTAGGTCTTGTGGTCAGTTAGTCAGGTGTCATTGTGTTTGTCTGGTTCAGTCATCAGTTGTCTCTGTAGTTTTGGCCATCTTTTAGGGTATCTCAGATGTCATAATTTGTTCAGTTATTGTCTTTAGGTCTACACTGGGGCGCCCACCGTGATTTTAGGCACTGTGTCATCGTAATTTGTGGTCTTAATTTCTTTATTCGAGGTCGGTCCTAACGGTTACCCCATGTATTCCCCTAGGTCATAGTCAGCAGTTTCGGGTCACTAGTGTCAAAATTTGAGCAAGAGATCCCTATATAAACAAATCATATTGACTACATTAGGGGTAGACATCTTACACATCAAGGGCAGCTATCTACTAAGGCAAGGGATTGCATTTGGGATTCTTCTACATCTGCATCACACAAGCATAGGGGAAAGGGTTGTATTCTTTCCATTCCATCCACCATTTTGCATTTTACATCTATTTATTGCCCCCTACTACCGCGCATCATTAGAGCTAGGGCATCCTAGGCACAAAATTGCACACATAATTTTACCCGGATATGAGGTAAGTTATTTACAGGTTAGTAACATATCCCTCTTATTTCCATTATTTCAATCCATTCAAATATAAAAGCAAAATATATTAAATCTAACACTTCAATATAACACTTAGTTTCTATTTAGATTAACTTATAAAATAGCTAAAAGCCAAAACCATATTTTTAATTAATCATTAAGTTAATCAATAACAAAGGACTTTTATAAAAAAATTTATATTTGGGACTCAAAAAGAGAATACGATGCGCCTTAAATTTTTTTAAAGCATTCCTCTTAACGGAAAATAAAGATAAAATCAATCAATTTTTAAAGTAAGCCAAAATGAAGGATCCAATTAACATTAAAGATTAGGAAGTCATAGGAAAATTCATAGACTAAGAGATCTAATGTATTATTACAATGTGGAAAAGAGGCCACATGATCTAAAATATAAGATGCAAACATAAGACATTAAGTTTGATGTGGAGGAAGTAGAAAGGGATTTATTATGAATTAGTATAAATAAGATAAAATAGTTTTGTTAGTCATTGAAAACTAGGGAGGAGAATATAGGAAAGGAGGGAAAACAAAAGTTTACTAAAATAAGAGATTAAGTTGGGAAGATAAGGAATTTTTGAAGTTTTTAGAGTTTCTCAAATAATATGAGAACTTATTTACAAAAATATTTCACGATCTTCGTGTATTTAAGGAGGAATTAGGGACCATGAAAATTCAAATAAAAGAGGTAGTTAAACCCTTAAGGAATGTCCTTATAGGTTGAATCCCAATGTAAAAGTAAATGTGAAGGCATAATTAGATAAGATGGTGACAGGTGGTATAATCCAACCATTTAAAGACCTAGAGTGGGTCAATCCCATAGTGATCTAGAATAAGAAGACCAAAAAATAAGAATTTGTGTTGAATACGAGAGATTTGAATAAGGCTTGTGAACACGATCTACGTCTCATACCATTTATAGAAGAAGTGATAGAAAGTGTGGACTAGTGAGAAGTCCACTTATTTACAAAAGGATTCTTGAGGTATCATCATGTATATTTCCCTAAATATCAACCTAAAATTGTATTTTCTACTTTTGAATGGGGATCTTTCATACATGGTGTTGCCATTTGGTCTTAAGAATGCACCAACAATGTTTAGTCCAATAATGGTGAATGTGTTTAAATATTTCATACATGATTTCTTGGATGTGTATTTAGATGATTGGACTATATACATGTTACTAAAGGATTGTATGCAAGTATTAATAATGATGTTTGAATGCTTTGCCACATGTTACAAATTGCTTTGAATTTTAAGAAATGTCTATTTTCGACTCCTTTGGTAGCCTTTTAAGAAATATCATTTGCAAGGGTGGGTTTTGGTTGACCCCTTGAAGACATCTATCATAGTAACACTCTTTCCACCAAAAACATAAGGACATTTTCGGGGTATAAAGGCTATCATAACAAATTCATAAAAAACTATGCCTCCATTAGTGTGCCTATAAAGGAGTTGCTGAAGAAAAAGATAATTGAAGCTATAGAGTGGATCGTGGAGTGCCAAGAGGAATTCAAATAACTGAAAACAAATATATTATATACACATATCATAATATTTAGAGACTAGAAGGTTCCTTTTTCATGTACATGTGGATGCCTTAGGTATAACATTAGGAGTGGGTTTACCACAACCATGGGGTACCATCAACCATCCAATATCATTCACAATTCATAAACTAAAAAAGGTGGAAGAAAATTTTTATCCACGAAAGAGAAGAATTGGTAATGATGTACGCTCTAAAAATTATCATCATTATCTATTAGAAATTTCATTTGTATTTTATACATACCATGAGACATTGAAGTACCTAATAAATAGAATAGCTATAAAAGAGTGGATATGTTGTTGGTTGATATTAATTCAAGAATTTGAGTTCATTATATCAATAAAACAAGGGAAGATAAATAATGGTCTTGATTACTTATCGAGTATTGCAAATGGTGAAGATAAAGGGTTGATAGAATATGATTTTCTAGGAGCACATTTATTTGGAGTAGAGGCATTCTCTAAGGAAATAGAAACCTTAACACAATTCTTGGATATAGAGGAATTCCTGAAGGATACTCTAAAAATGATAAAATGTGGTTATCGATTCATGCATTCCCATTCACATTGATAGAAGATACATTATATAAAAATGGAGAGATTAAGTACTAAGGTGTGTAATAATCTAACATGAGATAGAGTGTACCTTAAGAGAAACACGTGACGGGATAATAGGAGGACATAATTATAGAGATGGAATACTAAGAAAAGTGTTTATTATGGGTCTATGATGACATACACTCTTTAAAGATGCACACAAGAATACATGATTTGTAATCTTGCTAGTGAGTTGGAAAAGCAAATGCAAGAGACATTATTCCCTTAAGGCCAATGTTGGTGATGGCCCCATTTGAATAATGGATGATAGAATTTTTCAAGCCAATTAAGCCCATGACCTACCTTTCACAAATCGAGGTTTATCATAATTGGGATAGATTATCTAACATGTTGGATATAGGCCATTCTTACTAAGGATTACACCATAAATACAAAGGTGACCAATTTTATATATGAGAATATCATCACACGGTTTGGATGTCCATTTAGTTTAAGATACAATCAAGGAAAAATATCCTAAATGAGATGATAAAAAGAAATTTTAAAGCATTTCCTAGAATAAGTCATAACAAGATCATGTTGTATCATACAAAGGAATACAAGCATTTGAGGAATTTATTAAGGTGTTAGAAAAGGTTGTCATTACTATGATTTTTGACTTAGATAAATCTAATTGGTACTTGAAGATCTCTGCGCGTTATGTACATACCACCCAACTTAAAAATATTAAGTATTTTCCATTCCAATTGGTATAAAACTTAGAGATCATGGTTCTTATGGAGTTTATTACTCCTAGTTCATGAATGGTTGTAACCTTATGCATTAACGAGGATAAGTCCATACATGAGCGATTAATTAATTTTGAGAATCTTGATGAAGAGAGGTTCAAAACCACATATAATAAGATGAAAGAGAAACAAACATAGAAGACATGACATGATATCCACTACAAGAATAATTTTTCCAAAAAGGATATATGCTATTTTTAAGATAAGGGTAAAGGGGAATTTTATGATAGGGACCCTACAATGGAACAACTAAATTAATGGGTCCGAACACCCAAATTTTATAGTAAGAATAATACTGAGAACACATGAAACAAAACAAATCTATCGCCAAAAATGTAGCAAAGAAAACAACAGATCCGCAACAAGACTGCAATAGAAAAGAAGTGCAACCGCAATAATCAATCAACAGAGCACACATTAGATCCTCCCCTATAAAGTTTTAAAGGCACTTATAGTTATAGGAGGTGATCTCCTCCCCAAGTTATGGATTCTTCTTTTCTAACCACCTGTGTCCACATCTCCTCCTTTAGAGTTTCTCTAAAGAAATCCCCATTCAAAACCGATATTTTTATATGATTTTTGAAGCAGGGACCTTCCCAAAAGTTCAAAAATTTCATCCATTTGTCTTTATTTTTAGAGGAAACGAGAGTATAACCAATATAAAATGGTTCTTCCACTGCTATATCATATTTATCCCTAAAGACTTCCTTCTTAATATAATTCTAAGGGCCTCGGTTGCTTCTCCCGGAGATGTGCAATTTTTCACAATCCTCCTCATCATCTAGATGATGAGTGTTATATTTTTCTCCTCTAGATCTGTAGCTTGACCACATCAACTTGGTCCTCTTCATTTCAATCTTATTCTTCCTCAACCTCTTCTTCTTCTTCTTGATTTTTAGGTTCTTTTTTTCTCCTCTTCATCTCGATGCTAACACCTGACGGGGGGCATCATCCTTCTAGTATTCTTCTTCCTAAATATTTTCTATTTGGATTTTTCCTAGTCTTCTTCTTTATATTCTACTTCTTATGCTTCAAACTTCCACTTTGTTCTCTAGAATATCCCATTCTTCCTTGCATCTATATCCTTTACTGAGATGTCCCTAAAATTTCCCCTTCCTCCTCGTAGTTCCCCTTCTTCCCTTGCTTCACCCTTTTTATCTTGACTTGTCTTTGAGGATCATCATTTTCTTTCAAAACCATCATTTCTTTTTTTAAGCAATATTAACCAGATCATATCTCATCTATGTTGTGTTTTTCCTCCATATTTTTCCTTCTTTTCTTTCTTCCATGCCCAATTTCCTTTTGTTGTTTGGAAAAAGCCAAGAGGAGTGGCCTAATTTGGAGCACATCTTGCATTTGAGCTTGGTTTGTTCATACACTATAGATTGAGTCCAAGTACCTAGTTTTTAATGCAACAAGATAAAGTTAGGAATAGTTGTATTAATAAAATCATTCAAACAAAACCTAGCATGTGTGAGTCTAGTTCGTGCTTTAGCGTCTCCATAAAATGCAATAAGTGACCCAAAAGACTTGGTAATCGCTATCAATATATTTTCATCCCAAAACTCCAAATGCGGTCAAGAAAACTAATACGTAAAGGCATAACCCTAATATTTACTTTTTCTGGATTAAAAGATGGAGTCCATTTCATAATAAATAAACCCATATTTCCCAAAACCAGGCACCATCAACCAAAACATGCAAAAATATTCTCACAAGATTGGGGCATCCTTGCACTAGTTTTTGTCTCGTAATATATGCTTACATAAAACTCAACAAAAAGGGGCAAATGTAAACATTACTTTTTCACCCCTAGGTGACCCAACACACATCAATTAAACCATCACTACCTATCGTTATTATCTCTATCATGAGTAACATGTAATTTACTATAATAAATAACATTTACCTGTGTAAAACCCATTTACCCTCCCCTAACCACTAAAAAAACCCAAACCTATTTTACAAAACTTATCCCAACCCCTTAACCTCTTACAATCCGAATCCCCAATCTCCCAACTTTTCCCAACAACCTAATATCTCAGATGGCAAGTGGTTTTAACAATTTGAAATTCTTCCTTTTGTTGGTTTTAACATCTATAGAAAATCGATGGTGATCGTTACGGATGTTGTCAATTCTATTTAGCCAACCTTTGTCTCCTTTCTCCAGCTTAGTCGAAATCTACGCGTGAGGATGAATTTCTGCCCCTCGTAAACAACATCACCACATTCTAAGCTATCAACACACTGTTACCTAAGCTATCAAGACCCCCAAGAACTCTATTAGATCATCATTCAATAACTCTATCATCTCCAAACAATTATAAAGGTTAGTACTCCTTGTTTCATCATTTTATCATCTCATTTTACATTAGTTATAATCTATCTATCAAAAAATAAAATAAAAATTAGATCACTCCCTCGAAGGATGGTTATCCATGTCATTATAAAAGGCTTCCCGCATTGATCAAAATTTATATCAAAATCAAAAATCAAAAAATAATCCTAGGAAAGCTTTCCACATCGATCAAATTTCCCATCAAAAGAAAACTTCTTGCATTGATCGGTTGCATTAAGAAAAATAGTTGGGGCATGAACCTACAAATACATCAAAAGGAAAACCCAATCTCTTGTACAAACTGCATATGTCAACCCTTCCCATGTTCTAGGAAGGTATACAAACTCACTTCCATTTGTATCCAAGGTCCTACATGTGACTAACTATTATTATTTATGTGTTAACATTTGTTACAAGGCCTCAAGTGCATTATCATCATCATACATTTTACCATCATGTTACATATGCATCAAATCCAGTGTAGAAAACAAACAATCCATATTTTATACTTAACCATAATTGAAACGCATTTTGACTTATATATCAATATCACCACATTTAAATCTCACTACACCAACATATCAAATATCTAACATTTTTGCATCTAATATCATAATCAAATACATCCCGACATTTCAACAACTCATCTCAAAATTCATAAAAATATCTCATAACCCATATACAATAACAACACCAAATCGACAAATCATATAATTACTCATCTAAAGTCATAATCTAAAAAAACATCATCAACACAATGCATTTATATAACACAAAAATAACTCAATCAACACATGAATCCCAAAAAAGCGTATATATATATACAATATCTATAAAAATGCCTCCAAAATGCTCATAGACAAGATCATTTGTATCTAAATCATATACAAAATACACATATCATGTGGTAAAATCAAAATAAGACACTTGGTCTCCAACTTGGCGTCCCACTACTTCCTTAGAAGTCACACTTCTATAGGATGAGAACCCATTAGTTCCCCTATCATTAGAATCCTGGTTGCATAAGCCCACCCTTGTGGCAACATCTATTTGGATCACCTAGACCATTTCAATCACACAAAAATTGAAAGACTTTACAACTTTCCTTCCAAAACATAATCAAGCCTATGTATGGTCATATAGTGACATGTTGGGTATTGACCCTAACATTGTCATTCACAACATCGTCACTTATCGTAACACTAAGCTTGTAAAAAAACTAGGCAGATACACCCTCTTGTAGCCCTCCTTATCAAATAAGAATTACAACGTCTTCTTTCGTTAACTTCATATTGAACATTTATTATCCACAATGGGTCTCTAACAACATACCCATAACCAAAGCCTCTAGAAAGTTACGTATCTCAGATAGAATTCTCGAGATCTCAATCTCGCCTTTCCTAAAGATGATTTCCCACTCCCTAATATTGATTAGTTGGTCGATTTGACTGCTGGCCACGTAATGTTATCTCTTATGGATGGCTTTCTCTAGGTATAATAAAAGCCTTATTGCAATAGGAGACCAACATAAAACGCCCTTCATCACTTCTTGGGGGACTTTCTTCTATCGTGTCATGCCCTTTAGACTTAAAAATTCATCATTCACATATCAACGCGTAATGACATACATCTTCCATGATCTTATTCATAAGACTATGTAAGACTACATTGCCAAACTCGCAAGAAAATATAAGAAACACAATAATCACCTTACCATTCTTGACATCATCTTTACTCACCTCATACAATACTTCCTCCACCTTAACCTGGCCAAGTGTGTATTTGGTGTCCATAGTGGAAACCTTTTAGGGTGCATTGTTTCTATTAGGGGCATTGAAGTTGACCCCACTAAATTCAAATCCATTTTTGAGATGCCTCCTCCTTTAAATCTAAAAAAACTTTATATTCTTTAAGGTTGACTCCAGTCAGTTTGTCATTTCATCTCACAAATTTTGGACCGTTTCCAACCTTTCCATCGTCTTCTTCAAAAGAATTTCAATTTCAAATGGGATCACAAGTGTCAAAAGGCCTTTGTATAACTCAAACGATATCTCGTATCGCCACATGTGCTCACACCTCCATGTCAGGGGGATCTATTTTATCTATATATATCCACTACTGACCATGCCCTGGGTGCTATGTTATCTCATCAACACAAAGAGGGTAGAGACTATATGGTCTATTATATAATCCATACACTTTATGACTATGAAAACCATTACATTGAAGTAGAAAAGTTATGTTATGCCTCAGTACATCCAAACTTCACCATCATCTACTTAATCATAAAACATATGTTGTCACCAGATTCAATTCTCTCAAATCCATGCATTCTAAACCATATCACAATGACTGTATCACTTGGTGGATCATGCTCATGACCGATTTTGATCTAGAATTCATATCAAAAATACATTAAGGGGCAAGCCATCATCGAAAAACTCATAAAAGCTCCCTCCCAATAATCAATTACCACACGAACAATTTCTTGATGAATCCATCAACACCATCAACCAATAATACACCCTTATCAAAATAGCACTCTTATTTGATGGATCTAAGTGTCAACAAGGGGGAGGTTTTGGTATCATCATCATACCTCCCTGGGGACTACTATCCTTCTTTCCTTCAAAATAAACTTCAAATTCACTAACAACACGAAAGAATATGGAGCTCTCATCATGGGTCTCCAAACTGCTACCATGTTTGGTATTCAAATCCTAGACATCTATGGAGACTCTCAACTCGTCTTCAATCAAATCAAAGGAATTTTCAATACAAGAATGAAACTCTACAAAAATATAAGACCGTTTTTGAATTCCTCTTGGAATCCTTTGATCGATAGACCATCCAAATAGTTCCATGATCTTCTAATAAATTCACGGACACCATGGCTTCTCTAGCATCACTCATCCCATCATCAACTAATGATTCTAAGTTTCTCATTTTTGTGCATGTAGACTTGATAAACTATATCATAGCAATGAACTCCCTCCATTAGTCTCATTGAAGACAATCCAACATATTTCTAGTACACTCAAATCTACGACTATATATCACAATAAAAATACCATCTAACTTGTCCAAAAATGCTAAATGGTATTTTCTTCAACAAGACCGACCGATACGTCAGCATAAGTGGTGTTTTATACAAATGGGAGTTTTATGGCATGTTACTACATTGTATCAAGTCTCTTGAGTCTACTAAAGCTATACGGAAATCCACGACAACATATGTGGTGGACACTTCAACGGTATGGTTTTTTCTAAACTTGTCCTATGGATGGGATATTACTAGCCCACCCCCAAAAATCAATATTTTTATGCATACATAAAAAAATATGTTAAATGTCAACAAAATTCTAAATTAATTCACATCTCGAGTCAGGCCCTACAACCTGCTTAGGATCTATGGCCCGTCTCACAATGGGGACTTGACGTCATTAGCATTATCAATCCTCATTCATAATAACGCCATCATTATATCATCACATCTACTGAATATTTTAGTAAATGGGTGGAGGTTATTCCCTTGGTTTCTACTAAAGTAAATAAAAATGTCAACTTCATCTATCAACATATCATATGTCACTTTGGCATCCATCACAAAATCATGAAAAATAATGTAAAATCTTTCAAAAACAAAGAAATAAATAAATTATGTGACACATTCAAGATCAAACTGAGTTTTTCATCACCTTATTACCCACAAGAAATGGTCAAGTTGAAGCTTCTAACAAAACACTCAACAAAATTATCATGAAGACCATTGACCAAACAAGAAGAAATTGGCATCTCCAAATCTTGTTTTCTCTTTGGGCTTATCAAACTAGCATTTGTACCCCTATAGGTGCCACACCTTTCTTTTTGGTCTATGGCTTCGAGGAAGTTCTACCCCTTGAAGTTAAAATTCCATCATTTCGTATTCCTCGAGACTTCATCTCTCGATGAGGATTATCTTCAAGAACTTATAACACAACTTGAATTGTTAGACGAACGTCACCTAACAACCCTCGAATATCATCATGTCTATCAAGAATGGATCAAACATGCATATAACAAGCATGTCAAAGAGCGTCACTTTAACATTGGTGATCGTGTCCTCAAAGAAAATTAAAATGTCACTACTCTGGAAAGGAGTAAAAGTGGAAATTTTTCCCCTAACTAGATAAGTCCATATATCTTAACTCACAAATATGGTTTAGGATCATATCGTTTAGCCTCTCTTGATGGTAAAACTGAAAAGGAACCTTTGAATGCCTTGCACTTGCAGCTTTTATACTATTAACATATCTACTGTCATGATATTAGTCACATTGAATATCTCATTCCATATCCAACCAATCATCTTACCATTGTAATGATTTGGAAGCGTGTGGTCTACCATCAATACCTTGTAATTAATACCTTAAATATGAACACCACGGCTCTGTTCATTGCATCTTTCACATGGAAAATTTCCTCATTAGTAGGAACCCCATAATCATTACTCACATCTCCCTTTTGTCTACCAACTGAAAACATGATGTGGGATGCACATGTGTGGTTTGTACCTGCGTTTTTTTTCCATCCTCAAAATTGTCTATTAGGCCTACCCTCAACCTAAAAAGTAATAAATCAAGAATATGTATGGATGCCCATTATCAAAATATAGACTGATCCCTTGAGGGACAACTATTTATAGTATTAATGAAAAACATATTGATCCATGGAAGGATATTTGTCAATAAAAAATATAGACCGATCCTTCAAAGGATGACTATCTATCAAAAATAAAATATTGTAGACCACTCCCTCAAAGGATGGCTACCCATGTCATTATAAAAGGCTTTTTGCGTTGATCAACCTTCATATCAAAATCAAAAATAAAAAGCTCATCCTAAGAAAGCTTCCCGCATCGATAAAATTTCCCATCAAAAGAAAACTTCTTGCATTGATCAGTTTGTATTTAAAAAAATAGTTGGGGCATGAGCCTACAAAGCCATCAAAAGGAGAACCTACTCTCCCATACAAACTACATATGTCAACCCTTCCCATGTCCTAGGAAGTTATAATAACTCACTTATGTATGTATCTAAGGTCCTACATGTGACTAATTATTGTTAGTTATGTGTTAATATTTGTTACAAGACATCAAGTGCCTTTTCATCATCATAAATTTTACCATCATATTACATATGCATCAAATTTGGTATATAAAACAAACAATCCACGTTTTACTCTTGACCATAATTGAAACACATTTTGACTTATATATCAATATCACCACATTTAAATCTCACTACATCAACATATCAAATATCTAACATTTGTGCATCTAATATCATAATCAAATACATCCCGAATTTCAACAAATCGTCTCAAAATTCATAAAAACATCTAATAACCCATTTACAATAACAATACCAAATCGACAAATCATAGAATATCTGGGGTCCGTCAGTATCACTTCTTTGGATTGTTTAGATGGTAAATGGTAGATGGTAGATGTTGTGCCCCTCTCTCTATAGGCCATCGATCATCTAAAAACATCTCATCAAGACCATGCATATATATAATACCAAAATAACACAATCAACACATGAATCCCAAAACATCATATATATATATATATATATATGCCTTCAAAAGACTCATATACAAGATCATATGTATTTGAATCATATACAAAATACACATATCATGTGGTAAAATCAAAATCGATAATCGGTCTCCACATTGGCCTCCCACCGCTTCCTTAGAAGTCACACATCTCTAGGCCAAGAACCCATTAGTTCCCCTCTCATTTGACTTTCGGTCACATAATCCCACCCTTGTGGCAACATCAATTGGGTCACCTAGATCATTTCAATTACACAACAACTTTATCAAAAGCTTCAAGCCTTTCCTTTGATGCTCAACACTTTTTCAAAACTTTATTTTTGACCATATATCAAGACTCGAACATCTCGCAGATGTTGTCATTGACCCTTTGGTCCCATGGCTCAACACATCCCCATCGAGCAATCACATCGGATCCTCTCCATGCAGCAGCCTCTTCCCGAAGAATGAATCAGTAGGTGGTCCATATTATACGTCCCCTACCAAGTGTTTCCAAGATTGTTACCATCTCTACAAACCCCTCCAGCATGGTCATTACCAACTACAATAAAATCCTAGAGCATCTTAAAGTAAACCCTATCCAAACAATCCAACTCTCTTCAATCCAATAACCAAAAAGTCATTCATTGGCTTGAGGGGGGAACAATATCACAACATCCTTATCACAAGACCGAGGCATCCTTGTACTATTTTTTGTGTCGCAATTTGTTCGTATGCATAACTCTCAAAAAAAGGGGGCAATCAGATACATTGTTTTTCACCCCTAGGTGACCCGACACACATCAATTAAATTATCATTACCTATCATTATTATCTCTATCCTAAGTAGCATGTAATTTACCATCGTAAATCCTATTTCCCTGCGTAAACCCATTTACCCTCCACAAACCACTCAAAACAACCCAAACCTATTTTATCATACTTATCCCAACCCTTAACCTCTTACAACCCGAATCTCCAACCTCCCATCGCTTCCCAACAACCTAATATCTCGGATGGAAAGTGGTTTTAACCATAATCCATTCTTCCTTTTGTTGGTTTTAACTTATGCAAGAAGAAGATTGTCGACGATTTGCAATCGACCTCAATCATTACCGACACTCAAATTTTTTTAGCTAACCTTTGTCTCCCTTCTTCAGTTAGTTTGAATATGTGCAGGAGGACAAATTGATGGCCCTGTAAACAACATCACCGTGTTCAAAGATATTAGCAGACTGCTTCCCAAGCTATCAGGACCCCCAAGAACTCTATCGGATCATCGGTCAACAACTCTATCGTCTCCAAACAATAATCATGGTTAGTAATCCCTTTTTCATCATTTTATCATCTCGTTTTACATTAGTTATAATCTACAATCATTGTCATTAGTATCATCCCGCATAGTATTTTCAAATTCTTCCTTACTTCAATCATCTAAACCACCTATAGAATATTAGTGTTTTCCACAAGGATTGTCATCGACCCCGCATCGTTGCCGATCGGTCCTTTAGCCATTACTTATCTCATTTAGCCTCTTAAACACTTTGAAAACCTCATTTTCAAAATTTTAGATGTTCCCAAATTCCTTCTAGTTTACCTTACCGTCATTGTCGAATGTGTCTGCATCATTTATCGTTCTGCTTTTATCAACCTTGTTGTTAAGGCAAGATGTTTTCTACTTGATCATCCTCTATCAACATTCATAACCCTCTTAAACTCTTCAAAACCTCGTTTTCATAATTGTAGATGTTCAAATTCCTTCTATTTTACCTTACTATTGTCAAATTTCTCTGTCATTTATCGTTGTCTATTTTATAAACCTTTTTGTCAAGGCAAGATGTTTTCTACTTGATCGTCAGTCGATCAACATTCGTAACCCTCTTTTATCTTTAGATTTACAAATACACCTAAATATTTTTTTGGACTTCATAACTTCTAGACTCCTTCTAATATGTTGTACAATCAATCCCCAATCTTTGGAATTTATAATCGCTTTTCTATCAATTATTTTATCAAAATAATCATTCTCGTCTCGCATCATCGTTGATCCCTGTGTTTTCTTATCATTTCTAGCAACATCGTATTTGCATCATTCTAATTTTGATCTAACATCTTATTTGCAAGATGTATGTTCTGTAGATGACTATTCCATGTATGTCACATCCTATCACTAGCATATACGATCTCACAATAGCCCAAAGAGTTGTTCGTGTGGGAACAATTTGATATCCTTCACGAAGTCCCTGTGTGTGCCATTGCTTTTACAACAAACATTGAAGACATCGAGGAACAGGTCGAGATCATCCAAGTAGAGCGTGAAACCACCGAAGAATTCTGGTACAACTACTTTGAGAAATTTGAGTTTTTCACCGCCCTATCCCGGGCCACTTACGAAGTTGGACAGGGTCTCACTATCCCTCTTGAGTTTTAAATTATCTATTGTCATTATCTATCTCATCATTGTCAAATAAACTTAATTGTGATAACGAGTTGACACTCCAAAGGAAATCCTTTCGATTCCCGGATCGACCATTCGAGCAAGTTGTTATCGTAATTATCTAATATCTCTTTGTTTAGTTGTCCTTGCTTATAGGTCTTCTTACTCGGTGAAAGGAGGAGACTCTTTCATTGCTTGAGCATCCCATCATCCCGACATTGCGAATCTCGTGCGTGTATCAATAAACCCTGCCCATTTGAGTTTTTGGTATTTTCTACGTTGATAGCACTAACCAAAAAACAACTTAAACACTTTCATATAAGGGAATAAAGGTGCGGTCTTATTGGAAAATGCAATGGTTGATCAAGCACCAATTAGATTTTTCAATTAATACTTTAGTAAAGGAATGGGATGGACTTGAAGCTCTAATTGAGAGAGATAAAAATCACATCCTTGACTTAGTTTTAGTCAATTATTTGAAGTAATGACAATACTAGGTCATATCCTATTACTTAGAAAGTCTTGTATTTTGCAAGTGCAATGACGAATCCTTATCGTTGTGAGTAGTCTCAATATGCAAGAGTCGTAGAATGATGAATTGATTTATACATATCTCACAATGTGTAGTAACTTCCATTAGTATATTGGGACTATTACCATGATCAATGATGATAAATTTTCAATTATGATTGCACAAATGGATATGGAAGATATTGTACTTTACGTGTAAGCATTGATAGATATGTGCCATTGCAATCAATCTTTAATTGTATGGAAAAAGATTGAGAATGATGAGTTGATTTATTATAAGTACCAATCAATATACAATCAATTCCGTCATATATTGGGGTTGTTTGCAAGGTCACCGATGCAATATTTTCAATCACAACTACACCGACGGATATGGAAATTCTTGTACTTTGTAGGTGCAATCGATAGATTTTTTTCGCGACTATTCTTCAATCAGTGTGTTGCAATCACATAATGATGAATTGATTTATAATTACATGGAAATGTGAGATCACTTTCATCAAGATATTGGGATCATTAAAGCAAGGTTGGCGATGCAAGAATCTCAATTACGGTTGTGCTGACAGATATGGAAAATGTTATAATTGTGTGGGTGCACAAGTAGGTCTTTGCCACGACAATTAGTATTTAGTTATGCAGAGTCGTCAAAAGCGATTATTTGCTTTGTAAGTACCAATCTAATAAATTTGGTCCAGATTATTAGAAATAATCTAACACAATATCATAAAAACACAAATATAAAATTCATCCGGGACAATTTATTCATTGATAGAGAGTTACATATATAGATCAATTAACCCCTACAATGGTGGAGTCAAACATGATCTTCAATCCCTCATATATCTCTCCACGAATCTCTCAAACTCATCCCTAAGATATCTCTAGCTAATCTCTAGGATATCTCTCACACTAAAATAGCTACGTGAGTTGTTCTCACAACTCACCAATAATAAAACTATTACAACTATATTATTAATATGAGTTCTATAAACTCATTATTAATAATATTACAGCTTTATTTAATAATGTTACACAATATTTTGGTAACACAATCAATGTGGAATCACTTCCATCAAAGAGATAGGGATTGTCAACCTTGTTCTTGTTGTAGGATTCTCAATTACAATTACACTAATGGGTATGGAAAATCATTACTAAATAGATGCATGGATAGATATTTTCCATGACGATTAGTCTTTAATTATATGTAGGAGTCACATAATGGCTATGCGGTGTTTATTTACGCAATCATGCCTAAATTTAGTTAACTATTCAATTATATAATGTTTAATTAGTAATATGGTGTCTACGCAACCCTAGCCCTCCCTCATGATAACAAGTTACCATTTTTACTCACACATTCTCTATTTCTTTTTCTGAAATTGTTGAATGCTCTACGGGCGCAAACAAAAGCGACAAAATAATTGAAGTAGCAAATGCACCAAGCGCTAGAAGGAGGGCTTGAACCTCCGACCTTGTGGTTAACAGCCACACGCTCTAGCCAACTGAGCTATTCCAGCACTCCGCCGTGGAAGAGTTACATATTACTTTACTAACTAAATGTACTTTTCTAAATTCAAAGGGATGGAGATGAAATTTCGCTTCCAAAACTTCAGACACGTTACCTTTCGTTCCGTTGCCGGGATTTGAACCCGGGTCGTCTGGGTGAAAGCCAGATATCCTAACCGGACTAGACGACAACGGAGATGCCTGTTTGCAGTTTTTTTCTATTAATTCACAAGTTTTTAGCGGTTTGAGAAAATACATCTCAAAGCGTTGAGGGGAAGTGAGTTTGGCTTAGTTTAACGCCCACTGCACACTAAATCCGCCGATTCAACTATTTTAATAACTTGTGCAAAACTGAAGAAACATATGTACCCACAGGGGAATGAGAATAAAAATTATTTAATCACTTTTCCCTTGTGTGAGTAAGCATTTTATATTGCTACAATATATATTTTTACAATTCCAATAGATTTCAATTTTGAGAATTTATTGACTATTAACTTCATTATTTTTAATTAAAATATTCTTTCTAAGTGATATATATGTAGTTGTCTTTATGTGTTAGGGTCGAAGAAATATTCTCACGGAAAATAAATCGAGTTCCAAGCTCCAATATATGCCCAAGTTATTACGATGTTTTGATTGATTTCTCAAAGTAAAAACATAAACTTTTCAAGTGATCATTAAATTCAAGGCTAAAAATTACCTTGTGACAATCAAATGGACGTCAAATTTATCGTCATAATTAATTATTTATGCACGGAAATTACGACCCTATCCGAATATCTAACAACATAGAAATATTAATTGGAATATATAATTCTACATTTCAAAAAGTTGAGTGTTTGGGATCATATTTCAAACTTACAACCAAAGCCTCAAATTAATTTTAATTTTATAAGTTTGCAACTTAAAAGGGCGTGTTATAGAACAAATGCCTACCTATGACAAACAACTAGTGAAGGAATTACTCAAGTATTCCTAACACAACTAATAATTGCACTCCCTTTTTTCCATTATGAAAGCTTTCGTTACATAGCAAAATACATGTCGAGTATAAAATATTCCATATCTTAATAATAAATGAGAGTCACAACATATGTAATCAAAATCGCATGCACCAAAAGATTCACCAAACAAGAAATAGGGTCCTAAGACTTATTCCCAAATGGTTTTAAAGTTTCGGCAATCTAGTCTAAAACATTTTTTACTCTCGAATAAGACAGGAACAAATGCTTTAGATATCCAAGTTAGGAGCTTGCGAGATATTTTTCCAAGGTTTTGAATTTGTTCCACCATAAAAAAAAAAACCTTAGTACAAAACATGCAAGATTTGAGTTTTCTTTTTGTCTGCACAATAATATGTCGATTATTGTTTGTATTACTATTTGATCCCATAAATTAATGGCTAACTGGATATTGCACACATTTAATATTACACATGGAGTCATGCTTTTCATACAAGCTTGCTTGTAGCCCATGTGGGGTTGATATTCACATGATGATGTGCCAAATATCCATTTTTAGTGCCTCTACCAAAACTAGGGAAGATAGATGTACTTTATGTAACAAATTGTTTGGGATCAATGTTTGTAGTTTACAAACACATTAATATTTGACAACATAAACTAGCATCTACTTTATGTCCAAATCTTGCCTTAGAATCTAGCTTCTAGTCCAATAGAGAATAGACTTCCCTTAGTTTCGATTCACTTCTTAAAGAAAATAAGAGGTCTAAATTGGGTAACTTGATATTTAAAAGGCATCCCATGTGTAAGTGCAAACGACAACCATAAGAAATTTCAACAAGTTAAGTAGCACATCTAAATATTCCCCAACTCCTATGTGGAAGAGAAGCTAATACATGTCTTATAGGAATGTACATGGGTATCAATTATATTATTTCTCTTTTGCAAGGAGAGACTAAATTCTACCTTATTAAAATAATTAGTTTGTGTCATTATAATCAAATTCAAGAGTTCTAGATCAACCAATCATATATTTGTAAGAAGCAACAATATTGAATGAAAATCCTATTCAAAATTGGATTCGAGACATATGTCCCAACTCTATATAATATATTTCATACACATGATAAATATGAGCATGTAAAAATGAGACTATTATGCTTGTATTAATACAACACCTATCATGTAGGTAAGTGAATATTGTAAGCCATTTTTCAAAGTGAGGCCTATCTAGAGTATCCCGCTCCCCTCCCCTCCGTATAGATCTATAGGGTAGGAGTGGGGAAGTGCCGACTATGGATTCCGTTGACCCCATATCTAGAAAGGGGGTCGAGCAATATATGGATAGGTCTATCTACTCTATACATGATATTGCTAATGACTTTCCATACGAGTGTGATAGTTCACAAGTGAGGCATTGCTCTATCTAGATATCTCGGACATATCTTCCCTCTATATGGGGCAACTCTCTACAACCCCATCTTATCTAGATATTTGGATTAGAGATCTATACGGTATGAGGTGACTATCTACAATCTACAAGAGGCACCGTCCCTATCTAAATAGAGACAAAAATATCTCGGCACATATTTTTAAATTCATAACATTTTAATCATTGTAATAGTTTTGGCCCCAATATTTTCCTTACCTTATATCCACAATTGTTGATATAACCCTCCTAAAATAAAATTCAATGGATTGTGATGGACTATAATGCTCTAAGTTTGATAAAAACTTGGGAAAAGATGAAAAGGAAGGGTTGATGACTTTGGAGTCAGCACCTTTATTTTTTTCTTAGTAATCTCAAAATTCCTTGCACATCCAACAATGACTTCAATATATTAAAGTAAAATTCACTAAAGTATTATATCTAACAACTCATGTGCCTTTTTGGGGGTAAAATATGATAACATGCTTACATTTCTATAATGAATTTTTCCAATAATTTGCACTTATAAAAGTTTAAAGCATGTTTCAAGATTGCTAAGATGCAACCAAGTTAGAAGGGTCTAAATGTATACTAGAAAATTCACTATATGTTCCAAAGGATACCTAATTACAAATATTTTTAAGCTATATTTTTTTATTGAATAAAATCGAGTAAATTTTTATTTTCTTATAAAGACGATGATTATTGATAATTTATTATAACTATTTTATTATTACTTTAAGTGATTTATATAAACCTAGATGTAAAGAGAGTTTATGTGAAACAATACCATGAATTCCCATTAGCTCATACATTATGCATCATGTTTTAACTATTTTACATCGAAGCATCTCAAATAATTAAAACTAGGTCTCGCTTAGATTATATGAGTAAAGATTGTAAATTACATTGATTTGAACATGAATTATGGTTATTTGATTATTCTATAGAGATAAGTATATGGTAGAAAGTACAATTTTATTATCTCTTATGGATGAATGTAAAGTGAAATTAAGGACCTAGATGTAGCTCATAAAGGTGTCAAAAATATCTATTCTGAAAATGGAATTATGGATATCTAAAATGTTTTCTGGAAAGTATCTAAAGAAGATGAAAGTATTGGCAGGAAGTAATGTGTTGTGTGGAAAATAACATCTAGGGGTTGCCCATTCTTCTAAAAATTTATAGATATGTTCACATGTGTCTACACTTTAGGTTTATGGTATTAGAGAAGAGTGATTTGTTCTAGAAAATCCTATGTGAACTTTCTTTTGTCCGACCCTAATAATGCACTTGAGAAATGAAACACAATAAAATAATCTAAGAGTTATTTGGTTAGGCCAGCCTCATCATTGAACCAATTAAATAAAATATTTGCACTACATACCAATAATCCAAGGAAAAATTAAGCCACACATAGTTCTCCCAAGTCCTATGTGCCTTGTCCACTATGAATTTGATGTTCTAAACTAGTCCTTCATTTCATCCTCAAACTTGGCATCATGTAACTTTAAATCCATGTACTTCATATTTATATTTGTGGACTAATCTAGAGATTTTCTTTGAATATGTGAGATGTTTATAAGCTTATTGTGAAGTAATTTTCAAAGTTTACATCAATATGTGAATGAATAATTACATAAGGGGTCATTATTATTATATAGGTGATCCTCATTAATTTCTTGTCAAAGATGACCCATAAATAGAGCCTAAGATGACATACTAAAACTTATCATATTTCAAAATTGGATGTTGGTCCTATAAGGGTAATACTAGAAAAGGTGTATGGCGCAAGTGGATGTTATTATAGGACATGATTGTTAATGTCTAGGGGGTAAGAATCACGGATCTATGAAATGGATAATGAATTTGTAGGATTTTAAGGTGTTATTATATACATTGGGATGATCTTTAGTAAGTATGATCACTTGTAGAGGTGAAAAAGATTATGTGTGTATAATCAAAAGGGGAAAGGAATGATAAAGATTCAAATGTATGACATGATCCCAAGTATGTTTATGAATTCTAAAAATAATTATGTTGTCAAGTGTTGAAGACCATAATTAAGCATCTATAATTTCCACTTTTAATCTAATTTTTTTATTAAAGGGTAAAGATAGATATTTTGAGAGGGCCTCCTCTCTCATACAACACCAAAAAAATAATGAAGGTTAAAAAATTAAGCACATAGATGAACAATCATACCAGGTTACCTTCTTTAGTGGTAAATAAATTATCAACACGAGTTTAGAAAATACAATACAATCAATCACCTTAGGAAGTATTACATCCAATGAGATCTCAAAAGCGTTGAATAAAGGATAAACCCCAAACAAACCTGAGATTAATTCAAAAATAAAGAGGACTCTTTGTCCAACCACCTGGACAAAACTACTTAGGTAATCCAAGAATAGAATTGAACTGTGCTTGTTAACTCCACAAATTTGGCTAAGAGTTGAGAAAAGCACACACACAACATGTTCGAAAGAGAAGCATACTTGCAGAGTTTTGGCATGCAAACATGAAAAAGTTAAGGACATGTGCACTTAAAGAAGGAAGGGTAGGAAAGAGAAGTCAATAAGAGGAAGACGACCACATGGAGAGTGCATGCAAATCCATGTCACTAGAAATGACACAAGGTAGAAGAGGAAAAAGAGTGACAACGATGCAAGGAATGTGATGTGTGGTGGAAGGAATGTCTCGATTGATACTAACATATCACCTTATTTGTCATCTCAAATAATAGGATATGGAGTCCATTCCTTTCCATGTATCGAGAAACATCCTAGGTACTAACTATGTATTGATTATGTTCCCTATCTAATAAAATTACTTGGTGACATCTAATTACCTCATTAATGATGACCACGTACTTTGAGTGGGGAAAGGGTGTATGTTTGAAATTATATGAGAGTATAAATGAGTGGTTGGAAACCCAAATATGGGGTTGAAAATTACTATTTAGTTGGATAGTTGGTAGTAGTTTTCATCCTTGGTCATCATTGTTAGTTAGAAAATACCAGGCTTTGGCCTTGATGAATGTATGACTTCTCTATACTTTTGTCTCATATGAATGAATACAAAAACAATCTCTTGAATTTTTTGTCTATGCTTTGATAATATAATGTGTGGAATCTTTATTTAATGTGTGCTAGTATAACTATGTTAATATTTTTAAGTACTCGAGAAACTTTTTCCTTGAACCAATAAGGGACCCGATGCACCGTGATGTGTGTCATGTGAGCACGTAGGAGAAATATTGCATGATAGTCTAGTACAAGTAGTGGGTTGCAAGGAATCATGCACTTGGGTTGATCCCTTATATTTTAATAAATAAGGTGAATTAAAAACCAAAAAAAAAGGTTTAATTTTTAGGACCTTTCTCATTGAGGGAATGAAAAATACTATAGAAAATAACGCTTGAGTGTGTATAAAAATGGTTTAATGAACAATAAGAGGACTATGTACAATACCATCCAAGTTGTGAATAAAAGATCCAATAAAATGGGAGAACGAGAAGTCGGATGAATCAACATGTTTAATTTATTTCTTTGAATTTCCTCATCACTTGTATGTGTGGATCACAACATTGTTTCTACAAAATACAAGGAACTCGAAGGAAGTCCCTTTGGAATAGAGAGCATCTTTATGTGTTAAAAATACCAATGAAATAGTAATGCATATTGTTCATGTTTGGTATGAAGGTGTCATAAGAAGTTATTTGCTAGAGTTTACAAAAGATCAACATATTCATTCCCATATGAAGCAAAGTATTAGTTCATGCGATGATCTTAGAGGCGCATAAATCCAATCCATCTCCTTCACATTAAAATGACACTTCGGATTGGGGTATTGAGACACTACCCATGAGTCACGAAAGAGCTTCTCATTTCATTGGTATATAGTGGTTAAAAATATTACATGGAAGGAACAATTCGATAGGACATTAGAAGAAGCCAAAATGGAAGAGGAAGATGAAAGATAATCAAGAGGTGCATATATGACCAAGTGACGAACCTATTATTGGTTTCCATGAGGACCTACTATGGCATGGATTACATGATGACATTAGATGATGGAGGGATACCCACTACCATGAAAGGTGTTGAGGGAAAATATATTCCATCCGAAGAAACAAATCGGGACCCCTTATCATTAAACGACCATGGAAGGATGTGTGAAATGTTCTCACTACCACCACAAAATAGTGACCACAAAACTATCATACTAAAACATAGAATATTACCAATGACAAAATAACAAGCTATCACTCAAAGTTTTGTTGAAAACTTTTTATTACGAAAAGTCATCCCATACACACTATTAGCATGATCTAGATTGAGAAAACAATTAATGATGCTATCAAAATCTAAAATCATGGGAGGAGTGCCAAAAATACCACATACCCAAATCTAACCCACGGTAAATCTATGTCTATAATAACCAATTTAAAACCCCTTAGAATAGAATCGCCTATTCAAAATCACCCGAACCATAAGCCACCTACCTAGAACTAGTCATTTGTGCCCATACAACCTTATTTATTTGAATAATCTATGAAACTCCCATAATAATAATGTGTGGATAATTCCACTAAACATGTGCATTCCTATGAAATTATATAGTGTGAAAAAGGAATCACGATACTAAAGCGTAAGGACAACTAGTTTTCGATCACTCTTTTCAACCATACACATATGTAGTATCATAAGTATGATCCTTTACAAAAAGGTGGTGGATTATGACTTGATAAAGAGAATTTTTTTGTAGTAATTTTATATTCTATAGTTGGAATTATAAATCCAAACATTCTTGAAAGAAATCAAGCAAGGCCCTTCTAAAAGTGTGCACACGTATGATGCGGTTTAAGATCGTGATATCAAAAATATCCCATGAACTCCATCATGTTCAACAAATGAAATTGTTTTCTGAAGATTTCTAATTCCATTTATGAATTCCATTTCATTGAATACCTTTATAGATCCACGTGGAGTCTTATATGCAATAATACATGCATAAGTGACATTAAGTGTAGATACATGAATTTACATATTTTTAGAGGCTCGAGATCTCGACATGTATGACCAACTACAACTTGTTTCCAAATATACATAGGAGAAACATGAAAAATATATAGCACCCAAAATATCATGTGAAATGGAATATGAAGAATAATTTCTCAAGAAAAATTATGCACCTTGGAAAAAATGTTTGTGAGATCTATAATGATGATCATGATGTACAATTGTTTCTGTAATTTAGAGATTATAAAAGGTTAAGGTATCACTATGGTGCTACGTGTATGAAATGATCACATATGATGTAGAGAATTTCCATGGGATTGAATAAACTAAGGAGGTGCACACGAAAATCTTACTCTAAACAACTGATACACCCACCTAAAAGACTCAAGGTTATGGTGGTGGAAGCGGTAAATGTGGAAGAGGAGTAAGAGGAGGAGGAGGAAGGTTTCCCCAAGATTTTTATAAGTGCAATAATCCAAGTCATCATCAATGTGATTTTCCCAAGTTTCGACTTGTGGATATTGCAGCAGGAAGTGTACAAGACTAAAGATTTCCTATATCTATACCAAAATATGAACCAAATACTAGATGGTCTAACTAAGGCACAAGAATGATTAAACTTAGACTATGGAAACCCAAGAAGGGGCCATAAACAAAGGGAAAATATAAGGAAAGCATAACAACATGCAAAGTGGTGTATGTGGCCAATCCAAAAGAAAGAGAATTACTCAAGAATACATTCAAGAAGTACTCACTAAGATAATGGGCTATCTAGATGGTGTTGGATATAAGCTAATTCTCTATTAGGCCCAAGAAGTGATAAGAGAATTTTAAGAATATATTCGTACTATTGCGAAGCGTAAGCACGTCTAAAAGTGGAGGCTAAAAAAGGACCCAAAGAGAAGGACGTCAAGGAGAAAACTATAATAATTTTATTATTAAAGGATAATGGTGTATTACCTCTCCTAAAGGATTGGTTAGAATAAGTCCTTGATGTGGAAATCCTAATGCAATAATAAGTTATAGGTTAGGAGTTGAAGGTAGACAAGTGTTGCTTCGATAACAATATGCTACTAGATGTAGCCACATGCACAAAATGCTCATTGAAATAATTGAAAAGGTTAATTTACTCACTAAGGATGCATGGATGCACATGAGCAAGCTACTTGTTAAAAATAATTTGAATACCTTGTTTATGGATAATAAGATGAGGGTTATTCCACTTGCAAACTTAGGGTAGTGAGCTTAGATATCATCGGAGATAATTTCACAAATGACTTCAATGTCTTCAAAATCACATAACAATATAATTAATTATCCATATTAGAAATTTTTGGTGCTTTAAGAATAACTTGATATGTACATGAATTTTGAAAATGGCGAGCATAGATTTGTGATCACCCTCGACCTAAGCTAAGGACTAACCTTAATGAAGATGATGGATTTTGAATAATATATCAACTATATCTAAAAGCTTATGACATGAGGAGGATATTTGGTCCAACATGATAAGGAAGGATACCTTGATGGGGAGAGTGGTGTATCAACTACATATACTATGATAAATGCATGCCTAAAACATATGGGTTGATGAGGCCGATGAACTCATTGGTAGTTGGTGTACCAAAATTAAAAAGAAATTTTGCATGGTCTCTAAGAAATAGAGTGTTACATAGGGCATTGCAAAAGGATAACGAATGAGGTTCTCCCCTATGGTGTGGAATATTAAGTGTACACCCCCTAATTAATGTGCTTCTAGAGACACACCCATCATGAAGAGAATATTCAGGATCAATCGAGGAAGGATGAAAATAATTTCAAGGTATTATGGGACTATTTGCATGCACACATATATGGTAGACCTAAAATATTCCATACCCAATGATGAAGAGAGGGTATAATCCCTTGTTTATACCTAAAAGCACACCTTCCAAGTGTTGGGTGACTCAACATTCATCACTACCCTATTAGAGTAGCATCAAGGAGGAGTTTTTAACTCAATTTGAGAGAGTGATGAGAAGAGTAAGCTACCAAGCTATGCTAAGAGCACATGTCCCATATTTCATGTGCATGCTTGTGAATAATTTTGGGTGGGAAGCTCTAAGGAACTATCATTATACCTATGGGTGCATGAATTCTATGACATATTGACAACATGGGACCTCACATGATATATTTTTAGCAATTAGTGTTGTTGTTGATGCCAATAGGTGTCATTGATGTAAAAAGAGAAAGTAACATGAAGGTTGATTGGTAGTGTCAGTCATTGATGTCATGTGTTGTGTTGAGATTGCTTGGTCTAGTTGTCATTGATGAGGTGGCATGGTGTCTTAAGTAGGTATGATGGTGTGTAAGAGTAATGTAGTGATATTGAGTGTTGTGATGATTCCATTAAGCTTGTTAAAGGATCTTGTAGGTGGGAAAGAGTGATGAAGTCATGAGGTGGTCAACATGGAAGGTGCAAACATGATCAAGAAGCCTAATTAGGAGGCCTAGTCAACATTCATGAAGGATGATGTTGTGTCATGGTGGATTATAGGTTTGTAATAGTTGGTTGAGCATGGTAAGATCATGGATAACATGAGGATGAGGTGCGAGACACTCAAAAGTGTCTAAGAGTGTGTTTACAGTGTTTTGGTCATGTTTTCTAGGTCTTCACCTAGACTTATTCTTGATAGTAGATGGAAAAATGTGGTGAGCTGATCTATTTATGAGATAAGTATGCAAAGGTTAGTATTGGGAAATGTGTAAGAGGTTGTTATAGAGGTGTGGAAAAAGTTGCAGGCCTAGGTTTGAAGAAATAAACATGAAATTGTGTTTTTAGCTCTATCGATTTCACAGAAAGTGAGAAAACCAACTCAAGAAGGAATGTTGATGCTCATTGGCATGTGTGAAGTTTGCATTGGAGGATAATATATTCATGGTATATGGGGAATGTTCCTAGCTTAATGTTCCTAGCATTAGTTTGTGGATTAAGGGGCATAGATTTATGAACAATTATTAAGAAGGTAAGGTGGTCTAAAACCATCCTGAAGCCCTAGTTAGATAGCGATGGAGAAGAAATTGTTCAAACATGCCTAGAATGGATTGGATTTTATAGTATGATTATTGGATGTTTTGGAGGACTCCTTCATATTTCTTTAGGTGGCATTGAGGTGTCATGAAAGTGAGTTGAACCCACGAGAAAAGATAAGTTTCTAAAGAATTTGTGTTTTCTCTCAAGTTATACACTAGAAAAAATGGTTAAAAGCATGTTTGAGGAATTTGGTAAGTGATAATACATTTATAAAGGCATTTTAGTATAATTTTTATCCCTTTGATGATATGTGGAAGTCATTCTTGGAAGACTTGTTTTGGGGTAGTTTTGGCAATTTTTGGTGACCTGGTTACAGAGGTGTTCTTGGGCTCCTACGGTCACCCAAGTAAAGGTGTTATAAGAAATTGGTAATGAGCTTGAGGTCACTAGGTTTCCATTCATGTTCAAAATTTCATGGTTGAGGTATTTTTATGGTGTTTTGAGCTTCATCTTTGAAGACTATTTTTGTAGGTCACAAACCTAGTGAGGATAATTCATTATAATGGTTGCTTAATAACATGATATGATGGTGAAAAGTTGTAAAAGCTTATTGGAGGTTTTTAGTAGACTATGAAAAAAATTCCAAGTGGTTTTGGATGTTTTTGAAGGCCATGTAGGCCCAAGTTGACTTGGCTTTAGTGAGACGATAATTTGAGTGTATTATGTATCTATGGGTTCTAATATAGAGAGTTGAGATTTCACATTTTATTTCTGACATTAAGAGGTGTATGAATGATGTTATTATGATTTATTCATGTTTTTAAATTGTATTTTACCTATGATGTCTGATCTAGATGTAATTGATTCTTAAGTCATGTATGTAAGCATGTTCTTAGTGACTATTTTATGGTTGAGAGAGAATGAGAAAGTGCGAGTAAGAGGGTAGTTTGAAGAGGTGAAGAAGGTATTTGTGACCATAAATATATAGAATAGATTATGTCATGGTATTCTAGAGATTTTTATTCTGTATGAGAGATAGGTCATATGACCTAATCATCTTGGTGAATAAGTTCTTGAGTGAATTAGCAAATAAGACAAATTTGGAGAAGATAGAAGAAAGGAGAGATTTTTAGGTGTCATCATCAGTTGTTGTGAAAAAAATATAGAGGTGAAAAAAATTATTTGGTCGAATTTGTGCTTAGTCATCTAGGGTTTTGGTGCCTCCATATAGTTTTGGATCTCTACTAAATCTAGGGGTCGATGTTCCTTGTGGGATTAGTGCCTCACTTAATTTAGGGGTTGGTGCTCCTTGTTAGGTTGGTGCTCAACTAAATTTGATTCATTTTTGTAATAAAGCATTGTTTTAGTTGGTTTTCTTCCCTTCAAGGGTTTCCCACTTATATCTAGTGTTATTTTGCTCTCATTTCTTATGTTTGGTTATGATTCTTGATGAATGCATGGTTAATTTAAATTGAACGGTTGATGGATGTTAATGAATAAGTGACTAAATTTTTAATGCACATTGATTCACCCCTCAATGGTTATCCTTCCAAAAATTGGTATCATAGTAGGGCCTTTGAAGTAATCTTAACAAGATTGAGGTGATCCTTGAAGCACACAATGAGAAAATTAGAGGAAGATCATGAGAAGTCATCAGAGTTAGTGATATAAGTGTTTATGATGATGATGTCAATGAAGAGGATGATGTATACTTACAAAAAAATTGGTGCTTCATAAAAGGAATAATCTTAAACTAAATTCAATGATCAAATATTATGAGGAACAGGTCACTTGCATGGATATTGAGCATGAAGAGATCCTTAAAGAGATGAAATCTCAAGTTGAGGTCATGACAACAAGCTTAAAGGATAAAGAGGAAGAATGTATTAGGTGTGAAGAAAAGATGAAGCCCTTGAAGAAATAACTAGAGCAAACATCAATAAAATTTAAGACCTATGAGAAGGTTGATAAAATATTGTGGTTCTAGATGGTATTTTGAGTAGGAAGAAGTATTCTTGTGATAAGATAGGTCTTGGTTTCATTGGAGACCAAAAGAAGAGCTATGAGAATGATAATGTAGGTCCTAGTTAATATGAAGTCCACAAGTTGCACATGATGGATGATGACATGAACAAGAAGCACAACTTTAAGATGAAGATGAAGACAAGGTATGTTAGGTAGCCTAATGTAGTGAGGTATGAAAAATATTTCCATAGTTACTATTATTCTTGCAATGAATATGGTCATAAAACAAATGAGTGTAGAAGAAGGGATTTCAAGAATGAGTTCTTATGTAATTATGCAAATAATCACAATCATCATCGGTTAAGAGGTGCGCATGATGTTGTTTGCTATAGTTGTCACCAAAATGGTCATATTGTAAGAAAAAAATCATAAGTCGTCAAGGTAGGTCAATAGAGTTGAAGCTCCCAAAGTCAAGAAGGTATGGATTCCAAATTTAGTCTAAGAGGAACCAAGTATAGTCAAAAACATCATTGTGAAGTCTGAACTTGTGAATGAAGTGAACAATGAGCCAAATATAGTCAAGCCCGGTTTTGTTCTCGCATTCAAGTCAAGGTGGAATGTTTTCCAAGATAAATCTTAAGTCAAATGTTGAATAGAGACGTTTGTGTTTAATAACAATTCAGTAAAGGAGAATAAGGATAATGTAAACATCAAGTCAAAGGTTCCAATCAAGACAAGAAGGATCCTAAAGACATTATCACTCTTATGTTGAGAATGTGATGGAGATCTAGGAATCTCTTGATTTCATGGTGTTTTAGATCTCTATGGATATGTGTGTCTTCATTAGGCTTCATGGAGACATTCTTAATTCATGAGAATAAATGAAGGTTTATTGAAGAGTTGTAATCATGTTGAGATAGTTGTAGGTTTGTATGAAGACTTGAAGAAAGTAAGAGTCGTGCTAATATGTTGCCTTCATCTATTCCGTCATATTCATTAATTCATGTTACGATAATCCTTTAAAAGGAAAATCAAGATGATCGAGGTATGTGTTTGTTTTCCTAATCTAATTGGAGTCTTGTTTCTAAGAGACAAGTTTCAATAAGTTTTTGTAGAGATATCTCAAGTATGAAGGGTAGTTAAGAAGACTTGAAGATGCATCAAGACCTAGAAGTTGCATGATAGATTTGTGTGAAGGCCTAGAAGGGTATGAAGACTTAAATCAATCCATTAGAGTGATTTTGAGGGTAGAATCAAAAATTTGAAGTTTGTACATCTTGATAAGGGCTGAATTACATAAAATAAGTGAAATTGAGGGTGTATATAATGAAATCAAGAAAATATACAAATGGAAAATCATCATGGAATTGTGATTGCAGAGATGTGTGAAACAAGGTCGGTTTGAAATGACAAGTGTTGGGTGTCTAGTAAAAATCAAAGACAAAGAAAGTAAACAAATAATACAAATTTTTTTACCTTCATTCTAGATCTCTTGCAAACCTCAAGATAAAACCGTAGAAGATTTGATCTCATTGGTTTTGTTAAAGATTTGGATTGTGGATGCTCTTATATATTAATCTCCAAATGATGCTACAAGTAGATTTTTCACAAGGAAGAAGATGTAAAATTGGAAATAATTGGATGTAATTTTTTCAAAGCTTCAAGAATGGATTTGTACAGGAATTGGAAAGATTTTATAGCTAAGGGTGAGTTCATGACAAGTGGATCTTGGGTTCAATTGGCTCCACATGTAATAATTATAATTACCTGAAAAAGTAAGATGACCATGTTTGTGCAGTTGCAACTTTACAGGGGAGATAATTATCTTTGAATTCATTCGATAAGTGCTTTCACATACATTATTGTTACCCCTGCCATTGTAGGGTTCTAGAAGTGAATTGAAGTGGAACATGAGTAGATAATATGATCTTGATAATGGATCTTGATAACAACTAAATTAATTAATATTTATTTAATTAAATGTTTAATTACATTAGCTTGAAGGGTGTAGGAATTAATTTAATTAGATCCAAATACATAATAAAATTAAATTATTTAATTATATAAGGTGGGAATGTGACTTAGGAAATAGAATTAATTTAATGAATTCTAAAAAGGGGTAGATGTTGAAGGGTCTATGGTCTTGTGGATAGAAGGACTAGAGGTATTGGATGATCCAGGTGGTTGGTGTTCTAGTGACAGAAACACTAGATGTTGAAAGTGTGGATGATTTAGATGACATTTCTATGATAGAAATAATGGATGTTGATTTATGTAGTTGGCTCGGATGATACTTCGTGACAAACAATAGATGTTGAAGGTATTGCTCATAGATATTTAATAATGTTAATGGTATGATGAGAGTGGATGACATTGGATTGGGGTTTACTAGTGGATGGGGCGTGATTTGGATAAGATTGTTTAAAGATGTCCAAGTTTTTATTTGAGGTACATTCAAATTGTCAAGTTACTGGTCCCCTTTGTCAATAAGGTCTTGGAGGACATTTCTAAACAATCGAATCCTTTCGATGGCGTGGCCCCAAACCCAATGGTATTTACAATAATCATTTTCCCAATACCAAGAGGGTTTTTGAATTGACGTGTGAATGAGATGGATAATAGAGAGGGCGATCATACACACAATAGGAGCTTGTTAAAAAATATGCTATAGGATTTTTCGATGGGGGTATAATTACGTTGAGGACGAGAGTGTTCGAATCCGAATGTCCTTTAGAAATGGCTTTCACAACGAATGTGTTTACTGAGTCTTTAGATTTATCGTTAATTGAAGTGGGTTTGTATGAGGACTCGGGCTTAATTTTATTTGATTTAAGGTTCACCCTACCATCTTCGAGGCGCACAACTCTAGTTTACGAGACATGGCGAAGGCTTCATTGAATGTTTTAAATGACCGGATTTGTAATGTTGATGATATATGTTTAACGCGTGATCGAGTGAATAAATTTATTAGTTCAATTTAAGGAAGTGAGAAGGACAACTGATTAATGATCGCACGCCAACGGAAATGAAGTCTATCATGGATTAATATTCAAACTATTTGATGACGTAAAGGTCGATAATGGTAACCTTATGGGAAATATTAATCGAGAAGTGTTCCAAAAATAGTTGTGCAAAGGAAAACAAGTGAGTACTATGGGATGCTATTGCACCAATCTAATGTGGGACCTACTAAAGACATATATAATGTCTTTAACATGATGTCTTGATCATGTGCGATAAGGTAACATGCGTGATAGAAATCTTGGATGTGTTGTTGAGGTTGCTTCTTACTATAGAACTTGATAAATTTAGGGATTTCCCAATGCATGTAGGATAGGATTTGTAACACAATCGATGGATGAATAGTTTCATTATAGATTTGTTCATAGGATAGGATGTTTTAGGACCCATGGAGGTGGCTTCAAGACTAGAGATTCTATTCATCAATGCTTGCAAAGGATCATTTTGTGATGGTTATGGTTGGGGATTGAATGATAATGGGCCTGGTTGATTATATTTATGTGGATTTTGTTGTTGATATGATTGATAGGGTAAAGGGATGTTATGTTGGAAGGGAATGCTCATGGGAATACTATAGGTAGGCTATAAAACTAAAGGTTGTGATGGTTGAATGTACTGATATTAGATAGGAATGGACATGTTAATCAGGGGTTGCAACGACTAAGGTATATACTTAGAGGGGATGTAAGTATGAATGATAGGTTGAGATGGTTGTGGGATGTATTGAGATGGGATATAGGTGTTGATGAGTGGTTGGGATGGTTGAGGTATATAGTGAGAATGAATTTGTGAGACAAGGGTAGTTGATGTTTGTTGTGAAGAAGGGTGAGTGATAGTGATAGAACTTGTATTGATGAGGGGTATTGATGTTGGGATGGACATGACCACATTCTGAATAGAGGATTTGAGTTGTTGCAAAGGGATGGGATGGTTATCAAGCTTACAAGGGGTGTTTGGGGAGCACTAGAGGCTATGGGACTAGAGGTGGAAGGAGATGTGTTAGTGTTGTTTTGCAAGGATGAGGATTCTAATGATGGTTCAGGTGAAGAGGATGGTTGTTGATTGGTTGTTTCTTGTGACGATACATCATTAAGATCAAAAGTAACGACATTGACTAATGACACATGGGAATTGATGTTAGTAACCCACCGCCGAGGAATAAGGATGAAGTTTTTGGATGACCGGCTCGTGATTAGGGTCAACAAGCTAGGAGTGGTTGAAAGTGACAATATTGACAAGAGGTCATTGTTCAAGTGTAGGTTTTTGGAGGAGTACACCTTGGGAAACAAGATAGGCATTAAGAGCCACAAGGTTTGAATCCATAATCTTTGTAAAGATTTGATCATTTCTATTGAAAAATTGTGGAATGGGTGGATCAAGGATTTCGACGTGGCTAATTGACTTGCTAGGAGAATGAGGAGGTTCTTGATTGGTTGTTGAAGGTGATCTATATTGGTTAATTATGTGTGGGAGGTTATGAAGGCTATATTCAATAGAATCTAGGGTTTTTGAAGAGAGTTGGACATATTTTTTGTGTTTTGAAGATAAGACTATTGTTTGGTTAAAACCATGGTTTTAAAAAAAAATCACTACGAAAGAAAGAAAAATCTAGATAGTTGATTATGATAACATAGAAAAATTACACAAGATAATTTTGATTATCTTAATTCAATTAGAAAACAATGAAATGTGAAAAATGGCCGAAAAGGGTACTAGGAAATGATAATCTAAGGTTAGTTTCGGTAATGTTAAAGGATGAACTCCTCAATATATCTAAAGTTACGTGAGGCCTGAATCTATGTTGGTGTTGGTTAAAGGCATAGTATTGGGTCCTACCCCCACTTCATGGTCCCACAACGATAAGCATGTCAGGTTTTATCCAATATACCCAGACACAAGCTTATTTATACTTGGTCAAAACACTGAGTCGGATTATCCTCTTGGTAATGAAATCTAAGTAGGTCCACCTGGGAAGGATGTATTAGATGTAAGCTATGTTTTGATGTGGTTTGGTTGTGTATGAAGGGATTTTTGTGAATGCAATCCCTTAAACCCCTAGTTAAGCTATGTGATCTAGAAGATATGAGTGTTTGTTTTAAATTCCAAAGAAAATGTTTCAATTTGATGAGGACAAACACCCAAAATGCATTGCTAAAATAGGAAATTATAGAAGAAAGGAGCGTATTTATGATCACTTTTACTTTTATAATTTTTGATTTTTAAATTTTAAGTAACAAAAAAACAATGTGCTCTAATATGAAAGGTTAGATGAAAATAGAAAACAAAAGAAACAAAAGCTAAAATGAAAATCTAAATGAAAAAGGGACTAAGGGTCCCACCAGGTGTGCGAGGATGTTTAAGGTGTGTTTTGGTTAGTGTTATCAATGTAGAAAATACCAAAAACTTAAATGAGAAGGGTTTACCAATACTTGCGTTGACCTTGAAAACGTTAGGATGATGGGATGCTCAAGCAATGAAAGAGTCTCCTCCTTTTACCGAGTGAGGAGACATGTAAGTAAGGACAACTAAACAAAGATATATTAGATAAATATGATAATGAGTTGTTGGTAAAGGCCAATCCTAGGAATCCAAAGGGACTTCCTTGAAGGGTGCCAACTTGTTTGATACGATTAAGTTGATTTGACAATGATAAGATAGATAATTTACCACTCGAGAGGGATAGTGAGACCTTGTTTAGATTCGCAAGTGGCACATGATAGGGCGTTGACAAGCTCAAAGTCCTCAAAGTATTTGTACTGTAAAGTATTTGTTTGCTTCACTCTCTTTTAGATGATCTCAACATGTTTTTAGATGTATTTGATGTTTGGTGTAAACGCAATGGCACACATGGCGAGTTTGTGAAGGATATCAAACTATTCCCACACAAATGGATGCTTTAGACAATCAAGAGATCATATATGCTAGTGATAGGATGTGAAAAACTGAAACAATCACCTATAAAACATACATCTTGCAAATAATCAAGTTAGATCAAAATCGAAGGATGTAAATGCGATGTTGTTAGAAATGATAAGAAAACACTTGGATCGAAGGCGATCCGAGATCGACGATGATCTATGACAAAATGTTTTTTTTGATAAAATAATTGATAAAATAAAGAATGATTAAGTACATAGATAGGGGATTGATGACACAAAATGTTAGGAGGATTCTAGGAGTTGTGAAGTCCAGAAAATAGAGATTCAGTTGTATTTGTAAAGATAATGATAAAAAGAGGGTTATGAATTCCGATCGATGATGATTGGGATCAACGGAAATCAAGTAGAAAATGTCTTACTTTGACAAAAAGGTTGATAAAACAAAAACTGATAAATGAAAGACAGATTCAACAACAATAAGGTAAAATAGCAGGAATCTGGGAACATCTAAGATTCTAACAACAAGGTTTTGGAAGTGTTTAGGAGGCTAAATGGGAGAATTAAAGGCCAAAGGACTTATCAACGACAATGAGGGATCGATGGCGATCCTGTGGAAGTCACTAATATTCTATAGGTGGTTTAGATGATTGAAGGAGAGGAAGAATTTGACAATACTATGCGGGAGGATACTAATGACATATTATAGATTATAAATAATGTAAAACGAGCTAATAAATGATGAAAAAGGGAGTACTAACATTGATAATTATTTGGAGATGATAGAGCTATTGGCTGATTATCCGATATAGTTCTAGGGGTCATGATAGCTTGGGAAGCAATTTGTTGATAAATTTGAACGTGATGATGTTGTTTACGGGGGTAATAATTTGTCCTTGTGCATAGAGTTCGACTAATTCGAGAAGGAGACAAAGGTTGGCTAAATAAAATTGACTGTGTATGTCCTGTAATGATCACTGCGATTGCGGATCATCATCGATTTTATCGTAGAGTTTAAAACCAACAAAAGGAAGAATGAAAAATGTGTCGGACGAGGGTGGAAAATATATTAACCAATTTAATTAAATGTGAAGTTAAACATTATGAATAAATGTAAATGTAACTATACACAACATAAATAAATGTAAAGAACACATAAAACACAGTGACACCATATATAACGTGGAAAACCCCTAAATGGGTAAAAACCACGGAGAATAAATCCACTAAGTGAGAAAATTTTACATCCACCAATCCAATAACTCCATCCTCACTTCTATTCTCTATTTTTACTAGGATTTACCTTCATATTCACATTGGAATATTATTATTTGATCTGATAATCAATATTTGATATGATAATCGATATTCGATATCCTAAATATATGACATATGGTCATATTTAAATAACTTGAAGGGTTATGACCTTCTTAAGTGACTGAGGCACACCCCGATTTAATTAGTTAATTAGATTAACCAACCACCTAATATAAAGTTTATATTTAAATAATAAGAATATAGATTATTCTATATTATTTAAATATAAACTATATATTATGATACACTTAATATTATAGTTCTAACACTCCCCCTTAATATTAAGTGGGGATCCATATGCCAACATTACCTATTTGTACAACAAGATTTACAAATCCATAAACCCTAAAGGTTTAGGCTAACATATGTATTTGTGAGACTAAATCTCATTGTTTCTCATGGAAATATTCTTATACCGCATCTCTAGGAGCCTTTTATAACACAAGGACCTCCTTTACAAATAGATGCACACTGACTATATTTTCCGTAAACTCTATCAATTTACTTAGATCATACAAGATATTTTTACAATGATTTTAAACTAGAATAGAAGTATAGAGGAGAAGGAGTCAATAACCGACCGACCATTAGGAGGTGGCATTGCCATGCACACTCCCCCTCAATGGAAAATCTGAAAGGCCAAACATTGCACATGGAACTTGTAGAACTTCACGACACATAATGGCTTCATAAACAAGTCTATAACTTAATCTTCAATCGGGAAATGTTGGAGATCTATATCACTGCAAAGAACCTTCTCATGAATAAAGTGCATATGTATCTCGATATGCTTCGTTTTTAATGCTGAAAATGGATTTTTAGAGAGAACAATGCAACTCTGGCTATCACACAGAAGAGGAGTACTTATTTTAGCTTCCATGTGCATCTCTTCCAACATCCTCTTCAGCCACATGGCTTCTTTTGTTGCTTCCATTGCACTTCTATATTCTTCCTCGCAAAAAATAAATGGAAATTGTTGGCTACTTTTTATTGCTCCAAGTAATGACACTTGCACCAAACTTGAATACATATCCAATTGTAGACTTGTGATCTATCACATCACCAACATGGTTAGAATCACAATATCCATATAAATATGTATTATTAGATGAAATATAATGTAAACCAAAATTAATTGTGCCCTTAATATAACAAAAATTCTTTTTGCTAATTTCTAGTGATCCTTGATAAGGCTCTGCATAAACCTTGAAGCAATCCCTACTGCATAAGCAATTTCAGGTCTAGTAATAGTTAGATAAATCAAACTACCTACAAGTTGCCTGTAAAAAGTAGGATTAGCTTTTTCACATGTAGGTTTAGGATCAAGTTTACATCCAACTTCTATAGGAATAGCAATTGGTTTACAATCAAGCATATTAAACCTTTTAAGTAAATTAGTTGCATATTGTGATTGAGATACTACAATAGAATTTTTATCCTAAAATATAGCCATGCCTAAAAAATGATGCAATAATCCTAAGTTTTCATCTCAAAATATTGCATTAACTTTGCTTTATTTTTGTAATTAAATTGTTAGAATTACTAGTGATAAGTAAATCATCAACATACAATACAATGAGAATGATAACATTTTCTTCAATTTTAAAAAATAAATCATTGTCATATGAACAATTAGAAAAACCAACTTCATTGAAAAAATTGTTAATTTTAGAATACCAAGCTCTAGGAGCTTGTTTTAAACCATATAAATATTTTTTCAATTTACAAACATACATTTCTTTACCTAGTTCTTCAAATCCTTTAGGTTGGGTCATATAAATTTCTTCTTTTAAATCACCATTCAAAAAAGCATTTTTGACATCCATTTGATGGATTTCCCAACCATACTTGAGCAGCTAAGGCAATCAAAATCCTTATTGTGCTCATTTTTGCAACTGGTGCAAATGTTTCCACGTAGTCGATACTACGAGGTTTTGAGTAAACCCTCGAGCTATTAATCTAGCTTTGAATTTATCTACACTACCATTTTCTTTATATTTAATCTTGTATAGCCATCTAGATCTAACTATACTTCATTTTTCAGGAGGAGGGACTAATTCCCAAGTTTGATTTTTAATCAAAGTAGTATATTCATATTTCATAGCATTTATCCATCTTTCGTCAGAAGAAGCTTCTTTGAAAGATTGGGGTTCATACAAATTCATCAAAGCATGATATATATGATGACTTCTAGTCATTTTTTGAAGGTTTCTAGGATTAGAGTCTTGAATAATAGACTCAACCCATCTAGGTATTTTAGTTATAGAGGAACTAGGAACAATCTCATTTTCAACTATAGGTTCAACACTAGTTTCTTCATCACATACATTATTTTCACAATTTCATTTTCAAATTCATTTTCATTTTCATTAGAATCATCATAAATAAGATGAAGAAGAAGAAGAAAAAAAAAAAAGGTTTTCCAAGATTTTAACATTCCTATTTTCTATAACTTATCTTTTTGATGGATCAAAGATCCTAAGACCTTTAGTTTTTACATCGTATCCTACAAAGATACAAGGAAAAGAGGTTTGATCAAGCTTCTTCCATTTTGATTTCAGAATGAAGAGGGAAGTTGGGCTACCAAAGATTCTCAAATGAGATACACTAGGTTTTTGGTTTGACCACTTTTCCAAAGGAGTTGAATTTACTAAGGCTTTAGTGGGAACTTTGTTTAAGATATGAACAACAATGTTCATAGCTTCAACCCAAAGGAACTTAGGAACTTGAGTAGAATGCATCATGGTCCTAGCCATTTCTAGAATGGTGTGGTTTTTCCTTTCCAAAATCTCATTTTACTAAGGGGAATACAAAGTGGTTAGTTCCATTTGAATGTTACATTCAACACAAAATGAGTCAAATGCTTGACTAACATATTATCCCCATTATCAATTATAAGCATCCTAATTTTATAATTAGAAAAGTTTTCAACTAAAGCTTTAAATTCTTTAAATTTTGACAAGACATTTAATTTCTTTTTAATGAAATACGACCAAATCATACGAGTGAAATCATCAATGAAAGTGACAACATACAGAGAACCATTAAGAGAAGGAACTTCTAGGGGTCCTCTAACATCACTATGGAAAAGTTCCAAAGGTTCAAAAGAGTTATCATCATGATGACTGTGAAAAGGATTAACAAATTGCTTACCACGTAAGCATCCTTCACAAGTTTTATGATTTTGGGAAATAGGTGGTAGACCAATCACTAGGTTTAGTCGAGACATGTCGTACATAATTCTGAAATTGACATGACCTAGTATCTCATGCCACAATTGCATGTCACTTCTTTGAGTTGTTAAAACAAGAAGCAAAAGGAAAACCAGAAAACACATACAAACCATCTCTTTGAATGCCTTCAACTATAGTAACATTATGTTCATTTTTAATAAACCATTTATCCTTTAATAATGTTACACTATAGTTATTTTGAGTCAACTAAGAACAAGAAATAAAATTCATTTTAAGTTTAGGAACTAACAACACATTGTTAATAAAACCATTTGTAACTTTTTCTTTTCCCTGACCCTGAACATCAAGAATGGAATGATCACCCAAATAGATTTGATCATTACATTCACTAAGTTCGGATGGGATATCGGATCTAAAGGTCACGTGCTTAGAGGCTCCACTGTCTAATATCCACTCATTTTATTTTGTAGTGAAAAAGGCGGCATACAAAGCAATTACATTTGATTTTTGATTATTTTTCTTATTCTTGTTTTGGTTTTGATTTGGTTTTGGTCAAATTTGTTACCCTTTTGAAATTTAAAATTTGTTTTATTATTTTTAAATTTACAATCCTCTTTCTTATGTCCAAATTTACCACAATAATGACATTTTCCATCAAGCTAACTCTTAGATTTCCAAGTTTCTTATCTTTGCTAGGAGGTTTAAAAGTTTGCTTTGGGTTTTTGTTGAATCTAGAGGTTTTACCTTTTGATTTATGAGTGAGAAGTGCCTGAGTGACATTCTCCTTAGAATCAAAATTTGACATTACTTGTTCTTCCTGTATAAGAAGAGCACTAAGGGTTTGTAAATCTGGAATGTCTTGTTCTGTTTGATATTTTGAATTCAAAATTGAAATGAAATTTCTAAAATTTTCATGAATATTCAATTGAATAATAAAATAAAGCAATTTATCTTGAATCAAATTACTACCACATCCATCTAATTGTGACTTAATATTTTTTATTTTTTCTAAATAATTTATCACTTTTTCATCTCCCTTCATGGGATTTGTCATAAGCTCTAAAATCAATTTAATAATTTTTGACAAACATGTACCTTCATGCATCGATTCCAATTGAGCCCAAGCCTCACTCGACTCTCTTGATTCTCGATATAAAGCAAAAAATCATCCTGTATGCTTTGAAAAATAATAGACATCACCTCTTGTACTTTTTTTTGATACGCAACGACATTTTCAACAATTACATGTATTCCGGTAAGAGCTCTCTCAGTTCCATTCACAATCGCCCATAATTTGTGAGCCATGAATTCTGCCTTCAATCGAATCTACAAAAAAGAAAGAAAACAATTTATATATAATTTTTTGGAGTTCTTGCTCCTTATTAGGTAAGATTTTATATCAACTTGGTAAGTTATTCACCGATCTATCATGCCAATGATATACCATATTTCAAATTTCATTGCAAACCAAATTAACCATCTATGCCAACTGAGCCACTTATAACACTATGGTCGAGCCGCATGGTGAGACAACACCTGAATCCATGACCGAGCCACTCACGACAAGGATCCCGAGCACAAAAATGAGTTATGTACTCAAGGGATCGAAACAAAATGGGATGGTGTGACCGTAGTCACACCACCAAACCCGCACGCTAAGGCTTATAAAGCCTACCACCGTCTCCCACCGTCCCACTTTGGGACTAATCCGCATGCAAGGAGAGAGGGTGGGTCAACAACAAGACATAAGTGAGAGGGGTCTCGTAGACATGTGGCGTATTCGGGGAAGGCTTGCAGGGTGAACAAAAAAGTGTCACTTGACACACAAAAATAAGGGGGCATTTTGAGGGGGTCGCCCAATATATTTACTTATATATTTTTTAATATATGTTTTTTTAATTATATGTGTGGCTTGTGTATAGTTTTGGTTTAGGTTTTAGTCTTAGGTTTATATAGATTAGAATTAGGTTTATATAAACCATAGTCTTATATCTTATATATATTATATTTTTATAAAATATGAAGATTTTTTAAAAACTATACAAATATTATATTTTAAATTAAACTATAGGTGTAAAATAATTCACAAAGGCCCTATCAGACACGTATTGGGGTTTTATAATTCACAGTGAAATGTAAAAAAATATGTATTACTATGGGACAAGAATTTTTACCCAACCAATGAACAAATTTTAAAAACCTATTTTGTTGAATCTTGTCTCCCCATGTAAACTCGAGTTTCACTTTGAATTTTTACTTTCCTTTTTTATTTTCTTAAATTTCCTACACACTATATAAACTATATAAAATATTTCACAAATTTTATAACTCTTACCTTAGTTTCTAGGGCCTGGTAATTCCCGAACATGATTTTTTACACGTAGTTGAAAATTTGAATAACTTTCCACTTGTGCAACCAACATCAATCCAACCATGCAAAGAGGGAAGGGTGGGGGGTTAAATAACATTCTAAATAATTTAACCTTCTAAATTCTCAATCACATACAACCTTAGGTTTTTTAGGATTAATTTAATTTATTAATCCCACTCTGATACCATTTTTAGGACGAGGGGTGGAAAATATATTAACCAATTTAATTAAATGTGAAGTTAAACATTATGAATAAATGTAAATGTAACTATACACAACATAAATAAATGTAAAGAACACATAAAACACAAAGTGACACCATATATAACGTGGAAAACCCTAAATGGGTAAAAACCACGAAGAATAAATCCACTAAGTGAGAAACTTTTACATCCACTAGTCCAGTAACTCCCTCCTCACTTATATTCCTTGTTTTACCAAGATTTACCTTCATATTCACATTGGAATATTATTATTTGATCTGATAATCAATCTTCGATATGATAATCAATATTTGATATCCTGAATATATGACCTATGGTCATATTTAAATAACTCGAAGGGTTATGACCTTCTTAAGTGACGGGGCACACCCCGATTTAATTAGTTTAACCAACCACCTAATCTAAATTTTATATTTAAATAATAAGAATATATATTATTCTATATTATTTAAATATAAACTATATATTATGATACACTTAATATTATAGTTCTAACAAAATGGTTAAAACCACTTTCCATGTGAGATATTAGGTTGTTGGGAAATGGTGGGAGGTTGGGGATTCGAGTTGTAAGAGGTTAGGGGGTTGGGATAAGTATGGTAAAATAGGTTTGGGTTGTTTTTAGTGGTTAGGTGGGGGTAAATGGGTTTTATGCAGTAAATATGATTTACGATGGTAAATTACATGCTACTTGGGATAGAGATAATAATGATAGGTAATGATAGTTTAATTGATGTGCATCGATCACCTAGGGGTGAAAAGGCGGTGTCTACATAAAGCATGTAAGATGTCGATCCCAAGATGAGGCCACTCTCGTTAAAATAATATAATTATGTTCTTCCAATGTGTTAAAATGATTAAAAGTACTTCGTTAAATTGATAATCATATGACATCATCATAATAAGCTTTCTTCTAATTCATTTTTCAACAACCAACCCTAACCCAACTAAAAAGCAATTCAATTGAAATATTTAGCTTTAGGGATTTATTCCTTTGACCATATTTGTTTGCGACATTTGATACGAACATTTCCTTTATTGAAATGAATAGTACATGTTAGCAATAGGTTTATCACTATGCCATTTTTCTTATAGGATTTGAAGGACCTTTTTAAAAAATTCTATCATTTCATTTTCATCATTAATCATGCCCAAAAAGTCTTATTCTTAATGGTGCATGCATATCCTACCTTGTTAAAGTTCCCTCTTGAGACCCCATCAAAATTTAGCTTGGCCTTTATAACCCTCTCGAAGCTTCCAAAAATATATGACCCATTCTAGCATGCCTTAGCAAAATCCTTTCCATTAGCGATGTTGCATCACCAACCTTGCTAACAACCCCAACATATCAATGAAAGTGACTACACATTTCCATGTACTTATAAATTGGTTTTTCTTTACATTATTTGTGCATAATATTTAAGAATAGTCATGAAAAAATATTTATCAATGCGGTTAGAAAGTACAATAATTTACATATCCAATAGTGTAGTTGTGATTGAGAATCTTGCATTAGTGACCTTGTAGACATTCAAATATATTGATGGAAGTGATTCCATATTGATTGGTATATATAATAAATCAATTCATCATTATCATACTTTTACATATAATTAGATATTGATCGCAATGACGCATATTGATCAATGCACCCATAAAGTACAATATCTTCCATATCCATTTGTGCAATCATAATTGATAATCTCGCATCGCTAATCTAGCTAATAATAGTCTCAATATACTAATGGAAGTTACTACACATTGACCGATATGTATAAATCAATCCATCATTTGATGACTCTTGTATATTGAGACTACTCACAATGATAAGAATCTACCAAGACTTTCTAAGTAATAGGATATGACCTAGTTCCTGTCATTACTTCAAATCATCGACTAAAACGAAATCAAGGAAATGATTGTTATCTCTCTCAATCAGAGCTTCAAGTCCATCTTAGTTATTTACTTAAGTGTTGAAAAGTCTAATTGATTCTGTATCAACCATTGCATTTGCTAATTAGACCGCCCCTTTATTCCCCTATATGAAAGCACGTGAGTTGTTGATCTCTTCAAAACTTGTTGCAATTGCTTATTTCAATGAGTCATTAATCTTCCAACTAGGAAGACTCTAAGAGTCACTTCCAATTTATTCATATCCATTTCCCTATGCATTCCCATGTTTTCTATTAAAACTTAAATTTCAACATTAGTGTTAGTTGTTGAAGATAAAGAGATAAAATTTGCTCCCAAATACAACATAACCAATCATTTGTGGTGCATACATATCCTACATTGTTAAAATTCTTGTTAACACACAAAAAGTAACACCCTAGGATTTGATCATGGAAAATCAATACTTTTGGCTAACATGGGATTATCTCCAAGTGTGGGACCTTTCATTTTGAGACAAACCTACAAAGAAGGTTGGTTCCTCTACCTATCTATCCTACCACTAACACTACTCCTAAGCCAAGCCTATAACTAACTAATCTTAATCTAAGCATCCAAGGACCAAGGTTAGAGAGAATGCAAGAAATGAAACCTAAGCTAAGGAAGGGGGTGATAGCACTAGAAAGAAGGGGATCACTCTCCATGAGGGGAAGAATAAAAGGAAACATAAAGAGGAGAGGGAAGACATGTGCCACAAACCAACCTTGCATCAACCCTTCCATTCCACACATTATAGACACACAAAAATGGAAACCTATGAATATAATTTGCATAAAACATACCATGAATAAAATGGAGAGGAAAGAACATAATAAACCCGAGAATAGTAAATAAATGATAAAAATGATAAGATTTTATTGCTTAAAGGATGCACAATCCATTACATCAATGGTGGAAGGAACTAGATGCATTACAGTTCAAATATGAGGTCTGTAACTCGTGAAAGTTTGGTCACCATTTTGACATGGTGACTTTATAGTCGGGAGATGATCCTTTTCAAATGAACGAGTTTCTCTTTATATAAAAAAAAGGGAGAGAAGAAGAGGGGAGGATAGAAAGAGTGTCCGACATTGCTCCAATTGCACGCCATCACTTGCCAATGCATAGATGATGCCCATACTTCATTAAATTCTGGTTGTTGAGGTGGTTGAGTATCTAGTTTAAAATAGACACGTATTTTCACACCTCATGATTTTAGATGAATTTGCTTTGATCCAAAACTTTCTTTTTCATTTAGTATATTTTTATGCTTTGTGGCTTATGTCGTGTCTTATGTGGCTATTCCATGTTGCATGCATTTTTAACTTGTGCAGATTTTAATCCGCAATCAACATTTGTTCTCCACACGCCGCAACACTCTATTTCTTCACCTTGTAACCTTTAGGCCTATGATAATGTTCCTTATTACACGAATTCTCCCGAGAAGACTACATGTTTTGTTGCATACTATTAATCAACTCATGGAATACCATATTCTCCAAGTCCGCATAACACTGTATTTTCCATGCCACAAAGTACTAAGATTTTCCACTCCTTCGCCTTGTGGATCTTGTCCTTAATCGATTTTCAAACTTTTAGTGGGCATGTAAATCTCATGCGGTGCTCTAACTTTACCTTTAGTCCATAAAAGTTTTATATGATGTACATTGAAGATTGAATTCTTTAATACCACAAAGGTATAACATCTTTATTTCAACTCCCATGAAGCACTAACTTCATCATAAATCCACCTAAATCTTGAGCTTTAATTTATTGTTTTGTGGGTTAGGAGAACTTGTGAAACACTAATGGGGGCATGAAATACTTCACTCCTTCACTATGGCATTCAATTTCTACTACAATTTTAGGAATCTTGGGGGCATATGTATCATTTCTTCATCTAAGTTTTAGTACATTATGGTTTTTATTCAATTATGTGGCACATGGGAAGGGTATATCGACACTCAATCTCTTTTCCATTGTGTGTCTTATTTTACAAAATTGGGCCTATATCCATCCATATCGGTGTGGTCTCAGTGCAAGTCTCATGGGGTTGTAAAAGGTATTGAAGTGGATAAGTTCTTTGTATGTAGTTCTAATTTTCCTCTTACATTTAAAGGGGAAGATATCAGAATTGCTAGATGAACTTGATGCATGGTCTTCTTCCTTCATGGGGTGATTTGGTACTTCATTCTCCTTTGTAGATCTGTGTTAGGTTATATGCACCTAACAATCGGGTTATCCTCAATACAATTGGGGGTGATCACCTCGATCCTTCGAATAATTCGTTAATGCAAATCATCAAGTACAAGTAAAGCATGAGATATTCTTCCTTCACAAAACAAACATGCTTATTCCTTTGTTATTTACATCTCTTCATTTCATTTTTATGTAAATGTAAATATTTCATGTTACATTTTACATTTGAGTTCAAGTTCAATTCTTTGGTATGGACATTGACTACACTTTGTGTTGTAGATTTCATTTTGGAACATGTCAATATCAACACAACAAGACTCGTAAAAATCTCTGTGAAGACGAAGTGTGTATATACACTCGGGTATCTTTTCCTTTAAGCATGTAATTTTCATTTCATACTTAAAGGGGGTGGGAATGTAGAGACTCAAATTTAGAAATTTACTCTTTGACAACGATGATTTAGGAAATGCACCTTTCTAAGATAAAACAACCTTTTTATTCCCACTTAGTGTATTCACATGTCTCATTTCTATCTTGTTTATCCTCGCACATTAATATGCCAACACATTATGAGACTACAATTTAGAAAATCTATATACCAACTCAACCTTACATGATGCAAACAACATTTGACATGTTCATCATCTAGGTCTAGGTCGAATAGTTTATTCTCTATTGGACTAGAAGCTAGATTCTAAGGCAAGATTTGGACATAAAGTAGAGGCTAGTTTATGTTGTCAAATATTAATGTGTTTGTGAACTACAAACATTGATCGCAAAACAATTTGTTACATAAAGTACATCTATCTTCCCCTAGTTTTGGTAGAGGGGCTAAAAATGGATATTTGGCACATCATCATGTGAATATCAACCCCACATGGGCTACCAAGCAAACTAAGGGAAGTCTATTCTCTATTGGACTAGAAGCTAGATTCTAAGGCAAGATTTGGACATAAAGTAGATGCTAGTTTATGTTGTCAAATATTAATGTGTTTATGAACTACAAACATTGATCCCAAACAATTTGTTACATAAAGTACATCTAACTTCCCTAGTTTTGGTAGAGGTGCTAAAAATGGATATTTGGCACATCATCATGTGAATATCAACCCCACATGGGCTACCAAGCAAGCTTGTATGAAAAGCATGACTCCATGTGTAATATTAAATATGTGCAATATCTAGTTAGCCATTAATTTATGGGATCAAATAGTAATACAAACAATAATCGACATATTATTGTCAAAGACAAAAAGAAAACTCAAATCTTGCATGTTTTGTACTAAGGTTTTTTTTTATGGTGGAACAAATTCAAAACCTTGGAAAAATATCTCGAAGCTCCTAACTTGGATATCTAAAGCATTTGTTCTGTCTTATTCGAGAGTAAAAATGTTTTAGACTAGATCGCGAAACTTTAAAACCATTTGGGAATAAGTCTTAGGACCCTATTTCTTGTTTGGTGAATCTTTTGGTGCATGCGATTTTGATTACATATGTTGTGACTCTCATTTATTATTAAGATATGGAATATTTTATACTCTACATGTATTTTGCTATGTAATGAAAGCTTTCATAATGGAAAAAGGGAGTGCAATTATTAGTTGTGTTAGGAATAGTTGAGTAATTCCTTCACTAGTTGTTTGTCATAGGTAGGCATTTGTTCTATAACACGCCCTTTTAAGTTGCAAACTTATAAAATTAAAATTAATTTGAGGCTTTAGTTGTAAGTTTGAAATATGATCCCAAACAACTCAACTTTTTGAAATGTAGAATTATATATTCTAATTAATATTTCTATGTTGTTAGATATTCGGATAGGGGTCGTAATTTCCGTGCATAAATAATTAATTATGACGATAAATTTGACGTCCATTTGATTGTCACAAGGTAATTTTTAGCCTTGAATTTAATGATCACTTGAAAAGTTTATGTTTTTACTTTGAGAAATCAATCAAAACATCGTAATAACTTGGGCATATATTGGAGCTTGGAACTCGATTTATTTTCCGTGAGAATATTTCTTCGACCCTAACACATAAAGACAACTACATATATATCACTTAGAAAGAATATTTTAATTAAAAATAATGAAGTTAATAGTCAATAAATTCTCAAAATTGAAATCTATTGGAATTGTAAAAATACATATTGTAGCAATATAAAATGCTTACTCACACAAGGGAAAAGTGATTAAATAATTTTTATTCTCATTCCCTGTGGGTACATATGTTTCTTCAGTTTTGCACAAGTTATTAAAATAGTTGAATCGGCGGATTTAGTGTGCAGTGGGTGTTAAACTAAGCCAAACTCACTTCCCCTCAACGCTTTGAGATGTATTTTCTCAAACCGCTAAAAACTTGTGAATTAATAGAAAAAACTGCAAACAGGCATCTCCGTTGTCGTCTAGTCCGGTTAGGATATCTGGCTTTCACCCAGACGACCCGGGTTCAAATCCCGGCAACGGAACGAAAGGTAACGTGTCTGAAGTTTTGGAAGCGAAATTTCATCTCCATCCCTTTGAATTTAGAAAAGTACATTTAGTTAGTAAAGTAATATGTAACTCTTCCACGGCGGAGTGCTGGAATAGCTCAGTTGGCTAGAGCGTGTGGCTGTTAACCACAAGGTCGGAGGTTCAAGCCCTCCTTCTAGCGCTTGGTGCATTTGCTACTTCAATTATTTTGTCGCTTTTGTTTGCGCCCGTAGAGCATTCAACAATTTCAGAAAAAGAAATAGAGAATGTGTGAGTAAAAATGGTAACTTGTTATCATGAGGGAGGGCTAGGTTGCGTAGACACCATATTACTAATTAAACATTATATAATTGAATAGTTAACTAAATTTAGGCATGATTGCGTAAATAAACACCGCATAGCCATTATGTGACTCCTACATATAATTAAAGACTAATCGTCATGGAAAATATCTATCCATGCATCTATTTAGTAACAGATTTTCCATACCCATTAGTGTAATTGTAATTGAGAATCCTACAACAAGAATAAGGTTGATAATCCCTATCTACCGATGGAAGTGATTCCACATTGATTGTGTTACCAAAATATTGTGTAACATTATTAAATAAATTGTAATATTATTAATAATGAGTTTATAGAACTCATATTAATAATATAGTTGTAATAGTTTTATTATTGGTGAGTTGTGAGAACAACTCACGTAGCTATTTTAGTGTGAGAGATATCCTAGAGATTAGCTAGAGATATCTTAGGGATGAGTTTGAGAGATTCGTAGAGAGATATATGAGGGATTGAAGATCATGTTTGACTCCACCATTGTAGGGGTTAATTGATCTATATATGTAACTCTCTATCAATGAATAAATTGTCCCGGATGAATTTTATATTCTAGTGTTTTTATGATATTGTGTTAGATTATTTCTAATAATCTGTCCAAATTTATTAGATTGGTACTTACAAAGCAAATAATCGTTTTTGACGACTCGCATAACTAAATACTAATTGTCGTGGCAAAGACCTACTTGTGCACCCACGAATTATAACATTTTCCATATCTCTGTCAGACAACCGTAATTGAGATTCTTGCATCGCCAACCTTGCTAATGATCCCAATATACTGATGAAAGTGATCTCACATTTCCATGTAATTATAAATCAATTCATCATTATGTGATTGCAACACACAATTGAAGAATAGTCGCGACAAAAAAATCTATCGATGGCACCTACAAAGTACAAGAATTTCCATATCCGTCGGTGTAGTTGTGATTGAAAATATTGCATCGCTGACCTTGCAAACAACCCCAATATATTGACGGAATTGATTGTATATTGATTGGTACTTATAATAAATCAACTCATCATTCTCAATCTTTTTCCATACAATTAAAGATTGATTGCGAATGGAACATATCTATCAATGCCCTCGTAAAGTAAAATATCTTCCATATCCATTTGTGCAATCATAATTGAAAATTTATCATCATTGATCATGGTAATAGTCCCAATATACTAATGGAAGTTACTACACATTGACAAATATGTATAAATCAATTCATCATTCTACGACTCTTGCATATTGAGACTACTCACAACGATAAGGATTCGTCATTGCACTTGCAAAAATACAAGACTTTCTAAGTAATAGGATATGACCTAGTATTGTCATTACTTCAAATAATTGACTAAAACTAAGTCAAGGATGTGATTTTTATCTCTCTCAATTAGAGCTTCAAGTCCATCCCATTCCTTTACTAAAGTATTAATTGAAAAATCTAATTGGTGCTTGATCAACCATTGCATTTTCCAATAAGACCGCACCTTTATTCCCTTATATGAAAGTGTTTAAGTTGTTTTTGGTTAGTGCTATCAACGTAGAAAATACCAAAACTCAAATGGGCGTGGTTTATTGATACACGCGCCGAGATTCGCAATGTCGGGATGATGGGATGCTCAAGCAATGAAAGAGTCTCCTCCTTTCACCGAGTAAGAAGACCTATAAGCAAGGACAACTAAACAAAGAGATATTAGATAATTACGATAACAACTTGCTCTAAGAATGGTCGATCCCTGGAATCCGAAGGGATTTCCTTCAAGGGTGTCAACTCGTTATCACAATTAAGTTTATTTGACAATGATGAGATAGATAATGACAATAGATAATTTAAAACTCAAGAGGGATAGTGAGACCTGTCCCCAACTTCGTAAGTGGCCCGGGATAGGGCGTTGAAAAACTCAAATTTCTCAAAGTAGTTGTACTGCAATTCTTCGGTGGTTTCACGCTCTACTTGGATGATCTCGACTGCCCTCGATGTCTTCAATGTTTGTTGTAAAAGCAATGGCACACACAGGGGACTTCGTGAAGGATATCAAATTGTTCCCACACGAACAACTACTGGGCTATTGTGAGATCGTATATGCTAGTGATAGGATGTGACATACATGGAATAGTCATCTACGTAACATACATCTTGCAAATAAGATGTTAGATCAAAATTAGAATGATGCAAATACGATGTTGCTAGAAATGATAAGAAAACACAGGATCAACGATGATCTGAGACAGAATGATTATTTTGATAAAATAATTGATAGAAAAACAGTTATAAATTCCAAAGATTGGGGATTGATTGTACAACATATTAGAAGGAGTCTAGAAGTTATGAAGTCCAAAAAAAATATTTAGGTGTATTTGTAAATCTAAAGATAAAAGAGGGTTACGAATGTTGATCGACGACGATCAAGTAGAAAACATCTTGCCTTGACAAAAAGGTTTATAAAATAGACACTGATAAATGACAGAGAAATTTGACAATAGTAAGGTAAAATAGAAGGAATTTCGGAACATCTACAATTATGAAAACGAGGTTTTTGAAGAGTTTAAGAGGGTTATGAATGTTGATAGAGGATGATCAAGTAGAAAACATCTTTCCTTAACAACAAGGTTGATAAAATAGACATTGATAAATGACAGACACATTCGACAACAGTAAGGTAAACTAGAAGGAATTTGGGAACATCTAAAATTTTGAAAATGAGGTTTTCAAAGTGTTTAAGAGGCTAAATGAGATAAGTAATGGCTAAAGGACCGATCGGCAACGATCTCGGGGTCGATGACAATCCTTGTGGAAAACACTAATATTCTATAGGTGGTTTAGATGATCAAGTAAGGAAGAATTTGAAAATACTATGCGAGATGATACTAATGATGATCAGTAGATTATAACTAATGTAAAACGAGATGATAAAATGATGAAAAAGGGATTACTAACCATGATTATTGTTTGAGACGATAGAGTTGTTGGACCGATGATCCGATAGAGTTCTTGGGGGTCCTGATAGCTTGGGAAGCGATCTGCTAATATCTTTGAACACGGTGATGTTGTTTACAGGGCCATCAATTTGTCCTCCGCACATATTCAAACTAATCAAGAAGGGAGACAAAGGTTAGCTAAAAAAAAATTGACAGTGTCGGTAATGATTGAGGTCGATTGCAAATCGTCGACAATCTTACTGCATAGGTTAAAACCAACAAAAGGAAGAATGGATTATGGTTAAAACCACTTTCCATCCGAGATATTAGGTTGTTGGGAAACGATGGGAGGTTGGAGATTCGGGTTGTAAGAGGTTAGGGGGTTGGGATAAGTATGGTAAAATAGGTTTGGGTTGTTTTGAGTGGTTAGGGGAGGGTAAATGGGTTTTACGCAGGGAAATAGGATTTACGATGGTAAATTACATGCTACTTAGGATAGAGATAATAATGATAGGTAATGATAATTTAATTGATGTGTGTCAGGTCACCTAGGGGTGAAAAAACAATGTATACTGATTGCCCCCTTTTTTGAGTTATCTCATGCGAACAAATCAAACACAAAAATAGTACAAGGATGCCTCGGTCTTGTGATAAGGATGTTGTGATATTGTTCCCCCTCAAGCCAATGATTGACTTTGTTTTTCATTGGATTGAAGAGAGTTGGATTGATTGGATAGGGTTTACTTTAAGATGCTCTAGGATTTTATTGTAGTTGGTAATGACCATGCTTTGAGAGGGTTTGTAGAGATGGTAACAATCTTGGAAACACTTGGTAGGGGACGTATAATATGGACCACCTACGATTCATTCTTCGGGAAGACTGCTGCATGGAGAGGATCCAATGTGATTGCTCGATGGGGATGTGTTGAGCCATGGGACTAAAGGGTCAATGACAACATCTCATGAGATGTTCGAGTCTTGATATATGGTCAAAAATAGAGTTTTGACAAAGTGTTGAGCATCAAAGAAAAGGCATGAAGCTTTTGATAAAGTTGTTGTGTAATTGAAATGATCTAGGTGACCCAAATTGATGTTGCCACAAGGGTGGGATTATGTGACCGAAAGTCAAATGAGAGGGGAACTAATGGGTTCTTGGCCTAGAGATGTGTGACTTCTAAGGAAGCAAAGGGAGGCCAATGTGGAGACCGATTGTCCGATTTTGATTTTACCACATGATATGTGTATTTTGTATATGATTCAAATACATATGATCTTGTATATGAGTCTTTTGAAGGCATATATATATATATATATATATATATATATATATATATATATATATATATATATATATATATATATATATATATATATATATGATGTTTTGGGATTCATGTGTTGATTGTGTTATTTTGGTATTATATATATGCATGGTCTTGATGAGATGTTTTTAGATGATCCGATGGCCTATAGAGAGAGGGGCACAACATCTACCATCTACCATTTACCATCTAAACAATCCAAAGAAGTGATACAACCAGACCCCGAGATATTCTATGATTTGTCGATTTGGTATTGTTATTGTAAATGGGTTATTAGATGTTTTTATGAATTTTGAGACGATTTGTTGAAATTTCGGGATGTATTTGATTATGATATTAGATGCACAAATGTTAGATATTTGATATGTTGATGTAGTGAGATTTAAATGTGGTGATCTTGATATATAAGTCAAAATGTGTTTCAATTATGGTCAAGAGTAAAACGTGGATTGTTTGTTTTATATACCAAATTTGATGCATATGTAATATGATGGTAAAATTTATGATGATGAAAAGGCACTTGATGTCTTGTAACAAATATTAACACATAACTAACAATAATTAGTCACATGTAGGACCTTAGATACATAGATAAGTGAGTTTGTATACCTTCCTAGAACATGGGAAGGGTTGACATATGAAGTTTGTATGGGAGAGTAGGTTCTCCTTTTGATGGCTTTGTAGGCTCATGCCCTAACTATTTTTTTCGTAATACAAATTGATCAATGCAAGAAGTTTTCTTTTGATGGGAAATTTTATAGATGCGGGAAGCTTTCTTAGGATGAGCTTTTTATTTTTGATTTTGATATGAAGGTTGATCAACGCAAAAGCCTTTTATAATGACATGGGTAGCCATCCTTTGAGGGAGTGATCTATAATATTTTATTTTTGATAGATAGTCTTCCTTTGAAGGATCGGTCTATATTTTTATTGACAAATATCCTTCCATGGATCAATATGTTTTTCATTAATACTATAAATAGTTGTCCCTCAAGGGATCGAGTCTATATTTTGATAATGGGCATCCATACATATTCTTGATTTATTACTTTTTAGGTTGAGGGCAGCCTAATAGACAATTTTGAGGATGGAAAAAAACGCGGTACAAACCACACATGTGCATCCCACATCATGTTTTCATTGGTAGACAAAAAGGGGAGATGTGAGTAATGATTATGGGGTTCCTACTAATGAGGAAATTTTCCATGTGAAAGATGCAATGAACAGAGCCGTGGTGTTCATATTTAAGGTATTAATTACAAGGTATTGATGGTAGACCACACGCTTCCAAATCATTACAATGGTAAGATGATTGGTTGGATATGGAATGAGATATTCAATGTGACTAATATCATGACAAGAATGTGTTTGAAGTTTTGGAAGCGAAATTTCATCTCCATCCTTTTGAATTTAGAAAAGTACATTTAGTTAGTAAAATAATATGTAACTCTTCCACGGCAGTCCTGGAATAGGTCATTGGCTAGAGCATGTGGTTGTTAACCATAAGGTCGGAGGTTCAAGCCCTCCTTCTAGCGCTTGGTGCATGTGCTACTTCAATTATTCTGTCGCTTTTGTTTGCGCCCGTAGAGCATTCAACAATTTCAGAAAAGAAATGGTAAAAACGTAACTTGTTATCATGAGGGAGGGCTAGGGTTGCGATGACACCATATTACTAATTAAACATTATATAATTGAATAGTTAAATAAATTTAGGCATGATTGCGTAAATAAATAATTTTAAAGTAGTCATGATTGATAAAAAGGGGTTTTCAACAAATGTCTTATTTGATGCAAATCCACACACTTTCGAGAGAAATAAACACCCCTTCAACGCATGTCTTATTTGATGCAAATTCACACACATTCCCAAGAAATAAACACCCCTTCAACGCATGTCTTACTTGATGCAAATCCACACACATTTGTGAGAAATAAACACCGCATAGCCATTCTGTGACTCCTACATATAATTATAGACTAATCATCATGGAAAATATATATCCATGCATCTATTTAGTAAAAGATTTTCCATACCCATTTGTGTAATTGTAATTGAGAATTCTACAACATAGAATAAGGTTGATAATCCCTATCTATTGATGGAAGTGATTCCACATTGATTGGTACTTATAAAGCAAATAATGTGGAATGAATGTCTTATTTGATGCAAATCCACACAACTTGGAGACAGTCCCATGTTGTCTCAAACCTTAGATTCTTGTAATATGAGATGGGTGCACATTTGAGCTCCAATAGTTTTGGCACGCCTGGTGGGACCTTTGAAATCAATATTTCCAGTTTTATCAAGTTTCGGTGTGTATCTTGATAAAATTATAAGCCTTTGGAGGCTCTGCAGAAACACATATGGCGACTCCATTCGACATATCAACTGGTTCTAGTAGTACTGGTGGCTCAATCCTTCCTAGTTCATGAGAAGGATACAAACTCGGTCTAGAACAAGACAAAAAGGTGTATTTGAATATTTGTAGTTATCTCCAGGAAGACAGAGAAGAGGAAGATAGATTCAAAGATCTCTATCTCCTCCAAATCAAACTCTCTCCACACCTCCACCTCTTTTTACAAATCCACTAGAGTTCTCAGACCCATTAGAATGGCTCATTTACAACAACCACCACCTCAGAATCCATTTGTAAACTTCACAGGCAGCAGTTTGCTTGCTTTGAATGCCCAAAATCCTATCCCAGTAGCTGCTTTAAAGAATATTCCATACTTCACTGGAGAAAATCACACTACTCCAGTTGACCATATCCAGAGACATTACAAATGTGTGTGCAATTCATGAAATTTTTGAAATGGATGTGGCAAAAACTTATGGCTTCATCACTTAAAGGAAAATATCTACAATGGTTTAGAAGCTTAACTACGGGATCAATCAAGAATTGGAATGAGTTGTGCACAACCTTGTATAATCAATTTGGGGAAAGAGCTGATAACTTGTCTCTTTTGGAGCAGTTAACCACAATCAAGAGAGCACATAATGAACAAATGGCAGATTTCAACCTCGATTCCGATAACCTCGGACATAATTCTATTTCTTGTCAGGCCTACAACAGAAGGTGCATTTCTTTACTTTTTGAAATCTCTTAACTCTGATATATATGTTATGGTGCAATATATGGGAGGTTTAAATCTGCTAGTAAGTTATGCATTGGTTATTACGGTGGGAATTGTTTAATTCAAGCTAGAAAATTAGCTCCTAAGCCACCTATGCCATTATCCCTTGAATTTCCACAAGCCGCACAACCCTCAATTTTCCTACTCCCAACCAAATCCATGCACTATAGCTTCCACATCAAAAACCCCTGCAAAACAAAAAGAGGATGAAGAAATGAAGACTCGATTAGAAGTTTGACAAACAAAGTTATATCCCTAGAAAAACAACAAGCCCAATCATATAGAAATTATCAAAATCAAGGGCAATCTTCAAATCAGGGATATCAACCTTATAAAAACCAACAACCTAATCAAAGATATGCACAAAACCAACAAAATAACAGATGGAAAAATCAAAGTGCTCCTCTTCCATTGACAACAATTCCTCCTTCGTAGGAACTTCCTGCCCCCAATTCAAGCCAAGCCTTAGTTCTAGTGCAAAACAATATGGCGCAAGAGACAGAGTGGTGCTTTCCATGTAATCTACCTCATAACCAAATTGGTTGTGAAAGAGAAATGCATCTCCAAGCCTACATGGTTCAAGGTGCTTCCAATCAGCAAGAACCATTTATTGAAGCACCAAACCATGGTGTAGAAGAAGTCCATAAGCGCGCTGATGCGAACCTCGTGTTTTTCTGAGCCGAGGATTTCGTGCACTCAACTTAATGGTGGTGGCTCTGTGGACCTCAAATGAATGTTTCGACAACACGCATAACAATAAAAGAATGCTGGAAACATAGGTGACAACTCCCGCAGATCACGGTAGAGTATCTTTGCGGACAAAGGAAAGGATGGTGGAGGAATGAAAGAAAAGTTGCAGATCGAGCATAAGCGAAAGCCGCGAGAAATGCGGAGTGAAGTAGGAAACATGATCAAACAATCCGTGGTTCCTAACAATCATGTCGTGGGAAAAGAGGTTGTTATTGCACCTAAACCGCATGATCAAACAATGCCACAACAAAGGAAGGAAGGTAGCATGTCGCAGATGCAAAAGGCCATGGGTTTGCCATTCAACATCATGGAGAAAATGAAGAAGACCAATGTTAATGTCTCTATGTGGGATGCATTGGCCATTCCATCACAATGTGATCTCCTATGTGAAGCTCTCAAGAAATCTGCCTTTGGTGGATCTAGTAATGCAGAAGACACATGTCGTGGTGCATGTATATCAAGAAAAGGGTGATCAAGTAAGTAAAAATGTCAAAACCCCACCCTTTTACATGTCTATAATTGTGGGTAAATACCTAATTCATAATTGTACGATTGATTCAGGGGCTAGTACTTCTGCCATTCCAAAGAAAATTGCTGACATCTTAGGTCTCAACTACAGTCTTGTGTCTAGGGGAGTTTTACAGCTTAAGAGGTCAATTGTGAATGTCCTAGGGGTATTTAAATACCTTGAGTTAACCCTCCATGCTTGTCTAGGTCTCACGATAACCCACGATATATCAGCAATAGACTTTCTGCTCATGTTTGCAATTTAACTATCTAGAGATTTTACTGCTAAAATAGTTGGCTATCTATCTTCGGATTGGACACATGTGCTTTTAAGGACCAGATATGGCACAAGATTCACAATTTAAGATGAGCCTATCTTTTCCTATCACATAGATTCATATGAACCTTCCCCTATCCAATCAAATTGTTTGATGCAAGAGAAACCAAATCAGATTTCAAGTCCAGAAGAATAGCTTGCTCCCCCTCTCATGCCTAATTTATTGTTTGATGAATGGGCTGAGAGAGATCACAAATTTGATCCATATTCTAAAGAGCTTAAAGCTTATGAAACTGGTCTTGGCACCTATTGTGTCCTGCAAGAGGAATATGTTATGCCCACGGTATTCAAAGAAGATAAGGAGTCAGTTTATGGCTTATGACAGATGTATTTTGATGGTTCTAGAAGTAGAAATGGAGCTAGGGCGGGTGTCATGCTTGTTTCTCCAGAGGAAGAGAAGTTCTTCTTCGCCCATAGACTGTAATTTTCCTGTTCCAATAATGTGGTAGAATATGAGGCATTAGTGCATGGTTTGCTGATTGTGGAAAAGAGAAATATCAAGGAGTTGCATGTCTTTGGAGATACTGAGCTGATCATTAACCAAGTCCGTGGAAGATGTGCTACAAAGAACAAACTATTGAAGGCCTACAGACATAGAGTTTGGGACTTACTGGAGATTTTTGATGCTCTCAACCTACAGGCTATTTCATGAAAGATGAATAAGGAAACATATCAAATGGCGGCTCTTGGTTCTCAATTTTCACCTGCAAAAGACCTGGTTAAAGGCAAAACACAACATATCAAGATGGTTGTTAGGCCATCCATACCTGATAATGCAACCAACTAAAAAATATTTGAGAGTGATGAGAAAATTTTCCAATTCATATAGAATGAGGTTGAATTCTCTTCAAATGGAGGTTGCTTTGCAGGATATATATGGTGTTCAAATTATTCAGCTCAAAACAAATAAATTGCCAAAAGGATTGGTCACTCTAGAATATATTTTCAATCCAGATGATGAATTCAAAGGTACAGAAAAGAGCATGGTGACAAAACAAGAATATTTTCAGTCTATTGAAGTTGCCTAGGAAAATAAATTTTTCTTGGAAAGGTATGTGATGAACATGAAAAGAAAAGTTTTGTTTCCTTGTGTCAAAATTTCAGTGATGTATTCTCATGGAGCTATGAAGATTTAAAAGAGTTTAACCCAAATATAGCCCAACATTCTATCGACCTTGATCCTAATATCAAACCAGTTAGGAAAAAGCAAAGGTCGGTAAACCCCAAGATAGAGCCCCTCATGAGAAAAGAATTGTCTAAACTCATTGAGGCTAAAATTATTTTTCCCATTAAATATTCTACTTGGGTGGAGAATTTGGTTCCAGTTAGGAAGAAGAATGGTGAAATTAGGCTTTGCATAGACTTTAGGGACCTAAATAAGGCCTCGCTCAAGGATCATTATCATTTTCCTTCAATGGAGCAGATTCTACAGATAGTGGTTGGGTCTGAGAGATTTTCAATGCTTGATGGATATTCGGGCTTCAACCAAATCATAGTGAAAGAAGAGGGTAAGTACAAGACCGCGTTCACTACTAAATGGGAGTGTATGCATATCGAGAAGATTTCTTTTCGTTTATCAAATGCAGGTGCTACCTTCCAAAGAGTAATGGATATTTCCTTCAAATGATATATTAATCAATTTATCCTTGTGTATCATGATGATATCACTATCTTCTCAAAGCATAACCAAGATCATATTAGTCATCTCAAGAAGGTATTTGAAAGATGAAGGGAATTTGGGGTATCTCTTAACCCCAAGAAATGTAATTTTGTAGTCCCTAGAGGTAAGCTTTTGGGGCACATTGTTTCTAAAGAAGGCATTGCCATTGATCCAGAAAGAGTCTCTGCCATCCTTGTTCTTTCCTTGCCATCTCATAAGAAAGATTTGCAATCTTTTCTTGGAAAGGTTAACTTTGTTAGGCACTTCATACCTGGCTTCGCGAGTTTTGTAAAGGCACTCACACTTGTGCTAATAAAGGATTCAAAATTTAGGTGGACCGTAGAGGGGAAGGACAAATTTGATAAAATCAAGTAATAAATAGCCCAGGCTCCTTCGTTGGTTAATCCAGATTACTCCAAATATTTTATCCTATATATGTATGGAGATGATTCTTGCATTGCTGTAGTTTTAACCCAGCCAAATGATTAAGGCTTGGAGCAACCAGTAGCCTTTTTTAGCCAAACCTTGAAGTATTATGAGCTTAGGTACAACCATATTGAGAAGCAAATGTTTTCCATCATGCACGCTTTGAAGAAATTTAAAAGCACGATTCTACATAATTAAATAGTAATTGTCGTGGCAAATACCTACTTTTGCACCCACGAATTATAACATTTTCCATATCTCTGTCTAGACAACCGTAATTGAGATTCTTGCATCACCAACCTTGCTAATGACCCCAATATACTAATGAAAGCGACCTCACATTTCCATGTAATTATAAATCAATTCATCATTATATGATTGCTGCACACAATTGAAGAATAGTCGCAAAAAAATCTATCGCTGCACCTACAAAGTACAAGAATTTCCATATTTGTCGGTGTAGTTGTGATTGAAAATATTGCATCAATGACCTTGTAAACAACCCTCATATATTGACGGAAGTGATTGTATATTGATTGGTACTTATGATAAATCAACCGATCATTCTCGGTCTTTTTCATATAATTGAAGACCGATTGTAATGGCACATATCTATCAATGCACTGTAAAGTACAATATCTTCCAAATTGAAAATCTATCATCACCGATCATGGTAATAGTCCCAATATACTAATGGAAGTTACTACCCATTGATAGATATGTATAAATCAATTCATCATTCTATGACTCTTGCATATTGAGACTACTCACAACGATAAGGATTCATCATTGCACTTGCAAAATACAAGACTTTCTAAGTAATAGGATATGACCCAAAGATTGTCATTACTTCAGCTAATTAACTAAAACTAAGTCAAGGATATGATTTTTATCTCTCTCAATTAGAGCTTCAAGTCCATCCCATTCATTTACTAAAGTATGAATTGAAAAATCTAATTGGCACTTGATCAACCATTGCATTTTCCAATAAGACCGCCCCTTTATTCCCCTATCTCGAAAGTGTTTAAGCTATTTTTCGGTTAGTGCTATCAACGTAAAAATACCAAAACCCAAATGAGTAGGGTTTATTGATAAACGCACCGAGATTAGCAATGTCTGGATGATGGGATGCTCAAGCAATGAAAGAGTCTCCTCCTTTCACCGAGTGAGAAGACCTATATGCAAGACAACTAAAGAAAGAGATATTAGATAAATACGATAACGACATGACACACACGGGAGTTAGTGAAGGATATCAAATTGTTCCCACACAAACGACTCTTGGATGATTGTGAGATTGTATATTCTAGTGATATGATATGATAGAATTGGAACAATCATCTACATAACATACATCTTGCAAATAACTTGTTAGATCAAAATCAGACTGATGTAAATACGATGTTGTTAGAAATGATAAGAAAACATAGGGATCGATGATGATCGGGGAACGAAAATGATTTGATAAAAAATGGTTTTTTTGATAAAATAATTGATAAAAAATAGTGATAAAGTCCAGACTGGAGATTGATGGTATAACATATTAGGAGGAGTCTATAAGTTATGAAGTCTAGAAAAAAAGATTCAGATGTATTTGTAAATCTAATGATAAAAAGAGGGTTACGAATGTTGATCAACGACGATCAAGTAGAAAACATCTTGCCTTGAAAAAAAGGTTGATCTAAAAACATTGATAAATGATGGACATATTCGACAACAAAGAAGGTAAACTAGAAGGAATTTGGGAACATCTAAAATTCTGAAAATGAGGTTTTCAAAGAGCTTAAGAGGGTTACGAATGTTGATTGACGACGATCGGTAGAAAACTTATTGCCTTGACAACAAGGTTGATAAAACAAACACCGATAAATGAAAAACATATTCGATAATAGTAAGGTAAACTAGAAGGAATTTGGTAACATCTAAAATTTTGAAAATGAGGTTTTGAAGTGTTTAAGAGGCTAAATTAGATAAGTAATGGCTAAAGGACCAATTGACAATGATTTGGGGTCAACGATGATCCTTGTGAAAATTAGTAATATGCTATATGTGGTTTAGATGATTAAAGGAGAGGAAGAATTTAAAAATACTATGCAGGAGGATACTAATGACATATTGTAGATTATAACTAATGTAAAATGAGCTGATAAAATGATGAAAAAGGGAGTACTAACCATGATAATTGTTTTGAGATGATAGAGTTGTTGACCGATGATCCGATAGAGTTCTTTGGGGTCTTGATAGCTTGGGAAGCGATGTTGATATCTTTTAACATGATGATATTGTTTACAAGGGCATCAATTCATCCTCATGCACAAATTATGACTAACTAGAGAAGGGAGACAAAGGTTAGCTAAATAGAATTGACGGTGTCCGTAATGATTGCCAGCGATTGCAGATCATTGACAATCTTACCGCATAGGTTAAAACCAATAAAAGGAAGAATGAAAAATGGTGAAAACCACTTTGCATCCGAGATATTAGGTTGTTGGGAAACGATGGGAGGTTGGAGATTCCAGTTGTAAGAGGTTAAGGGGTTGGGATAAGTATGGTAAAATAGGTTTGGGTTGTTTTGAGTGGTTAGGGGAGGGTAAATGGGTTTTATGTAGGTAAATAGGATTTACGATGGTAAATTACATGATACTTAGGATAGAGATAATAATTATAGGTAATGATAATTTAATTTATGTGTGTCAGATCACCTAGGGGTGAAAAATAATGTCTACATTTGTTCCTTTTTGTTGAGTTATGCAGGAATAGATCGTGAGACAAAAAATAGTGCAAGGATGCCCTGACTTGTGATAAGGATATTGTGATATTTTCCCCCTCAAGCCAATGAACGAATTTTTTGGTCATTGGATTGAAGAGAGTTGATTGTTTGGATAGGGTTTACTTTAAGATGCTCCATGATTTTATTGTAGTCTGAAATGACCATGTTGGAGGGGTTTGTAGAGATGGTAGTAATATTGGAAACACTTGGTAGGGGACATATAACATGGACCACCTACAGACGCGTGCTTTGGGAAGACTACTACATGGAGAGGATCCAATGGGATTGCTCTCGTGGGGATGTGTTGAGCCATGGGAAAAAAGGTTCAATGGCAACATCCGTGAGATGTTCGAGTCTTGATATATGGTAAAAAATAGAGTTTTGAAAAAGTGTTGAGCATCAAAGGAAAGGCTTGAAGCTTTTGATAAAGTTTTTGTGTGATTGAAATGATTTAGGTGACCTAAATTGATGTTGCTACAAGGGTGGGCTTATGCGACCGAGAGTCAAATGAGAGGGGAACCAATGGGTTTTTGGCCTATAGATGTGTGAATTCTAAGGAAGAAGTGGGAGGCCAAGGTGGAGATCGAGTGTCTAATTTTGATTTTACCACATGATATGTATATTTGGTATATGATTCGATACATATGATCTTGTATACGAGTCTTTTGAAGGAATTTGTATAGACATTATATATACATATGATGTTTTGGGATTCACGTGTTGATTGTGTTATTTTGGTATTATATATATGCATGTTGTTGATGAGATATTTTTAGATGATTTGATGGCCTATAGAGAGAAGGTCACCACATCTACCATCTACCATTTACCATCTAAACTATCTAAAGGAGTGATACAACCAAACTCCGAGATATTATATGATTTGTCGATTTAGTATTGTTATTGTATGTTGGTTGGTCAAAATATGGCACTTAACAAAAAACATACAGAAGGTTTACGCAGAAGAGCAGAGTGCATTCAAAGGCATGATAGGGTCAAGAAAGAATCACGTGCTTAAGGACAAAAATAGATTCAGACTTAGCCATTTTCACAATGATGAGCTATTTTTGGAAATAGTGTGCCGAACACACAAACTAGTTAAAGACTTGTGTGGCACTCATTGGCTATTTTTGAAGGATCGGCTACGGAGCACTTTACATGGATACATGCTAAGAATATGTTTACTTTTGACAGTTGACTAGAAGAAGTCTATTGTTAGCGCACTTGCATGTGTGGCTATTATTGTAACAATGCGTGGCTAATAATAGCATGCGACCTATTTTGGGATTGGATAAGTAGTGAAGGGAAAGTCCCCACCCTTATAAATATGTAGTGAACTGTGTAGGATAATGATAGCATGTAAGAACTGAGTTATTGTGAGGTTATGCTGTCAGATATGATGTGCACATAAACTATGGTATTATTTATTGTAAAAAGATTCTCGTGTACTACTACATGTAATATGATGGTAAAATTTATGATGATGATAAGGCACTTGATGCCTTGTAACAAATATTAACACATAACTAACAATAATTAGTCACATGTAGGACCTTGATACAAACAAAAGTTAGTTTATATAACTTCCTAGAACATGGCGGGGGTTGACATATGAAGGTTGTATGGGAGAGTAGGTTCTTATTTTGATGGCTTTGTAGGCTCATGCCCTAACTATTTTTTTCTTAATACAAACCGATCAATGCAAGAAGTTTGCTTTTGATGGGAAATTTGATAAATGCGAGAAGCTTTCCTAGGATGAATTTTTTATTTTTTATTTTGATATTAAGGTTGAGCAATGCAATGCAGTAGCCTTTTATAATGACATGGGTAACCATCCTTCGAGAGAGTGATCTACAATTTTTTATTTTGTGATAGATAGTCGTCCTTCAAGGATCAGTCTATATTTTTTGATTGAAAACTATCCTTCGATGGATCAATATGCTTTTCATTAATATGATAAATAGTTTTCCCTCGAGGGATAAGTCTATATTTTGATAATGGGTATCTGTAGATATTCTTGATTTATTACTTTTTGTGCTTTGAGGGTAGGCCTAGTAGACAATTTTGAGGATGGAAAAAATATGGGTACAAACCACAAATGTGTATTCCACATCACGTTTTCAGTTGGTAGATAAAAGGGGAGATGTGAGTAATGATTATGGGGTTCCTAATAACAAGGAAATTTTCCATGTGAAAGATGTGATGAATAGAGTCGTGGTGTTCATATTTAAGGTATTAATTACAAGGTACTGATGGTGGACCACATGCTTCCAAATCATTACAATGGTAAAATGATAGGTTGGTGATGGAATGAGATCTTCGATGTGACTAATGTCATGACAGTAGATATGTTAATAGTAGAAAGGATGCAAGTGCAAGGCATTCAAAGGTTCCTTTTTAGGTTTACCATCAAGGGAGGCTAAACAATATGATCCTAAACCATATTTGTGAGTTATGATATATGGATTGATCTAGTTAGGGGAAAAATTTCCACGTTTACTCCTTTCCAGAGTAGTGACATTTTGATTTTCTTTGAGGACAAGATCACCAATGTTAAAGTCACATTCTTTGACATGCTTGTTATATGTGTGTTTGATCCATTCTTGATAGACATGATGATGTTTGAGGGCTGTTAGGTGACGTTCATCTAACAATTCAAGTTGTGTTAGACGTTCTTGATGATAATCCTCATTAGAGATGAAGTCTTTAAGGGATACACGAAATAATGGAATTTTAACTTTAAGGGGTAAAAATTCCTTGAAGCCATAAAACAAAGAGAAAGGTGTAGCACCTGTAGGGGTACAAATGCTATTTTGATAAGCCGAGAGAAAACAAGATTTGGAGATGCCAATTCCTTCCTGTTCGGTCAACGGTCTTCATGATAATTTTGTTGAGTGTTTTGTTAGAAGCTTCAGCTTAACCATTTTCTTGTGGGTAATAAGGTGATGAAAAAATTAGTTTGATCTTGAATGTGTCACATAATTTATTCATTTATTTATTTTTGAAAGATTTTCCATTGTTTTTCATGAGTTTGTGAGTGATGTCGAAGCGACATATGATATGTTGATAGATGAAGTTGACACTTTTATTTAATTTAGGAGAAACCAAGGGAATAGCCTCCACCCATTTATTGAAATATTCAGTAGATGTGATGATATAATGATGGTGTTATGATGAATGAGGATTGATAAGGCCAATGAGGTCAAGTCCCCATTGTGAGAAGGGCCATATATCATGAGCAAGTTATAGGGCCTAACTCGAGATGCAAATTAATTTAGAATGTTGTTGACATTTAACAATTTTTTTGACGTATGCATAATAATATTGATTAAAGATGGGCCAATAATAGCCCATCCGTAGGACACGTTTAACAACAACCATACCGCTGAAGTTTCCACCACATATGTTGTCGTGGACTTCCCATATAACTTTAGTAGACTCAAGAGACTTGATACAATGTAGTAACAGGCCATAAAACACACGTTTGTATAAAACACCACCTATGATGACCTTTCGGGTAGTGCACCAAAGAAAATACCATTTAGTGTTTTTGGACAAGTTAGATGGTATTTTTATTGTGATATATAGTCGTAGATTTGAGTGTACCAGAGATATATTGGATTGTCTTCGATGAGATTGATGGAGGAGATTTCGTTGCTATGATATGGTTGATCAATTCTATGCACAAAAATGAAAAAATAAGAATAATTAGTTGATAATGGGAAAAGTGATGCTAGAGAATCCATGTCATCCGTGAATTTGTTAGAAGATAGTGGAACTATTTGGATGGTCTATCAATCAAAGGATTCCAAGAGGAATTCAATAATGGTCTTATTATTTTGTAGAGTTTCATTCTTGCATTGATAAATTCCTTTGATTTGATTGATGATGAGTTGAGAGTCTTCATAGATGTCCAGGATTTGAACACCAAGCATAATAGTAGTTTGGAGACCCATGATGAGAGGTTCCATATTCTTCCATGTTGTTAGTGAATTTGAAGTTTAGTTTGAAGGATAGAGGGATGGTAGTCCCCTAGGGAGGTATGATGTTGATACCAAACCTCCCCCTTCTTGACACTTAGATCCATCAAAGAAGAGTGTCATTTTGATAGGGTGTATTCTTGGTTGATGGTGTTGATGGATTTGTCGAAATTGTTCATGTGGTAATTTATTGTTGGGAGGGGAACTTTTACGAGTTGGTCGTTGATGTATTTACCCTTAATGTATTTTTGATATGAATTCTAGATCAAAATCAGTCATGAGCGTGATTCACCAAGTGATACAATAATTGTGATATGGTTTAGAATGCATGGATTTGAGAGGATTAAATCTAGTGACAACATATGTTTTATGATTAAGTAGATAATGGTGAAGTTTGGAAGTACAAGGCATAACAAATTTTTATGCTTCAATGTAATGGGTTTCGTAGTCATGGAGTGTATGGATTATATAATAGATTGTCCGGTCTCTACCCTCTTCGTGTTGATGAGATAACATAGCACACTAGGGCATGGTCGTAGTGGATATATATAAATAAAATAGATCCCCTTGGTGTGGAGGTGTGAGAACAGTGGCGATAGGAGATATCGTTGAAAGGAATGATAACCGGATCGTACCAAGCCAAGAACACAGATGATAATCAAACACCACGATCAATAAGATGAAAGCAATTAGCCGAATAACTTTCCATAAAACCTTTGCAAACAAATGAGAAACAATATCATATATTATTACGAAACTCAATGCAATACATTGAGAATGGGCCTTGCTTAAATAGGTAAGGAATAACAATCTAAGAACCACCAATGTCATAGATCAAGCCATAAATCAAGGAAATAACTATTCATCAAAGAACTAGTCAAGACCATAGATTTAGGAGAGAACTAGACATCAAGGATCTAGTCAATACCATGGATCAAGGAAAGAACTAGTCAATACCATAGATCAAGGAAAAACTATACCTAACAACTAGATAATATCTCCTAATATCTAAATAAGATAAAAGAAATATCCACACACATAAGTGTGTGAGGATAAATACAATAAAGGTAAATAAATTACCTAGGTGAACATGAGCTAAGGTAAATACCTACTCTAACACCCCCTTAAGTGAAGCTAGGGGCCAAAATAGAAGTGGCATGTCCACGTATGAGTCCCGAGCAAACTAGGCACGATGAGGTACTCATTTACAATAATCGGGAAAAAAGATACCGCAAGGTACCCAAAACCAATAATAATAAAGTAAAGAGAGTAAAGACCCGCTCAAGGCATCCCAAGAAGATCGACTCAAAAAATTTGTACAATCTTGAAGAAGTTTGGCATGCATTGTGGTTTGAATCCACTGCTCGATCACAAAACTCAAAAACAAGCGACATTGGGTTTCACCGCAATAGCTCCATACAAGGAGATCACAATGAAGTGATGTCAAAAGTGTAAAAAAAACACCAAACATAATTCGATCAATCGCTGCAAATAGATGTGCCACGATCCAAGAACAATAACCAAAGCAACAAGACAAGGACACAAACTTCAGAGTGTCATGATCCAAGAAAAGCCAAGGTAACAAGGAAAAGACACGAAACCTGAAGAAGCATGATCATCACCACACCCTCCCATACTATTGAATGGGTGGAGTGACGCTACAAATCTGTATGAGTTGCCTAAAATAAACTACTCAAACACCGACAAAATAACACCGGACTTCAATAAAATAGATCCCCACAAGAAATACATCAACATGCCAAAAGTTTCAAAAATACAGCTACAAAATCTCTTAACAAATAAGAGAGATACACTACACCTGCTAAAAAAAATGCTCAAAACAAGAAGCATCACAATGTAGAAGGTATAGAAAGTGGAGCAAGAGGCCGAATGTTGGAGGAGCCATGCCTGTAGAGTCCTCTCAACAAATGCCTATGTCATTTCCACGAGTGATCAGATATCCACCCCAAATCAACATGGATGGATGAAGAAGATGCATGCATATGACTTGGTGCAAAATGCACAATGGGTGCATGCAAAAGAACATCAGAATGTGTGTCAGGTTGATCATGTATGACAATTGAAATCTCAGGTTTCTCAAGCCTGAGTGAAGATGTAGAACTCATGTGTTGCTCATGATCCTCAAAAAGAGTCGAGTGAACAAACAAAGGATCTCTATCAATGTGTGATCCCAATGAAGTATCTGCATGAAAACCAATGTCATGACGAGAATTCCACTTAACATGTGGAATAGAGGAAACAATACCCTGTGAATGTCTGCCAATGACTCTGCTAGTGAGACCCATAGAACGGAGCATGCGAGATTTGAATGTAGTGGTATGCTTCTCAAAAAAGCCATGTAGCTGAGCAGAAGTAGGATACACAACATGTGGTACTGTAATAGGCATAGATGTGGAAGAGCATGCAGTAACAAGCCTCACAAGTTTAGAAGCATCAAAAGCAGGTTCAGGCTCAAAGACTGGCAGATCAATGTCAGTGGGTACAAGAGCAACAACTACAAGTGGACTAGGAGCATGGATATGGTTGTCCACAATATGATGGTGATGTTGTAGGCTAGCAAGTTTGTTCTACAGGGAGTGTATTACTGTATCATATCATGAATGAGTGAGTGTAGAAGAGAATTTCACTTTTTGAGCAATCCATTTTCTTCCACAAATTTTACAATATCCTCTTGAAGTCCACATACTTCGAGAGAAAAGCATATCATTCTTAAAATCCATGATAGGTACAAATAGAATCCGAAATCCATGATAGGCAAAATAAAACTTACAGATGGATGTCAACAACAATATCCCGCTCCGATACCATGAAATCTTCTTGCAAATCCTTTAAGTAAATCTCAAGATGAAGTTCTCCTGCTCCAGCAATAATGTGCTCACCAGATTCCTCAATAGTACACACGACCATAGGATCCGATTTAGCAAGACGTTTCAACCCTTCAACAAGCTTTGGAAGGTCAGAAGCTACCTTGCACTGTACAACAATGCGTACAACAGGTGAGGCAGAGAACTTCATTTCTCTAATCAGATGAGCATCAACCTCATTTTAATTTGTGAGAGTAGCATTCTTAGTGATGAACTAGTCTAACCCAACCAAAGCCACTGTATTTCCACAGGGTACATCCTCAACAGATTCTTGTTTTTTTCCCATCCATATCACAAATCCTCTGACACTCTTTACATACAAATCCTTCTTCCGACTAGGCACATAGTTAGGACCCACTATCCTTACTTTTTGACCTGTTGATACTTTTCTAAAGCAACGACACATCCAAAGGCAAAGAATCGCCCCTTATCGAGGTAGGAATCATCTTTGAAACATACAACATCAATGGTCCTTCAAGGTCGAGTTTCTAATTGCAATTGCATACATATCATCAAGAGGGACTTCATACAAGTTCTCTACACGATATCAAAGAACTAGTCAATACCATGGATTTAGGAGAGAACTAGACATCAATGATCTATTTGTTAATAATACCATAGATCAAGGAAAGAACTAGTCAATACCATAGATCAAGGAAAAACTATACCTAATAACTAGATAATATCTCCTAATATCTAAACAAGATAAAAGAAATATCCACACACATAAGTGGGTGAGGATACATACAATAAAGGTAAATAAAGTACCTAGGTGAACATGAGCCAAGGTAAATACATACTCTAACAATATTTTGAGATATACAAAGGATTTTTGACACTTGTGATCCCATTTGAAATGGAAATAATTTCAAGAAGATGATGAAAAGGTTGGAAATGGTCAAAAACTTATGACATGAAATGACAAACTGACCGAGTCGACCTTAAAGGATATGATTTTTTTAAGATTGGAAGGAGGAGGCATCTCGACAATGGCTTTGAATTTAGCAGGGTTAACTTCAATGCCCTTGATAGAAACAATGAACCCTAAAAGGTTTCCACTAAGGACACCAAATACACACTTGGCCAGGTTAAGGTGGAGGAAGTATTGTATGAGGTGCATAAAGATGATGTCAAGAATGGTAAGGTGATTACTTGTGTTTCTTAGATTTTCCTAAGAGGTTGTCAACGTAGTCTTCCACAGTCTTATGAATAAGATTATGGAAGATGTATGTCATTAAGCGTTGATATGTGACCGATGAATTTTTAAGTCCGAAAGGCATGACACAAGTAGAAGAAATTCCCCAAGAAGTGATGAAGGACGTTTTATATTGGTCTCCTATTGTGACAAGGCTTTTATTATACCTAAAGAAGCCATCCATAAGAGATAAAATTACGTGGCCAGCGGTTAGATCGACCATCCGATCAATGTTAGAGAGTGGGAAATCATCTTTAGGAAAGGCGGTATTGAGATCTCGGAAGTCCATGCGAGTACGTAAATTTCTAGAGGCTTTGGTTATGGGTATGATGTTAGAGACCCATTGTGGATAATCAATGTGCAATATGAAGTTAACAAAAAGAAGATGTTGTAATATTTATTTGATACGGAGGGCTACAAGAGGGTGTATCCTACGTAGTTTTTCAAAAGCTCAGCGTTATGATAAGTGATGATGTTGTGAACGATAATGTTAGGGTCAATAACCGACATGCCACTATATGACCATGCATAGGATTGATTATTTTTGGAAGGAAAGTCAGAAAAGTCTTTCAATTCTTTTGAATTTAAGGATTGCCTAACTTTCACTATGTGAGGGTCCTACAAATTCCCTATGTTGATTTCGATGGTGGATTCATTAAGGAGCATCGATGTGTCATATTGTAGGGTATTGTAAAGGTAATGATCCTCGTCTCTCATATATGATAAGATGGATTGGGCATTATGAAATTGAGAATGTAGAAACCCGAAAATCACACACTTGGACCCAAAGATTATCCCAGTTCACATCTTAGTTCATATCCCTTTACGATTGATTAATCCAATTAATTAATCATTTCACCTTGTTAGGATTAATTAAATTAATCTCTAATGCACCTTAGCTAGCTTAATTATCATTTATTAAATAAATGATTAATTAGTTATCTTGCACATTGTAGCTAATTAAATTAGTTACTTAATTAGGAAAATACACCTATTTTCCTAGTCAACTACCACTTAGGTTCCCTTTGGACTCCACTTCCTCATCCTAGTCAACTCCACTTGGAATCGACTTCACCATTCGAGTCAATGACACTTCTATAATCCTAGAAAGGTGGGGGAGAATGAATTTCACTTATAACCACATTTTTGTATGCAACTTCTACAATTGAATTTATTTACTGACCATCGTGGGAATAAATTCATTCTTATTGTTTAACCTCCCTCAACTTCTATTTTTGACATGTGCATTCAACCACTTCCAACCACTTCTAACCACTACTTAGCCTCTATAAAAGAGCATGCTTATCCCTTTGAAAATCCTCTTGACTCTCTTGGATTCCTGTACACTTACTCTATCAATTTCACTCTTTAATATCTACCTATTGGAAGCTATATCCAAGAAAAATATATGTTTGTAGCATTGTAAAATCCACATTTAGATGTCACTTTCAAGAGAACCCACAATCAACCATTTATGAGGTCACACAAGCTCAAAGATTCCCACAACCTTATTTGAGGTTTGCAAGGAAGAACTAATAAGAAGGTTTGCATATGTTTTTTTCTTATCTTCTATTTTGTCTCATTTTTCTATGCTTACATTCTAATATACTGGGAGGGACTCGAACCTAGGTCTCTTTCCCATTCTCACATCTTTGGCTCACATACAATATATCACACGCCTCATTTGAAATTTTTAGCCTCCCTCAACTACTATTTTTAGCATGTGCATTCAACCACCTATAATTACTCTCATACCACTACTTATCCTCTATAAAAGAGCATGCATATCCCTTTACAAATCCTCTTAGATTATTGTAAAAATCTGTCAATTTGATATCTAATATCCACATATTGGAAGCTATATCCAAGCCAAATCTCTGCTCGTAGCATTGTCAAATCCCCATTTGGAGACCACTTTCAAGAGCACCCAAAATCAACCATTTACGAGGTTACACAATCTTAAATCTTCCCACAACCTTATTTGAGGTTTGCAAGGAAGAACTGATAGGAAGGTTTGCATATGTGTTTTCTTGTCTTCCATTATAGCTCATTTTTCTATTCTTACATTCTAAATCATAAGTCTCCTCTTTTAAACACCCATCTTGTTAAAATTCGAGAAAACTCATCATCTTTCTAAGTCTTTTCCTTCTTAACACTATTTTTTTAAAGAGTTGAGAATATTTCTTTGTGTCTCTAAGTCTCCTCTTGTAGCACTCATTTTGTCACAAGTTGAGCAAGCTAACTTCTTTCACCTCTTCCCTCTTTACATTCACTTTGTAAAGGGTTGCAAAGCCTTTCAAACCTCTTCATCTTTCTTAGCACTCATTTTGCTAAGAGTCCTCTAAACTAACATTTCAATCCCTTCTTATACCTTAATACTATTCATTTTGTAAAGTGTTGAGAATTCACCCTTTTCATTCCTCTTAACACTCATCTTGTTAAGAGTTAACCTTTTGCATCTTTTCGTCACTCTTATCACTCATTTTGTTAAGAGTTGATTGTGTTCACCTTGTTATGTCTCTTCTCCCTTAACATCCATTTTTGTTAAAGATTAGAGCACATCTAACCCCTTTTATTCCCTTTTCTATTAACTCTCATTTTGTTAAGGGTTAGGTAATCAACTAACCCTTTTTGTCTCCTCCCTCTTAGTACTCATTTTTATAGGGCCGAGATCTCTCATATTTTTCCTCTTCCATCTTAGCATTCACTTTGCTAAGGGTTGAGTTTTCTATCACACCTCTTCTTGTTCCTCCCTATTTCAAAAATGGTGGGAACACGACATCAACATTATAGTCCCCTTAAATGGAAAGAACAAAATAATTTCCAATTTAGTTTGGAAGAAGAGGAAAAATACCAAATTGAAAATATTTCCATAGACACCACTTTACAACAAACAAAAGATCAATTCCTACTTTGTCTCCTTGCAATGGGAAAAATATTTCCCTCAGAATTTGATGAGGATGATTTGAAAACCTTATGAGGAAAACCAAAATACCCTAAGGGTCCACCACTTGAGTCAAACAAACATGATGACATAGGACCAAGTAAAACTAAAGTCGATAATAAAGGAAAATCTAGTGCTTTATCCCCTAATCCCAACCAAGCCTTTCTCGATCAAATCAATGCAATGGTAAAACAATTGGATCTCCTATCCTCTACAATCACTAACAATAATACCAAAGGTATTGAACACATGAAGAAAAGTGACCACCTTTAAAACTCATTTTGAGACTAATAACAAGAACAAAAATCATAAGAATGATAGTTCATCATTTATCCCACAAACCAATTCACCATTTTCTCAAGAGTGGAAAATGATGAAAGACACTATTTTAGATATGCAAAAACAATGCAAACAATTCAATTTTGATGAATTGTTTCCATAACCTTTTGACACGACATCTTACACATACCCTTCGACGCTCTTTCGAGATGCCCAAACTTGACAAATAAAAGGGTAAAACTGATCCTATAGAGCATGTCAAAGAAATTTTCATGGCATGCCAAGAAGTGGTTTATAACAATATGTTTCTCTCACGCCTATTTCCTAAAAGTCAAGGAGGAAAAGATTTGGAATGGTTCCTACACCTTCTAAAGGGATCTATTTCTACCTTTACAATTCTCTCCAAGAAGTTCATGAAACATTTTATTTCAACCTTGACTCTGAAGTCACACCGATGGATTTGTGCAATGCCAAACAACAACCAAACGAGAGATTTGTATAGTTTTTACAATGATGGCAAGGAATCGCGAGTTGGTTCCCATGTTCAATCCCTTAAAAATGGATGGTTAATATCTCCATCCATAACCTTAACGATGAGTTATTGATTGAATAAAATGTAGAATTTTGTAAAACCCTATAGGCTATTTCGAGTCACATGCAATAGATAAAATAGCAAAACATAGACATGTGTTGTCACTAATTTGATAAAATTAATATTTATTAAATTTTAGGGTTTTTAATTAATAAATATTAATTTAATACTCATAGAAGTTGTTCGAAAAACTTGGAAGAACTTTTCTTTTTTATTAATTATTCGTAATTGCCGTGAGTAAGTGTCGGGGGCAATTTTTCTTCTGCTTCCAATCATGTAGACAATTTTAATTTTGCTTCTATCATCCGGAAATTGATGAGGAGATGGTTACAAGAGGTTGCAGAAGTAGAGGAAATTGGGAAGAAGGAGAAACAAAGAAATATTGTAGATATCCAAAGTCGAGAAGGAAAAGCTATTCTACAGGCACTACTCGACTTTCACACAAAACCCGACATGGGCATTAGCTAGAGCCAGAAACCTTGAGAGTTCCGTAGTAGTTGTCTCTCATTTCGATCACACAGAATCCATCTTTCTTCAATTTGTTTACTACAACTTATCTTTGCTTGAAGGCAATTTCATGCACACGCCTTGATCCAAGAATCCACTCCAAGAGTAGAATATGTTTAAAAAGGTGTATTCCATGTAGTGTGTTTTTTTTTTGTTGTTGATTTTGTGCAAGTAGGGAATAAAATCAAACAAATTTCCCATGCAGAACAATCTTTCCAAGGATAGTTAGTTTCACAACCATAGAAGGAGAAGTTGAAATACAAATCAACCAAGCTCAAATATTTTTTTCCATTCTCTCTCAAGGAAAATAAAAAATAAATCCATGCCACATTCAAAGGAAGAATGAAGTCTAAAAATAAGTTTACATATCCATGAAAAACTCGAGGAGAGGAGAAAGACCACAATGAAGGTGAAAATCAAATGACCACAAAAAGCAAAGCATAAATCCATTCTCTAAACCTGAAGAAAGGACAAGTCTTTTTTTTTTCCATGTATTTTTTGATCCACGCAACTTTTCTGTCAATGAAAAAAAAAAAAAAAAGGAAAAAAAGTCCATGTCCATGCATCTTTGAGAGAAGAAATCAAAATAGGTCTATTTTATACCCATGTCACATGCATAAAAAATTTGGAAACAACGCATGCATAAGTCTTCTGGGAACACATGCATAAATAAGTCTATTTTAAAACACAAACAAAAAAATCCATGCATGCATGCATAAGTGAAAAAAATCCAAACAACAAACCCACACATGCATAAAATTTTTTTTTTTATTTTATTATTTTTTTAAAGAAGAGAAAGAGAATAACAAGGATACTACACATGCTTAAGAAGAAGAAATTTGATCATTGTGCGCTAGGGAAGGAGAAACAAGATCATTCAAGCACACCCAAAAAAAATATCAAGCTTGTGTAGTTCACGCATTGCTGAAAATAACAAAAGTGATTTAAATTGTATTATTTTTTGGATGGTGATTTGAGCTTTGTCTCAATATTTTGTTTGTATGATCATTTTGAATTCGACACCACTAAATTTCTTTTTATTTATAAAAAATAAAATAATAAAAAAGAGTCGTATTATTCTTGTGAAAAAACGGTGGTCCGAGACTTAGACCCGACACCTTTCCAGTGTATTGTTTTCTTTTCGCTTTCCATTTTAAAAAATTCATAATGGGTGAACGTTCTAATAAGTCGGCACTAAAATATGCATATCAAGGATTAGTTCCAACATCATCCTTTAAATTCAACATATGATAATATTTTAGATACCGATATGGGTCACGTGGATATGGTTCAATTCTGTGACAGGTAAGATGGGAAGGGAGGACTATTTTTTTCAAAAAGGCTTTATCGTTGTGGCTTACCTCAAGCGAAAACATTTTCTAGTTGCCATACAATGCCCCAAATTTGTCCTAGCTTGTGCCGAACATTATGATCCTGAGCGTCGAGGAATTTTTAATGACAGAAATGAACCTTTCCTACTCAATTCTCCAGATCATATGGAAGATTTGTTAAGAGTGCCACTTCATGAAGAAAATGTTGACATCACGCAAGAATCGACACAACAATTCTGGGATGAAAATCCTTTGAGATGGTCAAAGATGGTTGATAAAAATTGGTTGGTCAAACCAAAAACTCACACTTCAAGAATTCCCAAAGAGTTGTTTTGGGTAGAGTTTCATGAAGAAATAGAGATATGATTACTCTCCTCAAGGGGTTTTTGGTCTTCCTTCCACTAGAAATTTTCATCCTTGGATGTATAAGTTCATTTGTATCATTCTTGATGCAAAGATGTTCATTGATTGGGAAAGTATCATTAGCAATACTCTCCATAAGCAATTGATTGAGGTAAGGATGACATGTCATTTTTACATGACCTCATATTTGATTTATGTTGTAGCAAGAAGGAGGATATTTTTAGGGCTAACAACTAGAGGTACAATGGGTCCTGACAAGAATAGTGTTTTTCACTTTTACCCACAGCTGGAGTTCAAGAATGGTTCTCACCATTTCCGAGGGTAAACGATGCTTTCCTATTCTATATAATCCGGTCACTAAGGAGAAACCCAGAGGAAATATTTTCAGAAGATGCCAAGGTGGTGATAAAACAATGGGGAACTTGGTTTATCCAGTTTCCCTCTTACTCCTATATACGAGTTGATGGATTTGTGGGAGCTCCTTACAAACTTCCTAAATATGTCAATGATAAAATAACATTGATGGAACTTTCACGTCAAATTTTCAAAATCCATTGCCTACTTGGTGGATAAACACAAAGGAGGCATTCATTTCCCAATTCAGATTGGGGAATACAAATGTCCAAATTCCCACAGTGCAGAACTTATGGAAAAAGAATTTTCTCTCATAACTATACATCCTTTCACAAGCAGGGCTCAATTCGATATTAAAGGATCCATGGAAAAATCCCTAGGAGCAAGATATAGCACAAGGCAAGGCAAACATAGAAGACTATTGGGTAGAATGTGCGATGACAGGAGGTAAGACAATGACAATTTTCTCATCTCACACTGGCTCAGATAGAAAATTACGGATTGAGGGATCCTCCCTTGACCCTTGTTGATAATGGGATTGATCTTATGGATCCTACCTATGATCAGATAGTTTTCACTCCACTCCTTGGTATTGATTGGAGTAGAGGAGATGAAACTTCTCTAGATGTCATGAATCAACCTGTGTTAAAAAGGACTATGATGTGGTATGAGAATCAGATAGCCAATCCTCTCCCATTTCAGGCACATATGTCAGAAATACAGAAACTTCCAATGAAAGGAGGATTTACACAGAAAAAGGTGGTGCAAAATTCTTCACACCACCCCCACCACATCATCACACACATCTCAGAGGAAAATTTGGTGGTTACCCAAACTTGTCTCTAATAAAGAAGTGGTGTCTCAAGGATCGGTAAAAGTGTGCATCTTTGGGAAGGAAAAGAATGTGTTTTGGTATTTCTACCCCAAACTCATCTATTCACATCACTGAGAGTTCCAATAGGCCTACCAAAGATCCAAATCATCAATGTCATACACCAGAGTCCAAGAAAATCCCAGTGGTACATATATCTAATTCTTCCAAACATCCAGGTGATAAGGGTATTCCACAAGAACATGAGGATAATCAAGAATGTGTTGCAGATGCTACTTCACCAAGGATTGAGGCCACAAAACAACTGCCTACTGGTTTTAGTCATGAGAAAGGAAAAGAGGATTTTTCTTCCAGTTCTCGACTTTTTTGTGTCAAATTAATGAATGAAACACCGACTTGGGTTGACTCTAAAATAAAAAGAGAAAGAGATTGGTCAAAGTGGCCAACATTGATTTGGAGTCTCTTTCTTCCCTCTCCAACAAAGTTGTGCCCAAAAATCCTAAGGTCTTCTCCAGAGTAGTGATTGATGATAATGAGATAAGTTTGCAAAAATTGTAGTTCCTACTACTTGAAAAGGATCATGGGGACATGACAATCACTGACTATGAAGTATCCAAGATAGCCCTTGAAAGACCACTTTTGAAAGTGATGTTGCTATGGCAAAAGGATTCAATGAATAGTGTGCTTAAAAGGTTGGAGAGATACAAATCTCAAATTTCCCAACTCAAGGAAGAAAAGAATCAATTGATTTCATATGTTCAACATTTGATCAACCCAATTGAGTCTTCTTTTCCTATTCCAGAGATGGTGGCTATCCTAGATCAAGAAATTCTCAATCAATCAAGGATGTGATCACTCTAGGGCACACTCTAAGGTCATGGGTTTCTGAGATAGAAAGTGGTGGGTTGAAAACAATTGTTGAGGTGATAAAAATATCTGAGAATATTTATGCCTACCTTGATCCAATGTTTCCATTCAAGGAGTGCCTCATTACAAAATTAATAACACTGGATCATATTTTTCCAAGTCTTCAGGATCTTTCTCGCATGGAATCTACATTCTTAGCCTCAGAGGGGATACTTGAGTTTGATCATCGCATGACACAAATTCTATGGTTAAATCATGCTAAGTCCAGGAAAATGATTCTAGAAGACTTGGTAATTTAGTTTGATAATTTGTGCAATGAAGCCTATACCACTCTCTTCCATTCAAGTCTTCATCAAAGAGATTCCTTGTACCTTCATCAATGAACACAACCAAAGGAATTCAATACAACATCTAGTGGAGCAGTTTACAAAATTGATACATGAAATGTATACTCCTGTTGATGTTTTTTCCACTTCTTCTATGGATCAATGTTTCAGAATCAAACATCTTTGCGAAGAGATCCAATCTAAAGTTTGTAGACCTGCATACCATACTAGGTAAGATTCTTGAAATGCAGGTACTTTGTGAGGCTAGTCTTCTCCCGAGTTGTTTTTTCCCAAGAAGAGAAGATGCACCAAACATTGCAAAAGCTCAAATATTTTGAATTGGCAAAGAATCAAGATCCTTGTTTTGCCAACAACATGGTAGGATGATTTCCTATATTTTCTCATGGGTGGGAGAGTCCATTTCTCATACGATTGAGATAGGCGGACCCCACCCAATGGATAAGGCACTAGTTTTTGTCGAATGTTTTGAAAGTGGTATTTTAAATGATGTTATTGTTGAATTCACTTTTGAGAAAACTTATGAGATTTCTATTTTTAGTTACTTTTAATAAAGTTGGTTGAAAAAGTCAAAGTCACTTAAGTGCCCTATTTAATGTGCATTTAAAATCCTAACTACTTTGTAACCAACTTTTGGGTTATAAAAGGATGTTAGGGGCTCATTTGTAAGGGGACTTTGAGAGAGGAGAAGAAAATACTTTTGTATGCAAGCTTTTTTGGAAAGAAAGAAACTTTGTGTTCTTTTGAGAAGACATTTTGGAGTTAATGAAATATGAACTTTGTGTCCCATTCATTATCTCTTATAACATTTGATGTTCTTATGTTCATTAGATGTTAGATGTTTAAATCTTGCATGCAAATATTGTCTTGATCTTATTGTCAACGCTATTAATATGTTGTTCTAGTTCATAGTGATCAAGCTCTGTTATTTACTTGCTCATGTGTGTTCCCTTTACTCATTCTCATTTAGCTAATGCAAACTCTGTTTTATTTGTGTTAGTTATTTATTGTTCTTCTCCATGCAATATTAGGCTCTTGCTTTTACCTAACTCTTGCATGTTCCTTCCATTCATTCCTTTCCATTCCTTTCCTTCATTCCATTCCATCTCCCTCATTCACTTTTCTTTCCATTGATGTTCCAAAACACCCCCACATACAATTTTGAATGTACAGATGTAAATACAGTTTTGGTTTTCAATAAAGGCAACCTCACCTTCATTGAGGAGGGACTTCATTCCCACATTGTTGCATGTCATTTGCATGCGTGCAAATCCATATGCTAACAATTTTTGGTGACTCTACTAGGGATTCAGAATCATTAACCAATGCTTGGTTAAATCTTTATGACTATCCCCTCTGCACAAGCTCCAGTTCTTCAACCAAACCTTGTGCCCGATAAATATTTTCAAGGAGACATTTCTTCCAACCTTCAACAATAGCTTGGGAAAACCATGAAAGCTTGCAGAAATTTGTGGTTGTTGATAGAGCCATTGATAGAGAAATCTACATTGAAGACCTTAGAAGAAGAGCACCCGCACTTGTGGCCAAAAGACCTCCTGACACGTGTTGATCATTGTTCACCGACACGCCCTCTTCCACCAAGGTAATAATTTGTATGACTATTATAGGTAACCCACCTATCTTGCAACCAAATCTTATTTTTGTAGATACTCAAGAAGACATATCATCATATTTGAGGCAAGCTATTTGGGAAAAGCACACGAGCAACTATCATTTTCATCTCACCACATCAGTACTAGATAATAAAGAAGATCAAGCTGCGAGAGTTTCTAGAGTTATTCAGGCACAAATAGCTCAAGAAAGAGAGTGAAGAGAAAAGGCTAGAGCTGATCAGAACATGCCAGTGATCCCTTCATAGTAAAGATTTCAAACTAGCAGGAAAGAGGTTTACACGAGGAGAAAAAGCTAAAGGTCGATCTGATCCCATTTTTTATTTTCAAGGAAATTTTGGTTTCAAGTTATCTCCTCCAAAGAAGAACACACCTCATAGATCTATAAGCCTTGCATCAAGTCCTGAAAGAGCAAGCAAGGAAGGAATCACTACAAGTCAAGCACTTGTTCTTGCTCACGTTGTTTTGCCTTCACATACCACCTTTCCCAAGATGGCAAGTTAACATACCATGGGGAAATGCCATAGGCCCATTGGCCTTACCATCTCGACATGAACTCCCATGAGGATCGAGGAAGATTCTTCCCAAGTTCTGATGGAGATGGGAAGACATCACCAGATGACCACATTTCTACCTTCTTTGCTACATGTGTATTTTTCAATGGAATATGAAGATGTTGCTATTCACCTCTTCATTGAAACATTGCATGATGTTGTCACAAATTGGTTTCATCATCTTCCAAATGGATGCATTACAAACTAGAATGATATGAAAACTAAGTTTGAAGATTGATTCAAGATGACAGAAAGATGAACATGCTCTTCTTTCCCAACTATCTTAGGTGAAGAAAGAGCCAACATAACCCATGAGGAATTTCATGGCTAAATTCAACAAAATGGTGAACAAAGTTCCTGCCAGATTCACCCAAACCTTGATGGAAAAAAATGTTTCTTTATTAATGCACAACAACTAGAAGTGTGCTATCAACTTTGAGAAGGGCTAGAGTGGCTACTTTGGAACTTTCTCAATCCTTGGCCATAGAAATTGAGGATGACTTAATCATGGCGGGAAAATTCAAGAAAACTTCCCTCAAGGGAAAGAGTCAAGAAACCCCAATGCTTCAGAGGCTATACTCACTAAGTTGGCTAATGATGTGCTAGCTTTGAAAAAGCAAGTTTCTCAAAGTAGTAAACCTGATCCTTACAAAGACATCCCAAGAAAGGCTACATTCCCAACAAATCCAAGATTGTAGGTGCTCAACGAGGCTTGCTATTGAAGCGCTCCCACAACTAACTCAAAGTGTGATGTCATTGAAGAAAGTGATGATGAAGTTGAGGTCATCAGGTTGATGAAGAAGAGCCTTAACTCTAGGAACATCTGAACCTGAAGTTGAAGATCCTGAAGGAGAAAGTAATAATCATTTCTTTGAGTACCATTTAGAAGAAGAAGATGAATATGAAGAAATTATAGAAGATATGAATAGTCAATCCTTCATTGTCTTCACACGCTCTCAAAAAAGGAGAAAAGTACCACTAAGGTGGAAGATAAAAAGAGCTCCAAGGAAGTTCCTAAAGAATCTAAGACTAAGGAAACTTCCAAAGAATCCAAGACAAATGAGACTCCTAAAGAGTCCAAGGTGACTGAGGTTTCCAAGGTCAAAACTATCTTAAAGAAAGGAGGGCCTTTGTCAAGTCAATCAGTTGATAAATCAGCTATAAAGAAAGTTTCTTCTTCCACATCAGTATCAACCAAGCCCAAAGAAAAGGTCAAAAGTGTGCCATCATCAAGTTTGAAAGAACTAGTATCTGAGACATCAAGTATGGTCATTTTGCCCAAATTTGATATTATTGATCATATCAATAAAACAAAGATTTCCATGTCACAAGGAGTACTTGAAGTCCAATAAGGATCAACTTGAGAAATTGGTCCAGTTTATCAAAGGTGAATCTACTATTCATTCCTCTAAAGGAATTCTGAAAACTCCCAAAGATGGGAAGACTCAAAATATTGTGGCAGCCACTACACCTTCAAATGAAAAGATTGAACCTTTCTTTGTGTCCTTTCTGATCAACGAATGCAAATTAAGTAATTGCATTATAGATTTTGGAGCCTCGATAATGTGATGCCTGCAAAGTAGCACATGCTCTTGGGTTGACTTGTACGAGAACATTTAGATCTTGTTACTCAATGGAGACAAGACAAGTTCCTCTGATTGGGTAGATTAAAGACGCTCAAATGGTTTTAGCCCAATTTCCTCATAAGTGAGTTAAGGTAACTATTCTAGTTGCTTGACATTCCTACTTCATATGGTATGTTGTTGAGTAGAAATTTTGTAGAGATCTGGGTGGTGAGATTCAAATGGATTGGTCTCATGCTATGATCCCTATCAATGGAGAAATGAAGAAGCTAATGCCAAAAACTCAAGCAAAATTCACGGTGACGAAAACCAATGATCCTCGTGCACAAGTCTTGTTTCAAAACTCAAGTATGGGTAATTATATGATGACTACAGAGGTTCATGCACCTGAGGTCACTTGCCAAGACCCTAATGAGATATGGAATCTTGAGTTTGATGGAAGTTGTTTCTCAATAGGTTCCGGCAGAGAGTGGTGCTCATATCTCCGAATGGTAAAATATTTCCTTTTTCTTACAAACTCCAATTTTCAAATACTAACAACACTTTGCAGAATACGAGGCATTAATCCTTGGCCTCCAAGTTACAGAAGAGAAAGGGATCAAAAATTTGAAAGTCTTTGGAGATGTGGAGTTGATTGTGAAACAAGTTAAAAATCAGTTCCAAGTAAAGAATGATCGTTTGAGACACTACAAAAATAAAGTGTGGGATGCGATAGAAGTCTTCAATGCTTTTTCCATAAAATCCATCCCTCGTGAAAAGAATGAAAAGCATATTCTCTCTAGTAGTCCCATCTTCATTAATGATCCTCATTCAAAGTTTGATCAAGACAAATACACCATTGAAATGGTTTTTAGGCCAAGTGTTCTTGACAATGCAGAAAATTGGCAAGTATTCAATGATGATCAAAAATTATTGCCTTCTTGGAAAAGAGATAATTTTGAACAATTGTACTTTGAAGGAAGTGATTCTGCATTTCATGAATCGATGACCTCACCCATTCAAGAAGGAGTTGAGAATGAAGATCCTGTGATGGCATCATTCAACTCAAAGGAAATAAAATTCCAAAAGGATTGGTTTCACTTGAAGAAATTTTTGATAAACATGACAAGTTTATCAAAGAGAAAGAGTAGGCAGGACCTGCAAATTTTGCTGACTATGAGCAAGTTAACATTGGTACCAAGGACAAACCTCACCTGGTCAACATTGGTAAGTGTTGCTCACCTGAGGAGCGCAAGAAATTTGTAAGCCTCCTTACCAAATATTCTGATGTCTTGGCTTACTCATATGAAGACTTGAAGTCTTTCCAACCTAGGGAAATGGAGCATGCCATACCCTTGAAACCTGGTGCATTCCATTCAGTAGAAAGAAAAGATAGTATAATCCCAAGATTGCAGGGACAATATTCCATGAGGTTCAAAAGATGTTAGATACATGGATAGTGTTTCCTATTCGACATTCAACTTGGATAGCTAATATTGTACCGGTTTGCAAGAAAAATGGAGAAATTAGGATTTACGTAGATTTCCAATCTTAATCAAGCTTCTTTAAAGATAATTATCCACTTGCTAGTCATGGACCATATTTCTGACAGTAAGAATAGATCGAAAATGCTATCCATGCTAGATGGTTTCTCTGGTTATAATCAGATTGAAGTGGCTAGAGAAGACCAACATAAAACCACGTTCACCACCCCCTGGGGTATGTTCACGTATAGAAGAATGCCTTTTGGTTTGATCAATGCCGGTGTAACTTTTCAAAGGGCTATGGATATGGCATTCACAGATTATAAAGACAAGATCATCGTGATATACCTAGATGACTTGACAGTGTTCTCAAAGAAATGAGAAGATCACCTAAGAGATTTAGAGAAAATATTGCAAAGGTGCAGACTTCATAAGATCTCTTTGAATCCAAAAAAGTCCATGTTCGGAGTTATGGAAGGGAAACTCCTAGGTCATATTGTTTCTAAGGAAGGAACTAAGATCGATCTTGAGCGCGTTCAAGCTATCAAGAATCTTTCCTTACCTACAAGTAAGCCTAGAGTCCACTCATTCTTTGGGAAGGTGAACTTTTTGAGAAGGTTCATGCCATATTTTTCCAAGCTGACTAAAGAAATCGCTGATATGATGAAAGGAAAATAATCCTTCAAATGGTCGAAGGAAGGTAGAGAAGAATTTGAACAAATCAAGGGTGCTATTGTAAAAGCTCCTACATTGGTGTGTCCCGATTTTAAAAAGGATTTCATAATCTATTGCTATGCTTCACTGCACACGATCTCTACCATCCTAACTCAACACAATCAAGAGGGAATCAAATCTCCTATTGCATTCATGAGTTCTGGATTCAAGAAACATGAACTCAATTACACTCCCCTTGAGAGGCATGTGTACGCGGTGGTGAGAGCCTTGAAACATTTCAGGTACTATGTGTTGAATTCACATACCAAAGTCTTAGTTCCAGACACCGTAGTTAAATCGATGCTAACACAACAAGAACTAGGATCTAAAAGAGGTAATTGGGTCTCCAAGATTCAAGAGTATGATTTGGATATCAAGCCTACCAAGTTAGTTCGTGGAAGAGGACTCTGCCAACTCATCACAGAGAATGAACCACAAGATGACTCTAAAGAAGAACTAGTTGAAGAAGGTTTACCACTGGTAGTTTTATCAATACCACAGATGAATGGTATTCTGATATAGCCTACTTTCTCACATATGGTGAATGTCTTGAGAATCTGACAGCTAAGGAAAAGAGAGCTATCAAATTAAGAGCTTCGGTACATCATTTGGGACAACACTTTGTTCAAGAAAGGAATTGATGACATGTTCCTTAGATGTGTCGATAAGGAACAACAACCTAGGTTACTTGAAGCCTTTCATAATCATGCTTGTGGTGGTCATTTCTCTGGCCCAGTAACAACTCATAAAATTTTGTGAGCACATTATTACTAGCCCACTATGTTTTCTCGATGCTCAGAAATGGGTAACAAAATGCGAAGCTTGTCAGCAATTTGTTGGAAGACCTAAATTGGCAGCTTTGCCTTTGAAGCCAATTGTCATTGAAGAACCCTTTCAACAATGGGGTTTAGATTTCATCGAAGTTCTGAATCCTAATTCTAGTGCTAGTCATACTCACGTGCTCACTGCAACTGACTACTTTACAAAGTGGGTAGAAGCTATACCGTGAAACAAACATCTACTGCAGTAATCTATGACTTCATCAAAGAGAATATATTGATTCGTTATGGAATTCCACAAAAGATCATGATAGAAAATGCCACCAATTTCTCTTCTATAGAGATGATAGGTTTTTGTTATGGGTATGGGATATCTTTATCTCATTCATCAGATTACTACCCTTAGGGAAATGGTCGGAAAAATCTAGTAATAAAAACATCATTACTATTGTGCACAAGTTAGTCGAAGAAAATCAAAGAACTTGGCATAAAAATTTATATGATGCATTGTGGGTTGACCACATAACTCCCAAAAGAGAAATCGGGATGTCTCCATTCCAACTCTTGTATGGAACTGATGCTCAAATTCCCATCACATTGGAGTTTCTAGCATTACGATTGGCTCAAGTAGTTGGAATGGAAATTGACAAGGACCATTTTGGCAAAGGATTTTGGATGTGTTTGATAATACTCAAATTCCTCTGAAATCTATATTTTTATCTTTTAAGATGGTCAATGATATCAAAAGATCTAGAGGTGGATGGGGAATAATCACTAGGAAACTTAGGCTTATCAGGTTTTGAGGCGAGAAAAGAAGTTTTAGAAGTAGGAGTAGAAGAAACAAAACTCACCTTTTGCGTGGATATAGTGGGAATAGGAGATCCTCTTTTTGCAATCACCGGAATAGTCGTGGATGCTCCTTGGACCTCTTAGTGGGCTGCATCACTTTTTCTTTCTTATTTATCTGCTCCTGAGTCATAACAAAGATACAAATCACTATTCATCTCTGTCACTACATCATAATCATTTTCTTCATTAATGCCTTAAGTAGTAAGAAAAAAATTAACTTGAGATCCATCAAGTTCTTCCAGTTCTTCATCAGCCTCTTCTTCAGGTTCTTCAAAATCTTCATTAACTTCTTCGTCATTAGGTTCTTCAACCTCACAAGTTACATTAACAGGGACCTTGATGGGTGGTCCTTCAATTGCCAATCTTGTCTGAGAAGAAGGCAAACAGTTTCTAGGTTGAAAATTCCTCCTTGGAACGTCTTGATAAGGAGCATGCTAAGCCAATTGTTTCTTGATGGCAATGAGGTCATTAGCAAGCTTCATACTAATTGATCTACATTAGCTCCAGGGGTAGAGGAAGAGGAGGAAGAAGCTTTAGATTTGGAAGGATCTCTTTTCAATTTACTAGACATGATCAGGTCATCTTCAACACTGACGGCTAATCTCTGATCAACATCCAAAGTTGCAATATTTTCTCTTCTCGCATAACTTACTTCAGTAAATTGAGCGTTTAGGAAGAAACATTTTGAATTTGATCCATACTGGGTGTCTTGTGGGATCTTATTAATTAGCTTATTGAACTTGGCCACAAATTATCTCATGGGATCTTGTGGTTCTTTCTTAATTTGAGAAATATGGGCTAGTAAAGCATGCACATCTTCAGCAGGTTTGAAATGATTTTCAAATCTAGTTCTCATGGTAGTCTAATTGGTGATGGCCCCAGCAGGGAGATGATAAAACCAATCACGCATTGTCCTGTAAAGTCTCCACAAAAATCCTCATAGAGACATCCTCATGTTCAACTCCAAGGACTCCACATGCAACTATGAAGGCTGCAATGTGTTCATCAAGATGTACCTTGCCATCCCCTCTGAACTTGGGAAAGTTCTTTCTGTTACCCCTAGGTAACTCATGCAAGGGTAGGAGGAAGGGCAAGAGGCCCAACTCGTTGGCCCCAAGGTAATGGAACTACCATCCTTGGAAAAATTTCTTGAAGTGGAACTGAAACACCAGCAAGAACCAAAGCATGAAGATTAGGGTTGGGTTGCTCTTGAGGGACACCACTCCCAGAAGCTCTGTCCTCAATAGGTGGTGTGCTTGCAGAACGAGTCCTTCTATCTCTCCTTGTTGAAGGAAGGGGAAAGCCTTGCTGCTCTAGGAGTTGAAACTATGAATCTTCAATTCTAAGAGCCCTTCTACCACGGGTAAACCTTAGAGTCGCCAGATCATAGAAAATGATCAATAAATTGTTCTTTAAAGACTGGAATCCATTAAAATGAATCCCCAGTAGAGTCACCAAAAAACTGTTGGTTGTCAAAATAGGACTTTAATGAAAGCAACAGTCAGGGGACGAAATTCCCTCCTCTTTGATGGGAGAGGTGCCCTTATTGAAAGCAAAAACTATTCACAAATGTACAACTTTCAATTTCAATGAGGAAATCTGATATCATGAAAGTGTTTTAAACTCCAAGATAGATTATCAATACAAAAGAACAAAAGAACTAAGGAAGGGGAAAGGTAGAATAACACTCTTCAGAAGTATAGATAGTAAAATAGTTCCCTATAAATGCTGAAATAAGATAATATAGAACATAATCATTTGTATTAAAGCCATTAGATGTTATTTCATAGACATAAAGTTCCAGAGATGACATCTGCAAGAATACAAAGCTTCTTGATGCAAAATAGATTAATGATTCAATAATCTTTGACAGATAAGAAAGAATGAATAGACACAAATAGAAGTAGAAAGGGAAATCTTCTTGTATTGATAGATTTTGACTCTTTTACACTTTTCAAAAATAATCAGAGTTCTATCCCCTTGAAATGGTGAGGAGAGCTCATTATATAACTTACAAATTGGTTACATTTGGTAACCGTTTCTTCTAACTAAAAGATTAATTAAGGAAATGCACAATACAACGTCCTTAATTAATTACAAGGAGATTAACACTAAAAATAGAAGAAGAGAAAGAAAATATTGAAGAAGAGACATCCGATTATAGCTGAGGAGGGCCCACTAATTTGAGAATCTGATGTCTGAATCTTTTCAATGCTTTTGCTATTTCCATGCCTCTTGGAATTGTGGTGTTGGCGGTAGCATGAGTCCACGTTCCTAGACATTTCTCCATATCTTTATCAAACTCAGTATGTTCCAGATATTCTTTATTAGCTTCGGAAATAGCTGAATGGAGGAAAAAATGTCTTCCATCTTCTCTTTAGTAAATGACTCTTCTTTAAACAAATCATCCTTGAAAAAAGTTTTGAACTGAGCCTTGATTTCCTGAAGAGAGAAGGGAACACCTGTAGTTTCATCTTGAAGATGGCAGTGAATATATTTGAAGGCTGATGAGACACAAGTTTTAAAAGATTCTCCTTTTTGCCACACATTCCTCAATTCTCCTAGTGCTTCTTCCAGAACCTTTATCTTCCACTCAACGCTGAAAATCCATGTCTTTGATAAGTTATTCTTGGCATCATCAAATACATTGTTGACCAACAAGATCTTCTCATCAACTTGGCCCATTAAGTGAACATATATAATACAACTACTCCAGACCTTCAACTCTTTATCCATAGCTTTGATTGAGGAAGAGAGTTTCTGCTACAAATTAATCACTTTTTCATTGGTTTTGAAGGCTTCCACAATGAATTTCAAACCTGCTATAGTCATATCATCCACCATAGCTTCCACAGCCTTCCCATAAGTTGAATACTTGTATATATCTTTGATGCTCTAAACTTCATTACGGATAAGAATCATGGGGTGGGAGAGTATCCGGTGAAGCTTGGATCCAAATATTTATCCTTGGCTAACAATGATCTAATAAAGTTGGAAAGAACTTGATTCTGTTCTTCCAACTACTCTATGGTCTGTTTGCCTTTCTCAACCCGTTCAATAACCTTAGTTATTGTTTCCTAAAGGTTATGAACTTCACTCTCAGGAGTGGATTCTCCCATTGGGATCTTGGAAAGCTCTAAATTAAAGACCAAAATATCCTTCTCTACTTTATCAACCTTGGGCTTTGTAACCTCCAGGAACTATTGGCCCTAAGCATTAATTACCAATCTTGAAGTAATATTTTCTCTCTTTGCTGGAGGAGGAGGAGCAGTACCAAGTAGAGCTACTACAACATCAAAATCTAGCCCTATTAAATGAGAAGAAGCCTTCCTCTTCTTGTTGTCAACCAAGGGCTGTACCCAAGAAAAGGTAGAAGAAGAGGAGGAAGGGACAAGAGGCCCAAGAGCAAGTGAACTCATGGCACTCAAAGTATTAACCATTGTTTCCTCCAGTAGAGAAGTACTTGGAACCTCAGGAACTTCCTTTGCAGAGGAGTCTGTTATACTAGGAGGTTCAGTACTTGGAACCTCCCTTTCTTCTTCAACAGTGATTTCAGGAGCTTCATAGAATCTGGCATTTCATCACCATCACTTTCACTAAGAACAATAATGTTCTCTGGCCCTGAAGGTAATTTTGACCACTCCAGAAGAGTTTCTTCCTCAATTGGTTCTTTCTTAACCTCTTTAATCTTCTTTTGATACACTTGAGTGGAAGAAGAAGGAGTAGATGATTTAGGCTCTTTTATGGAGGAAGAGGGAGGGGTTTTCTTAGGTACCTCAGTACTTTGGGTGTATGTACTTCCTTCCTAGGTGTGGAAGTTTCTCTTGAAGAAGATCTGCCCTGGCTCCTCCTGAATTCACAAACTTTCCTGTCAAACAAAACTTTAGTTCTGATGAGGACGGGGAAATTATCTCACTCAAATCATCTTTCTCCTTTACATACCAATCCAGGGTTTCTAGAGGTGTGTGCTTGATGGATCTTTCATACTCAAAGGATTGCAAGCCCTCATCATCGTCCTTAAGCCCTTTAGGAACTTGGTAGAGATTGAGATCTATAATTTGTTGCAGAGAGAGTCTGCCATAATGCCTCCTTCTGGCTTCAAAATCATTAGCACAATCAGCCCAGTAATCCTCAGTGTCTGGTTTATGATGATAAGTTATTCTGAGGTTCTGATCAATAAACTTCTTTAGATCAAAACAAGTCCTGGGTCTGAAGAAATGGACAGTGAGAGGAGAAATAGCCCTTTCTATGTTTTGGGCATCCAGAGCCATTTTGCATGTATAATTTCCTAAGGAGATAGGGAAATGAAGACCAGTGATCTTCTTGTCTCTACAGGTTCTATGTAGTTTATCAAGCTGCCTGCACACTTCAACCAGAGCCATTTTATCATTGCAAAACATGGGGAGCTTGAGGGGTGTACTTTCAAAGAAAGCCAACTTGATGTATGAGAACCTTCTGAATTGGATGAAGAAAGCCCCGTACTTGGCTATCAAAGTCATAGCTTCATCAAAAAATCTCCTAGCAGTGTCACCTCCAAGAGTCTTACAATATACATGGTGAAAGCATCATTGACCCTTCTGAAATTGTGATTGCTTTGGCCTCGAGGGTAAACTAAGGGAAGTATGTGTAGATAGGCTCATCCTTCTTTCCCTCCATGTAGGTGAAACCAAACCACTCCCGGGACGCAGCTAGGGTATACATGAGATAAGAAGTCATATAAAACTTCTTATTTTATCTGAACATTTGACAATTGCTCACTCGAGTTCATACGAGATAATTTCGGCCCGATCTATGTTCTACTTGCCCTCGCAGATGATGTTTATAAAGGGGCACATCCAAAAATGAAATTCGTTGGTGGAGGGAATTCCCATAATCGAGCGAGCAAGATGATGTAATCTAACACTATCCCCAATATTTGGTATAAAGGTCTCAAGAGGTGACAAGTGCTCCTGCCCTTGAAACTTGATCTTCATTTTTGCAATGCACAGAGGGATAACCTTCCAAGAACAAATTCATGATGAAAATGCAAAGGGATACAGGGAAATGAACAAATGACTCAATTGCTAGGAGCGAGCGAGAAAAAGCAAGCGAGCAATGTGACAAATGCATAGGTGGTAGTCCCTTTAAATAACTGTTTAGGAGAGAGAAGATCATAAATGAGCATTAAATACACCTTGCATCGACTCAAAAAGGTGAGACGTGGGAGAAGTGGAAAAAACTAGCTTGGACGGTCCATGGGACATTGGGACATATGGGATGTGAAGACACAATTCGGCCGATGCGGGAAAAGCGGGCCAAATGAGCACGGGTGGTCCAGGGACGAGAAAAACACAAGGGATGCAAAGACGTGATTAGGCCAATATGACCGACGTGGGGAATCGGTGAACATAAAGCATAGATGCATTTGGGATAGATGGGCTAAGAAAGCGTGAAGAACCCGATGTGGCCGACATAGGTGATCGGGGAAAGGAAATCCGGATGAAATTGGGACAAATGGGCCGGAAAAGCACACGAAGCCAGCAGACAAGAATTTGTGGGAAAATCAGCCGATCGGTGAACAAAAGGTCTGCCAGAACTTGGGACATATGGGACAAGAAAACCTGATTCGGCTGATGCGGGTAATTTGGGAAATCGGGGAAAAGGAAGCCTAGAGGAACTTTGGGACATGAGGGACAAAAATGTCTGACAAACCCACAAGTTACTTAAAATGACCCCAAGAAATGGCATTTTCACTATCTTTTCAAATTTCCTCTTCACTGAAACATTACTGAAGGGTGCCAACTCAAAATTTTCAAATTTTTCAACTTTCAAAAGAGGGGAATTTTGAGGGGACAACGGTCTATTGCCGTGTCCATAAAGTTCTTGTCCCCAACCACATTTAATTATTTGTCACTAATTTTGACTTCACAAAATCAATATGCGTAATTTTAAAAAACACACACACACACACACACACACACACACACACACACACACACACACACACACACACACACACACACACACACACACACACACACATATAAATTCAAAGTTTTCTTTCACGTAATTTTTATCCTTCATCGCAATCATCTTATTCTCACGGTCATTTTGGATTTCGTTTCATCCATTTTGAATGAGCCCTTCTCTCGATACGACACAAACTGTCTTTTAATTATTTAATTAATATTTATCCTGTTATTTAATAAAATTAATATTTATTAAATTTTAGGTTTTTAATTAATAAATATTAATTTAATACTCATAGAAGTTGTTTGACAAACTTGGAAGAACTTTTCTTTTTTATTAATTGTCGTAACTATCGTGAGCAAGTGTCGGGCGATTTTCTTCTGCTTCCAATTGCCGTAGAAAATTTTAATTTTGCTTCTATCATCCGGGAATTGATGAGGAGATAGTTACAAGAGGTTGCAGAAGTAGAGGAAATTGGGAAAAAGGAGAAACAAATAAATATTGCAAATATCCAAAGCCAGAAGAAGGAAAATCTATTCTACAGGCACTACCTGACTTTCACACGGAAACTTGGCATGGGCATTAGCTAGAGCTAGAAAACCTTGAGAGTTCTAGGTAGTTGTCTCTATTTATGAATTACACAAGAAGCCATCTTTCTTCATTTGCTACAGCTTCTCTTTGCTTTGTGCCACACGCCTTGATCCAAGAAGCCACACCAAGAGTAGAATTTGTTTGTAACCCATGTATGCAACTGGTAGTATCTGTGTTTATTGTTTGTTGTTTTTTTGTGCAAAGATGAATAAAATCAAAACAAAGTTTCCATGCAGGCCCAAGGATAGTGTGCACACAACCATAGAAGGGAGAAGTTGAAAGAAAAATCAGTCCAGGAAAAGATCCATGCCATGCTTGGAAGGAGGAAATAAATCTGTTTGCACATTCAAAGGAATACTAAATTCTATTTAGAGATCCACGAAAAACCTGAGGAGAGGAGAATGAGCACACATTTGGTGAAAATCAAATGACCACAAACCATCTTCAAAGCATAACCATGTAAAACCTACAGAAAGGACAAGTCTTTTTCCCACGCATCTGTTTTGGAGATCCACGCAACTTGCAAAGAAAAACAGAACAAAAATTAGGAAGTCCATGCCATGCTGGAGAATAAAATCAAAACAGGTCTGTTTTATGCCCACACATGCATAAGAAACAAGCCTTTTTTGCCCACGCATGCATAAATTTCTGCCCACGCATGCATAAATAAGCAAAAATCCAAACAAACAAGAACCCACGCATGCATAAATTTTTTTATTTTATTTTATTATTCTTTTTTAAGAAGAGAAGAGAATAACAAGGATACTACGCATGCTTAAGAAGAAGAAATTTGATCATTGCACCAGGGAAGGAGAAACAAGATCATTCGCTGCCCAAGAAAAATATCAGGCTCGTGTAGTTCACGCATTGCCGAAAATAACAAAAGTGATTTAAATTGTATTATTTTTCGGATGGCGATTTGAGCTTTGTCTCAATATTTTTGTATGGTCATTTTGAATTCGGCATTCACTAAATCTCTTTTTATTTAAAATAATAATAATAATAATAGAAAGAGTCGTATTATTCTTGTGAAAACGGTGGTCTAGAGACTTAGACCCGACACCTTTCTAGTGTTTTGGTTTTATTTTCGCTCCCCATTTAAAAAAAAATCATAATGGGTGAACATTCTAATAAGTCGGCACTAAAATATGCATATCAAGGATTAGTTCCAGCATCATCCTTAAATTCAACATATGATAATATTTTGGATACTGATATGGGTCACGTAGATATGGTTAGATTCTATGACAGGGTAAGACGGGAAGGGAGGACTGTTTTCTCAAAAAGGCTTTATCGTTGCAGCTTACCCCAAGCGAAAACATTTCCCGTTGCCATATAATGCCCCAAATTTGTCCTAGCTTGTGTTGAACATGATGATCCTGAGCATCAGGGAATTTTTTAATGATAGATATTAACCTTTCCTCCTCAATTCTCCAGATCACATGGAAGATTTGTTAAGAATACCACTTCATGAAGAAAATGATGACATCACGCAAGAATCAACACAATAGTTACGGGATGAAAATCCTTTGAGAAGGTCGAAGATGGTTAGTAAAAACTAGTTGGTCAAACCAAAAACTCACACTTAAAATAATTCCCAAAGAGTTGTTTTGGGTAGAGTTTCATGAAGAAATAGGAGATATGATTACTCTCCTCGGTAGGATTTTTGGTCTTCCTTCCGCCGTAAATTTTCATCGTTAGATGTACAAGCTCATTTGTATCATTCTTGATGCGTAAAGATGTTCATTGATTGGGCAATTATCATTAACAATACTCTCCATAAGCAATTGATTGAGGTAAGGATGACAAGTCATTTTTACATGACCTCATATTTGATTTATGTTGTAGCAAGGAGGATATTTTCAGGGCTAACAACTAGAGGTACAATGGGTCCTGAAAGAATAGTGTTTTTAACTTTTACCCATAGCTGGAGTTCAAGAATAGTTCTCACCATTTTCGAGGGTAAATGATGCTTTCCTATTTTATATAATCTGGTCACTAAGGAGAAACCCATAGGAAAGATTTTCAGAAGATGCCAAGGAAGTGATAAAACAATGGGGAACTTGGTTTATCCAGTTTCCCTCTTACTCCTATATATGAGTTGATGGATTTGTGGGAGCTCCTTACAGACTTCCTAAATATGTTAGTGATAAAATAAAATTGATGGAACTTTCACATCAGATTTTCAAAATCCATTGCCTACTGGTGGATAAACGCAAAGGAGGCATTCGTTTCCCAATTCAGATTGGGGAATACAAATGTCCAAATTCCCATAGTGTAGAACTTATGGAAAAATAATTTTCTCTCATAACTATACATCCTTTCACAAGCAGGGCTCAATTCGATATTAAAGGATCCATGGAAAAATCCCTAGGAGAAAGATATAGGCACAAGGAAAACATAGAAGACTATTGGGTAGAATGTGGATGACAGGGAGGTAAGACGACGACAATTTTCTCATCTCACACTGGCTCAAATAGAAAATTACAGATTGAGGGATCCTCCCTTGACCCTTACTTGATAATGGGATTGATCTTATGGATCATACCTATGATCAAATAGTTTTCACTCCACTCCCTGGTATTGATTAGAGTAGAGGAGATGAAACTTCTCTAGATGTCATGAATCAACCTGTGTTAAAAGGACTATGATGTGGTATGAGAATCAGATAGCCAATCCTCTCCCATTTTAGGCACATATGTCAGAAATATAGAGTTTTCCAATGAAAGGAGGATTTACACAAAAAAGGTGGTGCAAACTTCTTCACACCAGTCCCCACCGACATCATCACACACATCTCAGAGGAAAAGTCGGTGGTTACCCAAACCTGTCTCTAATAAAGAAGCGATGTCTCAAGGATCGGTAAAAAGTGTGCATCTTCGGGAAGGAAAAGAACGTGTTTCGGTATTTCTACCCCAAACTCATCTATTCACATCACTGAGAGTTCCAATAGGCCTACCAAAGATCCAAATCATCAATGTCATACACCAGAGTCCAAGAAAATCCCAGTGGTATAGATATCTAATTCTTCCAAATATCTAGGTGGTAAGGGTATTCCACAAGAACATGAGGATAATCAAGAATGTGTTACAAATGCTACTTTGCCAAGGATTGAGGCCATAGAACAACTGCCTACTGGTTTTAATCATGAGAAAAGCAAAGAGAATTTTTCTTCTAGTTCTTGACTTTTTTGAGTCGAATTAATGAATGAAAACACCGACCTGGGTTGACTCTGAAATAAAAAAGAAAGAGATTGGTTAAAGTGGCCAACATTGATTTGGAATCTCTTTCTTCCCTCTCTAAAAAGTTGTGCCCAAAAATCATAAGGTCTTCTCCAAAGTAGTGATTGATGATAGCGGAGATAAGTTTGCAGAAATTGTAGTTCCTACTACTGAAAAGGATCATGGGGACATGAAAATCACTTACTATGAAGTATCCAAGATATCCCTTGGAAAGACCACTTTTAAAAGTGATGTTTCTATGGTAAAGGATTCAATGAATAATGTGCTTAAAAGGTTGGAAAGATACAAATCTCAAATTTCCCAACTCAAGGAAGAAAAGAATCGGTTGATTTTATATGTTCAACATTTGATCAGCCCAATTGAGTCTTCTTTTCCTCTTCAAGAGATGGTGCCTATCTTGGATAAAGAAATTATCAATCAATCAAAGGATGTGATCTATCTAGGGCACACTCTAAGGTCATGGGTTTCTAGATAGAAAGTGGTGGGTTGAAAACATTTCTTGAGGTGATAAAAATATCTCGAGAATATTTATGCCTACCTTGATCCAATGTTTCCATTCAAGGAGTGCCTCATTACAGAATTAATCACAATGGATCAGATTTTTCCAAGTCTATAGGAGCTTGCTCACATGGAATCTACATTCTTAGCCTTAGAGGGAATATTTGAGTTTGATTATCGCATGACACGATTTCTATGGTTAAATCATGCTAAGTCCAGAAAATGATTCTAGAAGATTTAATAATTTAGTTTGATAATTTGTGCAATGAAGCCTATACCTCTCTCTCTTCTATTCAAGTCTTCATCGAAGAGATTCCTTGTACCTTCGTCAATGAACACAGCCAAAGGAATTCAATACAACATCTGGTGGAGTAGTTTACTAAATTGATACATGGAATGTATACTCATGTTGATGTTTTTTCCACTTCTTCTATAGATCAATGTTTCAGGATCAAACACCTTTGTGAAGAGATCCAATCTAAAGTTGTAGACATGCATACCATACTAGGTAAGATTCTTGAAATGCAGTACTTTGTGAGGCTGGTCTTCTCCCAAGTTGTTTTCCGAGAGGAGGAAAAGATGCACCAGACATTGCAAAAGCTCAAATATTTTGAATTGGCAAAGAATCAAGATCCTTGTTTTGCCAACAACATGGTAGAATGATTTCCTATATTTTCTCATGGTTGGGAGAGTCCATTTCTCATACGATTGAGATAGGTAGACCCCACTCCAATGGATAAGGCACTGATGTTTTGTCGAATGTTTTGAAAGTAGTACTTTGAATGATATTATTGTTTAACTTACTTTTGAGAAAAATTAAGACATTTCTATTTTTAGGTTGCTTTTAATAAAGTTAGTTAAGAAATTCAAAGTCATTGAAGTTCCCTATTTAATGTGCATTTAAAAATCTAACTACTTTGTAACCAACTTTTGGGTTATAAAAGGATGTTAGGGGATCATTTATAAGGGGAATTTGAGAGAGGAGAAGAAAATATTTTTGTATGCAAGCTTATTTCGGAGAAAGAAACTTTGTGTTCTTTTGAGAAGACATTTTGGAGTTAATGAAATATGAACTTTGTGCCCCATTCATTATCTCTTTTAGCATTTGATGTTCTTATGTTCATTAGATGTTAGTGTTTTAAATATTGCATGCGAATATTGTCTTGGATCTTATTGTCAACGCTATTAATATGTTGTTCTAGTTCACAATGATCAAGCTCTGCTATTTACTTGCTCATGTGTGTTCCTTTTACTCATTCTTGTTTAGCTAACTCAAACTCCATTTTATTTGTGTTGGTTATTTATCATTCTTCTTCATGTAATATTAGGCTTTGCTTTTACCTAAATCTTGCATGTTCCTTCCATTCATTCTTTTCCATTCCTTTCCTTCATTCCATTCCATCTCCCTCATTCACTTTTCTTTCTATTGATGTTCCAAAACACCCCCACATACAATTTTGAATGTATAGATGTAAATACAATTTTTAGTTTTCAATAAAGGTAGCCTCACCTTCATTGAGGAGGGACTTCATTCCCATACTATTGCATGTCATTTGCATGTCTGCAAATCCATATTCTAACAATAAGACACAATAAATAAGTGATAATAAATTAAAAACCGAAGAGTAAGAATGAGGAAAGAAAACTTAGATGATTCCCAATAAACCCCAAAGTGTACAAAACTGAAAAGCGATGAAACAAGAGTACAAAATGTCGTCACCATGCTCAAAAAATTGTGTGATTACCAAAATAGGTTGGACCAAGGCATCTGGGATGGTACTGGGGTGCCTAGGAGCCAAAGATCCTATTTGTGTGCCTCTGACTAGTCAAATTCTCATAAATTAGTTTTCGCAGTGTACTAAAGAGTGTTCTTAGTCTTCATTGTTGATCACCATGTTTTACACTATGCCTATAAAATCTCCCTGTAATATGGAAAAAATATACCTCGTGCATAACCCCAAAACACATAAAATCCTTAAAAATAAAAAAGATGCAATGGGGATTCGACTAACCCTAGCGATCACTTGGTAGAGTGAACTTACAATATGGGATTTGCACTACATTTCAGACTCCATGTAATTCTTGTGTGTGTGTGAAAGAATCGTTCCCTAGGAGGCTCTTTTGCAAGATGCACTTGATAACAAGAAATAGCTAGATGTAGCAATGTAAATAGATGTGTGTATGGAAAAATGAACTTCCCCTCTATGAAGTGTATGAAAAAATTGTAGTCCCTTGTCCCTCAGTGAAGCTAGATGGATTCTTTGACACTCTTAGTAATTCCTTTTGGATGTAACCTTAGGTGATGATAATAGATGCTTAGAGCTTGGTCCTTTAATTTGATCACATAGCATTGTATTTATATGATTCCCTTATTTGAATTTTGTAATTAACCACTAAAAGGCCGACCCATAAGAAATCAAGATGCCCTACGGTAGAAGAGGACTAAAAGACGCGAGTAAGATATAAAGAGGTTGGGGTTCCTAGAGGGGACGAGGTCACCTAGGAGCCAAGGCGTCTGGCTTTGTGCTGGTGTCTAGACTCAAATAAATTGAAGTGACGAAAGGTCGACTATCCAAAGGTGGGGTGTGTAAGACCAAGAAGGAAACCAGAAAGAAAGCAAAGAGGCCAAAAACAATATTCAATTAGTAATTTTCTCACTTAAGAATCATATGAATGTAAGTAGTGATTAGGACCTAAAAATTTACCCAAGTGTGTGATTTAGTGTATACGTTCTCCCCCCACTTTATTTTTTGAGTGAATGCTCAATAACATAAGGTACATAAGATATGCATACCTGATAACCATGTAGATCAATGATGAAAGTGTGTCAAGGAGACAGAAAAATGTGAATTGATAACAAATGAAGTGTAGAAGCTAAGGAAGAGAAAGTGGCCCTACAGGTGAAGCATATGCAATGTGTTGTGTTGTACATGTTGTCATTTTCATGCTCGATGTGTTTGATGATGTGATTGCTTCTTCCCATAAGGAAAGACCTACAAAGAGAAGAGAAAAAGAGTAGTCAAATATGTGTATATGTAAAATTCGATCCAAGTATGTAAAAAGTGTGTAAAAATGTGAAAAAGTAGTAAAAAGGAACATGTGCACCTGATCCGTGATGAGTGAAAAAGATAGAAAGTGTCATGATCTGCTATAGAAGGGAAAGTTTTTGGCCGATATCACACTAAGAGTAGCTTTTTGGGGTAATCTCATGCCATGACAGAAGAAGTGTTGGGGAGAAAGGTTTAGTGTTATTCTCCATCCCTAACTGCTTCCCAAAATTTATACACCACTATAGATGGTGTGATCTTGATTTGTTCTAGTTTAATCCAACACAAATAGAAAAAAGGAGATAACATGCATGTTGATTATTGGAGGATTGTGCATATTCTGTGAAAACCAATGTGTAAATTGTGTCAATATTAAAAACCACTATAATCGTCCCCTTGTCATAGGAATCTAGGAAAGGTCAAGAGTGCCCAAGTGCTCATGTATGTATCTTGTATGCACCGGTGTTTGTGTTGTGATGAGGAACCAAGTCGGATCTTGGGTCATTTCTATGATTCGAATACTTGTGTTGTTCTTATCTTGTGCAGTCTAAACTATGACTATGTGTTGTTGTATGGGGTGACCGAATCACCCACAATATGCCCCCTCGTTTGGGGTGTATGCGACGTCACTAGGAGAATGTGACCCAAAGGAGAGGACTGGACGATGATCTAAAACTGATACACTATAGGGGAGGAACAATTCTTAGTAGAAACTAAGTCACATACAAACAAAATATCTAGAAAATATGTGTTAATTTAAATAAGAAAAATACGCATATAGAATATAGTATGTAATCTAATAAGCAAGAAGACAATGTAGACCAAAAAAATGGGTTGCAAACATGAGACATCACTCACAATGTCATAAGAAAATCAGGTCCAAAGTGGCCAAAAGCATACATGCAATGAACAAGAAAGACATAGGGAAAATCCCTCAAATAATGGCTTTCAATGGAAAACAACGGTAAGTAAAGATTAGCAGACAACCATGGTGGCAAGTAGTTCCTATAAGAAAATTATGCACATGAATCACTCATTAGTATGTTAGAAAGATAAAAGTATGTCAAGACGTGTATATATTGATAGAGTAGTGTGTTAGGAAGAATACAAAGTAGTACAAAATAAAATAACAACACACCTGTAGTGTGTACAACAAATGTAGACTCCCGGGAGCCTTGATGAGACTGGTAAAGGTACAATGCCAAACATCCATGTTGTGTTTGAATATATATGTAAAGTCTACATTCGAACTAGAAGGAAAGCAAACACACATGTGTATATAGAAAATATAATGACATACAAAATATCTCACTAGCATAGTAGTAAGAAAAGTGTACATGTAAGCATAAGTAAGTAAGGTTAAATGCAACCAGGATATGTAATATGCTATGAGTGAGTGAGATGAAATGTGAATGTGATAGGAGTAGCGTGCCCCTCGAGAAGATGTTTATTTAAAAATATTGAAATATAAATGTTAAATTCTAGTTAAGTAATAACGTAGTAGATAGATATGCAATAAAGTACAAATTTTATCCAAATAGGTAAGCTAATAAATTTGAAACCCTAAGTGCAAGAAAGAGGTAAGATACTTAGTTGATTCACAATAAAGTTGAACTTGTGTCGATCTGGGAACACTAATGAAATAGGGAGGAAGACTGCCATGAAATGAGCCTAGAAAAATGCATAACTATCGGGAATGATGGGACTAGGGCACTTGTGAAGGGTCAGGGGTGTTGCAGACCTCCTCTAGGCTCTTGTGACTTTTAGGAACCTCGGAAAATCAACTCCGTAGGGTCACAAGATGTTTTTTGGATGTCACCTTTAATCACCGGTTTTTCGTTACTTGTTCACCGAATTGCATGAAACCTATAAAGAGAAAGAGAACCAGTAAAACCCCAAAACACATCAAATCCTAAAAATAAAAAATATGCAAATGGGGATTCAGATTGACCCCAACAATCACCCACTAAGTGAACTTACGATATGAGTGCTACACTACATTTCATACTCCATGTAGTTCTACACGCGCTTGTGTAGAATCGTGACCTAGGTAGCTCTTGTGCTTTAGATGCACTTGAATAGCGAGCAATAACTTTATTTAGGAGATGAACATAGATGTGTACATAGAAAAATGAACTTCCCCTCTTATGAAGTGTATGCAGAAGAATTCAGTCCCTTTTCCCTTGAATGGATGCTAGATGGATGCTTTGATGCTCTTGTAATGCCTTTGGATGCAACCTTAGGTGATGATAGTAGATGCTTAGTGCTTGGTCCTTTATTATTGCCACATAGCTTTGTATTTATATGATTCCTTTGCTTGAATTTCATAATTAACCACTAAAAGGCCGACCACCAAGAAAATAAGATTCCCAACAACTAGAAAGGACCCAAAAGATGTGAGTAAGATACAAAGAGGTTGGGCACACCTAAAGGGGATGGGGGTGTATGGGTAATGCGTCTTGGCTGGGTGCTTATGTCCAGACTCATAAAAACTGATATGTCGAAAATAATACTATGCGAAGGTGTGTGAGACCAAGAAGGAAAATAGAAAGAAAGCAAAGAGGCCAAAGAAAATGGTTAATTATAAACTTTCTTGCTTATGAATCATATGAATAGTGGTATGTGATCGGAACTATAAATATACCCAAAGTGTGTGATTTAGTGTCTACATTTTCCCCCACTTTATGTTGTTGAGTGAATTCTCGATAACATAAAGTAGATAAGAGATGCGTACCTAATAACCATGTATATTGATGGAAAAAAGTGTGCCGAGGAGACAATAAAAAGCGTGGAGTGATAAAAATGAAGCATGGAAGCTAGAGAAGAGGAAGTGAAAATGACCCTAGGGGTGAAAGTGTCTATGTGATATCACATTGTACCTATTGTTTGATGTCGCTTGATGTAAGATGATGATGTGACAGTTTCTTCCCATAAGGATGAACCTACAAAAGAGAAGAGAAAACGAGTAGTCAAATATGTGTATATGAAAAATTTGATCAAAACACATAAAAAGTATGTAAAAATGTGAAAAGGAACATGTGCACCTAATCTATGATGAGTGAAAGAGATAGAAAGGATCTTGAAGATGTTGTAGGATTTTTTGGTGATATAATGCAGATTCCGCCAAGTGTGATTTTTTTGGGCGATCTCATGTCGATTCGCCAAGTGTGGAAGAAGTGTAGGGAGAAAGGTCTAGTGTTATTATCCAACCTTTGATTGCTTCCCAAAGAGTAAACACCATTGTAGATGGTGTGTACAAATCTGATCCATTTCGATCTAGTTTGATCCAATGTGAAAATAGAATAAGGAAGAATGCATGCATGCTTTGAGTCTTTGAAGGAATGTGTCTACCCTATAAAAGCCATTGTGTAAACTACTATGAATCTGTGCCAAAAAAGAAAAGCGTTACAACTGACTTCCCATGGTCATAGGTGCCTAGAAGGGTCAAGGCGCAAAGGGCACCCATGTGTTTATGTGTTATGTCTAGGAACCGGTGTCTGTGTTGTGTTGAGGACCCAAGTCAAATTTTGGGTTGTTGTTGAGACTAAAGATTGTGTTGTACTAATCAAGACTGAACTATGTTAAAATATGACTATAAATTGTTGTATATAGGGTGACTGATTCACCCAATGATGTCCCCCTTGTTTGGGGCATGCATGCACCATCACTAGGATAATGTAACCCAAAGGAGGACCTAACGTTGTGATGAAAATGAAGCCATGTAGGGAGGAGGGTGAGAATATGTTTGGTAGAAACCAAGGCACATGCAAAAAAGTGGCTGGAAACATGTTTTAGTGCAAACAAGATAAACACGCATGTAGAAGACAATATATAAGCTAACAAGAAATAAGACAATGTGTAATATGACAAGAAAAATACAGTGTAGACCATAAAAAGTGGGTTGAAAACATGGGACATCAATCATGATGTCACAAGACAATTGAGACCGAATTGGTAAAATCATACAATGTGCACAAAAAAGGAAAACACCAAACAATGGCATACAATGACAAACAATGAAAAGTAAGATATTAGACAACCATGGTAGCAAAGAGTTCCTGAAGACAATTGTTACACATAAATCACCGTTAGCATGTTATAAAGATAGATTGTATGTCAAAACATGTATGATCTGATATGATGTAGTGTGTTAATATGAATAGGAAGTATAAATCAAAACAATAACACCTATGATGTGTATCAAAGTGGATGCCCCTAGGACCTGCTATGGGACTTGGTAAGAGGTACAATGCTAATCATACATGCTTCACATAACAATCTGTGTAAATTCGACATAAAAACTATAAGGAAAATGAACATACATGTGTGTATGATAAAGATAATGACATACAAAGTATTTTTCTAACATAGTAAGCAAAGTGTTTATGCGAGAATAAGTAAGAAAAACTATGTGCAACAAAAAAATATGCAATATGTTGTGTGAAATTGAATATAATGCAATGTGAGTGTGATAGGAGAAGCGTGCCCCAAACGAGTGCGAATGAGTATGCATGAGATGAGGTTCATTTATAAAATACCCCTCAATAGTCGAGAATGAACCATAGAACAAGAGTACGTCATTGGGAAATGGTTTGAATTGTGTGCTAGAAAGATATGATTGATAAATCATAGAGCGTAGAGAGTGAGTGAGTGTGGTGAGGTTCATTTTAGATTTATATCCTTAGTAGTCGAGTATGAACCATGGAACTAGATTACGTCATAGGGTAGTGATGATGTTTGAGAATGTGATGTTAGAATGATGTGTCATGAATGCATTGAGTTTGAAATGTGTTGTGTGTTATGATGTGAGGTTCATGTATGTAGTATCCCTCAATAGTCAAGTGTGAATTGTAGCACGAGAGTGTGTCATCATAGGGTAATGATGATACAATTGTATCAAGCTATACAAGACACGTGTGAAAGTCTAGATGTGAGGTAAGAAGTGATATAGTAGAATTAGAAGACACCTAATGATTCTATAAGGGGGGAGAATGAGTATGATTCCCCCAAGTGTATGTTGATGAATATGATATCTAATGAAAGTGAAAGACAATGGTCCTCCACCGATGCTTGCGAGAGATAAAAGGGTGTATGATCATGTTATAAGACTGCCAGTGTATGAGACAGAGATGATGTCTTAGTGAGTGTGATATTTGTGCGTGAGACCTAGGAGCTGATGAATACCTATGTGAAGGAGTCTACAAAGGTAATGTGCACCTATGTGAAGAATAGCGCAGAGTGACAAACTAATCATTCGAAGGTGATGAAGACTTGTGTGAAGGAAGTTGAGGAGGCGATGTATACCTATGTGAATGAGTCGTTTGAGTAGTGGACCTAGACTGATGTGATGGACTAGTAGACCGATGCAACCGCATAAGTCATGCGTGAACAAACGAGATAGAAGCAAATTTTTCTTTTGATTTAATAGGTCCTGGGGACCTAGATGCTCTAGAGAGTGCAATGGAAACCTTGAGAGGAGGTCTGGCCATGGTGTGGATGGTGGAACACCATTGATAGTAATGAATTTCTGTTGTGAATGAATTTGAGACACAACTGATTCATGGAGATGAAAACCCAAGTTGCATGGAGCCAGGGGAGTACTTAAGAGCATGTCACACCCTTTGACTAAATGTGCCATGAGGAAAGGAAAAATCATTGTAAGAGGATCGATTGTTATTGGGAAGCTTGGCATATCCATATGATTTAGGAACTGGATATGAAATTTACAAGAGTGGATAACCAATAGTGACAATAAGTGCAATAGAACATGCGCTTACGTGAAAGGATGGATCAACCATAGTGTTATTAATAAAAATAGATCCAATATAATAAATGATTTACAAATGATCGAAGAGAATGTGGAATGATAGTCATGATCATAAAATGCAATGATCGGTGGAGATTTCTATTATGATAAACTATAAAATCAAGAGCCCCCAATGCAGGAGGAGACATTGCATGAAATGTATTATTTTTGAAGAGTCAACCACTTGTTTGTCATGCTTAGGAAGAGGACTATTAAAAATCTTGAGCTTATTATTGTCATTGACCAATGTATAATTTGTAGGCTCTGGAAGCTCAATTGCATTATTATCGATAAGATCTTGAATAAGATTTTGAAGTTTGAAACATTGATCTGTAGAATGCCCAATGCACTAATGGTAATCACATTTGGAGTTTTCATTGTAAATGCGACATTTAGGATGATATGGGTCCAAATTGAGTGGAGGACGAAGTGTAATAAGTTTTCTCTCAATGATTTGTGGTAATCTAAGATGTGGAGTAATAGGAAGCTTAGCAAATGTACGCTTATGCAATTTCCATTGAAGCTTTTCAGATTAGATATAGTGTTGACAGTAGCCTTAACTTCAATAGGTTTTGTAGATGGATTGAAAGTTGATTTTCTTTGAAAGTGCATCGAAGATGAAGCTTTCTCATGATACTTAATCTTTCCTATAGATAAGAGTTTAGTTTCATGTAGCTTAAGAGTATGAAAAAAATGATCGAATGATGGAGATGTATTGAAGATAACACTCTCCTAGAGAGGTGGTAATATAATTTAGACAAATAAATCTTGAATTTTAGAGTCTACAAGCACATTAGACATCTTAGCTAAGTTGTTCTTATATCACAAGACATAATCTGCTAGATGTTCGTTAGATCCTTGCTTAAGTTGTGCGAGTTGAGAATAAGATATCTTAGAGCCGATATTAATAGAGAAGTGAGAAAAAAGCATCGGCTAGATGTGTAAAATATGTTATCGAGTGGATAGGTAGATCATAGAACCAACACATTGCATAATCATGAAGACTTGAGGAAAGATCTTAGCTAAGAGAGTATGATCATCCATAAAATCTAGACATGCTACATGAAATGCTCGGAGATGCTCTTGAGGGTCACCATGACCATTGAAAATGGGGAGCTTAGGAGTGAAAAAATTAAGAAGTGTATAAGCAGAGATGGCGTGTGAAAAATGAGTATGGAGTAATAAAGTGGAATCCAAAGATGGAGATGCATGAGAAGTAGCTTGTTACAATTGACATATTTGAACTTGAAGATCCTGATAAAGAGATGCCAAATATTGAGTTCCATGTAAGATAATTTCCACGTGTGAGAAACAAGGGGCGAAGTGAAGTGGTTGGTGGGAGTAGGAATAAAATGGGAATAGTAGAAGTAGGCGGAAGAGTGGAAGCAGCAGGCGGTTGAGTAGAAACGAGCATGAGAAGGGATGGATGCAGAAACATTAAGTTCCACAAGATTGGTAGCCTCTTCATGAGAATTGAATAAAAGCAAGTCTATATCCTAAGGATGCTTAAGAAGATGATTATTAATATCTTGAAGGTGGGATTCACTGAATTCACCATAAGATTGAGCCATAATGAGAAGATGATAAAATCCCTAGAAGAAAGGTGTGTTCGAATGATGGGTTCACCAAATGACTAAGAAAATATTGAAATAAATAAATGCTAAATTCTAATTAAGTAATAACACAGTAGATATATATGTAATAAATTACATATTTGATCCAAGCAAGTAAGCTAATAAATTTGAAACCCTAAGTGCAAGAGAGAGGGTATATATCTAGTTGATTCGTAATAATGTCGAAGTTGTGCCGAGATATAAAAACTAATGAAACAAGGAGACATATTGTTACAAATGATCCCGAGAAAAATGTAGAAATGTCGGGAATTCTTGAAATAGGGATCTTGTGAAGGGTCGAGGCACTGGGCATTGCAGACATCCTTTGGGTTCCTGTGATTTATCATAACCTTGGAAACATAATTACGTAGGGTCACAAGATTGTCATTTGATTTTTCCTTTAGTCGTACGTACTTCATTTCTTGTTTCCAAATTTTCCTCAAACCTACAAAGAGAAAGAGAACCTAAAAAACCCTAATACACATCAAATCCTATAAGAGAAAAGATGAAAATGAGGATTCGAATGAACTTGATGGTCACCCAGCTGAGTGAACTTATTATCTGGCTGTTGCACTACATTTCAAACTCCATATAGTTATGCATATGTTTGTGTGTATAATTTTTCCCTAGGTAGCTCTTGTGCCAGATGCACTTAAATAGAGAGCAATAGCTAAATGCAGAAGATGTAGATAGATGCGTGAATGGAAAAAGGAACTTCCCCTCCTATGAAGTGTATACACAAGAATGTAGTCCCTTGTCCCTTGAATGGATTCTTTGATGCACTTGTACTTGCACTACCTTTGGATGCAACCTTAGGTGATGATAGTAGATTCTTAGTGTTTGGTCCTTTATTATTTCCACATAGATTTATATTTATATGATTCATTTACTTTAATTTTGTAACTAAACACTAAAAGTATGACCACTAAGAAAATAATATGCCCAAGAAATAAAAGGACCCAAAAAAAGCAAGCGATATAAAGAGGTCGGGGTGCCCAGGGGATGGGAGCACACTGGGTGTTGGTGTCCTAGCTGAGTGATGACGTCCAAACTTAGAAAAATAGAAATTTTGAAAGTCATACTGGGTAAAAAGTGTGTGAGACAAAGAAGGAAAATAGAAAGAAAGCAAAGAGGCCAAAGATAGTAGTCAATTAGTAATTTTATCACTTACGAATAATATGAATAGTGGTATGTGTTCAAGACTATAAATAGACTCAAATTGTGTGACTTAGTGTCTACTGAGATGTGAATGAGTATGAGTGAAATTAGGTTCATTTATAAAAGATCCTTCGACGATCAAGAATGAACCATATAACAAGAGTGTGTTGTCGGAAATGGTTTGAACTATGTGCTTTAGAAAGATAGATCAATGATGTATCGAGCATAAATAGTATCGTGGGGTGAGTTTCATTTCAAATTTAGACCCTCAAAATTCAAGTATGAACCATGGAACTCGAGTGCATCATTGGTTAGTGTGTTTCGCAAGACCGTGATGTTTAGAAAGTTATGTCACAAATGTGCCGAGTGTAGAAGTGTGTAGTGTGTGAGGTTCATGTATGTAGTATGCCCTCAACATTCAAGTGTGAACCATATCACAAGAGTGTTTCATAGGGTAATGATGATACAATTTGTGTGTATCAATGTGTGTAAGATGAATGAGGAAGACTAGATGTGAAATAGTAGAAAGGTAAGATACTTGATAGTGCTAGAAGGGGGGAGAGAGTAAGCATGATGCCCCCAAGTGTATGATGTGAAGAAGAATCAAGTAACATCATCTAAAATATCATCATTGTCATGGTCAAAATCAAATGGAGAAGCGTCAGATACTTGATAAGTGATAGTATTAGGTTAATCACGTAAAGATCCATTGTGGTGCAAATTGTACATGCCCATTACATATTCTTCATCAGTGAAAGGTGGTAGTGGACATCCATGTGCATACCAATGAGTAAGATTTTGTGAATAGCCAAGAAATAAATCATTACAAATAAAAACATGGCCAAAAGGCATGGGGAATGAGATATCAATATGATCAAGATCCAAAGTTCCCCCAATGTAGTCAAGCCAAGATTTCCCAAGTTTTAGCAGCAAAGAAGTGCATGCGAGAAATCTTTGAGAGATGGAAGACACAAAGACCATAGCTAGTTGTGATTTCAACATAGCCATGATAGAGATGAGAAGAATGAGGTGAAGGGATTATATCATATAATGTGAATCCAAGTGAGTCAAGCCATCATGTGTAAACCATATCAAAACTAGTAGGATTAAACGAGAATGTGTGGCCAATAAGCATTATTCATGAAAATAGTGCATGTGAAATGGGGAAATGTCAATGTTAGTTGCTCATGAGAAGATGAAATGACTTCCAACGTATGGAAAAGCCCTTGATAAAGTACCATAGTATTAATAGTATGAGGGGGTGAGTATGATGTGGATGGGATGGTGTCTAATGCACAAAAAATTCCCTTGAGTGGAGGCAAGTTGTTTGGATAGTCCATAGGTTACGGATCAGCAACATGATGCACAAAAGCAAAAGTAAGAATAGGTAATGTAGTGGTTAGATCATGGCGGAAAAATTAGAAGGGGTTACAATCAATGGAAATTGTATACAAAAATCCCTCATGTAAGAATTTAACACACTAATGAATTGTAGAGGGAAATGCTTGCATGATGTGAAGCCATGGCCTACCAAGTAAGCAATTATACTGAACAAGGATATCAATAACAAAGAATACTATAAGAACCATTTTTGGCCCAATGGTGATAGGAAAAGTAATAGTGCCTATGCATGGACGTATAGAAGAATCATATGCTCGAAGAGAAATGGATGTTGAGATAAGATACGTGGTGAAAAGGACAATATTATGAATGAATGATAAAGTGCAAAGATTGAGTTCAGATCCATTATCGACTAGAGTTTTATTGCCACCCATGTTATTGATGCATATCTGTATATATAGGGGAGGATCATTGTCATAAACAAAAATATTAACTATATCGATGGAAAATTAATTTTTTTGAGAAAACACATCTACAAATGTCTGATATACTATGTCTAGATGAGTAGTAAGAGTGTGAGTATTAGCCAAAAGAGTATAATGATTTTAGCGTGACATTGAAGATTGGCTAGCAATAAATCATGAATATAGATATCTATGATGGGAAGGTCCAAATAAATTGAAAAAAGTGATGAAATAAAGACCCTAAAAGCATTCGAATGAGTCGGGTTCACCAAATGGTTTAACAAAATGTAGAATTTTGTAAAACCCTAGAGGCCATTTCAGAGTCAAATGTAATAGATAAAATTGTAAAGAAAAAATATGACACAAGCAATAAAAATAAGAAATTAAAATCCTAAGTGCAAGAGGGAGGAAAGAAGACTCAATTGATTCATAATAAATCTTGAAGTGCACAAAGATAGAAAAATGATGAAACACAAGTACAAATTGTCATCATTGTGATCAAAAAATTGTTCGATTGTCGAGAATAGGTTGGACCAGGGTTTCTAGGATGGTATTGGGTTGCTTAGGTGCCAAAGACCCTATTTGGGCACCTATAATTGCTCAAACACTCATAAAATAGTTTTCGCGGTGTCACAAGAGTGTTGCTAGTCTTTGTTTTTGATCGCATCTGTGTCACACTATGCCCATAGAATCTTCTTGTAACCTAAAAAACAAAATACCTACTGCAAAACCCCAAAACACATAAAATCCTAAAAAGAAAAAGATGTAAATGGGGAGCTGGACCAACCACGATGTCACGACTAAGTGTACTTCTGATCGGGCGTTGCACTACATTTCAGACCCCATGTAGTTCTTGTGTGTGTGTGTGTGTGTAAGAATCATTCCCTAAGAGGCTCTTGTGTAAGAAGTACTTAATCGTGAGAAATAACTAGATGTAGAATGTAAATAAATGTGTGTATGGAAAAATGAACTTCCTCTCTTATGAAGTGTATGTATAAAATGCGAGTCTCTTGTACTTTGAGTAAGTTAGATGGATTCTTTGATGCTCTTAGTAATGCCTTTGGATGCAACCTTAGGTGATGATAGTATATGCTTAGAGCTTGGTCCTTTAATTTGATCACATAACATTATATTTATATGATTCCCTTGTTTGAATTTCGTAATTAACCACTAAAATTCTGACTTATAAGAAATCAAGATGTCCTATAGCTAGAAGATTCCTAAAAGAGGCAAGTAAGATACAAAAAGGTTGGGGCAGCTAGAGGGGATGAGGGTTCCTAGCGTTAATATCACGGCTGGGCGTTGGTGTCCAAAATCAGAGAAACTAAAGTGATGAAGGTCAGATTGGGTAGTGGGGTGTGTAAGACCAAGAAGGAAACCATAAAGAAAGAAAAAAGACCAAAGATAGTAGTCAATTAGTACTTTTCTTTCTTAGGAATCATATGGATGCAAGTAAGTGATTAGGACCTAGATATGTACCCAAGTGCATGATTTAGTGTGTACAATTGTCCTTTCACATGTAGATGCATTGGCTCAACACTTTTGAGGAAGTTAGGGAAAAGGGAAGTCAAATCGAAAAGACCTCATTTATAAAGGCTTTATCAAGCCTCGTTCTAGATATAATGGGCACAAATCATAACAATAACTTCAACAAAAACCCTAACACATCTCATGATAAATCTAGTTACATCAAACATAATTGTAATTTTGTCAATGATGGTGTCACGAATAATTGAAACATGCACAACTTACAAAACAACCAATCAAAACAGATTAAGTCTAAACCATCTGTCACCATTCCAAGAGGATAAAATCCCCCGACTACAAATGAATACAATATACATCTTTGGGGAATATATTTTAAGCGTCTTGCAATATCTCAAAAAAGTTTCAATATGGACACTTACCCTATTATGCAATCCTTCCCCGAAGGAGAACCAAATCTATATTGGTATAGACCTAACACATTGCGATTTTCATCACATTGATGGTCATCAAACATGCGGATGTAAACAACTCCGCATTTACATCCAAGACATCATTTACAATAGAGAGATAATGGTCGATATCTAGCACCTAACCATGGTACAAAGGTAAAATCTCACGAACATGGTGAATCCTTGAACAACATCGATTATGATTCCATCATATCATGTATCGTAGATATTACTCCGTGCATAATTGAACATCATTTTACACCCCTAAGAGAGATTCCTTCTAGTGATTTTAAATAATTAGAAAAATTTAACATGATTTTATATCCAACTATGAGACACTTTTCTAAAGGGGAACCAAATCCTATGTGGTATATAACATTAGAATATTGTGAATACCACCGCATGGAAGGCCATTCTAATGATAATTGTATAAATCTTCATCATTATGTTTAAGACTTAATTGACGACAAATCCATTTCCATAGAGCTCAATGATGAAGCTCTCGATACCAATGAAATATAAAATTCCAAAACTTCAAATGAATATTTGACTATTATTCTCACTTTTGTACATACTAAGACTCAACTAGACCATGACAATGATCAAGTATCTCTCCCTCTAAACCAATCAATTTCTTCTATAGATTTTCTTTTGTTAGTCCAAACAGACACTTTGAACCTATTTTAAACAACAACCTTCCAACATCAAACAAGAGCTTGAAATTGCTTCAAGACTCCCTTTCAACCCTTTATATAATTGTAGACACTATAAAAGAGGATCCATCATCAAGCACCATTGAGCTTGATTCTATTATTTTACTATGGGTTCTTATGCCTATAATCTATAGTCTTGTTGTCAAAACACAACCACAACAATCTTGGACACTTGCAACATTATGTGTCCATTATACCTCACATGATCAATCTTGCAGGGCATCTCATCAATGATGATTCCTACATGTTAAGACATCTACATGCATACACTCTATGAGGTACGTATACCCAAGAATATCCTTATATAACCTTTTCATGCTTTAATTGTAAATCTTTCATCAAATCAATTATTCCCTACCTAGAAGGAACATATTTGATTTTTATCTCTCTATAGACTATGAAAAACCTTGGATATACATCTAGAGATCAATCCTTATTTCCTCGCACTCTTCCACTCACATATGAATATGAATCTCAACATATTCCCCGCATCGATAATCCTCCTCTAACATCACATATGTCTTTTAATCTCATCAAATACTTATCTAATCATGCATCATTTGACTTGGATCCCATCCACCCAAGTCTCGTACTTCAGGACCTATTGAATCTTTCAATTCTCTCCTTTGACTTGGATCTCATTCGCCCAAGTCTCGTACTTTAGGACCTATCGAATCTTTTGATTCTTTCCTTTGACTTGGATCTTGTTCATCCAAGTCTCATACTTTATGACCAATTAAATATTTTAATTCTTTCCTTTGACATGGATCTCTTCGGCCCAAGTCTCTTACTTTAGGACCAATCAAATATTTTGATTCTTTCCTTTGACTTGGAACCTATCCGCCCACGTCTCGTACTTCATGTCCAATCAAATATTTTGATTATTTCCTTTGACTTGGAACCCATCCTCCCAAAAATCATTCTTTAGGACCTATTGAATCTTTCAATTCAGTCCTTTAAATTGGACCTATTCCACCCAAGTCTCGTAAATTAGGACTTATCAAATCTTCAAATTTCCTCCTTTGACTTGGAATTTGTCCACCCAAGTCTCATATTTCAAGACCTATCAAATATTTTGATTCCCTCTTTTGACTTGGATCTCATCTACCCAAGTCTCGTATTTCAGGACCATTCAACTTTAATAAACATATACCTCTTTCTTAATTATTCCATTGCAAATCCATCTACCAAAATTCGAAAACTTAAAAATCATAAAAAGAAAATAAAACTCCATATCAAATTGTTCCTTAAAGCATTGTTTGAAAATCAGAGGTGTAAAAGTGAGTACAAATAATATTAAGCATTTCATCTATTGGAAGATATCTTAATCATACCATTATGATATCTTTGCATTCTTCACTTATCACAAAATAGGTGAACATTTTTCCTATTGGGCATTATGTGTCTCATTCCTATTATGGTTTCTACCATTTCAGATCTTTTAACCTACAATTTTGTCTCAAAACATACTGATGGAAACTCCTCCTTTTAAATAAGCTCTCTCTTTAACAAAAGCTCAATCTTTTTACCTAGAACTTCTTGATCGTCCATATTAGTCTACGAGTATTAAACCCTTACGCCTTACTATATGCATACAATGAAACTTGGGAAGAATGTTCCTTCCCAACAAGAACATTATTGACATACAAGGAAAAATCAATCTAAAAATACTAAAAACCTAAAAATAAATTATCACACCTTTCACCCTTTACAGTCTTTGGTGATAAGCCCATACTTCTCACTAGTAGTATGAGACTGAGAACAAGGAAGATGTCCTTACTTCCCTACATTTTTCTTTAGTGTTGAGCCCTTTCCTAAGATCTTGGTGGCATGGGGCAATATGTAGGGAGTTCCTTAAAAAAAACAAAAACAATTAATGAATAAAGCCTTTAGAAATCTTAATAAAAAAATCCCAAGAAGTTTCCTATGTTAAAGAGAGACAACAATTCCTTTAACAAGATCTTGTCAATCAGTAGGCCATTTATGGATCTAAGTCTAGTCAAAACCTATAAAGTGGAATCATCTTAAAATCAATTAGATAATATTGACTAGAGATGAGTTACATTTCTCAAATGGATCATTATTACAATTCGTGTCTTTGCATCCACCATCTTCACTTTCATATCCCTATTCACCTTATTATCACGTCCTTCTTGAGTTGTCGGTGATGAGCCCTCACATCTTCCTAGTTGTTTGGAGTCACGAATGGAGTGAAACACCCTATAATTTTATCATCTACATTTATGCCAATGTAATGGAATGCTTACAATTGTTTGCACATGCAATCATACAAAGCACCCCTTTTACCGAGTTTGAAAAATACCACTTTTTTTTTTAAATAAAAAGAAAAAGAAAAAACACTTAGATTTGTTTCAAAAATACGAAACAATAGAAAATTGTTCCAAAATCCTAAAAATAGTTTTAAATTGTCAAAATAAAAACACTCGGATAATGTTTGAGAAACTTTCATCAACTAGATAACACAATTCAACAATTTTTCTATTTGATGACACTCATCGTGATCATTCTAGATCATCTTTCGATAATCATTTTTCTTTCCCATGGTGTATATCTATGCTCAAGGAAAGCAATCAATTTACCCTTTCACAATATAAATTTTCTTGGGGCACACTTTTATTTTACATTTTAACCTAATACATATTACACTTTAATGGGATCCGACAACAGTATCTTTTGGATTCCTACTCCACTCTTTAGTTCGATTAAATCCTCTCATGTTCTAAGCTATCACTCGGGGCATTCATATCTATCTAGTTCTTCAATGTGGAACACATTCGAGAGTCATTTGACATTTTTTCACATTGTGTTGTATTGTTGCGGTTTGTCAATATTGTGATGATGATTTTGTTTCTTGTTAGTTTGTTATTTTGTTGTACTTTTTTACCTTTACTATAGACCAATTGTAGAAAATTTATTCACATATTAGTTCACATATAACTTTGGTGTGGTTCCTTCCTATTCATATTGGGTTTGTTTGCAATGTTTGTTTCATGTCTTTTTGTCGCTTACACATGTTGTGTTTTCATCTTGGTTTATTAAATAATCCATGGTATGTTTTCCTTTCTACTTTATATTCAGGTTTATTTACATTTATATTTCAAAATTTTCAAAAACTTGCAAAAATCCAAAAACTATATATTCAAAATTAAAAATTAAAAAAATCAAACAAACATTCACTCATAAAAAAATCCTACATTTGGACAATTAATGTTTCAAAATTTCAACACAATCTTGATAAAGTCATATATTTATTTACTAGCCTAGTGATCATTCCAATCTTATGACTATCACTCCTTTTTCTTCCCTTTACATGGCTCCTAACTCTATTTGGGGAAAATTACAATTGTTTTTCCTTCATGATATAACTTCACCTGGGGCAATTTCTCTCAGATCATTTATAAAATGAATCCCACAAGAGTATCATTAGGTGTACCTTACTCCGCTCTTCCAATCTGATCCTATTCACACACATTCCATCAATTTTGGCACTTGGGGATATTTGATCTGCTTAATCATCATTGCGGCATGCATTAGGGGCATAACTGATTGTCTTCTTTTTTTTGACTTTGTGTTCCATTGCTGATGTTTACTTTTTGGACTAATTGCAAGTAGTGTGATAACATCTTGGTTCCTTTATAACCTTGATGCCTACACCTATTGTGTATATTGGTTTTATTTTCCTTTTTAATATTTTCTTTGTTGTGTGGGTTACCCATATTGAATCTTTCACAAACATGGTGATACATCTATTGTGTAACTAAAAAAATAAGATTGTTCTAAGTTTTATTCTCTAAATGATGCTCATGCTTATGAGCACAAGTCCTTACTATCATTTTTCACAATCCCTTGTCTACTTCCTCTTAGGTATTTTTCCACCGCTTTGCTACATCACCCATCCACTTAAGGGGGCATTCCCTTACCATCCATCATGTTGGGGGATATAAATGGTTCATTGTCTTCTGATCTAAATACGTCTACTATTTTAAAAATATTATTGCTTCATAATAACAATTTAAAGAGGGGAAAATGTAGACACCCTAAATCACACACTTGTTCCCAGTATTATCCTAGTTCACATCCTAGTTCATATTCCTTTATGATTGATTAATCTAATTAATTAATAATTTCACATTGTTAGGATTAATTTAATTAATCTCTAATGCACCTTAGCTAGCTTAATTTTTATTTATTAAATAAATGATTAATTAGTTATCTTGCACATTGTAGATAATTAAATTAGTTACTTAATTAGGAAAATACACCTATTTTCCTATTCAACTTCCACTTAGATTCCCTTTGGAACCCACATGGAATCCACTTCCTCATTCTAGTCAACTCCACTTGGACTCCACTTCACTAATCCAGTCAACTACACTTCTAGAATCCTAGAAAGGTGATGACAATTGAATTGCATGTATAACCACCTTTCCAGATGCAACTTCTGCAAATGAATTTATTTATTGCCCCTCATGGGAATAAATTCATTTGAATTATTTAACCTCCATCAAATGCTATTTTTAACATGTGCATTCAACCATTTAAAAAAAAATCAACCACTACTTAACCTATATAAAAGAGCATGATTATCCTGTGAAAATCCTCTCGACTCTCTTAGATTCTTGTGCGAATTACCCTGTCAAATTTTCTCTCTAATATCTGCATATTAGAAGCTATATCCAAGCCAAATATGTGTTCGTAGCATTGTCAAATCTACATTTGGAGGTCACTTTCAAGAGCACCCACAATCAACCATTTACAAGGTTACACAAGTTCAAAGCTTCCCACAACCTTATTTGAGGTTTGCAAGGAAGAAATGACAGGAAGGTTTGCATATGTGTTTTTCTTGTCTTCCATTTTAGCTCATTTTTTTGTGCTTACAGAGAATATCGATAGTAGGGGATTCTTACTCTACCATTTTAGGTAAAACTAGTGGGATAGTCTTAATGTCTTCATTAGTCTAATAAGTAAGTGGTCCTAAGGTGGTCGTATTTACTAAAAAAATTCATATGGTATGGAAATGATGTTGTTCTTTTCAATAGAGTGATCGATGTAGAGGGTGACTCGGATTTCGTTATGGGCCTAGATGTGGTTTTGTGAAGATTTTTACAGATGGTTTGTCAAATCCTAACCCATAATTTTTGTGAGTCTTACAAGACTGATCAAAGATTAAATTGCGTAGTCCTTTTTATAAAATTTGAGGCCAAATCCCTTCCGATGCATAGATGAAGTTACATTTGTGTACGAGTTTGATTGTATAAAAATGAAAATTTAGATGTGAATGGTTTAGTGTGATGTTGATTATCTTGATACAAGAAATACAATTGATCCCTCCATAGACAAGGGTGTTTTTAAATGAGGGGGCCGAAGGAGTTGATGTTTCTAATGTTGGATTTGTACATGGGTTGTTTATCGACCTCTCGTATGAGTTTGGTGTAGGGAATTAATTAAGAGTGAGGATATGATACTCCCCTAGCAAGATTCATTGCATGACATTCTCAAAGGAGGTGTCATCTGGTAATTTGTATGTAGAGATGGAAGAGCTAGTAGAGGCTTGATCGAGAGGAACCTGAATTGATTTTAGGAATGAACACTTCATTTGGTTGGTAGGTCATATGACATGCCTTAAAAGGATTTAGGTCAGATGGAATAGTGAAGGTCTTACCCTCATGTTTGTATTTTAGATAATGATGTAGAGTGGAAGGGATACAACACATAACACGTATCCAAAGTTGTCCTAGTAGCATATTGTATTTAAACTCTCCTTCCACAAGGTAGAAGAGTTTGTGAATACATTTGACACCTACTTTAATGGGAAGAATGACCATTCCTAACGTAGGGGAAATAATGTCATTGAAGGATTGTAATATTGTAGGTGAATGAGTGATGATAGAGGTAACTGTAGTTGATTGAAAACATGTGATGATATGATATTGATACTTGCGTCATTGTAGATCATAACTCTCTTTATGATGGTATCATCGATTTGCGATGTGACAAACAAAGTAAGGTCATGGTCTTTGGGTTGCGAAGAAAGGATCTTAGAATCATCAAAGGTGATGGTAGAAGAAATTTTGAGGGTGCTGACTAGGTTTACGAATGGTTGTAGATCATCAGATGACACCGATATGGATTGAAGGGCCTCAATCATCACTTGTCGATGTTGAGATGAAGTTTGGAAAATTTCATAGAGGGATTTTTATGGGCACTTGATGAAGTTGTTTAATGATGGTAGTTTATAAAGGGGATGTGGACTGTGTATTTGGAGTAGAAAGGATAGATACCTTTTCCTTAGTAGAGGATGGTGGCTTAGGTGATTCGGTGTGAGAGGGATGGATACCTTGGGCCTATTTTTTTCGAAGGTTTGATGTCTTGTACACGGGCTCTGGTAGTTACACAAACTACATTGATTTGATAGAGTGAGGTCCTACTAGAAGATGCCTCACTTTTGTTGGATGTGGATGTGACGTTGGATGGTTTCTTGGAGAGTATAGGTTTAAGGGTTGGATGAGATTTTTTGTGTTGATTTGGATACTCTATGTTTGCAAGGAATACCCCTTTGTTAGCGAGACTCCGAATGATAGTGTGGAGGGATTCAAAATCCTTGGTACAGTGTCCTAAAGTATGGTGATACTTACAAAATGCTTTGAAATTATACCAAGAGGGTTTCCACCCTTGAGGGACAGTGATGATTTAGGGGAGTAACATTATGATGGCTGGTTGGATAAGTCTTTCAATGGTTCTAATATAGTACCTGTCGAGATGATGTTGAGGGGACTTGTGTTTTGTTTGATTGTTTGGAAAATGAGGTGGATGAGGTTGTTTTATGTGCGATATGTTTGGGTGGTGGTTGAGGGACGACCTTAGATTCTGTGTGATAATTGTAAATTTGGATAAAGGATGGGGCCCTAGGATGGAAGGCAAGGGATTTGTATGTTGCGATGATGTGGTTTGACTATTTTTTGATACAATTTTTACTTTCCTAGATGGATGGTTTGTATGTGATATGGTGGTCTTGTTAATATTTTGCAAATGATGTCGGGTGACATGGTCATCAAAAGAGCTCTAGAAAATTTTGATGACGGGTTTCTTTTATAAGGATTTTGAAGAGGCCGTGGATGGTTTTTAAGTAGATTTGGTAGATGTTGAAGGGTATGTGGTCTTGTGGATAGAAGGACTATAGGTATTGGATGATCTAGTGGTTGGTGTTCTTTTGATATAAACATTGGATGTTTAAAGTGTGGGTGATTCGGATGGCATTTACGTGATAGAAACAATGGATTTTGATGATGTAGCTGGTTTAGATGATGTTTCTATGACAAAAATAGACTTTGAAGGTATTGTTGATATATATTTAATAGTGTTGATGTTATCTTTGAGAATGGATGACATTGGATTGGGGTTGACTAGTGGATAGAGTGTAACTTGGAAAAAATTGTTTAAAGACGCGTCAAAGTTTTATTTGGAGGTGCATTCAAATTTTCAATTTGAAGGTCCCTTTGTTAATAAGGTCTTGGAGGAAGTTTCTAAATGAGCGAAACCTTTCGATGTTGTGGCCTCAAACCCGATGGTATTTACAATAATAATTTTCCCGATACCAAGAGGGTTTTTAAACCGACGACCGATGGGATGGATAGGAGGACAGTGACCATACACGTGACTAGTAGCTTGTCAAAACCATGCTATAGGAATATATGATGGGGTTTAATTGCATTAATGATGAGAGCATTCAAAATCGAACGTCCTTTGGATGTAGCTTTCACAATAACCACGTTCACTAAGCCTTTAGATTTCTCATTATTGGAAGTGGGTTTGAATGAGGACTCAAGCTTAGGTTTATTTGATCTAATTTTTACCCTAACATATTCAAGGGTACATAACGCTATTTTATGATCCATGGTAAAGGATTCATAGAATGTTTGAAATGATTGAATTTGGAATGTTGATGATATATGTTTAGTGCATGATCGAGTAAAAAACTTGATCAGTTTGGTTTGTGGAATTGATAAAGATAATTGATTAATAATCCCAAACCAGTGGGTAATGAAGTCTGCAATGGATTTTTCTTTGAAATTTTTGATGGCGTAAAGGTCGGTAATGGTAACCTTATGGGAAATGTTAATCGATTAGTGTTCCAAAAATAGTAGTGCAAAGGAAAACAAATGAGTATTGTGAGATGCTATTGTACCAATCCAATGCGGGACCTACTAAAGACATGGAATGTCCTTAACATGAGGTCTTAATCATGTGTGAAAAGGTATCGTGCATGATGGAAATATCATATGTATTTTTGAGGGTTCTCATTATTGTAGAACTTTATAAATTTAAGGAGTTACCAATGCAGATGATATGCTTGTAAGGAACTAATGGATGAATAGGTTCATTAAATATTTGTTCATATGATAGGGTGGGTTTAGGACCAATGGAAGCATCTTCAAGACTAGAGATCATATTCATTAATGCCTGTAAAGGATCATTTTGTGATGGTTACTATTGGGGATTGAATGATGATGGGCCTTGTTGATTATATGTATGTGGATTTGGTTGCTGATATGATTGATAGGGTGAAGGGATGTTATGTTGGAATGGAATGCTCATGGAAATAATATAAGAAGGTTGTGATAGATGAATGTACTAATATTGGATAGGAATAGACATGTTGATTAGGGGTTGTGATAGATGAGGTATATAATTAGAGGGGATGGAAGTATGAATGAGAGGTATAGATGGTTGTGAGATGTATTGAGATGGGATATAAGTGTTGATGAGTGGTTGTGATGGCTGAGGTATATAGTAAGAATGAACTTCGAGATGGGGGTAGTTGATGTCGGTTGTGAAGAAGGATGAGCACTAGCGATAGAACTTGTATTGATGAGGGGTATTGATGTTGGGATGGACATGACCACATTATAAATAGAGGATGTGGGTTGTTGTGAAGGGGTGGGATGATACACGCTAAGTGGGCTACCCACCGAGCTTACAGGGGGTGTTTGGGAAGCACTAGAGGCTATGTGACTAGAGGTGGAAGGATATGTGTTAGTGTTGTTTTGCGAGGATGGGGGTCCTAATGATGGGTCAGTGAAGAGGATGTTTTTTTATTGGTTGTCTTGTGACGATACATCATTAAGATAAAAATTAATGACAAGGAACGATGACATGGGAATTGATGTTCTTGACCCACCTATAGTGGAATAAGGATGAATTTGTTTGATGACCAAATCATTATCGTGGGTCAACAAGCTAGGAATGGTTGAAAGTGATGGTAGTGAAAAAGGGTCATTGTTCAGGTGTAGGTTATTAGAGGAGTAAACCTCGGAAAGTGAGATAGGTGTTAAGAGCCACGGGGTTTGAATCCATAATCTATGTAAAGATTAGATCATTATTATTGAAAAAGTGTGGGATGGGTGGATCGGGGATTTCTAATGTGGTTGATTGATCGTTAGGAGAATGAGGAGGTTCTTGATTGGTTGTTAAAGAAAATATAAATTGGTCAATTATGTGTGGGATGTTCTCAAGGTTGGATTTGATAGAATCTAGGGTTTTTTGAAGAGAGTTGGACATATTTTTGGTGTTTTGAAGATAATATTGTTGGCTTGTTAAAACCATGGTTTTAAACAAAAATCACTACAAAAAGAAATAAAAAAGGTAGATAGTTGATTATTATAACATAGAAAAATCACACAAGAGAATTTTGATTTTCTTAATTAAATTAGAAAATGATGAAATGTAAAAAACGGTTGAAAAAGGTACTAGGAAATGACAATCTAAGGCTAGTTTCGGTGATGTTAAAGGATAGAGTTCTCGATATAACTAAAGTTACGTAAGGCTGAAACATATGTTGGTTAGTACAAGGCATGGTATTGGTCTTACCCCTCACTTCACGGTCCCACATCAATAGGTGTGTCGGGTAGTTAGTCGATATATTACCCACCAACTTATTTATAATCAGTTAGAACACTGAGTCGACTTATCCTCTTGGTGATGAAATCCAAGTAGGTCCACATGGGAAGAAGTGTTTTAGATGTAATTTATGTTTTGATGTGGTTTGGTTGTGTGTGAAGGGAGTTTTGTGAATGTAATTCCTTAAAACCCTAATTAAGCTATACAATTAGGAAGATATGAGTGTTTGTTTTAAATTCCAAAGGAAATGTTTTAATTTGATGAGGAAAAACACACAAAATGTAGTGCTAAAATAGAAAATGATAGAAGAAAGGAGTGTATATGTGATCGCTTTTCCTTTTTTATTTTTTATTTTTAAATTCTAAGCAATAACAACAATAATGCACTCTAAGTTGAAAGGTTAGATGAAAATAGAAAACAAAAGAAATAAAATCTAAAAGGAAAATCTAAATGAAAAAGGGATTAAGTGTCCCACCGGGCATGCCAGGATGTTTAAGGTGTTTTTCAGGTTAGTGTTATCAATGCAAAAATAACAAAAATTAAAATGACCAGGGTTTACCAATAATCATGTCGACAGTCAAATGTCTTGATGACGGGATGCGCAAGCATTGAAAGAGTCTCCTCCTTTCGCCGAGTGAGAAGAATTATAAGCAAAGATAACTAAAAAAGAGATATTAGATAAATACGATAACAAGTTCTTGGAAAGGCCGATCCTAGGAATCCAAAGGGACTTCGTTGAAGGTTTTCAACTTGTTTGATATAATTATGTTTATTTGATAATGATAAGATAGATAATTACAATAGATAATTTATAACTTGATATTGATAGTGAGACCCTATTTAGCTTCACAATTGGCCTAGGATAGGGCGGTGGCAAGGTCAAAGTCCACCTGAAGTAGTTGTACAGAAGTCTTTTCTCGGATTCACACTCTTTTGGATGATCTCAAACTTCTCCTTGATGTCTTCGATACTTGGTGTAAATGCTATGATGATGCACAAGGTGAGTTCATGAAGGATATCAAGCTATTCCCACATGAATGACTATTGGATGATCAAAAGATCATATATGCTAATGATAGGATGTGATAGACCTAAACAATCACCTACAAAACATACATCTTGCAAATAACTTGTTAGATCAAAATCATAATGATGTAAATATGATGCTGCTGGAAATGATAAGAAAAGACATGGATCGATGACGATCGGGGATCGAAAATGATTTGAGACAAAATTCTTGTTTTGATAAAATAATTGATAAAACAGAGAATGATAAAGTCTAGAGACAAGGGATTGCTGCACAATATATTAGGAGGAGTCTAGAAGTTGTGAAGTCCAAAAAACAAAGATTTAGATGTATTTCTAAAGCTAATGATAAAAAGAATCAAAGTTTATTTGGATCGAAAATGATTAGGTAGAAATTGTCTTTCCTTGGAAAAAGGTTAATAAAATAGACAATGATAAGCGATGTAGACATATTCAACAACAATAAGGTAAAGTAGAAGGAATTTGAGAACGTCTAAGATTTTGAAAACAAGGTTTTGGAAGTGTTTAGGAGGCTAAATGGGGATAAGTAAAGGCCAAACGACCGATCAAAAATGATCGGGGTCAACGGTGATCCTTGTAGAAATCGGTAATTTTTATAAGTGGTTTAGATGATTGAATGAGAGGAATAATTTGATAAGACTATGCAAGAGGGTACTAACAACAAACCGTAGATTATAACTAATGTAAAACAAGCTGATAAATGATGAAAAAGGGAGTAATAACCTTGATAATTATTTGGAGATGATAGATTTGTTGACCAATGATCGATAGAGTTATTGGGGGTCCTGATATCTTGGGAAACAACGTGTTGATAACTTTGAATGTGATGATGTTGTTTACGGGGGTAGTAATTCATCATCATGTAAATTTTTTGACTAATTAGAGAAGGGAGATAAATGTTGGCTAAATAGAATTGACGACGTGCAGTAACAATCACGGCGGCGATTGCGGATCACCATCGATTTTACCATAGAGGTTAAAACTAACAAAAGGAAGAATGGAAAATGTTTAAAACCACTTGTCATCTGAGATGTTAGGTTGTTGGGAAATGGTGGGAGGTTAGGGATTCGAGTTGTAAGAGGTTAGGGGATTGCAATAAGTATGGTAAACTAGGTTTTGGTTGTTTTGAGTGGTTAGGGGATGGTAAATGGGTTTTACACAGATAAATATGATTTATGATGGTAAATTACATGCTACTTAGGATAGAGATAATAACGATAGGTAATGATAGTTTAATTGATATGTGTCAAGCCACCTAGGGGTGAAAAAATGGTGTCTACGAGAAAACATGTAAGATGTTGATCCCAAGACGAGGCCACTCTCATTGAAATAAGAGCATTATGTCCTTCAAATGTGTTGAAAAATCATGATTGGATCAAAATCCCATAGCCCTTTCAAAGGGTTAAAATTATTAAAAGAAGTTCGTTAAACCGATAATCACATGATATCATTAGAATAAGCTTTCTTGAATTAATTTTTCAACAACCAACCCCGATCCAACTAAAAACAAGTCAATCGAAAGATTTAGCTTTAGGAGCTATTCCTTTGACCAATTTTGTTTGCAATGACATTTGATATGAACATTTCCTTTATTGAAAGGAATAGTGCATGTTTGCGATATGTTTATCACTATGCCATTTTTCTTATGGGATTTGAAGGAACTTTTTCAAAAATTCTACCATTTCATTTCCATCATTAATCATGCCAAAAGTATTATTATTAATGGAACATGCATATCCTACCTTGCCAAAGTTCCCTCTTGAGACCCCATCAAAATTCAACTTGGACTTTTATAAACTATTGAGGCTTCCAAAAATACAAGACCCATTCTAACATGCCTTAGAAAAATCATTTCCATTAGAGATGTTGCATCACAAACCTTGTTAACTATATGATGTTATTTACATGATCAATAGTAGGATAGACATAACCAATAAAGGAATCAAAATGATTGGTTGTTTCGAAACCAAATGATTGACATTTTTAATTTGGGAAGATTTACCATGATCCTAATTATTTTCCACCTATTTATGCTTAGGGAATGGCTCTTTATAGATTCCCAACTATTTGTTAGAAGTTTTGGTGGGTTATGGAAAATCCATCTCAACATCTCCACTATCTATAAGGTCTTGAATGAAGTGTTTCAATTTCAAACATTGATCTGTGGCATGGCCTTTGACATGATGATATTCACAATATTTAGTCTTTGTACCATGATGGTTTTGGTGCATCATCGGCAAAGGGTGTAGTATTGGGGAATCTAACCATGTTAACTACATCCAATTGTTTCAATATTGACGATAAAGAATCTGTAAGTGGAGTAAACACTTGATGTTTAATCTTAGGTTTGATCGATCCTTTGGAAAGTTTCAACAGTGTTGTTCTAGTCCATTTGGACACATTTAGAATCTGTGATTCATTCACCTACGACATTTTTATTTTTTTTTGAAGATTTTAGGTTTTTCCATAGGTTTTGATTCATGGTTGTCTCTTTGAAAGGGTTTTAAAGTCCCTTTAGTAAGTAAATCCTTTTCAATCTAGCTTCCTTTCTCAATAACTTCTTCGAAAGTGCTTACACAATGCATTTGCAAGTGAAAGGCTATCTCAGGATGTAAATTAGGTATAAAGATATTGACTAGCTATTTCAATGGAATAGAACAAGGGAAGCGACTAGCTAACCCTCACCATCGTTGTAAGAAACTAACGAAGTTTTCATTATTACGTTGTTTGGTATTACAAAGGTCTATCATAGTGATATCACTTTCCATGTTAAATGAAAAGTGGCGAAAAAACTTCTCAGCTAATTCGAAAAACATGAAAACAGACCCTTTGGGAATATGAAGAAACCAATATAGTGCCTAGGCCTCAAAGGCTTTGTGGGAACAAATGAATAAGATAATTATCACTATATGCAACTTCCTGAAAACCATGAATAAGTCTTTAACATGATCACGAGGATCACCTTTACCCCTATATTTGTCAAATTTAGGGAAATCGAAACTAGGTGGAAAGGGTGTACACAACATTGCCCAATCGAAAGGGTATGGACATAGTTCTTCAAATTGATATTTATTATTGTGTCCAAGGTTGTTTTCTTGAAGAATGGTAAGGGAATTTTTCATGGATTGCCACTCTTGGTAAAAATTTGGCCACGCGAAGGTGTGGCAGGTATGTACATGTGGTTAGACTTTGACATTTCACCACCACGATTTTTAGTGTAATGTTCAGTATAAGTGACCTTAGGTTTCTCAGTACGTGTAACTCTACCTATGTCTTTGTGGACATGGGCAGATAAGTTTACCAATTGACGACTAAGGGTCTGTAATTGTTGTTGCATGGAACCTTTTCGTTCTAGGGTTCCATTTGAGTTTCACATGGAGGGCATTGTTCATTATCTTCATCCTCGCCTTGGTTTCATGATTTTTTTGAATGAGTGGTATGAGATAGCCATTTGTGTTTTTAGGATCCTCTTCCTCTTCTTCATTATTTCTTTGGCTAGAAGTAGAAGCATGTCCAGTGTTTAATATGTCTTCAACAGATCGAAAGGGAGGTTTTGTTTCTTCTCCTCCATGGATCATGTTTGTAAGAATAGTAGGATCAAATTCAGGTGGTAATTTGGCCCCTAACTCTACAACTCATGTTAAAACTTGATCTCTGTTTTGGAAGAGAAAGTTGTCTATGTGTGCAGGTCAAACTTAAAGTTATCTCGATAATTTGTCACCTCGTCTCCACTATGGTCAATAAATTTTTCTTCTTCAATTAATGGGTCCAAATTGGTATGGAGGAAAGGATTTTATCCCATTCTTCTATGTTTCATTCTTGTAATAGGAGGCATGATGAGAAATGTTTTGCTAAGATTTAAAAAATGTGCACAAGTGTCACAATGAATCTAGGAAAAATTAAACAATGTAGCAACTATAAATGTCACAAATAATTCCTGGGGGACAAAAATCTATGATGAAAGTCACCAAGGAAAATATAACAAGTTCTCAATGAAGGAGAAACTGCAAAGGAAAATATTCCCTATGTCTGAATTTTGTCTCAAAAGGTTGTTTTTGATAAGATGACAACATAATTTCAATATTTAAATCAATTTTTTGGACAAACAAGATTTAAGTATTAAAAAGAGGTTGAAGATATTTTAACATCGTAACAACACAATTTATACACTTAAAAAAAGTTTAATATAAACAAGGTCCAAGTTCTAAAAATGGAGGCTACAAATGCGAGAAACATAACAATATAATTTGTAAAATTAAATAGAGTTTTAAGAAAAACAAGATGTAAGCATCAAAACAGGATTGACATAATGCGAGCATTGTAACGACAACACCTTCCAAAACTTGATTCAATGCTTGAAGAAAAACAAGGTCTAAGTATAACAAAGAGTCGACACAATGCGAGCAGTGTAAAAATACAATTTGGACACTTATATAAGGTTTAAGAAAAATAAGATGTAAGTATAAAAATGGATTGATATAATGCGAGCAATGTAACGATGCAAAGTGAGATCAAGGCAAGATACCTTCTACAAAGAGATGTCTCAATATGGATCTCAAGACAGACTACCAAAATATGAGGATGTACTAACACACTTTCAACACTTACATCAAAATCGCAAAGAGGAAGTGATGTAAGTGGGTGCAAAAGTGGTGGACACAATTTTGGTAGCACTTCGAGTTGCTTTTTTGACCAATAATTCCAACAAGAGAACAAGGAAATTAGTACAAGTGGTGATGAAAATACACGGAGAAACTTTGGCAGAGTTTCTCCTTGTTTGATAACAAGGTAGAAACTAGGACAAAGTTTTGCATTGTAAGTTTCGTGATGAAATATACGCGGCATAAAATTTAATGGACTCTCCCCTTGTTTGATAAATAAGGTTTTAAATCTATTTTTTTGTCTTTGTAAAGGATTTTTGAAACTCAATTGGATAATGGTCAAGTTGGCCCCAATGCCAAATGGCTTCCTAGGATTTTTTTCTCAACACTCACCAATAACTTGTCTAAGAGAGGTACACTTTTCTAGAATAAATCCTAGATAAAGGACCATTACCCCACAATCAAATTAATGAATGGGGCCTCATACAGACAACATTTAGCACTCCTCATGGGTTTTTCTAGTCAATTAGGTAATGGGGCACTTCTCGTTTCATCAACCAATTCCCTTAATGTGTTGACTACTTTAGGGTTCTTGTGGAACTCCTCGTAATGTGTTTTATCGATTATTCCAAAGCACTTACCACAGCTTAAAGTGATTGGGTCGTAGCCTTCTCATTCGCACCTACAAATATAGTATTTTAAATAAAGTGGCATGTTTTTTATCTTTTGATTATTAATGTGGTTTTGCAGACCATTGGAAACTTTAATATAATGTCGTTAGTATTTGTTTCAAATGAGTCTTTTGTAAACAAAAGGTCCCGCACTCAAAATATTAGTAGTTTTCCATCTAAAGAAAAATTTTAAAAAGAGGATCAAGGTCATTTCTAATTCTCAAGATCACTTGAAAGCGCAAGAGAAGAGCATACGTGATGGTTGATCTAACTAATTAGAAATGGGAAAAAATTAACCAATGATAACTAAGTGCGTTAAAAACTTTGATTTCCTTAAACAACTTTTAAATGATGAAATTTCCAAATGAACCAAAATGTTAGAAAAGAAGACCAAAGTTTATTTTTATTCCAAAGATCGCCAAAAGGTGTAAGAGAAGAGCATACACAAACTTTGATCTAAATTAAGCAAAATGTAAAACCAACATTTAACAAATCTTTTAAATGGTTAGAAAATAATTTTTAAACTAAAACCTGCAAATCAAAAGTTAGAAAACCTGTAAAAACACTAGGGGACACAAAAATCATATTCTTGATTTTTTGAAATTCAAGCCAAAAACACAAGGAATGCTAACACAATCGTGTTTTGACACTAAAGCACGTAGAACAAATGCTAGCGCACATAGCCGTGCACTAGCACATGATACTAACACAAACGCAAAGAGAGCAACACAAACACATGAAGAACACCGACGTAAATGCATATAGAGAAGCTTAAACACATGAACATTGATGCAAACACATATAGAGCAACACAAACACGTAAACAATGACGCAAAAACACATATAGAGCAATGCAAATGCGCGAACATTGACACAAACACATGAATGTCATATGCGTAGACAAAGGTAAAAATACGAGATGACACTAGTGCAAATCCAAAGAATGGTAGCAAAAATCATCAAAACTAGCACACATACATCAATGCAGACACATATGAAATTAATTTTGGCGCACATACAACAACGCTAGTGCACAAATAAAAACGCAAGTGCTTTGATAGAATTAACTCTAGCACAAGGAGCATGTGTGACTTCGAAAAAGCATAAAAATGACTCAAAATAGTTAGAAAGCTCAAATGTTTGCTGATAAGCTTCAATTTTGACAACACTTACCTCCTTCACACCTACAAGGAACACTTAACACATGCAAACTCAACAAAACAAGTTAAGAAATACAAGTTATTTCAACATGTGCTAAAAGAGGTTAGTATGCAAAAATGAAACTTAACTACAAAAACTCAAGAAATGTGCGTGAGACAAAGGGGTGTCCCACCGGGCATGTCATATGTATGCATGTGATTAAACCAAGCTAAGTTAATCAATAGAAACTAACACCAAGTAGTCTCAATAAAAAATATAATCTAACAAAGCATCATGATAAAGCCATAGAAAAGGAAAAACTAACTAATGCATCTAATTAACATGAAATGCTAAGCCATCCTTTGATGTTTTTGATGGGATTTTATATTGTAGGTACTCCTTTTATTGAGTTGAACGTGACTACGTGTGATCAAAGGAAGTTCTTCATGGAAGAGGAAGAGATCTCACCAATATGGCTTGATTTCCATGTATGGTTCTTCTCTTACTACTCTTTGCAAGTAGAGGATAGAAGGGGATGCTTGATCAATAAGATTTTAAAATTTGAATTGCTCTTATCATATGCATATAGTAACATTGGTATGAATAGTGTAATTGGTGTAAGATTGGAAGGAAGGTATTAGGTTGTTTTTATAGATTTCCATTTTGGGAGAAGCTTGCAACCTAGTGAATGTGGAATAAAGATAAAGTAGAATTAGAAATGGATAAGCATGATTAGAAGATATTAATAAGGGATTAACAACTCATGGGAGTTGAAGATGATTTAATTAATCAACTAAGATTAATTAATAGACCAAGATAAGATTAAGAAGCCTTTTGGAGATGATTTATAATGACATTAGTAGGATTTGAAGGTGCTGAAGGGGATTTAACCAATAAGAAGGTTTATTGATTAAATAGAAGATTAAAAGGCTTAATTTTTTTAGATTTATGAACTATTTTAATCGGAGATATGAACCGGAGTACATTCAACCAAGATATATAATTTAAGTTCAACAATTAGCGAACAAGAACCATCGCACATGAACACACTTCTAGCGTAGACACTTTCGAACTAGAATCCACCTCTGTTAAATCCATCTGCCAACCGCGCCACCTCAGACATTACCACCCTAAATGGGGATCGTGCCTAAGTAGGATTTGAACCGGGTGGACCTAGATACAAACATCCATATTAACCAATCCACCCAAACCCCATTGACGTTAAAAGGCTTAATTGACTAACTATAGTTAATTAATTAATTGAAAGAGGATTATAACTAACGAAACATCGTTAATTGGCATCCAGGATGAAGGAAAAACCGGTCAATTAATGAAATGTCATTAATTGATTGAAATGAAGAAGAATGCTAGCTAATCAGTGGGAAATCACTAATTATAATGAAATGATGGGAAAGAGGATAAATAATGAAATTTTAGTATTGAAATTGCGTAGTCAGTTTCAGGTGTCTATACTAACAACCCCAGCATATCGATGAAAGTGATTACACATTTCCATGTACTTATAAATGAGTTTTCCATTATATTATTTGTACAAATTTTTTAAGAATAGTCATGAAAACAAAGATTTATTAGTGCACCTAGAAAGTACAATAATTTCCATATCCAACAATGTAGTTGTGATTGAGAATCTTGCATTAGTGACCTTATGACATTCAAATATATTGATGGAAGTGATTCCATATTGACTAGTACTTATAATAAATAAATGCATCATTCTCATACTTTTACATATAATTAGATATTGATTGTAATGACGCATATCTATTAATGTACCCACAAAGTACAATATCTTCCATATCCAAACAGAAATCACAATTGAGAATCTTGCATCACTAATCTTACATTTAAAGGGGAAGATATCAAAATTGCTAAATGAACTTGATGCTTTACTTGTACTTGATGATACAATTGGGACCGATCACCTCGATCCTTCGAATAATTCGTTAATGCAAATCATCAAGTACAAGTAAAGCATGAGATATTCTTCCTTCACAAAACAAACATGCTTATTCCTTCATTATTTACATCTCTTCATTTTTTTTTTTATGTAAATGTAAATATTTCATATTACATTTTACATTTGAGTTAAAGTTCAATTCTTTACTATGGACATTGACTACACTTTGTGTTGTAGGTTTCATTTTGGAACATGTCAACATCAACACAACAAGATTCTCGTAAAAATATCTACGTGAAGACAAAGTGTGTATATACACTCAGGTATCTTTTCCTTTAAGCATGTAATTTTCATTTCATACTTAAAGGGGTGGGAATGTAGACACTCAAATTTAGAAATTTACTCTTTGACACCGATGATTTAGGAAATGCACCCTTTCTAAGATAAAACAACATTTTTATTCCCACTTAGTGTATTCGCATGTCTCATTTCTATCTTGTTTATCCTTGCACATTAATATGCCAACACATTATGAGACTACAATGTAGAAAATTTATATACCAACTCAACCTTACATGATGCAAACAACATTTGACATGTTCATCATCCAGTGTCTAGGTCGAATAGTTTATTCTCTATTGGACTAGAAACTAGATTCTAAGGCAAGATTTGGACATAAAGTAGAGGCTAGTTTATGTTGTCAAATATTAATGTGTTTGTGAACTACAAACATTGATCCCAAACAAGTTGTTACATGAAGTACATCTATCTTCCCTAGTTTTGGTAGAGGGGCTAAAAATGGAGATTTGGCACATCATCATGTGAATATCAACCCCACATGGGCTACCAAGCAGGCTTGTATGAAAAGCATGACTCCATGTGTAATATTAAATATGTGCAATATCCAGTTAGCCATTAATTTATGGGATCAAATAGTAATACAAACAATAATCGACATATTATTGTGCGATACAAACGAAAACTCAAATCTTGCATGTTTTGTACTAAGGTTTTTTTATGGTGGAACAAATTCAAAACCTTGGAAAAATATCTCACAAGCTCCTAACTTGGATATCTAAAGCATTTGTTCTGTCTTATTCGAGAGTAAAAATGTTTTAGACTACATTGATTTAAACTTTAAAACCATTTGGCAATAAGTCTTAGAACCTTATTTCTTGTTTGGTGAATCTTTTGGTGCATGCGATTTTGATTACATATGTTGTGACTCTCATTTATTATTAAGATATGGAATATTTTATACTCTACATGTATTTTGCTATGTAACGAAAGCTTTCATAATGGAAAAAGGGAGTGCAATTATTAGTTGTGTTAGGAATACTTGAGTAATTCCTTCACTAGTTGTTTGTCATAGGTAGGCATTTGTTCTATAACACGCCCTTTTAAGTTGCAAACTTATAAAATTAAAATTAATTTGAGGCTTTGGTTGTAAGTTTGAAATATCATCCCAAACACTCAACTTTTTGAAATGTAGAATTATATATTCCAATTAATATTTCTATGTTGTTAGATATTCGGATAGGGGTCGTAATTTCCGTGCATAAATAATTAATTATGACGATAAATATGACGTCCATTTGATTGTCACAAGGTAATTTTTAGCCTTGAATTTAATGATCACTTGAAAAGTTTATGTTTTTACTTTGAGAAATCAATCAAAACATCGTAATAACTTGGGCATATATTGGAGCTTGGAACTCGATTTATTTTCCGTGAGAATATTTCTTCGACCCTAACACATAAAGACAACTACATATATATCACTTAGAAAGAATATTTTAATTAAAAATAATGAAGTTAATAGTCAATAAATTCTCAAAATTGAAATCTATTGGAATTGTAAAAATATATATTGTAGCAATATAAAATGCTTACTCACACAAGGGAAAAGTGATTAAATAATTTTTATTCTCATTCCCCTGTGGGTACATATGTTTCTTCAGTTTTGCACAAGTTATTAAAATAGTTGAATCGGCGGATTTAGTGTGCAGTGGGCGTTAAACTAAGCCAAACTCACTTCCCCTCAACGCTTTGAGATGTATTTTCTCAAACCGCTAAAAACTTGTGAATTAATAGAAAAAAACTGCAAACAGGCATCTCCGTTGTCGTCTAGTCCGGTTAGGATATCTGGCTTTCACCCAGACGACCCGGGTTCAAATCCCGGCAACGGAACGAAAGGTAACGTGTTTGAAGTTTTGGAAGCGAAATTTCATCTCCATCGCTTTGAATTTAGAAAAGTACATTTAGTTAGTAAAATAATATGTAACTCTTCCACGGCAGAGTGCTGGAATAGCTCAGTTGGCTAGAGCGTGTGGCTGTTAACCATAAGGTCGGAGGTTCAAGCCCTCCTTCTAGCGCTTGGTGCATGTGCTACTTCAATTATTCTGTCGCTTTTGTTTGCGCCCGTAGAGCATTCAACAATTTCAGAAAAAGAAATGGTAAAAACGTAACTTGTTATCATGAGGAGGGCTAGGGTTGCGATGACACCATATTACTAATTAAACATTATATAATTGAATAGTTAAATAAATTTAGGCATGATTGCGTAAATAAATAATTTTAAAGTAGTCATGATTGATAAAAGGGGTTTTCAACAAATGTCTTATTTGATGCAAATCCACACACTTTCGCGAGAAATAAACACCCCTTGATGCATGTCTTATTTGATGCAAATTCACACACATTCCCGAGAAATAAACACCCCTTCAACGCATGTCTTACTTGATGCAAATCCACACACATTTGTGAGAAATAAACACCGCATAGCCATTCTGTGACTCCTACATATAATTATAGACTAATCGTCATGGAAAATATATATCCATGCATCTATTTAGTAAAAGATTTTCCATACCCATTTGTGTAATTGTAATTGAGAATTCTACAACAAAGATAAGGTTGATAATCCCTATCTATTGATGGAAGTGATTCCACATTGATTGGTACTTATAAAGCAAATAATGTGGAACGAATGTCTTATTTGATGCAAATCCACACAACTTGGAGACAGTCCCATGTTGTCTCAAACCTTAGATTCATGTAATTTGAGATGGGTGTGCATTTGAGCTCCAATAGTTTTGGCACACCTGGTGGGACATTTGAAATCAATATTTCTAGTTTTATCAAGTTTTGGTGTGTATCTTGATAAAACTATAAGCCTTTGGAGGCTATGCAGAAACACATATGGCGACTCCATTCGACATATCAACCGGTTCCGATGAGAATGCGGTGGCTCAATCCTTCCTAGTTCATGAGAAGGATACAAACTCGGTCTAGAACAAGACAAGAAGTGTATTTGAATATTTGTAGTTATCTCCAAGAAGACAGAGAAGAGGAAGATAGATTCAAAGATCCCTATCTCCTCTAAATCAAACTCTCTCCACACCTCCACCTGGTAGTCCTTTTTATAGTCCACTTGAGTTCTCAGACCCATTACAATGGCTCATTTATAGAAACCACCACCTCATAATCCATTTGTAAACTTCACAGCAACAATCTGCTTGCTTTGAATGCCCAGAATCCTATCCTAGTAGTTGCTTTAAAGAATATTCCATACTTCACGGAGAAAATCACACTACTCCAGTTGACCATATCCAGGACATTACAAATATGTGTGTAATTCATGAAATTACTGAAATGGATGTGGCAGTAAAACTTCTGGCTTCATCACTTAAAGGAAAATCTCTGCAATGGTTTAGAAGCTTAACTACGGGATCAATCAGAATTGGAATGAGTTGTGCACAACCTTGTATAATCAATTTGGGGAAAGAGTTGATAACTTGTCTCTTTTGGAGAAGTTGACCACAATCAAGAGAGCACCTAATAAACAAATGGCGATTTCAACTTCATATTCCGAGAGAACCTCGAGACATAATTCCATTTCTTGTCAGCCTACAATCAAGGTGCATTTCTTTACTTTTTAAAATCTATTAACTCTGATATATCTGTTATGGTGCAATATATGGGAGGTGTAACTCTGCTAGCAACTTATGCATTGGCCATTAGGGCTGAGAATTGTTTAATTCAAGCTGGAAAATTAGCTCCTAGACCACCTATGCCATTATCCCTTGAATTTCCACAAGCCGCACAACCCTCAATTTCTCCTATTCCCTAGCCAAATCCGTAGCCTATAGCTTCCACATCAAAAACCCCTATAAAACAAAAAGAGGATGAAGAAATGAAGACTCCAATTAGAAGCTTGACAAACAAAGTTATATCCCTATCTAGAAAAAAAAGCAAGCCTAATCATATATAAATTATCAAAATCAAGGGTAATCTTCAAATTAGGGATATCATCCTTATAAAAACCAACAACCTAATCAAATATACAAAACCAACAAAATAACAGATGGAAAAATCAAAGTTCTCCTCTTCCATTGGCAATAATTCCTCCTTTGTAGGAACTTCCTACCCCCAGTTCAAGCCAAGCCTTAGTTCTAGTGCAAAACAATATGGCGCAAGAGATAGAGTGGCGCTTTCCATGTAATCTACCTCATAACCAAATTGGTTGTGAAAGAGAACTACATCTCCAAGCCTACATGGTTCAAGGTGCTTCCAATCAGTAAGAACCATTTATTGAAGCACTAAACCACAGTGTAGAAGAAGTCCAACAAGCCGCACTTGATGCAAACCTCATGTTTTTCAGAGATGAGGATTACTATGCACTCAACTCAATGCCTGGTGGCTCTGGTGGACCTCAGATGAATGTTTTTGACAACACGCAAAACAATAAAAGAATGCTGGAAACATAGGTGGTAACTCCTGCAGATCACAGTAGTACCGCAGACAAAGCAAAGGATGGTGTAGGAATGAAAGAAAAGCTACGATCAAGCATAAATGAGAAGCCGTGAGAAACTGCAGAGTGAAGTAGGAAACATGATCAAACAATCCACGGTTCTTGATAATCATGCCGTGGGAAAAGAGGTCATTATTGCACCTAAAACGTGTGATCAAACAATGCCACAATAAAGGATGGAAGGTAGCATGTCACAGATGCAAAAGGCCATGGGTCTACCATTCAATATCGTGGAGCAAATGAAGAAACAAATGTTAATGTCTCCATGTGGGATGCATTAGCCATTCCATCACAACGTGATCTCCTATGTGAAGCTCTTAAGAAACCGCCTTTGGTGGATCTAGTAATGCAGAAGACGCATGCCACGGTGCATGTATATCAAGAAGAGGGTGATCAAGTAAGTAAAAATGTCAAAACCCCACCCTTTTACATGTCTATAATTGTGGGTAAGTACCTAATTCATAACTGTATGATTGATTCATGGGCTGGCTGGGTTTGAGATATTTTCAATGCTTGATGGATATTCGGGCTTCAACCAAATCAAAGTGAAAAATGAGGATCAGTAAAAGACCGCATTCACTACTAAATGGGGAACATATGCATATCAGAAGATGCCTTTTGGCTTATCAAATGCAGGTGCTACCTTCTAAAGAGCAATGGATATTTCCTTCAAAGGATATATTAATCAATTTATCCTTGTGTATCTTGATGATATCACTATCTTCTCAAAGCATAACCAAGATCATATTAGTCATCTCGAGAAGGTATTTGAAAGATGCAGGGAATTTGGGGTATCTCTTAACCCCAAGAAATGTAATTTTGTAGTCCCTAGAGGTAAGCTTTTGGGGCATGTTGTTTCTAAAGAAGGCATTTCCATTGATCTAGAAAGAGTCTCTGCCATCCTTGCTCTTTCCTTGCTCACTCATAAGAAAGCTTTACAATCTTTTCTTGGAAAGGTTAACTTTGTTAGGCGCTTCATACCTGGCTTTGTGAGTTTGGTAAAGCCACTCACACTTATGCTCATAAAGGATTCAAATTTTAGGTGGACCGCAGAGGGGAAGGACAACTTTGATAAAATCAAGTAATAAATAGCCCAGGATCCTTTGTTGGTTAATCCATATTACTCAAAATATTGTATCCTATATATGTATGGAGTTGATTCTTGCATTGCCGTAGTTTTAACCTAACCAAATGATCAAGGCTTGGAGTAACCAATAGCCTTTTTCAGCCAAACCTTGAAGTATTATGACCTTAGGTACAACCATATTGAGAAGCAAGTGTTTTCCATCATGCACGCCTTGAAGAAATTTAAAAGCATGATTATAGCTAGCCACATCAAGGTTTTGGTATCACATCCCAACATTAGAGATTTCATTATGGGAACAAATATCAGTGAGAAACGAGCTGGATGGGTGACTAAAATCATGGAATATGATGTGACCATTAAGGCCACAAAATTGGTAAGAGGCTATGCTCTCTGTAGACAACTAGCTGAGGATGCGCGAAATGACCTAGAAACTACTTTATTCCTAGAAGAGGAAATCTATGCGGAACTCTGAAAAGAATGAAGACATAGCCATGGATAGCTGGATGAAGATAATGATAACATTCCTCTCCTTTGGTATATATCCTCATGGTCTTAGTAAATAAAAAGGCAACATCTAAGGTTGCAATATTTTCCATTTGTCTTTGATTGACGACGTACTATTTAAAAGAAACATTGATGGTGTGTTGCTCAGATGCATTGAAGATGAGCAATGTGATAGGGTTTTGACTAAATTTCATGATGGTTTATTTAGCGGACATTTCTCTACTAGAGCCACAACCATGAAAATCATAAAAGTAGGATATTTTTGTGCTACATTGTTCGTGGATGCTCACAAGTGGGTGATGAAATGTAAAGAGTGCACACTCTTCATTGGAAAGAAAAGATTGACATCCCTTCCACTTCATCCAATACAGGTGGTTCATCCATTTGTACAATGGGGTCTTGAATTCATTGGTATGATCAATCCTCCATCCAGTGCTGGTCATAAATGGGTTCTCACAGCAATAGATTACTTCACCAGATGGACTAAATCCGCACCATTGAAGGAAGCCACTGAATCAACCATCTTGGAATTTCTTGAAGAAATTGTTACAAGGTTTGGCGTATCCCAAACCATTATTTCTGACAATTCTAAGGCTTTCTTGGGTGCAAAAATCTCTGATTGGGCTCTTCACTTGGGATTTATCTCAAGACTTCCTCTAATTATTACCCCCAAGGAAATGGATTGGCGAGAATCTACTAACAAAAATCTGATTAGAATCATGAAGAGAACCATGGACATAAATCAAAGGCAGTGGCATACAAAAGTGAAAAATTCTCTTTGGGTGGATAGGATAATAAGAAAGAAGGCCATTGACACCTCTCCTTATAAACTGGTATATGGAAAAGAAGCTAGAATTCCTTTGTCACTTGAATTGCCTTCACTTGAATTATCTCAATAGCTAGAATTTGAAGGCGCAAATAAAAGAGAAATCAGAATGGCGGAATTGGTGGAACTTGAAGAAAACATAAATGCCACCATGTTAAGGATGGATAAACATCAAAATTAAACCAAACAGTGGTTTGATAGAAAAGCTAGGCCTTAGACATTCAAATTCAAAGATCTAGTCTTAAAATGGGACGTGGATCAAGCTAAACCAAGAAGACACTCCAAATTTTATGCTATTTAGAGTGGACCATACATTATTACTGCTTGCAAGGTGGATAATTATTTTGAGTTGTCTAATATTGATGGGAATGCATTTCAAATCCTAGTTAATGGGATTCATCTCAAACCTTCTCATTTAGGTTTCATGCATCTTGTACATAGTAGATAGGATTTCTAATTCCTCCAAGTGCCTTCAACACATTGTCATGTTGGTAGTTTAGATTTCTTTTCCCTAAGTGCTTTGCACATGTTTTGTTTCTTGGGAGATCATTGCACAGGTTCCATGTTTTCAGAGGATGTTGTTGTTAATGAAGTTAAAGGTGTTAATGATCAGTTTCCATCAAGTGAAGGAGTCAAATACAAAGCAACTAAATCAATCAACTAACTTTGTGCCCAATGGATGCCTAGGCTACTGATCATCTATCTAGCAGAAGATGACCCTTGTGAGTTGCCAAAAATGTTTCCCAATTTTGCATCCCTTGAAAAATTTGAGAAACTTGTACAAATGTTAGACTTGGTGGATATCCAAAGACAAATTTGAAGAACCACAAAAGCTTTTAGCATCCCACAGATTGAAGAGAAAAACCACGGAAAAGGGAAATTGTTGTGGAATGAAGAAATGGCTCCGCGGTTGGATTTTCAAAACCACACTACTATAGACAATGCCGCGGATTGAGGTAACAATCAAGGCGGGTTGAGAATAACAGAGAAGTTAGTTGTCATTTAGGTAAGTCATGGAAGGTTTTCAAAATCCGCACTAGACCTGGATGCCGCGATACAAAGAAATGATCCACGGATATCAAAATCCACATAACACTTGAATGGAAAATCCGTGTAACAAAGAAAAAAATAATTCCCATGGATTTCTATGATGAGCTAAGGATATCAAATCTGATTTTTAATCCAAATCTGATTTTATTTGAAGATTTTGGCCTTCTCCATGCGAAGGAAATCAGATTTCATGAAATAAATGTTGGTAGGTGGTGGAAGTGAAGGAAACTTCTCCAAAGACACAAAAGCACAACTTCAAGTGGCACAACCACCAACATTAAATGTGGTATGGGCGCTCATTTGAATAAGGCGTGTAGCAGTGGATAAACAGAGCGACGCCTATTCCCTAAGAGAAATTAATGAAGATGGTTGGGATTGGTTGAGAAATTTGAATTTCCCTCTAATTTCTTTTTCTCCCTTCCATGATTTTCTATATATTGTAGTGCAATGCACATTCTTAATGTTGGATACTTTTAGAATTTTGGGCATCTTGTAACATAAGGATTTTCTCTTGCATTGCATGTATGTCCTAAGGGTTGCATACCTTAGATTTGGATTCAACAAATATTCACATCTTCCTCTCATGATCGTAATAGTTTGTTCATGATATCGGGCAATGAAATCTAATCTTGTGGCTTATCCCGCCTTGTTCCTTTTATTGCATTCATTTCCTTTCTTGCATTCACATGTGTGTTGTATGTATCATTTTCTAAGTCTCTGTCTATTGTGCATCGTGAAAGTGGATTTTGGGAATGATTTTGATTTGTGTTTGATATTCAATCCTCTTCATTATCACTTGCCTTCCCTTTTCTCTCATTAGAATGTATCCATCCTCTTATTTTCTGGTGTTATCACCTCTGTAGATTAGAATTCTTGTTTTATGCATCTCCTTCTCACCCCGACCCCTTAGAAGGTTAGAATAGAGCTAGATAGTTGCATTTCAATCCCTAGGAGTAGTTTAACATTAGGAATAGGTAGAGGATACTTGACCTTCTCCAGAGGTATGTCTCAGTTTGAGTCCCACAACTTGGAGATAGTCACATGTTGTCTCAAACCTCAGATTCATGTAATCTGATACGGGTGCACATTTGAGCTCCAACAAAGACCTAATACTGGGCTCTACTTAGAATACAAATGTGTTATGGAAAAAACATTAAACTATGCAAGCATAATCAAAATTTAAAAACAAACACTCATGCACAAGAATAACATATTGATTCCAAACTCTTTTCTCTTCATTCATCAAATATAGTTCTCATACATAAATTTTGCATTAAAAGTCTCTCGTACAATCTCTTTATCTTGATCTTTCTACCTCTATGTCTTACATTCATCCCACAAGGGGTAGTTATACTAATGGGTTATTTCCCTTCATTAGTTTTTACAAGAGATCTACTAGCCCTTAAGTTTAGTTTACAATAGTTTAACTAATATAAAATGGTGGGATGTATGCCACATGACACCACATCTCATTCTCATGGCTTGAATTTAAGCCTTTATCACCTTTCATGAAATCCTTATTACTTTGAAAAATTTGATCTACCAATTAATTTCTCTTTCACTATTGTTGCACATGTTGCTAGTTTCACCTTGTCATGCATGGACTTCAAACAATAGTTATCTAGAGTTATTTGTTAGTTCATTTTGTACGTTGATATTTTAACTACATGCATCTTAATTTTTTAAATCATATCATTGTGCATCAAATTTTGGTCCCACCTTCTTATATTTGCACATGTGGGATTGTTAACTTGGTTCAAAAATGGGCTTGGAATTTTCTTATAAATTTTAAAAAGGTGTGCATTTTCCAAAATTGGTGTCTTCTGAAGACTTAGCCAAAATTTGTATATATCCTTATGTTAGGGTAAATATATTATTACCTTAATTAATTATGCATTGCATAGTTAGTTAGTTTATTTATTAATTTTTATATGGTTATATTTAATTATAACCATCTATTTTGTTTTATTCAACATATGGGAGTTGTTGTATTGTTTTAACAATACTATTGTTTGTATTGGTTCATGGTTGTACATGTGCAACCCATTTATTTGTTTGTATATTGCTGTCCAATATGTATAAATATTACAGCACAAACTATTGTACATGTTGATTGATTATTAATAAAATCATCTAGGCTTCCATCCCTATTTTACACCTTAGACAAAATTGGGGCTCAAAATCACCCCACAATAAACCAATTGTTTTCCTTGGGAAGCCCTTTTTAGCCTCCTAAAAAAATTCTAGCATCTCCTACCTCAATTGATCTTTGTGCACCTTCCATTTATCTATTTTTATTTTCAAGAGAGGGCCTAACCTATCGATGCTACAATTAGCTCTTTCAGAATTTTGCACTTTCATGAGAATATTAGGCCCCAATTTGCAAAATTTACAAAGTCTTCCTTACTTCTATGATAATAATATTGAGTGCACTTTCTTCCTTTGAGGTTTGTTTCTTCAACTCTCCCGAAGCAACTTATTCTTATCTTTCTTCACAATTATCTCTTCCTTCATATCTTCATATCTTAGAGCAACCTATCCTTGCTTATTTTTTTCAAATGATGATGGTTTAAAATTGCATACCCAAATCATTTTTCTTTTGTATCTTAGGGAGGACATGTGCATACATTTTTGGTGTGATTAACAAACCTATTGAAAATTTATCTGCATATGCAACCTTTTCAAAAATATTGGCATCCAAGTCTGCACAAGTCCTTAGTTTCTTTGTGGAGAGGAATTTTTATTTGTCTCTTTCCTCCTTACTCTTTGCACATGGGTTCCTCCATCTTTTCCTCTCTTCTTTATTAGGAGGATGACTAATTCTTTTAATTTTTCCATACCTCCCCCAACTTAATGACACAACCTCATCTAGTTTGGGCAAAGATTCATTTACAAAGATTCCAAGCCTTTAAATCATTGTGTGTGTACTTTTTAGAATATATTTATATTCCTTGGCACGTCTTTACTATTTTCCTCTTAGTTTCTTGGAGTTCCTTGGTTAAATTATTTATGTGCTCTATTTTTATGTAACTATTTTCATTATTTAAGAGGATTTGTTGTACAACCTCTCTAGAATAATTTAGTAGCACATCACCATCCTATGTCTAGTGGAGTTTTATACAAGATTGACATTAGAACCTAAAACTATGGCTCATGGTGAACATGTCTAAAGGCAATGATATTAATTTTTTTCTTGGAGGAAATCATATCCTCTAAGTAAGTCCAAAAGAAAATATCTTCTTTTTTCTCCTTTTTGAAAGTAGGAACATAGAGTCTTCGGGGTATTTTCTCATTTTAGTCACAAAATCATGCACTTTAGACATTTTATTTATCCCCGTCTCATAGTACTATTTAGAAGGTTCTTGAGTAAAGATAGTATCGATTAACCCCTACCCTTTGGCCATCTTGTTTATTTTATTTCGTAATTTGTGACCTATTACACCCATATGCCCACCATTTTCAGATATCACGCGGTATTTTAGCCTCATACTGGGCGCCCATGGGCACCCTGGTCCCACCTGGGCGCCCTAATCCTTCTAGCACTTTCCCGCCACATTTTGGGTGTCTTCTAGCCATTTTTCATATTTATATTTCTTGGGGTCATCCTTTTTGGGGTTAATTAGGAAATTAGAGCAAGAGAACCCTACAAATATAAAGTTATGAGACCATAATGAGGGACCTATCATCATACACTACTATCACTCCATCTAGAGTTACATCCATCTATTGCATTGGAATCCACATAGCTCCATCATCAAGGCACAAGCTAGGCATCACACTTCATAGGGGGAGGGATTTTATTTTATTCCATGCAAACATACCATTACATTTTCTACATTTAGCTATTGCTCGCTACTTCACAAAGTGTGACTGACACAAGAGAACCTAGGGCACAACATGCACACACACACACACACACACACTAGAACTACATCTCGAGTCAAATATAATACAACACTCAGTTAGTAAGCCCATTGTTGTGGTAGATGAGGTCAGTCTGACCCATTCATTCTGCATCTTTTTTTTTTTTTAGGGTTTTGATACTTCCTTTTGGTCTTTTGCAGGTTATTTCTTCCTCTTGGAATATTTGGAGCATTCAACGCGGTATAAAATAATTATTGCAACAAGAAGTTAGGGTTTTAGATCACCTTCCGACCCTATGAGCACTAGTTCTAGACATTTTTCTCGACAAGGGCACCCAAATTCCTTACTAGAGCACCTATGGGTGCCCTAGTCCTCTTCCAGCACCCCAATCTAGCCACATTATTTAGTTCTATAACTTACGGGACCCCAAAATCATCGTTCCTACTTTCTGAATTTCTACACATCACTACAACATAGTATGAGATTCAACAATTATTATCTAAGTTCTTTCCTTTCCCTTCTTGCATATTAGGGTTTTTAATTTCATTAGTTTATTTACTTATCTCATTTACATACTATCTTAGTACATTTATTTGTTGCATTTATATGTCCTCCTAGATTAGATTAACTATATTTTACTACATTAGTTTAGCCAATTTTAGTTAATCATTTTGGTGAACTCGACCGTTTCAATGCCACCATTTTGAAAAATGTCCTCTCCATCTTGTGTTTTGGCTAAATCCTCTTATCCTACCTTTTCACCAACTAAGGTCACGAGCATAATTACTATTTCTACTGATTTCATGTGTGTGCGTACTCAACATCCTCCTCACTTTGTCACACCTAGGGTTGATCCCTCCATCAATGTCGTTACTACTCGCCGTACTTATCCCAATCCTCCTATTGATCCACCCGCGACTAGTCCTCCACCCATTGTGGAAGCCCTACTACTCCACCTATGGTACCCCCTACCAACATCCTTGATAATGCCATACCACATGATGATGTTCACACTGATGACTCTAAGGATTCTGATGACGAAGTTGATGCTATTGAACTTATAGATGAAGCATTAAGACAACTTGAATTTACTCCGCTAGGTGTAGATGATTATTATTTTGATGAAACTTTTGTGGTGAAGACCTTGGCGAATATAGGTTTAAAACCCCTCCATCTACTAATGCTATGGTATTATATAGGGAACTGTTCACAGTGTTAATGCTATCTCCTCTTCTCCTCCACGAATTTCCACTCCATTACCTCCTTTTACATGCACATTGTTCATCAATAGGACCTTTTGGAAACATATCCCTGTTGATTCTGCATGCTTATAAACTATTTATACCCACGACAGTTTGGCTAGGTTTGACATCACACTCAATGACATCTTACCACCTCTTCATTCACCACATCTCTATCATGGTTATTTTCACACTACAACATCTTATGGATTACGTGTTTTTCATTTGACGGTTTTTGTTGCACGCTCCCCTTGTGACTCTCCCCTCACACTAGGATAATCTTGGCTTGATTATATTGGTGGTATAATAAACGCTCATCACTCCTTGCTCACATTTCCCATGCCTTTTAGAAATATCTCTATTCTTAGTGATTCTTCTCTGCTTATGTTCCAAATATCTCTCGTTGGCATGCTCATGGTTGCCCATTAATTACCTTTACTGATGAAGAATATGCAATGAATTTCTACACACTCTACCACAATGGGTCCCTCTATGAACCTCCCCATTCTATAGCTTATTAGGTTTCCGATGTTACCCCGACAAGTTTTGATCATGATAATGATGATCTTCTTGATAATAGTTCATAAGAATATTTTCTATCACATACTTGGGGGCATGACACTCCACCTTCCCCTTATCTAGCCTTATCATAGAATTCAATCATCATGTTTTACATTCTTATACATTCATAGGCATAATCATCACACGTTCTAGCATCATCATTACCCGATGACACACTCTTGTGCTTCGGTTCACACTTGACTGTTGAGGGATTACTACTACACTGAACCCCACACACTTTGCACCACAAGTATTTTCCCATTGCACTTCATTATACATTACGTGTAATTCACCCTACACTCTATTACAACATTTTAACATTCACATATTCACACATCCTACATTATGATAGTCATCATTAGGCATACATCATTGTCTACGCGTATTACATCCTATACTACTTATCCTACATATTACATTATCCGTTTGTCTACATACCATACATACTACACCACATATTTTCACACATATTCTACATATTCTACTAGTCTTCATTATATAGGAGTCTAGCCTTACATTAATATTCTACATACATTACATGTCATCTTATACACTACATTTTACACATTCTACACATTTAACATTGCATCCTACATTACTTTTCCACTCGCTACATGGTTGAATTATATCATTACATACACTACATTGTCTTTTCGCACTACATTCATTAGTGAATGATGCACTTTAGTTATTCAGTCCATACTCGATTGTCAAGGGTTTATAAATCAAATGGACCCCACACTCATCACAACTTTACTATTCCACCTTTCATTGTTTGACATCACTAGGCTTAGTGACATACACTTTAGGCTAAACCCTCACCTATTATATCATGTTGTAGTAGTATATACCTTAGGTTATATTACCACTCCCTACTATTCCACTTATAGTGACACACACTTTAGGATACATCATCACCTATGCTATCATTTCCTAGTGATCTACACCTTACATTCTATGACCACACCCTCCTTTACATCTTATAGTGATATACACTTAGTGCTAAATCATCACTCAGCCATTCATCTTATAGTGATATACGCTTAGGGATAAATCATCACTCCACATTTCATCTCATTGTGGTATATTAGGCTATAAGGTCCATGCACATCTATTCTACATGTTGCATATCATCACCCCTACACATATACACATTTCCTCATAGCGCTAAACATGAAACACACTACTCGACCATTTCCCAATGACACACTCTCATTTACGGTTCATTCTTGACTATTGAGGGGGAAAACAAAATGAACCTCACTATATACATTTGCATTCACTCGGGGGGCACACAAATCATATCATTCCACCTTGCATTCCATTCCATCCATCCATAACATACTACATACTATGGTTTCTTATATTCTTTCTTACTTTTTCTTATTCATGGTCACTTTATTACACATGTTAGTTTGATTACTTGTATGTCATTTATCTATATCATACACACATGTGTGTTCATGCCTTCTTCTAGTTATGATCACGATACTGAAGTCTTTTACATGCGACATGGATGTTTTCCTTCTACCCTTCCTACATTGGTCATTGGGGGCATCCACACATTTGTCTCTTCTAGGTGTTATTGTTTCATGTTGTACTTAGAACTTTACATTACTTGCTTATACATGCTTTTGAAATACTAGCTATCTTTCTAACATGCTAACGGGTGCTTCATGCACAACATTTGTTATACAGGGATACTAGTTTCCATACTTGTTTGTTACATTGTTTGATAGTGTTTACTATTATTTACGGGCCTTGCCCTATGTTTGGTGTGCACACTTGTTTGTTTTTTACAGCCATGATGGCCTTGCATGTCTTATGACATCATGAGTGATGTCCCATATTTACAACCTGATTTGTGCGGCATAATTTTCTTCTTGTGTGATTACATTACTTTTCTTGGTAGCATTTACACTATTTTCTTCATGTATGTGTGTTTACACTTGTCTTTGGCTAGCCTTCTTGTTCATGCATGTGTGCCTTGGTTTCTACCAAGAAATATTTAGCATACATGTAGTTGACCCTCTTTTGGGGCTGCATGTCTCCTATCAATGACATCGCATGTGCCCCCAAAGAGGGGGCATCATTTGGGGGTTTACATACTAACACAACGTATTTACACGCGGTTCATTTATATTTAATGAGTGGGTTTAGAATAATCCATGAATCCCATACACAGTGGATTTTACAGGGCATGGTATCCTTAGCATTTTTGGGAAGTAGTTATAGGCTTAGAGGTTACAAGTGGGTGTGTCTCTCTACACTACTTCGGCCAGTGGCGTCGGATCACCCAAAAACTAGGACAATATAAAGATCTCTTCACACATATTTAAGTAGAAGTGGTTAGAGCTTAGAGGACATAGAGAATTTCCTCCCTACACTTCTTCAGCTAGGGTGGTGTGAGATTTCCCAAAAACTCGCAGTACATGATATCCTTCTACACTTTCTCTCTTGACATGGATTAGGTGCACATGTTCCATTTACCTTTACATTTACATTTTTCATTTATATTAACGTATTTTACATACACATGCATCTTTTACATAGCATTTTTACTACTTGATAATTTTATCCTTGCAAGTCTTGTCATATGAGACACAAGAAATCAAATGGGGCAACAACAACAACAACACTATGCGGTGACACACTATACCACACACATCACACTTTTATGTATGTACACTACACTATGCAGCAACTACACACACATTTTTCCCTAGGTTCACTCTCATCACTTTTTCTTTGCGCATTTTTCATCTATAGTTTCCACGCTCCTCCATAATTTTATCATTCCACGCTTTTGTCTAGTCCTTTGGCATGCTTCTACTACACTCTTCATGGACATTAGGTACACATCTCTATCTACTTTATGTTACCAATATTTCCGCTCACCAACATAAAGTGGGGGCAAAATATAGTCACAAAATCATGCACTTTAGACATTTTATTTATCCGGTCTCATACTACTATTTAGAAGGTTCTTGAGTAAAGAAAGTACTAATTAACCCTGTCCTTTGGCCATCTTGTTTATTTTATTTCATAATTTGTGACCTATTGCACCCATATACCCAACCATTTCCTAACATCCCATGTTATTTTAGTCTCGAGATGGGGTGCCCAAATTTAGTATTGGGGTGCCCATGGGCGCCCTGGTCCCATCTGGGGGTGCCCTGATCCTTTTAGCACTTTCCCTTTTGGGCCTCTTCTAGCCATTTTTCATATTTATCTTTCTTGGGGTTAGCCTTTTCGGGGTTAATTACAAAATTAGAGCAAGAGAACCCTATAAATATAAAGTTATGAGACCATAATGAGGGACCTAACATCATACACTACTATCACTCCATCTAGAGTTGCATCCATCTATTGCATTGACATCCACATAGCTCCATCATCAAGGCACAAGCTAGGACAATGCATCACACTTCATAGGGGGAGGGATTCTTCTTTATCCCATGCACATAAACTATTAAATTTTCTACATTTAGATATTGCTTGCTACTTCATAAAGTGCGACTGGCACAAGAGCACCTAGGGCATGCCATGAACACACACGCTAGAACTATATCCATGTTCGAAATGAAGTGCAATGCTCGATTAGTAAGACCATTGTTGTGGTAACTAAGGTCACTCGACCCATTCATTGTACATATTTCTTTTTTTAGGGTTTTGATACTTCCTTTGGTCTTTTGCAGGTTATTTCTTCCTCTTGGAATATTTGGAGCATTCATCGCAATAGAGAAAAATTAATGCAACATGGAGTTAGGGTTTGAGATCATCTTCGACCACCCTGAGCACTAGTTCCGAAAATTTTTCCTAGACTAGGGCACCCAAATTCCTTACCAGAGTGCCTATGGGTGCCCCAGTCCTCTTCCAGGCACCCTAGTCCAACCAAATTGTTCAGATCTATCCTCTGCGGGACCCCGACACCATCATTCCTACTTTATGAATTTCTACACATCACCGCGACACAATCAAAGTGATCGCGGTCATTAGTTATCACCGAGTTCTTTCCTTTCCTTTCCTTTCTTTCGTATTAGGGGTTTTTAATTTCATTAGTTTATTTACTTATCTCATTTACAGACTATCTTAGTACACTTATTTGCTACATTTATATGTCCTCCTAGATTAGATTAACTATACTTTACTACATTAGTTTAGTCAATTTTAGTTAATCACTCATCCGAATCCATTTCTTTATATTCTTCTTCATCCAATTCTTCATATATGTCTTTTCCACCATCCACACGTAGTAATGATATTCTTCTACATCATTGGTGCATACATGGTATTGATCCTCCTCCTCATCATTTAAATTTTCTTCTTCCTCCCCTTTAACATTGATTATCATAGGGGTGCCTTTGTAGTTGATTTGTTTCTATGTTGAATTACTTAGGATTTTGATCAATACTTTATTCAACCTCTATATACACAAAAAATTGGTGGAGAAGGTTATTTAGGATGTGTATGGATATTTTTGCATCACCTTCTCCCTTTTATCCTTCTTGAAAGGTATATGTATCTGTTTGACTGAAATTTGTGTTAGTATATTTTATTATTCCCCATAGATTGATAAAAATATCAAGCCCTCTTCATGTTTTGTCTATATATGTTTTGAGTTGTTTTCTTTAGGATCTATTGTGGTTTTAGGGTGTGCATAAGTTTCAATCTAGTGCGCATGAGTTTCAATCTATTTAGCCATTGTAAAGAGTATCCTCTTCTTTCTTATGAGAGGGACATGATCTAGATCTCTCTTTTTCTTCATCTTCACCCCCTCCGATGTGCTTGGGTACTTTGGCGGGAACATCTAAAGGTTTTTTCATCTTGGACTTATTATGTAAGATTTTCTTATTTTTCATGCGCATATCCCTATCTTCCTCTTATTATTATTGTAATTTATCTCATACCTTTTATTTGGCTTAAGATAATAAAACAACTAACATGTGTGGTTGTTTACGATAATTTTCTCGATGGGGATTTTTGTCACATAGATCGAGTCTCCAACGACTCTACATAAACACTCTTGTTAAGATATACAATTTTTTTGAAGAGGAGGTGTGTGTTAGCATCCATGCATATTACATCTAGCTGCAACTTATTAGAATTCTTGATCCAGGTCAAGGGATCACACAAAATACTCAAATGTGAAAGGAAATGATAGCTTGGCCCATGGAGACAGTTCATTATTCTACATGTTAAAGAATTTTAGAGAATAATATTGCATTAAAACAAGTTATGCCTCTCCCTTATCCAATTTAGGTGGGTTATTGGGAATGCACCAATCATATTCAAATTCATTTCTTAAATACTAATCACAATATCAAATTTCTATCAATGCACTCACAAATTACAACATTTTCCATATCTATCTAGATAGTCATAATATAGAATCTTACATCACTAACCTTGCTAATGCTCCTAATACACTAATGAAAGTGACTACACATTTCCTGGTACTTATAAATCATTTTTCCATTATATGATTGATGCACATAGTTTAAGAATAATCACAAAAATGAAGATTGATCAATTCAATCACAAGGTACAATAGTTTCCATATTCATCACGAGTTGTGATTGAGAATATTGCATTAGTGACGTCGTAGATAATTCCAAAATTTTAACCTTAAATTACATTTCGCTCAATTTAATTAGGTGTATGATATATTAGATTTTATTACTGATCTAACAAATATTATACAATATAAACACTAAATCAGATTCGTAACTTAGATTAGATAAGGAAAATTTCCATACACCACTTAGCCTAACATGCAATCCAAAGTAAAAATAGAGTTATAGAGGCACTTAACTTGCCACAACTGATTTTGGAAATATTTGGGAATATACAACATAGAAAATGGGAGAGTTGAACACGAGAAACCCTCACAAATTGGGATGGAACTGGAAATCTACTTAGGTCGGGAACATACAATATAGTTAAGACCATATCGTATGGTTTAGGGCCTTCGTACATTCTTATACCGATATAAAATAAATTCTATAACTTTATGGGTTGCTTACCTTATTGGATTTTCCTATCACCGCCAAACACCTATTGCACTACATTCACCTATTATACTTTTCCCCCAATGTTAAATGAATGCTTTTATTCCCTTTTTTAGATCTTCCATTTATTTGAGTTCTTTGAAAGGTTCCAAAGGAGCTTTCCCTTCCGGAACTTTTTATTCACCATTATCCTTTACGCCATATTTGGATTGGATGGGACTAATGCAAATATTTTATTTTAGCTTTATACTCCATTAATGATGTGTCATCCACAACATGAAATCTGAACATCTTAGGTTTTTGATACCCACTATCTTATGGTTTCTATCCAACAAGAATGAATCCATAAAGTCCTTGAAGTTTTACACTTCCTCAATAAGGTAAGGAGTGAATGTTCTTGACCCTTCTTGGCATGTTCTAGCGAGTCTCATGATATGTGGCAAAGAAAATGTGTCTACCATAAGTAACAATACTACTAATCATCCAAAATTCCAATCTATATCCTCATGAGTGTGTCCCACTGGAAGGAAACTTGGATACATAATGTTGAATACCTTTTTTCTATCAACATCGGTGAAATTGCAAATAAGGTACAATTCTTGTTATCACTCAAAGCATTATCCAATTGCAAGTAGAGGATCAATGATTGATTTTTGAATGAAGTATTCATACTAGCAACACTAACTGATCTTGATTTGTCAAGTTTTTCCTTGTACCATTTAAATTTTTCATGCACATCATTTTGTAATAGTGCATCATGCAATGACTATTTGGATGATCCAAAAATGTGTAATAAATCTCTATACTCATCAATTAAAAGTTTTTCAAGCTTCCTAAGACACAAATCTAATTATGTGATTTGTGTATTTTTCTCCATGTTAAACAAATGGTAGGAAAAGTGGTTGAAACCTTGTGTCTTGTGTCCATGTGTGAGCTTACCACAAAGTAAATGGTAGGTTCATAACATTACTTATTGAGTTTGCCTTTTACCCATATTTTTAGGGAAGTTTTCATTTTGTCGATTTTATCATGCAAAATGCTCAAGGATCCATGAGGTTGTTATTCTGATTGTAATATGTGGGAATAGTAAATTCCATGACAAGTTTGAATATATTAAATGTGCCATGTTTGTTCCTCTTCAATTTTGAGAGTGATTTTGTAAATGTAGTGGCTCTACGTGTTGTAAACATGTATGCACTCATCAAAATTTGAAAATAAATTATTTATTGTAATGGAAACATGTTGAAATATTTTGTTCATTATGTTGTTGAAGCTTGGTTGTGACATATGAGGAATTTTCAATAATTCAAGATCCTCATTACACGTTTTTCACAATATATTATGGGTATAAAATGAAGAAAGAAAAATTTGAGTAAATTTTACTCCATCCTATCCTATAGACCGAGTCAGATGCAAAGAGATTTCTAAATTTCTCTCAATAATTATCGATATGAAGGTAATTATTATGGTGATATTTTACCCGTGTCTCTCTTTTCTAGTATTTCCATTCATTGTAAGCCTATCACTGCTTATCCAGTAAGATTTATGACTATAGAAGGTACTCCTTCGGTACCCATAAAATTTGCACCATGCATTCTGACAAATGTCCATCCCATCAAATTTCATTATATGTACCTCCATAGATTTTTTTGCCCACATTAAAGGTGAAATTTTTGTTAATGCATCAAACACAAATTTTTTTGTCGATTTCATTCAAGGATCTAGTTTTGTGCCACAAATTTTTAACTCTAACTGAAGCAAGAGGAAAAATTTAGAGACAATTATATTTTTAATAATGAAATTTCACATTTTCCACTTCATCCATAAATATTGACCATTTTCTATCCTCATTATATTTATCAATTTGATGGATTGGCTAGAGGGGCATCTAAATTTTGATGTTTTTAGCATTGTAAGATATTCTTATCACTTTTTTGGAATGATTGTGATTAGTGGCATAAAAATAAATTGGATAAAAAAAATAAGGTTGTCACTCTTCTAATGCATCCCACATGATGACCTCAACCTTTTTGATACTTATTTAAAAATTAAATCTAATATCCATATGAGAACTGTTTATGTCTATCAATTTCCTAAGCGAGCCATCAGATGAGAGATCCTTCGATATGGAGCATCCTTTGAAAGGATGGTTGAATACTATATCAATATGCATAACTAATATATTGAAATCCAATATCTTAAAATGTACCATGTCTCCTTTGTGTACATTGGTAATTATTCCCTCTACAACATACTTAAAACACTCTCGGATGAGAAAAAAATGGATTAATTTAATTACAAATATCTTGATCTTCAAATTGTTTTGACCGTTGTGTATAAGGTGTAGACCATCCAATTGAGAATTCCCTTTCTTAACCATAAGGGAACTTCTTGTTTCATGGAAAATCAAATGTTTTATTGGCCAAACCATTAACTTATTAGGTAGTAGCAGGTTTGAGAAATCAGAACAAACATTTACCACATTTTCTATCCATACACCAAAATTCAAAGGAACCTACCTCTCTCCATACTTTTATATTCTTTAAACACATGAGTTATAAAACCCATGGCCATGTCATCATCTCTACTAGATCATTTGTGTTTGAGAATGAAATATTCTATGAAAAACATATTCTATCTTTAAGACCTGTATTGATGGCACTTTTAATGTCATCACTATAATATCCATCTCTTATATCATTGTAATTATGAGCCACTAAAAATGTGACCACTACAAATAGGGGAATTAATGAAACTGCATGCTTTGACAATTCACTCTATTCCTAAGCAAAGTAGTTTCCTTTATTCTTGACGTCTACCATGGTTTCAAATCCATCAACTAAAAAAGGAAATTTACGTCTTCCATCCAATACTTTGTTAACAATGACAACAACAAAACCTCTTCCCATATCTATACAATGTAATGTCCTCCTAATTGGATATACTCTACCCTCTACAACTTTAGTTCCTTTTGAGAAAAAATCCACATGATCATCGTTTGCAAATGTAAGAGACATCGATGATGTAACAACATCAAAAATAAATTTCCTGAGATGAAATAAAATATGAAAAACCATATGAGAAAAATAAATTAAAAATAATGACCCATTGTAGCCACAATTCACTAAAAATCAATCAAAATTTTGAAGTGTTTTCAATATTTACACATTAAGCCTTCATGTTTGTATATAAGTATTTTAATATGCCATTCATGGGATATTAAAAAAATTAATCATGGAGGGGTACAACGACATGGACTTGACCCCTTATCATTGTAGACATTTTATTCAACATTTGGAATCCATAGGGTCTATTTTAATCATCATTTGAAATCTATTATATAATTCATGAGGAATGATTTGAAACCCTAGTTATTTCCGGAGAAATCTAAAACCCTAGCTATTTTATTTTCCTTCGATCCATTGTTCAACACTATTACCATAAAGCGGGAGATAGTTGGAAATAGTGACAATTTTCCTTGTTAATTTTCATTCTTGGAAATAGTGATAGATTCTTATTGTAGGGAGAAAGTTAAAACCCTAGTTGTTTTCTTTTCCTTCAAACTTTTGTTTAACATCGTTACTGTAGCAGGAGATAATCTGAAATAGTGACAGCCATACACTTATAGGTAGTTGAAATTCCTTTTGAAGGATTCAAGTGGTTAACAGAAAATTTCTTCCTACCTTCATTCCTACTAATTATTAAACATTTAGGGAACTTTTAGTTTGTCATGTTTAGTGTGGCTATGATGCATTTTTTTTTCTCGTGAATATTTTGTTGCATGTTGTTACCATAGTAGGGAGATAGCTGGAAATAGTGACAATTTTCCTTATCGTGGAATTTTTGTTATAAAGCTTTTACACTTAATATAGGTAGTTAGAATTCCTTTAGAAGGAAGTGGTTAACATGCATGTTTCTTCTTATCTTCATTCCCTACTAATTATCATACATATTAAAGGGTTTTGCTCTCATGTGTTTAGGGTTTGGGTATCTTGTGTTTAGGGTGGTTATGAATGTTAATGCTCTAGCTATGTTCTATCATATTTTATTATTTTACATCTCTAGCTATGCTATGTCTTATTTTCTTGTGTTTCAGCCCAGTATGTGAATGTCATATTAATTACTTCTTATATTTCTTAAAAATTAGAATGAGGAACACACTTGTATTCCAACATATACGTCTGTCTTGGCATTTTTTATTTGTGGTGATTTATTTTCAAACTATAATTTATAATAAAGGTTGTCACAATGATGGTGAGATTTCAGATCTAAGACAAATCTTGTATTAACATCGGTCCACAATAATAATTAACCACATACAATATTTTTTTTTGGGAGCAATAAGTATGAATGGTTAATGGGAGATGGACATATAAATGGCATGTGGATGCAAATATGAATGGTATGGAGCTAGAAGTATGGATTGTAAAAATATAATGATGAATATTCATAGACCCGAACCCTTATCATTTTTTCCAATTTAACCATCATTTGGAATCCATGTTATAATTGGATTCTTTTCAATTTATATTTTAATTGTGAGGATGTGAAACACTAGTTGTTGGGAGAAAGTTAGAAATAGGGTTTGCATTTCCATCAAACTATTGTGTTAATAAGTTTGACCATTTATATGATATATTTTCTTTAATAAGGTAAAGAAAAATAAGTTTGACCAAATTTATGATATATTTTATTTACTAGGTAAACACCTCTCCAAAGTTACAAATTTTTCATATAATTTTTCCTATGTAGCTGGAATCGAGAATGAATAATAAGCATAATAATATTATTAAGTGATTACACACATATACATATATATACACACACACATAATATTTAGTATGGAAGAGAGATAAGAAGTTACTTTCGAGTTGCGATGAACTAATCATCATAACTATCTGTTACAGGGCATTGGAGGAGAAATTTGTTACCATGAGTGACAATCAATTTGAATTGATTCAACCATAGAAATATAATGCAGATGCATGCATCCCTTCCATCGATACCCATGTGTTAGATGATTATTAATATATACCCATATGATAAGGACCAATGAAAAATTATAATAGATACCCATGACTTGTATTTGATCATGGTGATATTGAGGGAAAATTGTAACACTTGAGAATTTATTAATAAGAAGATGTCATGTGAATGGAAGGAGGTATTCTTCACTTAAAGTCATTATTCAGGTCCTATGTTGAGTTATTTTATTTGATCTATTAATATACTATCGAAAAACACTATATATATATATATAATAACACATATATATATATATATATACACACACACACACACACACACACACACTACACACAGATATCAATAACACAAGTAATTGTTGTGTTTATATATATATATATATATATATATATATATATCAACACAACAATTACTTGTGTTATTAAGGATATCTCTCGTGAGGGTAGTTAAAACATTCAAATATTATTACGTTTAATAAGTAATTTTACATATAATTTCAAGTCATGTCTAGTGAAATATGGGGTTTAAGAAGAAGTTAGATCCTGAATCAATTAAGTAAATTATTAAAAGATGGGGAAACAATATCTATTTTTAAAAATCTAGGTGGCTAGGTTTTTTAAGAAATTTGAGGGTTATAACTTACAACTAGTAGAGGAATTTTCTATGAACCTTCAAACTGACCATACTATTTTCAAAGGAGTCAAAATACCTGTGACTTTTAATATTATTGCACAAATTTCTAAAACTTCAAACACAGGGAAATTTTTTTCAGTAGAAAAATATCATACTCATCTCTCTTGAGAGCTTTTTTAGAAGAGAAATGAAAAAGTAGAGATAGTATATGATCAACAGGGTAAGAAAAAGGAATCAAAAGAGAAATACTACCTAAACCATGGGACATGGTGGCCATTTAGATCATGAGGTATTTTCTATGATGGTCAGTTTGGGACTATTTTAGGGAGTTGCATGAAAATGATGATCCATCTCAAAAGGGGAAACAACATCCTTTCATCCTCCCTTATTTTTTGTATCAATATCTTAATTTTATGTCTCAAAGGTATTAAAAATATAAAAATGGATGAGACATCACAAGATGATATAATTGATTTGCAAACACCATTTTCTAGAACAAAAGAAGGGGAAGACAAAATGGGAGTGGTTTCTTAAAGAAAATTTTCAACTTAGTCCTCCAAGTATGTCTATTAAGGACCATACATAACAAAAATAGAAGAAATCCTCAAAAACTCCTGCCAAAAAAAAAAAAAAAAAATGAAAACTAGTTCAACCATTTGTTCCTTTAGTTATATCTGAAGGAGATTCTGAGGAGGAAAATCATTGAATACAAAGAAAGAACAACAAGAAGAAGGCTAGCCATTACTCATGAGGAATTATAAGAGGAACAAATGATAGCTAGAATCATGGAAAACATGAGGGATGACATAGAGGTGAGGTAGAGCACTATACCCAAAGAAAGGAAGAGGATATTCATGATACATTAATGAGGGATCTAAGGAAAGACAAAGGGAAGGCCCTAATTGAAGAAGAAGTTGAGAATATACCACCTCCACCAAATGAAAGTAGAGAATTAAAATATGCATTATATTTTTCTAATGCTGAGAGGATTATTGAAGAACAGAGGAGAGAAATCCTTCTCCTAAAGAAAGCAATAAAGGAGAAGGATGAGACCATTCAAGCACTCCAAAATATAGATATTGAGGAGGCAATCACTCAACCAAATGAAAATCCACCACCCACCCAAAATGAAGTTATAGATATAGAATCTTCTCAAACACATTTTAGTCCACCACATGTTGATTCAGAGGAAATTATTGAAGAGCTTGATCAAGAAACCCAAAATCCACCTACTGCACACAAGGAGATTGTAGAAACAACCACTCAAACAAACATGATCCAACCTTATACTATAATAAGATGGTTAAAAAGAGAAGATGCAATCTAAGAAAAATAATTTAAATGGCAAAAAAATAGCCAAATTTGAAAGAGAAATTGAAGAAATCATAAAAGAGAAGGAAACCTGGGAGACAAAAAAAAAAAACTTGAAAAGAGGATCCTAGATGCATGTTCTATGGGAAATCATTTGTTGGCTTAGAAAACCATCTTCCTTTACAATATGTTTATTCTAGAACAATATTTCATGGTGGGTGCTATTAAGGATTTCTTGTGACCTCCTTATGATATGGAAGATGGGAAATAATTTGTAGAGGCCTTTGTGATGGAAAATGAGGAACAAAAAAACCTCCTTTGTGAGTTATTTCTATATGGAATCTTAATACCCCATGAACACCACTTTCATGATCAATCTTTATGTATAAAGTCCAAATAAGAGGTTTTACATCCCTATTACAAAATCAAATCAATTAGGATGCTCACACAAATGAATTTGAGCATAGGGAGAAGTCTACGTCATGCCTGTATATTCATCCCAACTATCCAAAAACATATGCTTTTGTTACATAATTCAGAATGTGGGTATATTATCCAACCCTTGATGGAAAATATGAATCAAGCTTGCATGAGATTTGCATAAAAGTATGCACAAAATTCTTCTCCAAAAATTCATATTTGGCCATAAAATCAGTAATTGTAGGTGGGATTCAATGTCTTATCCATTGAGGAGAAAGGAGCCAATCTCTTCTACCAATTTGAAATGGTCAATGAGAAGAGCTATGGTGTGGTGGAATTAATCATTGAAATAAAAAGGATTGGGTTGGAATGTGGTATAGACCTCCTCTTTATTGGTTTTAACACCACATTAGGGTTGTTATAGAGCTTAAAACAAAGATGAGTTCAAAAAGTGGCTTTAGATAATTATTGCAAATAGTAGACATGGAGAACCTGTCATAAAGGATTGGGCGTCTTTGTTTAAACAATATAACATGAATCAAGGATGAAAATGCCTTTGAAAAAATGCATTAAAGTAAGTGTGGGAGGATGATGAGACCCATAAATACCTCATTATTTACTTTTTATTGACAGTGTTAACAAACTTAGACTAGAAATGTGGAATTTTATTGTAGTTTTATAACTTTATATTTAAATTAGAGTTATCAATTTAAACGCATTATTATTTAGTTTTTTTAATACCAATAAAAAATTAGAAGAAATGACATACCTATTAGTTTTTCTGAGATCAAAATAGGTGTACAAAATATTATTTATGATTCCTACTTTGGACCATGCATTGTTACAACTTTGGACCATACATTATTCTAGATCTAGACCATACATTCCGATCCAACTATGGACCATACATTATTCCAGCTCTGGACCATTCATTGTTCTAGCTCCATACCATACATATTTCCATCTCCGGACCATCCATACTTCCAACTCTCTATGACCATTCACAATTTTATCTACAAACCATTTATACTTCCACTTTGATCAGAACTAGTTGTACTTGTAATATGTATTTGCAAACTAATATATACTTGTAATATGTATATTCCAAATTGACTCAATGGATTCCAAATGATGATTAAACTTAGATACGATGATATTAAGTGGCCATGTCCTTTTCCCCACCAATATATATTTTTAACCTTTCCATGGACCATATTATAGAAATTTTTTGTGTTTTATTTTATGAAAACATGAAGACCTAATGGGTAAGGATATAAAATACTCCAAAATTATGAATACAATAAAATTTACATGAATGCAATTATAACATGGTCTCCAAATGATGATTAAACTTGACCCAATTGATTTCAAATGATGGAAAAAATAGAGGTTACAATTTTATTTACGTATAATGAAGGTAAGAAGATAGTTCATTGTTAATTGCTTCCTCTAATAGGACTTCCAACATCCTATTAAAAGGGATGCAACCAAATTTCTCCCAACTACTAGAGTTTCAAATTCTCACGATTAAATTGAAAATTGATAAGAATCCAATAATAACATTTTATTGCATTATAACATTTTTCTAATAATATTTGGAAAGGGTATATTCCCATTCTATGTAAAGTAAAAATGTAACCTCTATTCCATGCAAAGTTACAAATGAAAAGAAAGAACAACAAAAAAACAATACCAGGAAAGATGTATATGTTGGAATATAATACCTAATAGTATTGAACCTATATATTTCTTATATGAGAATGGGAATCTACCCATTCTAAATATTTTCATACAATAAATACAAGTAATATTGAAATAGAGTACCTTATACATTATAATTTAAGGAATATAAGTAATTTGTATGACATCCACATATTAGGGCCAAAACAAAAAAAAATAAAAAAAAACTTTTTGAGTCAGTTGAGAGTAGTGTAATGCACAACACATGGAAAATATGAAAATGGACATATTCCCATTCTATTCATTCTCATACAATCATCATTCTCATTCCTTCTATATAAATTATTTCATGAATGTATAGAATGGACATATGCCCATTATAATAATTTCCTATCATATGAAAATTGACATCTTCCCATTTTCTTCATGCTCATGCAATCATATTTTTGATTCCTTCTATATTTACCGAATGTTCATAATGGATATATGCCCATTCTAATCATTTCCTATAATATGAAAATGGACATATGCCTATTATATTTATTCTCATACAATCATATTTATCATTCATTCTATATTTAACCTGAATGATAATTTACATATGCTAGTTGTAAACATTTCCTTTATGAGAATGGGCATATTCCAATTGTAAACACTCTCATACAATCATCTTTCTCATTCCTTCTTTATTGCCTTTAATAAGAGAATTTTTATTTAATGATATAGCCTTATTACATTATGCTATTTAGTTGAAGATTATTTTATTTTTGGAATAATTTAATTTGATGTAAACTATACTTCTAGCTCCATATAATCCATGCTTCCAACTCCGGATTATCCATACTTTAAGCTCCAAACCATCTATACTTCTAGCTTTAGACAATACATACTTTTAGCTTTGAACAATCAATAGTTTCAAATCTGAACCATACATATTCATTCTCATAAAATCCTCATCCTCATTACTTATAAATGGCCTTTTATGAGAATGAACATTTTCCTATTTTATTCATTCTCATACAACCATATTTCTCATTCCTACTATATTGCCTATATGTACAAAATGGACATATGCCCATTCCAATCATTGCCTATAATATGAGAATGGACATCTTCCCATTCTATTCATTCTCATATAATCATATTTCTCATTCATTCTATATTTAAATTGAATGAGAATGGAAATTTTCCCATTCTATTCATTTTCATACAATCATCTCTTTCTCATCTCTTCTTCATTTCTTGAATTTTCGAATGGACATAATATGACGATTCAATTCATTTCCTATAATATAAAAATGGACATCTTCCCATTATATTCATTCTCATACAATCATATTATAATTCCTTCTATATAATTGCTAAATGTTCAGAATGAAATATGCCCATTCTCTTCATGCTCATGTAATCATCTTTCTCATTCCTTCTATATTGCCTAAATGTTCAAAATGGACATATTCCCATTCTAATTATTTCCTATGATATGAGAATGAACATCTACCCATTATATTAATTTTATACAATCATATTTATCATTCATTCTATATTTAACCTGAATGAGAATGGACATACCAATTGTAAACATTGCCTTTATGAGAATGGGCATATGCCAATTGTAAACACTCTCATACAATCATCTTTCTCATTCCTTATTTAATGGATTTAATATGAGAATGTTTTAGTTAATGAAATATAGCCTTATTGCAATTATGATATTAATTTTAAGATGATTTTATTTTTAGAATAATTTAATTTGATGCAAAGTATACTTCCATCTCTGGATAATTCATACTTCCATCTCCGGATATCCATACTTTCAAAATCCGGACCATCCATACTTCCAAAATCATTCTCAAAATACATACTTTCATTCTGGACCATCAATACTTTCAGCCCTAGACCATACATATTCATTCTTATAAAATCATAATTTCCATTATATTTCCTTTATGATAATGCACACCTTCCCATTATATTCATTCTCATACAACCATATTTCTCATTCCTTCTATATTTCCTAAATGTTCAAAATGGACATATTCCCATTCCAATCATTTCCTATAATACAACTCAATAGTCACCTTCCCATTCTATTCATTCTCATACAATCATCTTTCTCATTCATTCTATATTTAAACTTAATGAGAATGGACATCTTCCCATTCTATTCATTTTCATATAATCATCTTTCTCATTCTTTCTACATTTCTCTAATTTTTAGAAGGACATAATATAACCATTTAATTAATTTCCTATAATATAAGAATGGACATTTTCCCATTCTATTAATTCTCATACAATCATAATTCTCATTCCTTTTATATTTCCTTTATGAGAATGAACATATGCCTATTCTATTCATTCTCATACAATCATCTTTCTCATTCCTTCTATATTTCCCGAATGTTCAGAATAGACATATGACCATTCTATTCATTCTCATATTAATATCATATTTATCATTCCTTCTATATTGCTTGAATGTTTATAATGGATATATTCCCATTATAATAATATCCTATAATACATCCTTTTAGCTCAAAATAAATTGTAAATCATTCCATAAGGAGTTTGTCAACACACACACACACAAAAAAAAAAAAAAAAAAAAAAAAAAAAAAAAAAAAAAAAAACCTCAACTAGCCTTCTATAGTATATCAACACCTTTGATCCTTTGACTCACCGCTTTCTATTTGAGATGGAGTCAAAGAAAATTTAACAAATTCATGAACCCGATTGGCTGTATTTCTCATTCCTTTTATATTTCCTAAATATTCGAATGGATAACTACCCATTCTATTCATTCTCATATAATCATCTTTCTCAATCCTTCTATATTGCATGAATTTTTAGAATGGACATATGCCCATTCTAATCAATTCCTATAATATGAGAATGGATATCTACCCATTTTATTCATTATCATACATTTATCTTTTTTCATTCCTTCTAAATGCATTCATGAGAAAGTTTTTTTAAATGTATATCTGATTGCAATTATGATATATTACTCGAATGTTTACTATGGGTAGATTCCCTTTCTCAAATTTGAAGTAATATTGAACCAATGAGAAATAATATTGTATGAAAACTTATGATTAGAATTGGCAGATGCCCATTCTCATACTTCAAGCTCTAGAATATGAACATTCTTTTATCATTTCTAGAAATATTAATTGTCCATTATGCTCATTCTATTCATTCTCATACAATCATATTTAATCTACCTTTAACAAGTCTCTAGTTATAATGAGGGTCGATTGTATCAAAATACCGTAAGATTTTATGTTGAATCCAATATTAAGCATATATTTCCTAAACATTAAATCCCTCATATGATTCTTCCATGTCATCGTCATCATGTATACCGATTTCATATCTTTTGACTTGTTGGCATCCTACCCATCATCATCATCTCAATATCACTATCTTCATGTACTTTCTCTAAGTCATTATCATCATCCTCTTCCTACCTATCAAAATCAAAATCAACACTTATATCATCATCTTTAAGGGTTTTCCAAATATCTCGTACTACTACACGTATACCCATATCGCATGCATCCTAGTAAATTGGAAATAAGATTTCCAATAGAAATAAGATGAATGGACTCCTTGGTCTTAGGCCTATAAATTCCATCATCCACAAAAGAAAAGACTCTTTCGTCTTGAAGTTTCCTTCTTCTTGGCCTTTTTATTTCTATAATAGATTTCATGGGGATTCTCATGGTAAAATTTGTCACCAAATTTCATGGGATTTATCTTGCCCCATAAAGATTCAGGTTCTCTTGTAGGCCCTTGAGTATCACATCGCCTCAAATCTATACTTAAAACTAAAATAAAATTTTCCATGTACTCATACTTTTGAAAAAATCATAGGCCTCCATACCCCCCAATGTCCCATTTTATCAAAATTAAAAGAAAAACAATAACACATTTCCATGTATATTATTCAAAATATTTAGTAGCTTAGATTTTATGCTATTTAGTTTCTCGTAGTTTATGATATTTAAGCTCGCTTAGTGTTTATGATGTTCAACTACTTAGGGTTTATGATATTCATCTATGAACCATCCATACTTCTATCTTTAGACAAGTTATATTTCTAGATCTATACCATTCATACTTCTAGTTGATTAAATAAAATAGAACTATATGCTAAGAAATAGTAACCCTAGTTAATCTAATTAGGAGGACTAAAATGTTGTATAAATGTAGTAAATAATATGAAATGATTCTAAAATAATTATATTAAATGAAATAAAACCCTAACTATGCCAAAGGAAGTAGAAGAATGACTTAGCTGATTGTTGTAGATGGTCACACAATGTCGCAGTGTCTAACAAGCAGGTTCCAAAACTTAGAACGGTCACTCGTGAGGTCCTACAAAGACTAGATCTGGAGGATCTGAATTGACTAGGGAACCTAGAAAGGTACTGGAGCACCCCAGGGTTCCTTGGTCTACAGTTTAGGTGCCTTGATCTCTGTAAGTTCCCAAAAACTAATTTTTGTAGGGTCGTGAGGTGTTTTCGAACACCTGCATGTCTCTCACACTAGATTCACCGGGTGAGTTGAATGATGACATGCAATACAAAATGAAGTATCAAACCCTAGTAAAAATAAAATATTCAAATGAATGGGTCAGATGACCTCAACAGTGAAACTTGTTGTCTTATCACTGAACGTTGCACTACATTTCAGACCCAGATGTAGTTCTGGTGAGTGTTTGCATGTTGTACCCTAGGTGCTCTCATGTCAGTTACATTTTGTGAAGTAGTGAGAAATAGTAACTATTAAAAATGTAAATAGCATGCGTGCATGGAATAGAATAAAATCCCTCCCCTATGCAGTGTGTGTGATGAAGATCTCCTAGCCTTGATGCATGACACTATGTGGATGCAAGTGATGCAATGGATGCAAATATAGATGGAGTGATAGTAGTATGTGATGCTAGGATCCTCATTATGGTATTATAACTTTATATTTATAGGGTTTTCAAGATTAATTTCATAATTAATCCCAACAAGGCCGACTGAGAAAAGGATAAGGATGAAAAAAACTAAAAAGGACCCAAAAAGAAGTGGGAAAGGACGTACATAGATTGGGGTGCCTAGGGTGGGACCAGGGAGCCCTAGGGCACCGTCGTATAGGCTGGGATGCCTTGATTTTGGGCTAGAATGATGGGGAAGTTGCGAAATGGATGGATAAGTGCTTTGGAAAATATATGGGAACTACGAAATAAAATATAAAATAAAGATGGCCAAAAGGTGGGATTAATTAGTACTTTATTCACTTGAGAACCTTCTAAATAGTAGTATAAGATCGACCTAAATAATGTCTAAAGTTCATAATTTTGTGTCTACACTAGCTCCGATCATTCATTCATTCTAGTGATGAACCATTCCTCCAATCATATTTCTCATTCCTTCTATATTTCTTGAATATTTAGAATGGACATCGACCATTATATTAATAATTTATCATACAACCATATTTCTCACTCCTTCTATATTTATTGAATGTACAAAATGGACATATGTCCATTCTATTCATTCTCATATAATCATCTTTCTCATTCATTCTATATTTAACCTGAATGAGAATGAAAAACTACCCATTTTTTTATTCTCATACAACCATCTTTCTCATTCCTTATATATTTCTTGAATGTTCAAAATGGACATATTATGCCCATTATAATAATTTCCTATAATATGAGAATGAAAATATTCTCATTCTATTCTTTCTCATACAATCATCTTTCTCATTCATTATATATTTAACCTGAATGTGAATGGATAACTCTATCTATTCTATTCTTTCTCATACAACCATCTTTCTCATTCCTTATATATTTCTTGAATGTTTAGAATGGACATATGCCCATTCTAATAATTTCCTATGATACGATAATGGAAATCTTCCCATTATATTCAATCTCATGCAACCATTTTTATCGCTCCTTATTTTTATCACGATGTTGTCATGTAAAATGACTAGCCAAAAAATTGAAACTTTAAAGCTTAAAAACTAAGTCCATAGTTTAAGATTATACTTCCCAATCACATTGAGTCCCTCCCATGGCCAAACTATATTTAATAGAACCATCATCCTAGATCTAAGTAAGGTATTAGTTAAGTTTTAAAGTATGCCTCAGTGTGTAAGGAGGGGTGATTGATTTTATGGATGAATTCAATAAGTTTTTGTGAAAGACAAATCTTCCTAGAAGCCTAAACGACCAAATTTGGTCATTCTCGCAACACGTATCAACCCTATAAGAACATTTAAAGAAATACTTTGAAACATCAAAGGGTGGTTTTATATAATATTGAAGGTTTATGAAGAAATTTAGGAAATTTTAGGAAAGATAATTCCATTTAGGATCAATTTGTGTAAGAGTGGGTTTCTAGGTGCAGGGAATTAACATTTATCGGTAAAAGGTTGACTTATTTAGATGATTATGGGAGTTTCATAAGAATTTAGGAGAAAATCAAACAAGGCATACAAAATTTATGGGAAATACTCTACAAGTTCGAATCATCAACTTTATTTCAAAGCTCAAATACTTCGTGAGGTATTTCAAAACTCTGTAGCTACACTTCTCTGTTTAAAATGAAATAGGACCTAAATTGTGATTATAGGAAGAATTTGATTTCAAGAATAGTTCCATTGATCTTAAAATGTGATTTGGAGTCAATATCATATAATATTTGACCCCTATATTTTGTAAGTACAATATCACAATAGGGTTATGGCTCTCCACCAAGGGGTCATTATGTTGATGCACCTTTATTTCCTTAAAATGGTTGCTAACAAGCCTTCTAGTTCCTCCTTGGCCCCTCCTTCCAAAAAAAAAAAACACAAAATTTTTAGGAATCCCTCTCCTCCTCCCGTTAAAAGGTCCCTTTGTAGTTTGAGTAAGTCAAAGAACCGTGACGGTGTTGAAAATCTTCTTGTCATTAGGAATTCCTTGAATGCTCCCCCTCTGCCCAAACATTACCCCGACCCTAACCCTTTTATTGACACAAAGTGGGGAAGCATGTTTTCATGGAGAAAGATAAGGACAACTTTGACAGATTTAAGTAATAAATTGAAGGCTCTGGAGGACACAGTGGAAAGAATTGTCAAAAATAACTTAATCACTTGGCTACTATAAAATCATTCTGGATTTTCTCCACACTCAAGTCAATAAACCGTGTGACATCAATAGGATACCTGAAGAGATGTGGAAAGGAGGAAAAAAATAAATGAAAGTAATCAAAACCAGCAATAAAGATCCAGTTATGCAACCTACTTTGACCATGTTCAAGGCATTAGAGGAGGTAAAAAAATTTCTTCAGAAAATTCTCTCCTAGAAGGTTCTTTCCTTCTTGGCTTCTATTTTTGGGTTCTTGTTGTTCCAATGTTGTATGGGTAGTTTTTACACTAATTTTTGCTCCATTATGGAAATTTGACATTTCCTTTGGGTTTTATCATTGTATTCAGGTAGCTATGGCTATTTTTCTCGGGGTGTGGCACCCATAGATTAAAAAATGACCTGTTTTTTTTATGTTTCTTCCGCTCTAGGATTCTTTTTGCTGGGGTGTGGTCCCCTTTTCTTGTAACCACTTTGTTCTTAAAGTTGATATGGATTTTGGGCCTTTTTCCCACTGGGTATGGTCCCATTCAAATTTTTTTATCAATAATAAAAGATATAATATTTGACCCCAAATAATTTTCCTAAGCTTTTTGTTTTGGAAAAATCAAGTTCAGTGTCTAAAAATGGACATCCATTACAAAATTGGATTTCCAACTCAGAACAGATTGTAATTTGGAAACTCTTTTTCACCTCTTAGGGGATACCAAAGTGTGACCTCCTCCTCCTCCCAAGTCGAATTCAAACACCTGTGTGTTTTAGGTGTCCCCTTTGTCCCCCTGTGTCCCCATGGTGTAAGGGGTTCAAGAGGGGAAAAAAATGCGACATCACTCCTTCACCCAAGTCACAATTTGGTTTCCTTGGTGTCCCCTCTAACCTCTCTATCCCACAAGGTATAATTGGGACATAAAATTGTATCCAAGGCATGTATGTAGCTTGTGGACCCCCACAAGACCACATTAAACTCCACCGGTGTCATTTCCTAGCCCTAAGACGTCACTTTCAGCCCCTACAAACTCCCAACTCACACTTTGGACACCTATGTGTTTACCTTGTCCCCTCTATCCCACAAGGGACAAGGGGGACACAAAATTTCAAACTGATTCCAATCATGATTTTTTTTTCTAATTGTGAAGAAGTCATAGGGTCTTCTACAAGTCAAAAATTGCAAAAAAGATAGAAAAAGTCTTCCTCTCACAAAACCTAAACAAATTAAAAATAAAAATTATAATGTTTTTTTTTTATCTAACATCCATTAATGGTGACATGCCACACTAACATAATTTTAAAAAGTTTCCTTTTCGATTCTATGCAGCTCCAACAGTGAAAAATCCTAAAATTTGGAGCTAATGTTCCTCGAAAAATCTACTTTCATCCGAGTCCGCTTATCGCATGATGAGGTGGCTTATTTTTGAGATACGGAGGAATGAGTTTTCTCTCGAGTATCATTCCTCCTCCATGAAGAATCTTATGGATTTCAATATATAATTTTTAGTAATTTTTAACTATTTACTTTTAATGGATTTTGTGGTTTATGATGTGGTGCAAGGAAAATAAAATCTTCCCCACAATGGGTGCTAAATAATGTTGGTGAAAGATATTTTCGCAAGGAAAAATAGCCGTTTTTTACCAACACTTTGGGATTATGTCCCTCCTACTTGTGAAAGGGGAGGCTCCCTTTATTGTATGTAAATAAAACAATTACTATGGGTGGACAACAGTGGGGATCACATAGATACATCCACTAAAAAGCGTGGCAAATGCTTGCACCTAGTGTAAGGGAATAATTTGCATAAGAGGTGAGATAGTAAGAGTGATAAATTTGAGATGATAGAATTTGAGGATTCTATTAACTACAGATTTAATCAATTAAATTATACAACATTAATAAACTATGCAATATTAAATCAATAAACATCACACTATATTGCATAACAAATAAATAAATACTTACATAAAGTAAATAAAAAATGACACATGATTTATAGTGGAAAACCCGAAGGTAAAAAACCATTGTGAAAAGTAACCTTTATTATAGAGAACCCTTTTACATCTAGTAAATTACCTCCTCCTTTAGAAACCCTAATCACAAGGGTAAAAACACCTTTGATATATATTTTTCAATATATCAAATGAGGACCCGAAGTCCTTTTTATATGAGGTGATCGAGTATGTCTCAACCCACCTTTTCAACCTAAATGGTTGACACATATACCAAGGTTTAAAATATTTAATAATATAAATATAACTATTTCTTATTATTAAATATTTAACCTAAAGTATATCCCTAGGTTTGAATATTTAATAATAGAAATAGAAATATTTCTTATTATTAAATATTTAACCTATAGTATAATGTTAGACCCATATTTAATTAAGGGGTGGCCAACCCACTTAACCATTATGTTCCAACACTCCCCCTTAATGTTAAGTGGGATAACATATGCCAATAGATTACCTGCCCATGGTACACTACAAGATTTACAATCCTTAAACCATAAAGGTTTTAGGATAGCATATAGGTTGAAGGAATTATAACACCTTCATCATACTCAAGTTACCTTTTGGTACAAAAGGATTTAGAATCCCAAAGATCATCCCATGATCAGTGGCTAAGTATGATTTGTGAGTTTTACATGTTCTCACAAGTTCTCATAAAAGGTTACTTGAAACCAAACATATAGGATCCTTTTATAACCAAGGTCCTCCTTAACAATATGCTTACATTGGATGTTTACTAATAAACTCAATAACACTAAAGAGTTTACTGAAGACCACCTTTAAGGTCTTTCTACACTTCTTTCTAAAAAAGAAGCCAAGGAGGTATACACATGCCCAAAGGTCTTTTTACACTTGCCCAAAGGTCTTTTCACTTGCCCAAAGGTCTTTATTACAATGCATTTTTCATTTTACAAATACCAAGTTCCATTAGGAGGTGACATTTTCATGCACACTCCCCTCAATGGAAACTTCAAAAATCTAAGTTTTTCATGAAAGTGACAAAAATTTATAGCACTCAGGGGCTTTGTGAAGATGTCAACAACCTTGCTCTTTAGTCGACATGAACTTGAGATCTATCTCACCACTTAGCACCTTCTCATGGATGAAGTGTATATGTATCTCAATGTGCTTCATCCTCTGATGTTGTACTAGATTATGTGCAAGAGATATGGTGCTCTAGTTTTCACAGAAACAAAGGAATACTACCTTGATCCTTCATCTTTATCTCGGTGAACAACCTCTTTAGCCATAATGCCTCTTTTGCAGCTTCCATTGCACTTCTATACTCAGCTTCAGTTGAAGAGATAGAAACAATTGGATGATTTTTATTGCACCAAGTAATGACACCTGCACCAAATTTAAACACATAACCAGAAGTATATTTTATATCTAATACATCACCAACATGATCATAATCACAAAATCTATATAAGTTAGCATTTTCATTCTTAGTATAATAAAACCCATAATTGATTGTACCTTTAATATATCTAAGAATTATTTTTGTAAGATTCCAATGATCTCTATAAGGTTCTTACATAAACCTAGAAGCAATTCCTACTGCATAGGAAATATTTGGTCTAGTTATAGTTAGATAAATCAAACTACCAACTAACTATATAAAGTAGGATCAACATTTTTCGCATGTAGGTTTAGGATAAAGTTTTATTCCAACTTCCATAGGTGTAGAAATTTGTTTACAATCAATCATATTAAACTTTTTCAGTACATTGGTTGCATATTGTGCTTGAGAAACAACAATAGAATGCTTATCTTGAAATACAACCATGCTAAGAAAATGATGTAAGAGACCTAAATCAGTCATTTCAAAGTATTGTTTCAATTTTTCTTTAATCCTATGAATTAAAATAGGACTATCACCAATCATAAGAAGATCATCCACATATAGACATATAATGATAATGTGAGAACCTTCTTGCTTAATGAATAGATCATTGCTGAAGAACAATTAAAAAACCTAATTTTTTAAAGAAAGCATTAATTTTTGCATACCAAGCTCTAGGAGATTAATTTAAACCATTCAAATATTTTTTCAACTTACAAACATAGTTTTCATTACCAGTTTCTTCAAAACCTTTAGGTTGAGACATGTAAAGTTCTTCTTTTAAATCACCATTCAAAAAATTATTTTTCACATCCATTTGGTGGATTTCCCACCCAAAATGAGTAAGCAATAGCAAACAAGGTCCTAACAGTGCTCATTTTAGCTATAGGGGCAAAGGTCTCAACATAATCTATCCCTAGTTTTGAGTGAAACCTCTAGCAACAAGTCTAGCTTTATATTTTTCAATACTACCATCAACATTATATTTTACTTTGTATAACCATCTAGACCCTATAACACTTCTTTTCTCAGGAGGTGGAACCAAATCCCAGGTTTGATTTTGAATTAGGGCATTATATTCATCACATTATATTGATCCACTTCTCATCCCGAGAAGCTTCTTCAAAACTTTGTGGCTCAGGTTCATACAAGGTCATTAATGCATGGTACGTATGATGGCTTCTGGTCATTTTCCTAAGGTCAATAAGATTAGAAATTTCTAACACAGTTTGAGCCCATTTTGGTTTCTTTGTTAGAGGACAAAAGATTCAAAAAAATCCATAACATTAACAAAAGAAACATCATCATAATCTTTTACCATATTTTCATTATCATAATTATTCATTACCATTTCTTAGGAACCTTTGAGTCGAGACATGTAAAGTTATTATTTTAAATTACCATTCAAAAATTAGTTTTAAAACAATAACATTGATTTTGGATTTCCTTCCTTTTAAATAAGTAGTAAATCTTTAAACAAGGTCCTAATAAAATATCTCATTTTAGATACAAGGAAAAAGTTTCATATAATTTCTTTCTTTAGTTTTTAGTGAAACCTCTAAGGAACAAGTCTAGTTTTATATTTCTCAATACTACCATCATCATTATATTTTACTTTCTATAAGTATCTAGACCCTATAATACTTCTTTTCTCTATTGAGGTGGAACCAACTCCTGGTTTTTTATTTTAAATAAGGGCATTATATTCAGCATGCATTGCATTGATCCACTTCTCATCCCGAGAAGCTTCTTCAAAACTTTGCAGCTCAGGTTCATACAAGGTCATTAATGCATGGTACGTATGATGACTTCTGGTCATTTTCCTAAGGTCAAAAAGATTATAAATTTCTAAATACGATTTTGAACCCATTTTGGTTTTTTTTTAGAAGGAAATAAGATTCTAAAAATCCATAACATTAACACAAGAAACATCATCATGATCTTTTACCATATTTTCATTATCAGAACTAAAACCATCATTAGGAATATTGACATGATTAAGAATATCATTACTATTTGAAGATGAACATAAACATTTTTCTAAAACAATAACATTGTAATTTTTAGTTACTTCCCTTTTTACATGGTCATAAATCCTTAAACTGCAGTGTTAATACCATATCCAATGAAAATATAAGAAAAATAAATCATATCAAGTTTCTTTCTTTTCTTTTTAGGGATATATAAAGAGGCATGACTACCAAAGACTTTTAAATGTGATACATCAAGTTTTTTGTTTGACCATTTCTCTAAGGGGGTCGAAAGGTGAATAGATTTGGTAGGGACTCTATTTAGAATGTAGACTGATGTGTTCATTGCTTCTTCCCACATAAATTTGGGAAGACTGCAAAATGAAGCATAGTGTGAGCCATATCTAGAATAGTCCTATTTTTCCGTTCTGCAACACCATTAGACTAGGGAGAATGGGGAGAAGTTAATTCTCTTTTAATACCAAAATTAATATATAATTTTTCAAATGCTTTGCTAACATATTCACCCCCATTATCTGTTCTAAGCCTCTTAATTTTATAATTTGATGAATTTTAAACATATGCTTTAAATTTCTTAAAATTTCCAAATACATCGATTTATTTTAAAGAAAATATGTCCAAATCATCCTGGTGAAATCATAAATAAATGTCACAACATACAAAGAACCATTTAACAAAGAAACTTCAAGAGGTCCTCTAACATCACTATGAACGAGTTCTAGTGGTGAAGAGGAACTCTTCTCAAGATGTAAGTGAAAGGTTTAGCACTTTGTTTTGAAGCGTAAACACCCTTTACAAGAATCGTGAGATGAAGACAAAACATGAAAACCTTTAACTAGATTATATCTAGACATTTCATACAAGCTTCGATAATTGACATGTCCTAACCTTTTATGCCATAGTTTTGAATTATTCAAACTTTGAGATACAAAACAAGATGCAAAAGAAAAATCATAAAAAATATAGAAACCATTTCTTTTAATTTCTTCAGAAATTATATTATCATTACTATCTTTGATGTACCAAGTATCCTTCAAAATTTGAATAGAAAAACCATCATGAGTTAGTTGTGAACATGAAAAAGATTCTTTTTAAGCTTAGGAACAAATAAAACATTATTCAAAATACCATTTGCAAATTTTACTTTTCCTTTCTCTATTGCTTCTAAAGATGAGTTATCACCAAGATACACATGTTCATTGATTTTTGTAACATCAAATAAAGAATTGGAAATACTAGTCATATGATTTGAAGCACCTGAATCTAGAATCCATTTAGAATTAGAGGAAGAGTATAAAGCAACATATAATGCAATAGTTTTAGGAGCATCATTAGAACTATCTTTTTTCCTTAAATTATATTTAGATGAGACAGTATTTTTTTATTTTTATGGATAGGTTTATTAGATTTACACTCTTCCTTTTTATGCCCAAATTTTCCACATTTGTGACATTTACCATTAAATCTTACATGTAAATGTTCAAAAGTAAAACTTTTCTTATCAAAAATGAATATTTAGATCTAAACTTCTGATCAGAGAAGGGCTTGATGTGGTTTGAACTTTGAATTCTAAGCAAGAAGTGCCTGAGAGGCATTCTCCTTAGAGTCAAAGTTCATCATCACTTTCTCTTCCTATATCAGAAGAGAACTCAAAGTATTTAAATCAGGTAATTCATCCTCATTATGATATTTAGAGTTTAGGATAGAAATAAAATTCTTAAATCTTTCATGTATATTCAACTGAACAATAAAGTAGATTAATTTTTCACCAATTAAGTCACAATTGCATCCATCTAATTGTTCTTTGATATTTTTAATTTTGGCTAAGAAATTAACTACTTTTTCATCTCCTTTCATAGGATTCGTAAGTAATTCTAAAACAAGTTTAATAATCTTAGATAAGCGCATACCTTCATGCATGGATTCTAATTGTATCCATACCTCTTTAGGATGTTTCGATATTACCAATGTGTAGAAGATATTCATCATTCACATTACGCAGATCATGGAAAGGGCCTCTTGCATACGTTGTGAGAATGCATTCATATTTTCACATTCACTTGATGACCAGGTGGGGCGCAAGCTCGGTTCTTGAAAAATTTCATTCTTATAAGTTTTGATTTGACCTTGATCTTCCAAATATTGTAATTTTCTCCATTTAGGATCTGGGATTTATCGAGGCAAAAGAAACTGGACGCCATTGTCTTTCAAATTTCTTGAAACACATACCCCATTATGATATAATGCGCCACTAAGTTAGAAACATATTAATCAAAAATGACAATACCCATATTTTATGATAAAAAATTGTATTATTTCATTAAAAAATCAAGTATTATATATTTTTAAAAAGAAATAACTAATTTTTAAAAATTTGATCATAAAAATATTAATAGAACCAGATCTAAATTTATAGATCTAAAGAAACTATTTGACCATAACTAATTCTGTCATTAAAATGCATACTAATTAACTTTCCATAATCAAATAATAACCCGCATTATAAAGGGCTCTAACATTATACCCTAGACCTATCATAAAAAAAATTTTTTGACCATATAGAAGTGAAGATGAAACCCTAAGAATGCACAACAAATTCAAATTTTTGAAAAGTGTTAATGAAGATAAAGATCTGCCAACTTAAATTTGACGTCTAAATGGCTATCATTTTGCCTTATTTTTGGTCTGTTGTGATGGTCATTTGACCATCAATTTTAACACAATGAAAATTTCCTAGATATGGCCAACTTAAATTTGATGTCTAAATGACTATCATTCTACCTTATTTTTAGTACGTTGTGATGATCATTTGACCATCAAATTTAACACAGTGAAAATTATCTGTGTATTTCTAAAATATGAAATTTCAAATTTCTTCTTCTTGCTGATTTTAGATGAGATCTTGTTTATAAATTATCATAAGATATAAAAAACTATATAATTTTTTTAGAATAGTTTATATAATATAAACTATAATGATATTTATTCTATAGTAAATTTTTATTTAAAGAATATAGTTATAAAAACTATAAAATTATATATTTTAAAAATCAATCCCTATTAGAGGGGTCCAAAGGACACGAGCATATTATTTTGAAAAAAAAAAGGTAAAAATAGTAAGATAATTTTTACTAGGTGCAAGGAGATTTCAAATCACATGAGAGTACAAATTAACCTAGAGATTTACAGAGGGGACAAGTAATTTCACTGGGTAATGAAATAATTTGAAATCCCTATTTTCATGAAACTTGTCTCTTCCCTTCATTTACTCTTGAATTTTACCTTTGAAAACATTTACCCTTGCACACATTTAAAACTATAGAGAAATAGAAATATTTCATATATTAATTTACCCTTACCTGTATGTGATTTTTCACACACATGTAAACCCCTTTCACATGTGCACACTCACATTAATTCCTCACAAAACATTCAAAATTTTAGATTGCAAAAAAATTGGGGAGAAGGGGGCCCAATGATTTTTAAATACCCTTTCGGGTTGGTTGAAAAAACCCATACAAAATTAAATAAATTAAATACAACATTTGATCTAATCTATTTAATTTACCTCACTCTATTACCATGATAGAATTTGAGGATTCTATTAACTAAGATTTAATCAATTAAATTATACAACATTAATAAACTATGCAATATTAAATCAATAAACATCACACTATATTGCATAACAAATAAAGAAATACTTACAAAGTAAATAACAAATGACACATGATTTATAGTGGAAAACTCGAAGGTAAAAACCATTGTGAAAAGTAACCTTTATTGTAGAGAACCCTTTTACATCCAATAAATTACCTCCTCCTTTAGAAACCCTAATCACAAGGGTAAAAACACCTTTGATATATATTTTTCAATATATCAAATGAGGACCCAAGTCCTTTTTATATGAGGTGATCGAGTATGTCTCCCGACCCACCTTTTCAACCTAAATGGTTGACACATATACCAAGGTTTAAAATATTTAATAATAGAAATATAACTATTTCTTATTATTAAATATTTAACCTAAAGTATATCCCTAGGTTTGAATATTTAATAATAGAAATAGAAATATTTCTTATTATTAAATATTTAACCTATAGTATAATATTGGACCCATATTTAATTAAGGGGTGGTCATCCCACTTAACCATTATGTTCCAACATGAGAGAGGGGGTTAATATTGTAAATAGATAATAGAATATTTTCTACAATTTTTAACTTAATTTATCCACACACAATTAGAAGAATTTTTTTGTTAGCAATGGAAAGACATAATGAATTATGAACATAAAATTTCATTTATCCATTTATCAAAGGATTTAGCACCCTTCTTTTTGCAAGATTGTCATGTTCAAAAAGATACAAAAGAGAGAAAGATAGAGGAACATATAGAAAAAATAGAAGAATGTTATCTTTGCTTGTTTCTTTGTAGTGCACTAACTATCTACTCATAGACTCACAAATTGACAACCCTTTAGAATGAGGGAGTCATATAATATATAGATTTACCAAATGAATCTTTACCTACCCCCACATGAATTTTCACTAACCTTTACAACTTGTGACCTTTCGTATCCTTAGAAAGAAAGTGAGTCCCTTTTTTATTGATTGAAGGAAACTCATTACAATGTATAACTATAGAACATGAGAGAAGACAATGAGGGGGTGGGAAAGAGAGAAGAGGTGATATCTACTATGAAGAAGATGGTGCATTTTCCGATGAAGATCCACTTCACGGATGCACTTCTAGAAAGTGCTTCTGAAGGATCTCAATTATTTTGAACTCCTTGTTGAAACATGACACTACGAGTGTAACCTTCTCTCGCTTGAGGAATGTGCACAAAGCTCATAGACTTAAGCCAATTATCATAGTTTTTGTTGATACCTTTACATTTTGTGAGCCAGGCTTGATGCTCCTATGCAATGTTGGAGATAACACATCTGATCTCTGAAAGAAATTCCAAGGTGTCTTCATTGAAGGAAAATGGGTCTCCTACCTCTTTCTTAACCAGTTCTTCAAATGGATTCATGAGATCATTCACCGAAGTGTTATCATTTACCACATGTAATCAAAGCTTCTACACTTCCATGTTTATGTCTTCATGCATTTTAAAAGTGAGCTCATCACATGAAACAAACTCATCAAAAGAATGATTCAAAATATTATATCAATCAACTAGAGTTTGGGACCAAATTAGAGACATGTTTTCAAATACAAATTTGAACACATTTCTGCCTACCAATGCAAAATAATTAATTTTTACCAATTTCAGTCACCATTTGAAATACCTGATCCCAATGCTATTTCTCCTTTTCAATCTCATCTCTAGTCATTTTCAATTTTGCGCGATGACAAGTATGAATTAAAAAATTTAAAGGATTTATGAAAGAAAGGTCTTGCCTTTCTCAAGGATTTGTCACCCACTTGTCATTACCCCTAGCTTACATTGTGAAACCCTACATCCTCTTGATTGATTCTAGATCAAATCATGTTGATTAAAGTGAATTCTTTAGCTAGGAGAAATGGGATGAAATTAGGCTCCATGAAGGATTGAACATATGAAGTGATATTTATCACATGTTCTTCCAGTTATTCAATATTCTCCTTGTACTCCTCATTTCTTGCAAGAAGGTGAGTGGAAGATTCTTTGAATAGATGAGCATCTCATTAGTTCGTCATTGGCCTCGGAGGAATGGTGGTCGTTTTGTAGTTAGTCGTAGTCATTTATTCAATGGGATTGACTACCTTTAGATGATATACTTCCACATACTAATTTCTTGAGGCACCACTAAAGAAGTGGGAAGAAACTTGAGCTTTCTTACCTCACTTTGTTTTCACCATCATTGAATTAGGCTTAGTACTTTGAGAATGATTGTAGTTTTAGGCTCAGAGTGAGAGGGTACATCTTACATTTGTTGGGTTGGTGCAATCAGTAGAGGAGATGATTGGAAACCGATGAGGAATCGGTGGATGAGAGGGATCAATTTATCCTTGCTCCGCATCTTCTACGGGATCTTGAATGTCTCTTAATTTCTTGTGCAACCTCCTATAGTGGAGGACATTAGCTTCCATGGATTTCCTTTTTGTGAGCTCTCATGAATGAGAAGAACTCGTAGTCTTCTCGCTTGCCTTAGAAGTAAGGAGATGAGATGCCTTCTTTTAGAGATCCCGAAGACCTCCTGATTCAATGAGTACAAGCCTATTTTTCTTGAACCATTCCTTGGATATTTGGATTATCATTTAAGTTCTTTCATTAATGTCTCCTGAATCTTGAATGCTCCATGAGAGTTATGGGAGAGGCGAGACCTTCACCTCTTGATATTTAGGATCATACAACTTGGTCCCATCGTCTTTTAGTACATCCTCGAACTAATCAAATTTGAAATTTATTATCTAGACAATGTTCATTCTCATGTGATCACACTCTCTTACCTAAAAATCATCCTATAAATTTACAAATAATATTTTATCTATGGAACATGGTGTAAATTGGGAAGATAGAAGGTCTCAGGGTTGCTTCGAATGTCAAAATATGCCCTAGGTGTATATGAATAGAGGTTCAAGGGGGAAATTGAAGCTTCCAGTGTTTGAGGTGTTAGAGGAATTCTTACACTAGAAGATTTCAAGAGAGATAGGAAATGAAACATCTTTCTTTTTGTTGTTCTTGAGTTTTCTATTGACATGGGTGAATTTCTGCATAGATCGAACATCACGATCTTATGACCGAGGTATCTTGGGAGCTTACAGGAGTGAGATCAAACACCGAAAATATAATATATGAGAAGGTTAAAAATCAAGTCAAATAGAACCCATATCTCTTGATCAATGCAACGGCTAGAGAAGACAATCTTAGCTCAGGGTTATGTTCCAGCAATCATATGATGAATATGGAGAATGCATCTTTCACTCTTGAAAAATGATTATTATTTTCTTTGAGGTTTAGTTATGGATACCTTTCATAGGTATGATCCCTTTGAGAAAATTTCGGAGTAATATTCAAGCCTTTGAATGATCTTGTACTCGCGAGAGCGTATACAAAATATGATGTTATTCGAACTTTTTGGTGACCTGCAAGTGAAGCAATTGATGACGGCTGTTATTACTTATGATTTTTCCTTGATTAATCCTTTATTTTCTTTCGATGAAAATGAGGATGAATTATTCCATTCAATCTTGAAAATATTATGTCGCCTCTTCTCTATTACCCTACTCAATAGAATGATGGCATTATAATATACTTCATGAAACTCACTTCTATATAAATATTTTGGTACACGAGAAGGCTTCCTCGCTTTCGTAGATACAATCATAGTGTAATACGTTGGAGATAGGATTCAATTTTTTACCATTAAAAAATGTGAACTCCTTTGTGACAATTACCATGTTACCTATTGGTATTTACATAATGAAATTCCCTTTGGAGTGAGCACTGCAAGTACAAAGTTATCATCTACTCTTATGATTCTTGATTCCAGATCATAGTGCTGAGCACATGTTAACACCAATTTTGTAATTTGTACAAACATGACTTGACCTCCTATAGTATATAATATTCTTGTGAAAACTTTATCTTCAACTGGTTCCCTTGGTCATTTGAGAATTCGATTCTTCAGAATTCCAGGTCCATATGAGCAACATCATTGTCACCTACACTTGGATATTCTCGATCTTAGGCTTGAAATAGGCTCCAGAAAAGAGAAATTAAACTTCATGTTTCCAAAAATCAGCAAGATGATATAAAATTTAATCAATAACAACTTTCTGCATTTGAATCCAAAACTTTCTATTTTTCATCGTAGGGTTTAGGATTTGTTATTTTGGAAAAATGTGATTTTTGGCTCAAATTCAGTTTTCAAAGCTCCTAACATGCCGAGAGTATCATCAATGAATTTAATTTATTGTTTTTTGAAAGTTTATATATTTAGTAAGTTGTTTTTTTTCTCAAATTATCTATTTTGCCTAGTTTGTCATCTTCATCATTTTTCAAATCTTCTCGATAAGAGAGATATTACCATTTTTGAAAGTGTGCTATTTTTGTAGAATCGAAAGCACTTTTAATTTTTTATTTTTATAATGTGCACTTACCAATGCCCATTTGCAACAAAAATCCTCATCATATTTGGCTTGTCTCGAGATCTTGTGCTCTAATTGTTACAATGATCCGTTTGCCAAAACTCTTGCAAATTGAAAAATAAAATTCTAGGGAAAGGGTTTCATGTTTTCTATAGTCAAAAATCAAGGGAATCATCAAATTTTCATTGAAATTCTTCTTGAAGATTCCTGGAATGAATATGTCTTGAGAAAATCTCACCGAAATCCATTTTGAGACTTGGAAGTTGTGAATAAATGTCTTTTTCATGCTCATGGATTCATTGGAAAAATTTTGGTAGATGTCTCATGTTTTTGTAGGTATTTTTAGGGTTTATGACATAAAAATGACAACAAGGTATAATTAGATGAAGAAATGAAGTTGGAAACAAGTTATTTCATGTTTTTAGCTACTCGACAGCTTAGTTTTGTTCACATGTGTGCAAGAAACATATAACTTAAAGTTAGGGTTTTGGAAGTTTGGGTATAGGGAAAATTTTTGTGTCGACTCTATCCCCTTGGGAATGGAGACAAGGGGGATAAGAAAATGTGCATTACGGAGATGAGGACAAGTGGCGCTTCATGGTACAAGATGTGAGAGATGGGGAAAACATAGCCTTGCACTGGGACATGTCATCCCGCCATATGAAGAACTCCGAAGAGGGGCTAGAGTGGAGCACATTTTTGTGTCCCGTATATCTCCTTGGGAATGAGGATAAAGGGGAAAAGAAAATTCTCCCTAACCAAATGGTGACCAACGAAAATTATAAGGAACCCCCTTGAAAAATACTTCGAGAAATCGTGGTGAATATACCTATAACCAGTTTTGTGGTTTTGGCGAATATACTTGTAACCAATTTCATGGTTTTGGCGAATATCCTTTTAACATGTTTCGTTCTTTTGGTGAAAATGGTAAAAATATTAAAAATAGTTGGAAATTGAATGATGAATCTCCTTTAACTTGTTTGGTGTGTACCCTTTGTTGAATTTAATTGTAATGAGACACAAAAATTTCATTTCTTTTTCATGCCTTACCTTTACGATCAAGTGCCTGGAATGTGTGACACTTGGCCACTTGGAGGAATAGGAAAATGACACATGGTATCTTCTGATTACTCATTGCCACTCTACCTTGCCTCACCAACACCGCAGAACCAAAAATTTATTGAATCGGTTCATTCCACGGGCTTGGAGTCCAGGGAATGCCTTTGACTTGGGAGGCCCGAATCCTGCCATGTGTTTTTCTGATGGGAAAGGAGGGATTAATAACTTTAATAATAAGACAAAAATAACTTATATTTAATAATTAAGGATACACCATTGTGGTTGGTTGTTGTTAATTTTCTTATGTCAGGTATGTGCAATAGTAATGTGTTTTTTTAACAAGGCCATGATATGGAAAATCTTGCCGAAGCTATTGTCTTTTGATAAATAATGAAAAATATAATGGGGGGTCTAATTAATATGTCTAAAATTAAAATTACATGTATTTACAGGGTCTTGGTGAAATTCTCATTTTTAATCACAACAACAACAATAAATCATTCAATAATCGATGATTGAATTGAATAAAGATGCCAAATGGTCGTATTCGAATGCACATGAAGCACCACACATGTGTGGGAATAGGGATGAATATGAGTGTCGAGTATGCCTTTGCATGTAACTATGGAAAGAAATACAGCTTGAAATTCCAAAAACATGCCAAAAATACATGAACCGAAAATCATGCCACTAAAAGAGATAAATTAGTTTCCAATAGAGAATAATCGTGCCTTAAATATAGAACTTTTCATTTTTTGGATGCTTGTATTTTAGTAGATAGGCCATACCAATAAAAATAGGAAAAGATGCTACAAATCTGTAAGTTTTTTTGAGGAAAATTTTTGTACTTGTCTTAAATTAGCCTAGGCTCAAAGGAGATGCCACCATTATAACATATGCCGATTGTTTTTATATATTCGGAAGCCAAGACCAATACCCCTAATTTAAATAAAAACAAATGATGAGGATATTTCTATAAAACACCTTTCTAAAACACAAGATCTCTCCCACCGCAGTGCAACTAAATAAGAATATTATTTTCCTCACATAAATACATTGACACATTGCAAGTGGGGCATCCTTGAAATTTATTTCCAAGACCAAACATTTACTATCCTTCTTCCAAACTCAAGCTCGAGCTCAAACACAATTATGTCCTTCAAATGGTCCCCATCTGCAATTGGTGCTGCAAGTAGCACCCTCTATTCAGATACAACCAACCTTGATCTGTAGTGTGTGAAATGGTATCTTCCATATCTTACAGGTAACAACACAAAATACATAGTAGCATAATCTTGAGTGTTATAAATTCTCACACCCAACATAGGTTCATATGACATTAAGAATAAAAAATTATTGTTGAAGACAACGGGTCCATAGAAGAAACAATCTCTCAATCATGCCACAATCCTCCAAGTCCTCGTAGAAGAATCGTAACTCTCTATAACACCATTTCCTACATTAACTCAAAATCTATTAGCACTTGCTTGAACCACTTTATACCCCTTATTGTCATCCATAACTAGAATTCCCCATGCATAAATATAAAAGTGCCATTCATTAGCTGATAACATTCGAGGAAGCTTGAAGGAGGTTCCAGCCTTCAGTGGATTACATACCCTTGAAACGTGACTTGATTCACTCGAACAAAATAAGATTATCCCTCGATGTGAATCTTCAAACCGTACGCCATAAAAAAGCATCATAACAATTAAAATTTGAATCAATGGAAAGTGAAACCGCAATACACACACACACACACACACACACACACACACACACACACACACACACACACACACACACACACTACAAGAGAGAACATTAACAAAAATATTCAAAGAAGATACACTGATAAAACAAGGAATATACAGAGCAACAACTCGTGGAGATGTATGAAGTGATTTTAAATTATATATATATTACGTAGAATCTAGAATCTAGATGTATCTAAGATAGGAATATTAGTTATGCAAGTAGAGGACTATTCTAGATGACATAAAAAATCATAGTGGTTATGAGGATGAGGATGTTCAGGGTTTGTAATAACTTACAAAGGTGGAATCGTAGATAAAGCAATGTGACATGACAGAAAACAAGTCTCAAATAGACTGAGGACTCAATTGCATAAGTAAGCTTCTAGGATGTAAACCGCAACGCACTAGCCAAAATTAGCAAGACGTTGATTTATTTGAAAATTTGTAAGAAAATTTTAATATGCCGATTCGCTAAATCCCTTTCTACTACTTCGCAAATTCGTAAATTGGTAAATCGTGGAGAACATCACCTCTATGTATATATCGGAAAAATTTGGGAATGTTTTCTTAGCAAAATAAGGCTCCGTAGATTTCTTGGCAAAACATTAATGTTTTCAAATCCCGATGCATCGATTTCTTGGTGAAACATTAATGTTTTTAAATCTTGGTGCATCAATTTCTTGGTGAAACATTAATGTTTTCAAATCCCGGTGCATTGATTTCTTGGCAAAACATTGATGTTTTCAAATCCTTGTGCATCGATTTCTTGGTGAAACATTAATGTTTTCAAATCCCTATGCGTCAATTTCTTGGTGATACATTAATGTTTTCAAATCCCGTTGCAGCGATCACGCGGTGATTTAATATAAAAATATACATTGGGATTGGAAATTCCTTGGCAATTTAGATGGGACAGATTATTGTTTATGGTATTTTTGGGTGAAACTTGAAACTACTGTTGTTGTAGTTTTCACCAAAATCAAATTCCCAAAATTCTACCATTCGCTAAACTACAAATATTCGCTACTAAAATTTTCCCAAATGGTGAAAAGTGACTACAAGATGAGAGGATGGAGTGCTAGAGAAAGGCATGCTTTGGCATTCGTGAGCTAGAAGTTGATCGTATGGAGAACCAAAGGTGGGATAGGATGGAGATCATTTTGGTGTCCCTTCTATCCCCTTGGGAATGGGGAAAAGGAGGATATCATATGGGAGACCAGATGGAAGGAATGAGGTGGGGCACATTTTTATGTCCCATTTTCCCCCTTGGGAATGGGGAAAAGGGAGATAAGCAAATGTGCCCTCATGAGAAGGTGACATGTGTCACCCAAAAATGAATAAGTATGAGAAGCGTACCTTGTACCAGAGAGAACTTGACGATGCAATTCCCAATGATCTATGTGGCCATTTTCAGATGAATTTTTAATGATTGTGACTCAAAATACCATTTAAAGAACAATGGGACATGTATCAAATGTCAATTAGGCTTGCATATTCAAAATTTGGCCCTTTTTCCTTTGGGACAACATGGTGTGTTTTCCAACCTTGAGATGCCTTGAAAAGTTATCGTATTTGTGAAAGATTTGATGATTCCACCATGTATATAATTAAATAGGATTTCAAATTCCTCTTTTTCTTCCCAATTCCTTACGGATCTCCCAAAATCCTTTGCGTAAGTTCATGTACCAATTTTGACTACATACTCCTTACTCCTGAAAAATGTGCATACATCAACTGTTCCCAAACATCCAAAACTTCCCTAAATATTCCTAAATCACATTAAAAACTTTCATAACTCTCCAATATCACCTCTATATTATTATGGGCTTTCATATCCTTCACGAAGGTTTCACAATTGCCTTGAAATGGCCAAAAATGGCCTTTTCGTGCCTCTTTGAGAACTCGTCTTTGGAAGTACTTTACTATATGATATGAATGACCTTGTTACCTTATTTAAAACACCATGGAAATATTTTTCAACACATTAGGAGGACCTAAAAGTTCAGGTTGAACATGATACAAAGAACAAACTAACCCAGGATAGGGGTTCAAGAGGATTTTGAAGCAAGTTTTGACACTTAGGCTTGGTTGTCATGGTTCAAGTTTAAATTTTGGACTTGCAAAAATAAACGACAACATAAATATAATATAGAGTATTATACTTATAACTTATAATGTATATAATAATATTATTATATATAGTAGATCATACATATATCGTTATAACATTAATATAACTCTTTATTACATGTGATATAATAATGGGATATTGTTTTAACCTTCTACGGGTATTAAGATAATTTTATAAAATTATATATAATACTCAATGGTGTTATATTTATAATATATATAATAATATACTATGTATGACATTATTATTATATATAATATAATAATGTTACAACATTTAAAACAATGTTTATAATACTTGTAATGTTTAAAATAAGGTTCATTTTGTTAAAAATTGTTACAATGCTCACATGATTCGTAAGTTTTGACATTTTAACATATATAACTTTATAATACTAAATTACATATAATATTACAATATATATAACATAATATTATTACAACGTTACGACAATATAATATAATGTTACTATAATGATCATAACAAAACCTATTACGTATAACATGGTAAATACGTTGGATAATATAATGTAATAGGACATAATATAACCAATACAATGTAATGAATGTATCTTCATAGACATTTGATAAAATTGGAATGATACAAAGAAGATTAACATGACCCGTGCAAGGATGACACATATAAATAAATAAATGATTCGTCTAAGCATCATATTAGCGTAAAACAAATTGCCCAAGTTTTGGGTGAAAATTTTAGGTACGTGACACCATATGTTTTATTCATTTTATTTGGTTTCCTATGGCATTTATAATATAGAATTGTCTCTAAATCCACTCTTCTACCATCAAGTCCGACTAATTAATTCCATGTTGTTAATTTATTTTTAAATTAGTTATCCATTATTTGATCCTGAAGGATGGATACATGTTGTTCTTGCATGACCATTTCTGCATTAAGACCACATATTATTTTATTTTACAACTCAAAATCTCTATGACAATCCCTGATTTATTAAAAAGATTTTTATTAAACAAAAAGGATCGTATCGGCCGTGGATTCAATCCTAAGACTTCTAGATTTCCAATTCGCCATGTTTCTATCCCTTTCCTTTCTAAAAGCACTTTACGAGCAAGGGCTTTATCTCCTTATTTTAGATTGTAGAGGATATCCACAACAATTTCATCACTATTTTCTTGATGTCTAGCATTTTTAATGCAAGTCGATAGTTGGCAAGAGTTTCATTGTCTGCCTAATCCACCTCCATATGAACATGGGGTTGGGATGGGAACAATGGTTTACCTTTCTGATACATTAACCGAATCAACCCATGATGTAATAGAGTTTTTAATTTCTCATTTTGATAATAATTGATGGAGGAGGTAAGGGATCCGAGGAGAAATAAGGGGAACTTTATTACTTGATTCCTATGTAGGTAGTTGAGGATAGACAAATGGTAGGAATAGATCTTTATAAATTTTCCTTCCAAGGTAAGGTACTTCATAACAACTAAGCACACATCTGAACATCTGTCAGGGAGGCAACTTATCACAATACCATCATCAAACATGAGGATTCTCTCATCTAGACCAAAGAAAGTAGATATCTCATGCCTCCACCGGTTTTATCGTTAAAATTTTTGAGACCATCTAAGGATAAATCATGGCCTCGCTTGATATAATCTTCAATGACTAAAATTTCCACATCCCTCATTTTCACACATCCCCCATTCCAAGAATTACAATTTTTGGTAACAAGTTGAGGATAATTACCTTAAGTCTCTTAATGTAGTTGGAGAGGCCATCTCTTTGTAGAACCTCCATAGAGTGGAATACCCGTTGATATATAGGTAGGTAGATGGCTCTATTCGTAATATGTCATCCTTATGCTTAACCTAGCACTCTACTCAAAATTGAGGCAAATAAGAATGAAACTATAGACCAGCCACTCGAGCCCAAGATACTATCATAACAAAGAACATGATGTCTTGTCATCATTAACCAAGTTTAATATATTATTCTATGGTATAAATTTTCCCTGCCAGAGCACCTTTTCCGACATGTCATTTACATGATTAGCTAATCCATTAGTAGGTTTATTCCTAGCTTTATAAACATGGTTAATCTTCACCTTCTCAAATGAAACAAGTAGGAGTCTAGCCTTGGTGATGATGTTTTTATGTTTCCAAATAGATTCCCCCTATTGGTTAAGGGCATTGAAAATACATAGGGAGTGACCTTCTATTATTAGGGAATTAATATTTATAGAACCACATAGCTCAATACCTCATAACATAGCCATAGCTTTGGCATAGTTGTTTGGATGATTACCCACGAGGCCAACATTTGCTTAAAAGCACTCACCAAAATGATCTTGAATTACCCCTCCCTAAACTCACCCTCTCTAAAGTTCTAGCTAATTCGTAAAAAAATTAGTTTGAGACTACCCTTAGGCGGACATCTCCATTTAACAATTTTTTATTTTCTCTCGTATCTTTGCTATTATCCCATTTTGTGGGACTGATATTCAAACTATTCAGGATGGATATTTCAAAAGCTAGACAAGGCTTTGTAGATTTACTTTTGATGATTTGCGTGTTTTCTCTTAGAGTCTAACCGATTTTTCTAATAACCTTCTCGAATGCTAGAGCACTAGTTACAAAATATCTGGTTGTTTATTTCACCCGTGATGCCCCAAAGAGTGTGAGGAAGAGCACATTTCTAGATTTATTTGATGAGGTCATGATGGAAATTGAAAAACCACTGCTTTAAGAGATTAGAAACATATCCAGAAGGACCATATGCACTTAAAAAAATTCTAGATCAGCAACAAAAACTTGGAAAGTAAAAATACATTCTAGGAAAAGATGATTGGATGTTTCTTCTTGTTGTTTGCACAGGCTACATTTGTTAATGAGAATCATACCTTTCTTCCTTAGTTTGTCCACCGTCAAAATATTCTTCTGGACCACTTCCTAATAGAAGAAATTAATTTTAGGAATAAGGTTTTTATTCCATATTTTCTCGCCAATATCCATTAGCCTCAATTTGCTCAAAATTCAAAAGATATCTAGACTTAACCTCATAATTTCTAGAATCCATACCTCACCAAATCAAATCATCATGACATTGTCTATGAGGGATGTGGCATTACTTTAGTTTATTATTTAGGATTTCAAAAGGATATTGAGGACCTATATAATTCAGGGGAGGAATTATTTGTAACCATCTTCTCTCATCATGTCTAATAATCACACACCATCTCTCCATGTTCATGCTTATAGAATTAAGTTACATTCATCCATGGTTCTTACATATTTAGGGGGTTATTTCTAATCTAGGGATCCTCCCATAATTTAATTTTTGTACCATTACCTAGATTCCAGTTTGTGCCCTTAACCACCAGCTTTCTGGCTTGAATCAAATTGTTCCGAAAAATAGAGCCTTTCAGAATTTCCTGATTTGAGAATAAACCAAAAGTGTCACTAACATTTTGCAAGTATTTCAATTTACAATATCAATCTAAGTACCTTCTTCTTTGTTCATTCTCCATCCAATTTTTTCTATTAGAGTCTGATTTAGTATCTACAATTTTTTCAGACCTAAACCTCCCCTATCTTTAGGCCTAGTAACCTTATCCCAAGCTATCAATGGTATCCTAGACTTTACCTCCAAAACAGACCATAAAAATATATTTTGAATGATCTCAATGGATTTTATGACTTTTGTGGAAATAATGAAAATTGACATAGTGTAAATGGCCAATCCTTGTAAAGCGCTTTGCAGAAGTTGGGATTTTCCATCCTATGACAATAAAGATCCTTTCCAAGAAGCTAATTTCTTGTGAAATATTTCAATAAATTTTTTCCAGGCTATGTCTTCCAGTTTACTCCCACAAAGTGGCATTCGTTAATAATTATCCGGAATCATTTTTATGCTTCACTCCATGATGTTGTCTAATTTGTTATGCTATTATTCATTAACATTGATGAAGAAGCAAAAACTCATACAAAAGTTCAATTTTTGTCCCGATACTTCCTCGTAATGTCTAGTGATGTCCTTAAATGAATGAGCTTCCTGAACAATATCCTGGACAAGAGGAACCGTATCATCCACAAGTTTTTGAAGGAACATGTTTTCCACCCCATTAATAACCTTAACACCTTAAAGGCTTCCTTCACTTTGAGCTTTTGAGCACAATAAGCTCAAGGATTCAATCATAATGATATAGAGGAAATGGGAGAGCGGGTCCCCTTTCCTTAGACCCTTTTCCACTTTGAAGAATACTTGAGTTTTTCTATTAATGGTGACCAAGAACATGGGGGAAGAGGTACAAATTGAATCATCTTGATAAAGTGGGGGTCAAAGCCTAGTTTATGTAACATAAGGATCATAAAATTCCATGAGACCCGATCGTAGGATTTTTGCATGTCTAATTTGATGAGCATGGCCTCCCGATTGGATTTTTCCACCGAATGGATAGTTTCATGGATAGAGATGATGTTGTCTAGAATTTTTCTTCCTAGTGTAAAATATCCTTGATTAGGAGAAACAAAGTTACTAAGAACCTCCCTCATGCGGAAAGCCAATTTTTTAGAAATAATTTTTTGCAAGGTGTTGCAAAGATTGATGGGTCTGAATTCTCCCATATCTTTGGCCCCCATATTTTTAGGGATGAGAGCTATGAAAGTATGATTGAATTGCTTGAGCAAGTTTCCAGATTTGAAAAAGTCTTGAACCGCCGCAACCACCTCTTTCTTCACTATGTCCCAATAAAGTTGGAAGAAAAAAGCAAGAAAGCCATCAGGTCTAGGGGTTTTATCCCCTTCCATTTATGAGACTATGGAATTGATATCCTCCTCAGAAGGCATTACAATAAGGTATTTTTTATCCTCTATACTGATGGTTGGATAATAAATATTTAGAGTCTCTCGTGATGATTCTATGGAGGGAAGTTTACCCTTAGCAAACAATTGTTTGAAGAAGGAAATTATAGTGTTCAAATTCCATTCTCATTTGTATCCAATTATCCATCTTGTTTCATAATTTCTTGGATACTCCCTTTGTTAGCCTTAATAGTAGCTGAGATATGGAAGAACTTTGTATTTCTATCTCCCTCTTTAATCTAGTTAACCCGAGATTTCTATTTCCGATAAATTTCTTCCGTATTGATAATAGTGTGTAATTCGGGAAGGATAAATTTTTCCTTTTCTTTGTCTTCGATCTCTCGAGTCCTTCCATTATCTCTCCAATTTATCTAAAATTCTTAGTTATTTTACTCTTTTACATGAAGATATTTCCAAATCTATCTTTATTCCTTATTTTGATCTTGGTATTGACATTTTTAACTTTGTTGTAACTTAAAACATACTATTACCTTTGGTTTATGTGTTCCACCATTCCTTGATCATTTTTTAATCTCTGGGTCAGGTAGTCCACATATTTTCAAACCTAAAGGGTCTACCTTAAGTATGCGGGTCATTTCTCCAAAGTTGAGAAGAATCAGATTGTGGTCAGAACCAACTCGAACTAAAGAAGAAAGAGAATAATGTTTCTCTTGTATCCAATGATAATTAACCAGGAACCTATCTAGTCTAATATAGATGAGATCTTCACCACTTCATATGTTAGTCTAGGTATATTTGTGGCCACTGAGCTCAAGGTCCAACAAATCATTCCAGTTTATGAAATTAGCAAGGTCCTCCATACTTTCGGTGAAGGATATGACACCACCTATTTTTCCTGAGGGGATCAGGGGAGTATTGAAATCACCTCCTATAACCCAATTTAACTCTTTAAACATCCTTTTGAAACTATTCATTTCCTCCCAAATATCACGTCTACCCATACTTATGTTGGGGGCATAGACATTAGAAAGGATGATTTTTTTAGAACTAAGAATGGTGAAGCAGGTGGCTATATGATGTTGACTGTTGAATAAAGGAAAACCTTCTAGCACATTCACATTCCAAAGACAAAGAAACCTCCTAAGGCCCCCACTAATGATTGGCCTTGAAACCCATCCTCTTTCCAAAAATATTTATGAAATTCTTCCATCCTTTATATATTCATCTTTGTTTCTTGTAACATCATGATATTTAGTTTTTTGTTTTTCCTAAAATCTGAGAGAATCCTATGCTTATTGGGGTTGTTTAAACCCCTTATATTCCAAGAAAAAACAATCATTTAACAAGATTTGATTTTTGGCTTACCACTAATGATCTTTGCTTACCTTCCATAACCTCCTTCTTGGAAGCTCTTTCGTGCTTTTCCTTTTCTGACGGTCTTTACGGAGAGGGTTTGGTGCCTCCCACATTAGATTTAGAGGTGGTCCCTCTCGTCCTAGGAGTATCTTTCCTTTTGGGTGAAAGTTTTGGACTTTTCTTGGCCGTCACCAGAGGCTGAACATGGGAGCTCATCACTTTTGAAACTTCATACTCAACTTCCTTAGTGTTTTTTAAGAAGTCTCAATCTTGTCCTCCTCATTATGGTTGCCTTCATTATGAAAAAAGGATTAATAGGATATGAGTCCTATAATCCTTCATCCTTATTTGATTATGAGACTCTCTGTAAATCCTCCTCTAATGTAAGAATTTCCTCAAGATGAGGAACCAACAGATTAAACTTGTTGCTAATCTCCAAGGAAACTTCCTCATATCTTTGAGAAAAGAAACTAGCCTCCAATGAGTCGGGCACCATGGATCCTATAATACTATCTCCTTGTAGTGGTACATCTTCCATCATCTCATTTTTTGTTTCTATTTTTGGTTATGTTACCTTTTGCTATCCTTTGCTTGACAATTATTCAACGCACCTCCCACTACTGTGGAGAAGACCATTTCATTACCCGACTTTTTAATCAAAGGATATTTATGAATGTGCACCCAAGTGGGGGCCATTTTAGAGGGTCCACCCACCCGATGATCTATAACCTATTTTTCCTTTGAATCATCGCTAGGATTACATTAACTTTTGAGTAGAGCCTTGCAAGCAACTTCCTCTTTAGATTTAGGACACATTTTGGAGTTGTGGCCCATTTTGAAACATGAGAAGCACATGAAAGGAGCTATCTCATAATCGATATTCTAGAAGTGACCCCCTTTTCTAGTTTAGATTGATGCTTTGAGGTAGCTCTATATCCGGAATCACACCGACACCAAAGCGAGAAAATAACAATCATGACTTAGCACTGATTACAGGGCCGATAATGACCAACGAACCAATAACTTTAGCAATTCCATTAATAATGTCACGATCCCAATATTCTAGTAGTAAACCCATAATCCTGACCCAAAACAAGTATTATTTAATGGTGTTTTCCAATGGATTAAATCTAGGCGGTCATTTTTGGAAAAGCACAATAGAATAACCCATGAACCAGGGACCTTCAATAAGGATATTAATAAGATCTTCATCCAAAGAGAGGGTAACCACAAAGAAGGAATTAACATAATCTGCAATGCCCATGGCTCCTTTAGTGACCACTTCCCTCATGCCCATTTTATAAACTCATCAATATTGGGTCTACTTCCTAGTATTTTGGCAAGAATGGTGTTGCCCATGGATGAGAAGATCTTCTCAGCCACCTTATCTGGGATATCTAGTGAGAGACCATTTTTTTGGCAAATGGGTTGAAGGTTAAAGGATGATACCTACTCTAGTCTCCTTCCCGAGACCATCTTAGCCCATGTGACTATGGGGTCCATCGACATATCTCCATTGTATCTCTCCGCTAGAAAGTCAACATCCTTACTCCCATCAAGTCGATCTAGGTCTGGGTCCTCCGGAACCCGGACCAACAACATTTTCCCACTCCTTCAAAGATTCAAAAACCACTCCCTCCGTAACATCTCCAGCATCATGTTGATTTTTGATTGATTGCGTTTGATGAAATGTTGTTTAAAAGGGTTTTGGTAAACCATGGTGAGAGTCAAACCGAGACATAGACTGGGATCATAATCCTAACACTACGCCTCACAACACACCTTCATCACCGACTCGGCTATCCTCCACCCTTTAAAATGGTTTTGGTAAACCTTAGTGAGAGTTGAACCAGAGACGTAGCACCGGGATCATAAGCCTAACATTATGCCTCACAACATGCCTTCGTCACCGACTCGGCTATCCTCCACCCTTTATTTTAATATATTTTATTTAAGTGTTTTAATTATATATTGTCAACTTATTCATGTTTTGTTTTATTAATATTACATTAATATGATATTTTAACCTTTTTAATTTTTGGGTTTCAAGTATTTCAAGAAAAGAATTGTTGATCAAGTGCACAACATATTCAAATCATATTGTCACAAAGAGTGGAATAAAATCACAAGAGACTAATTCATTTAACTAAACATGATTTTGGGACTACACACTATAAAACAAGATTAATAAAAAATATACAGAGGCATGTTAGGGTAATTTTATTGTGTAAATAACACATTTAAAAATAATAATTCATACTATTGTACTAATTATATTATACCTATACCATGCAACTAAAATATGAAGGAAACACTAATGTGGAGAGGAGATTTCTTTGACCACCAAATGTAGATGAAGAAAATTTGAATGGCCTCTATAAAAATGGCTCCGAGAGGATTATAATAATTATACAACTTAGTTAACTCAATTTATGATATCTAAAATTTTAATTTTTAATTAATTAAATATTTAACAAATATTATAATTAACGCAGGGAGGAAAAGTAACTAGCTATTAGGTTATGAAGCATGAGTTAAAAATGAGGAAGGGTGACCCATCAAATGGGAAAACACAGTTTAGGGGAGTTAGTAAACAAAATTGTAAGTTTGATATAAGTTATTCTATAATTTTATTTCATTATAGAAATTCTCTTACATAAATTATTAATACTCATATTCTTTTCATTTCATTGTTTTTGCAAGAAACCCACTATAATAGACTTGCAACAAAAGAGGTGTAAGAAGAACTAAAATCAATGGGCGAGAGTCAACTAAATTCATCAAGTAGGCCAATGAGAATGAATTTGTGTTGGTAAGACATGTTGTTTAATTAGTTATGAGTTACATAAATTTTAAATTCAAATAGTTATAATATTTTATCATTATATATTTGCAAGTTGATAGACAAAGGAGTTTGAAGAAGAAGAAGAGGATCAAAATTAGTCATAAGAGGATTAAATGGAGGAAGATAAAGAGGACAAGGATGAGGAGGACAAAGAGGAAGAGGACTAGTGTCAAGGATCATATTGATTTGTTTTTTAATTAAAAGGTCTCTTCTTGTAATTCCAAAATGTAATATACTATACATTATTGCATAAAATAAGTTGCAATATAAATATTACATTTTATAATTATGTGTAATATGTGTTTAATATATATATATATATATATATATATATATATATAAGAATAAAATTAATTTAATTTCAAAATATATTCACATTAAACAAATAAAAACCCATAAAAAGAATTACAATATAATAATTAGTAAAATAATTGTATTTTTTAAATGTTGTCCGAGGTTTTCATCATATATTTGTGTCATATAAAAAGTAGCATAAATCAGGTGCAAAATGGTTGCTCAAGTGGCATTGACGAATTTAAAAAATTTATTGTTGCATCAAATTTGCATTACATTTTCTCGATGAATTTCAACTCAAATTATCGATAGAACATGTCTAAAAAGTCTTAAAATATTAATTTTCGATACAAATTTGACCCATATAATGACGCTATTAATACTTTATGTTATAATGTTATAATATTCCAAATATTCTTGTGTACATAATTCATTCTCCTCGTCAAGTTGATAATCTACCCGAATTCTCCTCATCGAGTCAATAATCTACCCAATGGAAGCATTATTTTTGAGTAATATAAATCAACCTCTCTCTTTGTAATATTATTGCCTTTAAATTATATACATTTCTTTTGGTTGGAAACTTAGTTTGTTAATTTGATCATTTACCAAAATCTTTCAAATTAGCGACTACAACCTCTTCTCATTTTAATCCAAATGATTACCCCCACCTTTATATCTAGGTGTGTCCCAAAGATTACCCCCACCTTTTATATCTAGGGGTAATCCAAATGATTACCCCCACCTTTTAATCCAAATGATTACCCCACCTTTATATGTAGTTGGTTTAAGATTTTGCGTCTTTTATCTTTTTAATAATGTAAAAAGTAAAATTGTATAAATACTCTATTGATTCTCTCAAAAACACGGTTTGAAAATCCTATGCAATGTAAATAATCTATTGATTCTATTTTGATAGTTTTCAAACTTCACATTCATAACCATTCAATATATTAATAGTAAGTATTATTTATGCTTATCTTTTTGTATTCTTTGAGTTTATTTATTTAATTTTTAAATGGAATTTATGTGATTTCAACTATAAATAATTGTAAATTTTTAACACTTTTCATGCATGATCGGTGAGTTTTGAATTTTTTTATCTAAATGTAAAATATCATCTTTATTAGAAGTTTTCATTATTGTCTATTGCTATGTAAAAAAATCAAGGGAATATGGATATAAGTAAACACATATGTACAATTGTTAATGTTATAATCAAACATATACAAGTATGATAAATGTCAAGGTTTAATAGTTTTGCTAAAATAAAAATGAGAGACAACCAAAATATATGATATTTTTTTGTTACAAAGAGAGAATGTGAGTACATGCAAGTGTGGTGGCATCTTTTGTAAAACACTATAGATTTGTAATAAAAGGAATGATAACTAGATTGTACCAAGCCAAGAACACATATGTTAATCAAACACCACGATCAATAAGATGAAAGCAATTCACCAGAATAACTTTACATAAAACCTTTGCAAACAAATGAGCAACAATATCATATATTATTATGGAACTCAATGAAATACAATGAGAATGAGCCTTTCTTATATAGGCAAGGAATAAAAATCTAAGAACCTCGTCAAGGTCATAAATCAACCCATAAATCAAGGAAATATTAGTCATCAAAGAACTAGTCAAGACCATAGATTTAGGAGAGAACTAGACATCAAGGAGCTAGTCAATACCATAGATCAAGGAAAGAACTATACCTAACAACTAGATAATATCTCCTAATATCTAAATAAGATAAAAGAAATATCCACACACATAAGTGGGTGATGATAAATATAATAAAAGTAAATAATGTACTTAGGTGAACATGAGCTAAGGTAAATACCTACTCTAACATGTAATGGGATTTCATTAACTATATCAAGGAATAAAATCTGAGCCAACTCCTAGTTAATTTTGTCTATAATAAATTGGAATCATCCACACAAGAAATTTTATTAGAACTTTACCGTTAACTATTGATTGATCACATCACAATTTTTATTCATTTTTTTGGTTTCCTATGGCCTATATAATATAGAAGTGTCTCTAAATCCACACTTCTACCTTCAAAGTGCAACAAGTTAAGATCACATTGTTAATTTACTTTTCTTAGTTATCCATTATTGAATTGGAATTATTTCATCTAAAGAATTAACTAGAGAGAAAATGCAAATTAGTTAGGATAAGAAAGAAATGAAGACCCATTGAAAAACCATATCTCAATATGGTGAAATGTTCAATTACATATTACTAAAAATAGTTGTTATATTTATTCACAAACATTTCAATGGTAAATTAATCATAACTATTGTTTCACATCATTTTCGTCTATAATATTATTATTTGAGATTGATGAACCTTAGAGATATAACTTCAAGAATATACATGTATTTTATGTGATTTAGGCCATTAGGTGCATGTAAAAAGGAAAAGTTTTATTATTCATCGGGAGATAGAGTAGCTTTATAAATAGGTGAAGTTGAACCTCAAACATTTAATAACTAGATTCTTTGGCATTAAAATAAGGTATTTTTATTATATATTTTTAGAAGGGGTTATTATTTAAAATGTAAAAATGCCTCCAATACCATAGAAGCTAATGGATCATATTGAATAACACATAAAACATTTATATGACATCATAAACCGTAAACCACAAACACTAAAAACATAACCCTAAACATTATATTGTAAACCTTGAAGACTAAATAAAATTCACAAACACTAAACACTTAACAAAACCTCAAAACCTAAATAACACAATGACAATAAAACCTCATTCAACACATTGAATGATAAACCCTAAATAATCGCTCAACACATTGAACAATAAACCCTAAATCCTCATGTTTGAACCCTAAACCCTAAAGTTTTCAACCATACAATGTTATTGTTGAAAATTAAACCCCAAAGCCTAAAGTCTTAACCCTAAACCCTAAAAAAAAATTGAATAAAACCTGAATACTAAACCTAAAACCCTAAACATTAAACCATAAAGGCTAAACTATCAACCTTAATTAAAAATTCTAAGTTATAGAAATTAAACCTTTAGTACAAACCCTAAATGTAAATTCAACATTTGGGGTTTACATATTATGTTTCACATTTGTTGTTTACAATTAAGTGTGTAGGACATAGTGTTCAAATTTTTATATTTAGGGTTTAGGATCACCTCAAGCTAACACATTTGTTACATAATAAATGATAACACCACACCTTAAAGGCTCATTTTATGACCTAAATAGTTGTGCGACACCCTAAATACTAATTGGTCACACAAAATAACACAACCAATGATATAACATCACAAATCCCAAACACTTAACAAATATCTGTAAACACTATACTCTAAATTATAAACACAAACCCTCAGCGTTAGACACCTAAGAAAAACCTTGAAATCTAAAGTATACAATCATGGTAAACAATAATGTAGCACCTTAACCACTCATTTTACATGCTAAGAATTCATGTAAAACCCTAAATGTTGATAGATCCCTCTAAATGACAACAACACTTATAGGAAATACTAAAACATACACCCTACATAAAAACAATAAACATTAGACCTAAATGATGAGGGCCGTCCAATGCTCTTCATTAAATAATATCAATCTAGGGCTGGTGTCCAAAGGAAATATGTAATAGAAGAAAGAGATATTTGAAAATTGTCCCCTCTTCACCAAAATCCACACTTGTAAAAATGTAAAAGCATGCTTGCGGAAATGAAAAATCACACTTGCAAAAATAAATATCACATCAGACACTAAATCATGCACGTTGGGTATCTATCTAGTCCTGATCACATATTACTATTCATATGATTCCTAAGCAATAAAAATACTAATTGACCCATGTCTTTGGCCTCCTTACTTTCTTTTTGTTTCTCCTTTTGGTTTTACACTCCTACTTGCCCGGTCGATTTTTCATACTTCGACATTTTTCATTTTGGACACCGTTCTAGCCAAGACACCAACGCTCGGTGCCCCCGTCCCTCTGGGTGCCCCGACCTATTTTTACTTTTCTCACATCTTTTGAGTCTTTTCTAGCCATTTTGGAAGTTTATATTTTTGGTAGTTGTTCTTTTCAAGGTTAATTACAAATATCAAGCAAGGCAATCATATAAATATAAATTTATGTGACCATAATAAATGACCAAGCAGCCAAGAAGTAGTCCTACATGTCTCTTTTGTTATTCTTACTTGTTTCTTGCCGTCAGTTCTTGTTTTTTTGCTGATGTTTTGTTTAAGTCTCGCTTGTGTAGCTGTTTTCAAGGCTCGTGGAATTTCATTGTATTACTGGACTTGGTTAGTCCTCGCTATGTTTCTCACTCTTATTCTGGCTTAAAGGCCTTATTTTGTATTCAAGGGTATAGTCCCTTTCAAAAACTATTTGCCATTATTAAAAAAATAAATGACCAAGCACTAAGCAAGAGCTATCACCAACTAAGGTTGCATAGAAATTAATTATCAAGAGAATTCATGCATCCATCTAGCATCCACACAAGGGTAAGGGACTGCATTATTCTGCATACACTTCATAGGAGGGGAAGTTCATTTTTCCATTCACACATCTATCTATATTTTCTACATCTAGCTATTGCTTGCTATCAAGTGCGACACACACAAGAGCCACCTAGGGCACGATTTCAACTTTTAAAAATAAAAGTATATTGGGTTTGAGATGTAGTGCAAAACTTAGTCATAAGTTCACTTGTTTAAAAATTGATGACAATCCAACCCTTCATTTGCATTATTTTGTTTTTAGTATTTGATGCACTTTTAAGGGTTTTGTACGTCATTTCTTCATTACAGGTGCTATAGCGACAACCGTGAACTTGATGTGACATAATAGTAACATGAAAATAAGGACAATGAATACTTCACAACCCTCCAAAGTTGGTTTTTTGAGGTTTTGGGTAGTCACATGCGCCTAGAGTAGGTCTGAGTGCTGCATGTGCCCTTGACCCAGTCTAGGCAGCCCAGTCCATGAAGATATTTCGTCACACAATTTTATGAGGCTTGGTATGACACTTATCTCCTCATTTTATCATTTCGTTGCTTTGACATGACCCAAGATTATATTTTAATCATCTAAGTCCTTATATCTAATCTTTACAACTAGGGTTTCATACTTTTTAGCTTATTTTTCTTGGGTCAAAATCTATAATTAATTGCTAATATAATTTGTGCTAGTACATATTTAGATTTAGTATCTATTTAATTCAATATTTGATTAATCATTTTGGTGAACTCATCTCATTTGAATACTCTTGGATCCTTCTTTTTATTCTATCATGGCTCATAAGGTCTCTCAAGTCTCTTTGCTTCAATTGCTTCAAATGCACCCATCTTGTAGAGATGCTCTTCACAAAACACTAGCGACTATGTATCTACCTATCAACATCTTTCCTTCACAATTCAAGTGCCATATTCAATTGTCTCTTCGATGAATCTATTAGTTATAATTACAATCAATCAAATTACAAGTCTATTCAAGCTTTACATTCTTTATTTCAAGATAAATTTCAGGCTATGGAATCCATGATTACATCTTTAAAATTTGAAATCCAACATCTTAAGAATGCTTCTCAGGCTCATGTTAGTTCTTCTTCTCATTCTCATTCTATGTCTTCTACATGTGCTCATATCAAGTGAGCCTCAAGTCTTTCCATTACCAGAGCCTCTCACGTTTGATCACAATGCTAAGAAACATGACATTCTTATTGAACTCCTTTGTAATCAATTGACTAGTTTTCCAAATACTCATTGTTATCCTCCTTATCGGCTTGCAAAATATCAAGGTCATCAATATTGTAATTATCATCAATTAACAGACATAATGAAAATGAATGTTATTATTTACAAAAAATAATCAAACATCTTAAGCGTCAAGGTTTTATCTCATTCACTACAAAAATTATGTATGTTACGTGGTCCTCTCCACTTGTTACATCTCAATGGGTTCCTAAATCTGATTTGTCTATGTCTAATGAGCATCATGTCATCACTTCTAATGTTTTTCTTCTGTCATTCAAGTGTCGCCTATGTAATATACTCAAGTTAATAAACCGCCTCTTAAAATCAGTCTTACTCCACCTCCTCTCAAGTCATTTATAGAACTATCAAGTCAACCTAAGGAAACTCTATTAAAAATTAGTTCAACACCTCCTCCTACTCGATTCTTCTGTAATGTTACAAAATAATCCACCACTTTAGTGTCCAATTACTTTTGTTAAGGAAACTACTCCTTACATTGATTCACTTAGCTTCATCAAATAGATCTCCATCACACACATACTTGTAGGGAATTATAGCTTGTCCTCCCTTACATTTCTATCAAATATCTCTATCATCCAATAACTTGACAATCATGTGCTTAATGTCTAATATCTCATACACATCACTACAAATAAGTAGATACATTTGTATCGTCATTACCTGATGACACACTCTTGTGCTATGGTTCACACTTGAATGTTGAGGGCTTACTACATACATGAACCTCACATCACATCACATGACACACATTTCACACTCAAGTACATTCATGACATATTTTTCTAACACACATTAATCACAACACATCTTTCTTGTGCACAATCAACATGATACACTACACTATGACACACTCTAGTTCTATGGTTTTTACTTGAAAGCTAATGGTCTACATTTAAAAATGAACCTCACCAAACTCACTCACTCTCTACACTCTATGATTTGATGATATATCTTTCAAGTGCACTATTCAAACCATTACTCGATGACACACTCTCATTTTATGGTTCACACTTGATTGTTGAGGTTCTAAATCTAAAATGAACCTCACCACACTCACTCATTCTCTATTCTCTATGTTTTATCAATCATATCTTTCTAGCGCACAATTCATACTATTTCCCGATGGCATACTCTTGTTATATGGTTCATTCTTGACTACTGAGGGGGCATGTATAAATGAAACTCATCACATGCACACTCATTCACTTTTTATTGGGGGGAACACGGATCCTACCACTCTCAAATTGTATTTCATTCCATCTCACACCTCCATAAAATACTGCATATCTTGGTCACATTTACTATTTATGCTTACTTATGCTTACACGTATACTTTTACACATGCTAGACAAATACTTTGTATGTAATTATATTTTATCATATACACATGCGCGTTCACTTGTCTTCTAGTTGTGATCGTAGAATCTACACAGATCGATACATGCAACATGAATGCTTGGCACAATACCTCATATCAGTCCCACAATTGTTCTGAGGGCATCCAATTTCGTACACACTACAAGTGCTATTGTTTCATTTTTCATAGCACACTACTATATTAGATTATACATGATTTGACATACTTTCTATCTTTCTAACATGCTAATGGGTGCTTCATGTGTAGCATTTGTCTTGTCACAGTCTATCGACTTCCATGGTTGTTTGTTACTATTTGCTTGTCCTTGCTTATCATTATTTGTCATTATTTTGTGGGCTTTACTCTTTGACTTGTGTGCACACTATCTATTTTTGGCTAGCATGTCTTGCTACATTTTGAGTGCTATTCAATGTTTGCTACCCACTTTTTGTGGTTGAATTTGTCTACACTATTTCTTGTCCGCATTGTATGCTTACTTGCTAGCTTAAATTTTGTCTTCTACATGCGTATTTATATTTTTTTACTAAAAGTTGTTTCCATCCACTTTGTTTGCATGTGCTTTGGTCTCTACCAAGAAAATTACTTCCTCCCATACAGGGCATCGATTTCAGCAATCGGTGTTTGGTCCTTCTTTGGGCCACATACTCCTCAACGATGTCACATGCACCCAAAACAAGGGGGAATCTATTAGGTGAATCAATCACCACACACAATGTTATAAATTCACATTACAACATAGTTCAAAGACACATTCAACACAACCTTTAGTCTCGAAATGACCTAGAACCCGACTCGGGTCCTCGAATAACACAATCACCAATGCCCAAACCAGAAAGTAACACTGGATGCCCCGACCCTTCCTAGATGCCTATGACCAGGGGGTAGTTAAACAAGATTTTTCAGTCCAACACAGCTTTTGGCAGTTTATATAGTGGATTTTATAGGAAAAACAATCCTTTAGCACTCGACATGCATGCATTACACCTTCTTTTCTACTTTCACGTTAGATCAGAATTGTTTAAAATGGATCAAATTTTTACACACCATCTACAATGGTGTTCACATTGAAGTAAGGTAAAGGTTGGAGGATGACACTAGACTTTTCTCCCTACTTCTTCCATTATTGGCGTGAGATCACCCAAAAACTCGCACTCAATGCATCTGGTGTGAGATCACCCAAAAACTTGTTCTTATACATCATCTTCATGATCCTTTCAATCTCTTTCACTCATCATGGATAAGGTGCACATGTTCCTTTTTCATTTTCTTACAAACTTTTACACATTTTCTACACGTTTGATCATATACACGTGTATTTGACTACTTGTTCTTCTCTTTTATAGGTTTTCCTTATGGAAAACAATAGTAACATCATCATCACACAATAATAAAAAATCATCACAACATCAACAATAGGTAACATCACAAAATCTACACATACGCTTCCACCTTAGGGTCATTATCATCATCGCCTCTTTTTATGTCCTCTTCTCTAGCTTTCATGCTTCACTTTTTACCACTCTACACTTTTCCTTGTTTCTCGACACACTTTTCGCCATCAATATACATGGTTATTAGGTATGCATATCTTATCTAATTTATGTTATTGAGAATTATCTCAAAAAAATAAAGTGGGGAAAATGTAGACACTAAATCACGTACTTTGGGTATCTATCTAGTCCTAATCACATACTACTATTTATATGATTCCTAAGAAAGAAAAGTACTAATTGACCCATGTCTTTGGCCTCTTTTCTTGATTTTTGTTTCCTCTTTTGGTCTTACACTCCTTTCCGAGTTTGAATGTTCATACTTTGGCATTTTCATTCGAGACCAACGCCCAACCAAGACACACAGCACTCAAAAAGCCCCCATCCCCTCTGGTCACCCCTAACCTCTTTGTACTTTTCTCACATCTTTTGGGTTCTTTCTAGCCATTTGGGCATCTTATATTTTTGGTATTCGGCCTTTTCAAGGTTAATTATGAAATTCAAGCAAGGGAATCATATAAATATAAAGTTATGTGACCATAATAAAGGACCAAGCACTAAGCATTAGCTATCACCACCTAAGGTTGCATCTAAAGGAATTATCAAGAGCATTCAAGCATCCATATAACATCCACACAAGGGCAAGGGACTGCATTATTCTGCATATACTTCATAGGAGGGGAAGTTCATTTTTCCATGCACACATCTATCTACATTTTCTACATCTAGCTACTATTTGTTATCAAGTGCAACACACACAAGAGCCACATAGGGAATGATTTAAACACACACACACACACACACACACACACACACACACACACACACACACACACACACACACACAAATAAATTGGGTCTAATATGTAGTGCAACGCTTGGTCATAAGTTCACTTGTTTGATAGCCAAGGACAATTTAACTCCTCATCTGTATTATTTTCTTTTTGGGATTTGATGCGCTTTTGAGGGTTTTGTAGGTCATTTCTTCATTGCAGGTTGCAAGTGACATCTGTGAACTTGATGTGACATAATAACAACAAGAAATGAAGGTCAACAAATACATCGTGACCCTCTAAAGTTAATTTTATGATGTTTTGAGCAGTCACAGGTACCTTGTGTAGGTCTCAGAATGCGCCCGTGCCCCTTACCCAGTCCCGATGCCCATCTAGGAAAATATTATGGTCACACAATTTTCTTAGGATTTGTGTGACACTTCTCTCCTTCTTTTTATTAGTTCGTCACTTCTCGCATAACCCACGATTATTTGCGAATCAACTAGGGTTTCATACTTTTAAGCTTATTTTTCTTGATCAATTTCTATACTTCATTTCATATATCTAGCGTTGTTACATAATTATTATTAGGCATCTATTAATTTCAATATTTTTCTTAATCACACACTTACAAGAAAGGAAATTGGTAAATTGAAAAGAAATAATAAACATAAAAACACTTGCATGTTCACAACAATCTATACAAAAAATGAATGTTTACATAATAAAAATAAAAATACAAAAATAAAACAAAAAGATAATTGCATAATGAAGAAATATTTACACAAAAAAAACACATATATCCATCTTCTCTAGAATGAGTGACTAGTTCATTCCTCATAAGAGGATTTTAACTAACACTTTTTAACAAATTGGATGCAATGTGAACTTGAGAATGAATAAATAATAATAATGGAGGTCACATTATTTGGTGTGGGAGGTTGCATTTACAATTTTAATGCTTCCAAACAACTCCTTAATTCTAAGGAATGCATATCAATCAAATCTTATCAAATAAGATTTCAATCTATTTATAAGGCATCAATCTCCAAAAATATGGAGAGAGATTATCTAACTCTAACTCGATAATATAAATTTCTTATTTTATTGTCGAAAATAAAAGCGAATACTTATTTTAAAAATAATAAAGCACTTATGGAAATATCTATTTTTAGAATGAATTCTAAAAATAGATAGCAGTGTTTCTCAAATTTCCTTGAGTTATGCTCCTCTTTGTAGCTATAGTATTCATATCTAGATCTTTAATATCCATCTCTGGAGCTCTAATGTTTAACTCCTAAGATCTAATGTTTAACTCGACTCTCTAATGTTCAAATCTAAAGCTCTAATGTTAAACTTCGGAGTTATAATGTTCAACCCTGAAGCTAGTGAGGGAACCTTTGAAGCTAGTGGGGAACCTCCGAGCTAGTGCAATGTCGAAATAACAATATTTAGAGCTAATATGAGAGATATTGAAGATCCTCTAAAGCTATTTGTAGCTGGTTCTTAGTTCTTAGAATCCCTTATTCAACAAATATTGAAAAATATGGACTACATATGCACAAATTGACATATTTTTCCCAATAATCATTAGAAATAGATAACAAAAAGATAAAAATTAATTTTAAGTAAATAACTATGATATATAATCTCTATTTTATCTTAAATAAACTATAAGTTCAAAAATTACAATTAGATGTACTTTATGTAATGTACATAAGGAAAAATAATGTCAAATATTGTATAAAATGGGCCATTTTTGGGCTCATCACATGCATGTCCTCATGCATTCCATTATCCTTCTTTAAAATTATGCTTTCTTATTTTGAAGGACAAGTTCTTGTGTGGATCCCCTCATGTTGCTTGTCTTTCTTTTTGTATTGATTCATAAACATGTTCTTGTGTGGAGGTTTCCATATTGTGTTTATTAACATTTTAACATAGGTTCTTATGTGGAATTTCTTCTTGTATTCATCCTTTCTTTTGTGAGAGTAGGTTCTTGTGTGCAATTTTTTCTACTACTCTTTATTTCTTTTTTGAGAGTAGGTTCTTGTGTGGATATTTAACTATTATGATAAAAAAATGATTATAAAACAACATTTACTTGTATTTCTTTTCTCTTCTCTCTTTATTTTTCCATAGAAAATGAATCCATATAGAAAGAATCCTCATAAAAATCTTGTTGTTTTGAAATTTTCCAACATAGGCTTGAAGGAATGATTTCCATCATCAAAGTCATATACCAAAAGATGTTTTTAATAATTGTAATTTAATATGCCCAATTATTTTTCCTTCTTTTTCATCCTCAATCTCATGCATGTGATGTAAAAGTGGATCCTTATGTAATAACAAAACTTACAAGTAAATTTAAAACTAAAATAGAAGAGTAAAATACCTTGGTATACTTTAGTCTTCATTGCCTCTTCCATGTCAACAAAAGTGAAAATGTTGGAAAAACTATTAATAAATTGTAGTCTTGTTGTGATGAAAAATAAAAGCACCAAAAAAAAGACCATATACTTTATTGCTTGTTTGGAAAAACCACCATTTGCTGGTTTTCAATTTTTCCATTTTTTTTACTTTTTCCCTTGACTAGCCAACAAGCTAGTTTTCTAATCAAGGCTCTTTTTTCTAGTACTTGGTTTTCTAGCAAGTTGGTTTTCAAACCAAGACTGCCAACAACACCTGAGGGTTTTCATTGTTGGTTTTTTTATATTTTTGAAAATTTTGAGAAATGATGACATGGGAAATGTTAACAATAAGTTGAATACATCCTCATATTGCTTCCAAATGTATCATTGAATCTTCTATGTGTAGTAAAATTCTTGGCAGTTTTCATCATTGGTCTTTGTAATTATTGTCCCAAATAACTCCCCTAGTTATTTGGACAACTTATATTTATATTAGAACTCTAAGGTTTCAACATTTCAGGGTTGCACGCACGCACTCTAATGGTTCCCTTAGCACTTTGGCACGCCAGTTGCGGTTCTTTTGCGTGCCCTCGCACGCCCTCCCCGCTTATTGATTCTACTTCCTCATGCCTTTGCTTCTCCTCACACAACTTCCATGCCCTCCTAATTCCCTCTATATCTTCTCGTCTCCTTTTAAACCTACTTCGCACATTCCTTTTCCATAATCACTTTCATCCCTAGTCATCATGCACTCTTAGTGCACGTATTCGCTCTTGACTTTCCCTCTAAGTTAGCGAAGTCCTTGGCATGTTTCCTTTTACACATGCCTTCTTTGTTTTCCAACATTCTTCCTTGTGCATTATTCCCTTGCACTTGTGCGTTGCGTGTTTCCTTCCTTTCGAATCCACGCGCCCTTTTATTTTTTTCACCACGCATTCCTCAACAGATGATGCTCACACCCTCTTGCATACTTTCATACCCATGTAGCCATGCAACTTGCTTCCATGTGCGTACCTTTGCATGCCTCTCTTTTTCTATCCTTTCACACGCTTCATTTTTCATGCGTGCCTTCACACCTTCCTCTATACCAATTCTTGTGCCACGTCATTATCATGTCGACTTGAGTGTGCCACACACAACCAATCAAAGTGCACTAATAGGGCACCGAATCCTGACAACCAAACGGTGCATGACACATGGAAAAAATGAAAAACAAATCAACAGTTGGTTGATCCTTCATCAATCAATGCGCACCACGTGTCTTGCGTGTTCAATCTACATTGCGGATATTCTAACAACCGTAACATTTTCTACAAGAATCTAACACAAGCATGCAGGATCGTTTGAAAGCTGGTGACATGGGCTACATGTTAGAATTTTAAAAATTAGATTTGGGCAGGATTTGATAGCTAGAAAATAAGGAAACTTCATTCTGGGTCATCAATGCAAACATCTAATTGACTCAACCACCATATTTTCATCAAATTTTGTATCCTTCCTTATTTTACATGCTAAACAAACATGGGGAAGCACATCTAGTAGATTTATAGGTAGTTGTGCATAAATTTATTACTTGTTGTTGGTGGTTGAATATTTGAATCCCGAGTTTACCTCCTTTTCTCCTTCTCTTCTCTCCTTCTTATATAGATTGTAGACCATTGCTCATCGAAATGAATCCCTCTTTGTTATAACGACACCATACCAAAATGGTGGCCAACTTCCCATGAGTTTCAGACCTTGAATTTGGTCACCTGGAATGTATTTTCACCTCATGCCATGAATTTAGATGAATTTTCATCCTTGAACAATAAAATCATGTTTTTGGAACTTCGTCTTCCATTTTCTCATTGTTGTTATATCTTTCCTCTTTGTTTTTGTTTCTAGTATGTTATGTGCATTTTACGCATGCAAGTTCCATTTTCACTATGTTTTATGCGTGCGTAAAGTTTTCTGTGTGGTTCTCATCTATGGCATGTACTTGTCTGCTCTCTCTCCTATGCTTTCTCCCTTTCCTACCCCTCGTGGAGTGCAATCAAACATATTCTGGCACTATCACCTTACGGCTTAGGATTTATTTCATGTATCTCCTTCTCACCCTCGTCCCTTAGAATCATAGAGTAACATAGATAGATTCCCTTAAAAAATTAGGAGTAGTGTTAGCGTTAGAAATAGGTAGAGGAACCGGCCTTCTCTCGGAGGTCCGTCTCCGCACAAAAGGTCCCACAACATGGAGACAGTCCCATTGTTGCCTCAAAATTTCTGATCCATCATGATCACATCACCGGTATAATTTTAATCTCCATCAGCTTTCTAGAATGCCGTGGGACCCATTTGAAGAGCTATACATCTTCATCTCAACAAGTTTGATGTGTTATTATTGAGATCCATCCTTTAGAGGTATCTTTCAACACATTTGGTGACTCCACTGATTCAACGCACCCATTATCTCATTCACATAATACTTTTTCTTCCTTCCCTTCATTCATTTTCCTTCTTCCATTGTTTCACCTTTCCTCTTTTGAAATTGTACAATCATGACTTATTTCCCTTCCTATAACTCCCATTTGCAGTAGTAGAACTATTTCCCTCCATCCCCACAATTTTAAAATCCTCTTCCAAATAATTTTTTTGAGCCCTAGCAAGAATATTCATATAACCCACCCCCACTGACCCATATGGTTATTTTTCTAACCAAAATGTTTATGCAGATGATGGTGGCAACTCCATGGCCGAAGCTGATTTTGAGAGGTAGGTTCAAAATATGGAGCTGGACATGATGCAAATCATAGTCAAATGCTCAATAAATTCAGCTAGAGTTGGCTTCAAGGTCCCTTGTCTATGGTTCAGCCCTGTGCTAGGATGGTTTAGCACCCAAAAAAGTTACAATTTATTGTTGAGATGCTACCCCAGATTCAAGAATGGGATGAAGAAATGGAGGCTCAAAAACCTAGTGCTAATAAACCCTATCAATGGGGAAACTCTATACTACCATCCTACAGCCCTCTCATTCCTCCTCCCCAACCTACACCATCTCATCCCACTACACATGTTCCCATATTTCTGCGTGTTGCCCCCATTGAGAATTCCTTTCCTTCACCCTCTCCCCTTCCATCCCACTTTCATCTCCCTTCTCGCTCATGGCCCCAATTCTTCTATGCACGCCCATTTCATCCCCATCGCGTGCACTCCACTCCTCATGCGTGTGCACCTTTTGCCCCTATTCCTTGTGTACCCATCCTTCCATCTTCTTCCAAGTCCCCTTTGCTTGACTATGAAAAAAAAAGTCCCTCACCTATGCATCATTGCTAGCAAATGTCATCATGTTAGATGACCTGTAGAAATTTTGAAGAATGGTATGAATCTAATTGGGAATATGAGATTGTGTAGAATGAGAAAATGAGGGCACATGTTTCAAAGTTGGGATATCGCTTAATTTCGGAGGGTGTGGTTTTGAAGGAGACAAAGATGCTTGTAGAGGCAAAACCACGCGTGACCCACCCTTCTACAAGTAGACACCTCCAAGAGGATAGTCAGTATGAGGATCCTATCTATGGGGTCAAACTTCAAATAAATGGGCACATCATAAGGATCGTATCGTGCCCAATTAGATATTTGGCTAGTCTAGAGCCAAAGATAGAGTTTCTGCCGGTCGTGCTCATTTTAGGGTAAGAGGCAGAACTTCAGTGCACTAAAGGTAAGTAGCATTGCCTCCCAAATCTAAATGCATAACAACCAACAAAGGTATATATATATTTTGTTGATACTTTGAGGAGGGTGAAAGACCATCTACAAGTTAGTTTTTCACTCTTAATAAAGACCATGTCCAATGAAAAATCAGTTACATGGTCACAATTTGTGAGGAAAGGCAACTACTTCTCCCTACCTATCGCAAGTTTAATGGAGTTTCTTTGCCTCTATTTAATATAGGTTAGTTTAGATTTACTTTCAATAGAACAAGTGCTCACGCACACTCTGCATATTTCTTTTGAAGCATACATGAAATTAAAATTTTGTACATAGTTGATGTGCTTCTTTTTGTTCGGTGCACTCTTTGGTGTTGTTTTATTTCATGTTGCACCATTGTGTGCCCCTTCTTATTGGTCCCTTAGATGGTAGTTCATTTTTTCGAAAAGAGGCGGATCCGATAGCTCACGTGTTGTTTTCCACTCTTAGAATCCAAATCAAAATATCTTCAAAGAGAGCGATAGTTAAGTTCATATTTTAGACAACACTTCAATGACTCCAAGGGTGTTCTTCAAGTTGCGAGATAAAATCTTCATGTTTCCAGGAAGAATCCATGCCTAATAGATGCTTCTAAGGCTACTAGTCTCTTCATCTAGCGAGGCAAATGGCCATTGAAAGTTGCCAAAATGTTATCCCAAATAACTCCCCTAGTTATTTGGACAACTTATATTTATATTCTGACTCTGAGGTTTCAAATTTAAGGTTGCACGTACTCTAGTGGTTCCCTTGGCACTTTGTCATAGTTGCAGTTCTTTTGTGCACTCTCCCTACTTCTTGCTTCTATTTCCTCATGCCTTTGCTTCTCCTCACACTGATTTTGTGTGCTCCTGCTTCCATCTATATATTTTATCTCCTTTCAAACCTACTTCACACTTTCCTTTTGTCCACCGACTTTCATCCCCGTCTATCGCACTCTCTTTGCACATGTATATGTTGACTTTCCCTCTAATTTTGCCAAGTCTCTCGATAATCTTCCATTCGTGCATGCCTTCTTTCCTTTCCCATATTATTCCTTGTGCATTATGACCTTGCACTTGTGTGTTACACACTTCCTTCCTTTCTGAATCCACGTGCCCCTTTTCTTTCTATCATTTGTGCATTCCTCAACAAATACACGTGCCCACTTACATACTTGCATACCCCTGCAGCCATGCCCCTTGATTTTGCATGCATACCTTTGCGCACCTATCCTCTTCTATCCTTTTCACCCTTTCTTTTACTTGTACCTTCATACCATTCTTTGTGCAAGTTTCGTGCCATGTAATTGTCTATCAAACTTGAGTGTGCCACATGCAACCAATCAAAGAATTCCAAGGCACCAAATCCTAACAACCAACTAGTGCATGAAACATGTCAAAAATGACAAAACAAATCAATAGTTGATAGATCCTTCAGCTTAATCAACACACCACGTGTCTTGCATGTTTAGTTTGCACTGTAATTCTTTTGACATTCATATCTTTTTCTACATGGCTCTTACACATGCAATCCCATGCTCATTTGAAAGTTGGTGATGTGAGCTACACGTTGGAATTTTCAAATCATATTTGGGTAGGTAGAAAATAGGAAACACCATTTTGGTCATCAATTTAGACATTTAATTGACTCAACCACTATATTTTCATCAAATTTGGTCTCCTTCCTTCTTTTACACGCCAAAAAAACATGGGAAGTGCATCTTGCAACTTTACGGGTAGTTTTGTAGGCATTTATTATTTTTTGTTTGTAGTTGAAGATTTGAATCCAAGTTTCCCTTATTTTCTCCTTCTCTTCTCTCCTTATTCTTCTATAAATTTTAGAGCATTTCTCATTGAAACAGATCCATCTTTGTTTTAACGATACCATGTCAAAATGGTGGCCAACTTCCCATAAGCTTCAGACCTTGAATTTCATCTCTCCAATGTATTCTCACCTCCTTCCATGAACTTAGATGACTATGCATCCTTAAGCAATAAAATCAGGTTTTGTGGAACTTTTGTCTTCCCTTTTCTCTTTTTTGTTGTATCTTTCCTCATTGTTCACGTTTCTAGTATGTTGTTTACATTTCCCATATGTAGGTTCCATTTTCATTGTGTTGTCGGTGCACGGACGGAAAGTTTTCTATGTGGTTCTCATTTGTGGTGCGCGCTTGTCTGCTCTCTCCCATGCTTTCTCCCTTTCCTACTCCTTGTGGAGAGTGCTCGACCCTCTTCCAAGCACTATCACCTTCCCTAGCTTAGGATTTCCTTCATGCATCTCCTTCTCACCTTGGTCCCTTGGAATCATAGAGTAGCATAGATAGCTTTCCTTCCAGCATTAAGAGTAGTGTTATCATTAGAAATAGGTAAAGGAACTAGCCTTCTTCGAGGTACGTCTTCGCATGTAAGATCCCATAACTTGGAGACCATATCATTATTGCCTCAAAATTACTGATCCATCATGATCACATCTTGGGTGCAATTTTAAGTTCCAACCTGTTTTTGTTATGCCTAGTGCAACCAATTTGAAGAGTTATACATCTTCATCTCAACAAGTTTGATGTGTTACTATTGAGATCCATCTGTTGGAGGCATATTTTAACACATCTCGAAGAATCCACTTGATTCAACGTACCCATTATCTCATTTGTAGACTAGATTTACCTTCCTTCCCTTCATTCATTTTCCTTCTACCATTGTTTCACCTTTTCTCTTTTGAATTTGTGAAATCATGACTTATTTCCCTTCTTGGAATTCCCATTTGTAGTAGAAAAACTATTTCCTCCATCCCCACAGCTTTAAAATCCCCTCCAAATCATTTTTTTGAGCCCCATCGCTATATACATATAACACACCCCCATTGACCCATATGGTTATTTTTCTAACCAAAATGTTTATGTAGATGATGGCGAAACTCCATGGCTGAAGCTTATTTTTAAATAAAAATTCAAAATATGGAGATGGACATGATTCATCTCGATTCAAATGCTCAATAAAGGTAGCTAGAGTTGGCTTCAAGGTCCTTTGTCCATGGATCATCCCCGTGTCGCTAGTTTAACACCCAAAAAAGTTGCGGATATTGCTAAGATGCTGCCCCAAATTACAAAATGGGATGAAGAAATGGAGGCTCAAAACCTAGTGTTAATACGCCATGTCAATGGGGTAACTCTACAATACCATCCTATAACCCTCCCATTCCTCCTCTTTAACCTACGCCATTTTAGCCCACCGCACATATTCCTAACATTCTCTACACTACCCCCATTGAGAATTCATTTCCTTCATCCTCTCCCCTTCCATCCCACATTCATCTCCCTTCGCACATGGCCCCACTTCTTATGTACTTTCCCCTTTCACCCCCATCACGTGCACTCCTACTCCTCCTACGCGCACTCCTTTCACCCCCATTTCTTCTACACCCATCCTTCCATCTTCTTCGAGTCCCATTTTTCCCGCCTGTGACAAAAACAAACAATCCTCGCTTATGCGCCATCCCCATCTAATGTCATCATGTTCAACGATTGTAGAACTATTGAAGAATGGTATGAATCTGATTAGGAAGATGAGATCATGCAAATGAGAAAATGAGGGCACTGTTTTATCAAAAGATTAGTTAGTTTTAGAGGGCACTATTTTGAAGGAGACAAAGTTACTTGTAGAGGTGAAACCGCACACAACCCACTGTAAGTAGTCACCTCTAAGAGGATAGTCTATGCAAGGATCCCATCCATGGAGTCTAACTTAAAATAAATGGGCACATCACAAGGATCATACTATGCCCAATAAGATATATGGCTAGTATAGAGCCAAAGACAGAGAGTTGCCACCGATCGTACTCATTTCAAAGACATGAGGCGTAACTTCAAAGGGACCAAAGGTCGGTGGTAGTGCCTCCCAAATCCAAATGTAGAACAACCAAAGGAGGTATATATTTTGTTTTTTGATACTTTGAGGAGGGTGAAAGACCATCTACAAGTTATTTTTTCACTCATGATAAAGACCATGTCCAGTGCCAAATCAATTACATGGTCTCAATTTTTGAGGAAAGGCATTTACTTATCCATGCCTGTCACATGTTTTACTTGAGAACCTTTTCCTCTTCTTAGTATAGGTTAGTTTAGATTTATTTTCAGCATAACAAGTTCTCATGCACACTTTGTATGTTTCTTTTGAAGCATGTATGATCTTCAACTTTTATACATAGTTGTTGTGTTTCTTATTGTTCAACGTGCACCCTCTAGCATTGTTTCCTTTGTTGTTGCACCCTTGTGTGCCCCTTCTTATTTCTTCCTTAGATGGTAGTTCAATTTTAAAAAGAGGAAATTCCAATAGCTCACGTGTAGTTTTCCACTCTTAGAATCCAAGTCAAAATATCTTCAAAGAGAGTAAGCAGCTCGGTTCATATTTCGACAACGCTTCGGTGACTCCAAGGGTGTTCTTTAAGTTGTAGATCAAATCTTCATGTTTCTAGGAAGAATCAAAGCCTAATGGATGCTTCTAAGGCTACTAGTCTCTTCATCTAGTAGGAAGATGGCCCCTAAAATTCACCAAACTGTTGTCCCAAATAAATCCCTAGTTATTTGGATAGCTTATACTTATATTTTGACTCCAAGGTTTCAACATTTCAGTTTGCACGAACTTTGCAGATTCCTCTTGGCAATTTAGCACATTGCAGCTTCTTCTACACACCCTCACGCACCCTCCCTACTTCTTTCTTCTAATTTCTCATGCCTTCTCTTATCCTTACGTAGCTTCCATGCACACCTACTTCCCTCTATATCTTCTATATCCTTTCAAACATTGTTCACACTTTCCTTTTACACACTCGCTTTCATCCCCGGTCTTCCGCGCACTCTTTATATGCATATCCACCGATTTAAAACCTAAGTTAGCTAAGTCCTGGCATTTTTCCTTTCACGCATGCCTTCTTTCATTTCCCGCATTCTTCCTTGCGCATTATGCCCTTGCACTTGTGCACTATGCGCTTCCTTCCTTTCTCGAATATGTGCACCCCTTTTCTTTATGTCACCATGCATTCCTCAAAGAAATGCTCTCGCCCACTTTCATACTTATATACACCTGTAGACATGCACCTTTCTTCCACACACATACATTTTCATGCCTCTCCTATGCTATCCTTTTACACCCTTTGTTTTGCACGCGCCTTCACACCTTACTCGTGATGCCTTCCTATGCCACACCATTATTTTTTAGACTTGAGTATGCCACACACAACCAATCAAAGTGAACCAATAGGGAATAAAATATTGACAACTAATCGGTGCATAACATGTGGTAGAAATGAAAAAATAAATCAACAATTGGTATATCCTTCACCAATTAGCGCGAACCATGTGTCTTGCATGTTCGATTGACACTATAGATATTTTTTGAGCCATAACTTTTGCTACAGGACTCTAACACACTGCCAAGGCTAGGGCTCATTTGAAATTTGGTGATGTGGGCTACATGTCAGACTTTTTTAAAATCATATTTGGTAGGTAGAAAATAGGGAAACATCGTTCTGGTCATCAATGCAGACATCTAATCAACCCAACCACTAGATTTTCATTAGATTTGGTCTACTTCCTTCTTATACATGCCAGCATGACATGGCGGCGAAGCGTATCTTGCATCTTTACGGGTGGTTCTATAAGAATTTATTATTTTTGTTGATGGTTAAAGATTTGAATCCAAGTTTCCTCCTTTTATCCTTCTTCTTCTATAAATTGTAGAGTATTTCTCATAGAAATAGATCCCTCTTTGTTGCAGCGGCACCATGCCAAAATGGTGGACAACTTCCCACGAGTTTCAGAGCTTGAATTTGGTCTCTACAATGTATTCTCACCTCCTTCCATGAATGTAGATGACTATGGATCCTTGAACAATAAAATCAAGTTTTGTGGAACTTTTGTCTTCCCTTTTGTCATTTTTCTAGCATCTTGCCTCTCTGTTCACATTTTTGGTAAGTTGTGTGCATTTCCTACATGCAAATTACATTTTCACCGTGTTGTCGACATATAGAAATTTGTTTGTGTGGTTCTCATATGTGGCGTGCACTGTCTGCCCTCTCTCTCGCGCTTTCTCCCTTTCCGCCCTCATGGAGAGTGATTGACCCTCTTTCTAGCGCTATTTCCTTCCCCTAGCTTAGGATTTCCTTCATGCATCTCCTTCTCACCCTAGTCCCTTAAGATCATAGAGTAGCGTAGATAGATTCCCTTTAAGCATTAGGAGTAGTGTTATCATTAGAAATAGGTAGAAGAACCAGCCTTCTCCAGAGGTCTGTCTCTCGTGCACAAGATCCCATAACTTGGAGATGGTCCCATTGTTGCCTCAAAATTCCTGATCCATCACGATCACATCGCCGGTGAATATTTGAGCTCCAACAAGTAATGATGACCAATAAATTTTGACATTGATGTATCCCGATACTACTCACGTTTTTCAAAGATAGCTCAGGATAAGGTAACAACTACTTTGAAGCTATTGACATAAATCTATCCATTATGATTTCTAAGAGCACTCCTTATCATGAGATTATCCTGTAGAAACTCAAACAAAAGCCTTCCATACAAGCATAATATCAATAATATAAAAGAATTATAAATTCCAACAATATAAATATTAAGATGAAAATTCAAACATATATGGAGGAAATTATTTCAGCCTACGTAGGAATGATTAATGGTTAAGGAATTAATTCTATTTATAATGGAGTTTTATTTTGAAAAATAAGAACTCCTTAGATAATTTTTCTTATTATGATGATGGATATGATTTTCAACTAATTCCTAAATATGGATGGAGTGAAATGAAATGAAATTTCATAAAATATTTTATTTATTAATCGTGTAGAAAAACAAATCATTATTTGTATAAGGAAGCTGAAAACTAGATGTCTAAGAAATTTATGGAAACTTATTAATAATCTAGAAAATATGGATGTTAATGTTGGGTGGTGGCTTCTAATAATTGTTAGAAATTTTAGGCACTGATAGGGGGTGAATCAATTTTTCTTAAAACTTTCTATGCAAGTTGCAGTTATTCAATTTACCATCCTGATAATGCATATTCAACTAGGAAAGAGAAATAAAGATAAGCACACATGATCACATGAGAAGACCATATTTAATGTGGGAAACCTATAAGGGAAAAAAACCACTGGAACCAGAGAACTAGCTTGGAAAATTGTCCTTTAAAGTTACAATGGTTTTACCTTATGGTGAGAACCTACTCACCTTGAAGAATCCACTCCAAATTTGAATCACCCACTTCATTATAGCATCAAGCACCCACTTGAAAATTGTTCTCCGCAAGTAACTACTTTCTAGGAAGCTTACTCCTAAGCTACTAAGCTACAACTCAAACTTTGAAGTATACAAGAAATGTTTGACCACCTTCTTCACCTGGTTTCTCACATCAACCTAATATGATCATTGTTTTAGCTCATTACTTCATTTGCACTCCACTCTCATCATGCCAATCTGCCCTTGGGATATACTACGATATCATGTCTTCAATAATGTATTACACATTGATTAAAGATCCCCTCTTCATGATGATAATCCTCTCACATTCAATTCATCAACTTCATTCTATCTCAAGAAACTATTAATTCCATCTCATAAACAACTATCTCAACTTTCAAGATGGTTCAACATTCTATAACTGTCTTCACTCATGTTTCAGCTTAGATACTCTTTTATCTTCACCTATATCTCGACAAGAATACACCTTCATATCCATCTCGCACTATTTCTTAACTCACTGGATGATATTATTTCTTAACTCATCTTTGCACTTACTTTGCATCTTGTTCACTATTTATCACTACAATATCATGTATCAAGACTTGGTCTCGAGCTTTTAGGATATTAAAAAAATTCTATTGTTGTTTTCAGTTCACTCTTAGTCTAGTTCCAATATCCTTCACACATACTATTTTCTATTACTCAACTAAGAAAAAAATTATGTCTTACAACATTAGATCCACTTTCAAGATAATTAAGCATTCAATTTTTGTCATTTTTATATCTCGGTCTAATATCCTTTCATATTCACCTACTTTTTTTTCTTAGAAACTCTCTGTGTTTTTTTTTCTCAAGTACAATAACTACTTTCTTATCTTGTTTCTAAGATTAATCAAAACTCAAATACTTATAGTTTTGTCTCTTCAACTTCTCCACATTTTATATATCCTTACAATACACCCTTACCTTCAAATAGATAATACTCACTTCCCGACTCTTCAACTTGCAACTTTTCATTGTCATGTATCTGGACTCACTCCATTTATTGACCAAGGGAGAGCTCTTCATATTCTAGGTCATGCTAGATGAGGAAAAACCAGTTTTATAACTATTCATGAATTTTAACCTTCTTCATGAATTCATTCTCTTTGAACAAGATGACTCATGACCTTTCATATTCATCATAACACCAAACAAAGGTATTGACAAATCAAACAACATAAATAAAGCTTTACACTACATACTTGAGCCAAGACAAGAACTTTCAAACACTAGAAGCTATGAATAAGGTCCATCACACCTTTATTATTGTCAAATTGAACAAACTTTAATGTTCCATGCACAAATTTTCCTCCATTCAACTCGATTGTGATAGTTTGAGACATGGTTTTATGCATGAAATTTCTCTACTATCACGTTTTTAAATTTTTTTCAAACCAATATGAGAGCATCAAAAAGATAAATAAGCCCTTTCATATCATGCATAGGCTCTACATGAGGATCTTGACCATTTACATTAATGAATTTCATCAAAAAGTAAGTTTCTACTTTTGCAAAGACTTAAGAGACAAGCTTTGAAAAGATCACAACAAGAACTCCTCATATCATCAATGAAATCACAAAAACTAGAATAATCTCTTTCATGAGGGAGAGATAGAGCTATGATCAAAGTTTTGAGAGATTTCATTAGTTATTTTTTGAGTTTCGATATTTTTCATTTTCTAAATCCTAACGAGTGGGTTTCAATGCATGTGCCAACCTAAGAGGGATCAAAATGAAATTATTGGTCATATGAAGATGGATTTTTAAAAAATATTGTCTAGAGTCCTATACACTCATCAAGTAGATTTCCAATCTTTTACTTATCCTAAACCATGTGGTTTTCCTCCAACAATCTGAAAATACTCCCAGGTCACACATATTTCAAGTGCACGTATAATGAAAATGGTGTCTTTGCCTTATTTTGTGGTGATAGGGTATGATAGAATGTCTTGTAACATTTATATGAGCTTATTGAAATACCATGAACCCTATGGAAATGTAAAAGGAACTATTTCATATCAAAGGCTCAAAAACACTTGAAAACCATAGACATGTACAGGGAGTATAGTGTGCACTATTGTCAACAACAAACATGATACACTTCAAATGAGACATCTAACTTGCTTTATATTTCTTGATGGATGGAGTGAAGACTTGAGATACACCATTCCATTTTAGATTATCTGAGGATAACAAGTAATCCTTTGAAAATAATCTTTGCTACTTAAGCTACAACACGAGTGGTGATTCAAACAGGAAAATTGGGAGGCAAGAAGAATCATTCCATAATTTTAACATATTAGGACCACTTTGAGATTAAAAAACTTGAAATGAACTTGTAGATAGGTCCAACCTATCATTTCAACCTCAAACATTGATGCAACTATCACCTCCATGGTTGTACAGATCTTATTATGCCTAAGGAATGCAACCTATGCCTTCACGGAAGATCTTGAAGGGACAACTCATTCTTGAAATGCATTAAATGACTCATAAACATGGTGTCTATATTTAATAGCCCTGAAACATGATAGAATAGCTCAAACACAATATTTTTATCAAAACAAACAACTTTTTCCATTTCTGACTCAAGAAAGTGCTTGGGAGTGAGGAAAACATAGCTAAAAAATGCTCATAACTTCTCTGATACTTATCCATTTTGCCTCAAAATTTTTGCAATACTTCAGGATTTGAGTTATATACAAAATTTCCTTCTATGATTTATTTGAAGAAGGATCCATATTTTTTCTTGGATGCTAAGAAAACAAGCAGCTCATTTTGCATTTCTCAATGAACCAGTTTGAGAAGAGCTTATATAACTTCCACATACCTCTTCAGAACTTGATGAAATTTAGAACGAAGCACTAAAAGACACCCATATACACTCTCCATAGGTTTGTTAGCCATATATTTTCCTTTAAAACTTAGAAATGTCTCATTTACCTCAACATACACTATGAACCCTCAAAGCCAAATTTGGTGAACTTTTGAATTTTACTTCCAACAAATAAAGTAAACCATGTTATTGCTCATACATACCCTGAAACCATCAATGGGATCCTAAAATTATCACATGGTCTTGTCATGACATGTACCAAACTTTCACACTTCATCAGGCTCTAGAACTAGGCCTAAATGAGCCAGTTTCAACCGAGACTTCCACCAGATGACCTGAAAATCAATCCAAGAGCTATTATCCATGCTAATACCACCATATCTGACCTATAAAACTTATGAGCCAAGCATACCAATTTGCAATCTACCTTCAATGGACACCTACCTCACAATCCAAGCTTGTAACATCTTGAAACCATCTTAAAACCAACATGAATTCTCAATGCACCACTGATGAGACAATAACAATCATCCTCCATGTCCCTTACACTCACTCCAGAAGCTTTGTATGCACATGCCAAAATAATCTATCCTCTTAATATTTTCATGATGAAACTCTTCAACAGTACCAATCAACATTCATGTCGCTTATAAAGCCTCACTTCACCACTCACTCGCTTAGCCATCAATGTCACTTAACATCAATGATAACATGAATGACAAGGGTTTAACAATCTCCCCCTTTGTCATTAATGGAAACATAATTAGAAAATTTTGATGGAAAATAGACACAATAGCTCACATCACCCTTCTTAGTTTCGAGAACACTCTCTCCCTCTTTGACATCTATGACAAAGGGTCATACATCAACTGAACAAACAAAAAAGATGATTACTTACAAAGTACTTGCTTACCTAAAAATATCACCCTTGGATTGGCATCACTATCTTACTATTTGTGTCTAGAATAGATGCATGAATGTCTCCAGAATCAGCCTCATCGCTCCCCTAAACCTATACTCTCCATATCAACCATCTCACGTCACCATGCTAAACTTCAATTTTTTGAACTTGACATCCTACCTTCAACTTTTCAAGTTCCTCAAGCACTTATGGTATCTACTTTTTAGATTAGTAGGTATTAAAATTAGTTCATCATTCATCTCACACACCAATGCAAAGTGTCACCGAGACCTTTCTAGCTACTATTACAAACATTTTCATAGGCTTAAGATTTAATTTCAGTCTATAGCATGTTCCTTGGATTTGGGATTATTTTTGTATCTTCTATGTGGTTATATTCATATTTATTTTGCATTCTTAAGTACCTTGGATAATTTTTAAGACTTAATGAGACATTTCTTTCCAATTTCATCCCTTGAGCTTCTATCAAATTATGATTGATGATATACTAGAGTATATTGGACCTTCAAGATCCTTGAGATGTAGATGATTATGATCACATTTTTCTTGGTCTCCATCACATTTGAATCCTTCACAGGCTTTAGATGAATTTTTATTATCGACTTCTTAGAGATCGGACTTAGTATTGACCAATTGTCTTCAAGACCCGGTTGTGATTCACATGACTAGTTTCTTTTGAATCTTCACTCAACATAATAGTTCTCTGGTTTAGATTTTCATTTGTTCACAAACTTAAGAACATTGGATTTCTCCTTTTGGAATGATGAAACAAGACTTTTATACTTTGGTTCCATCTTGATATTTTTTCATAGTTTTAATAGTCTCATTACTCGATCGTAGCTTCCATGAATATGATGACAAGTGAGCAAATAATTTTTGACTTTTCTTGATATGCATCACTGATTTCAATGTCATTTTATCAAGACATAACTTGTTGACATTGTTTAACTAGTCACCGACATCTTGCAACATCTTTCATGCAAGACAGAGACAACATTATTATCTTTGCTCCTTTCATTCTTAAGGCTGATGACAGACATCTTTGTAGACATGGATCATTTAATTATCTCTTTCATGTTATTTTGAGAACACTGTGAATACCTTCACATGATAATTTCTCATGCACATCGACTAGAATTTGTGATCCATAGCGAAATCGCAGTCTTGATCGAGATTGAAGTTGACTCAACTTGTAAACATGCAAATGAACTTCCTAAAAATGGACAATACCACCTTATGCTTTATTTACAAGAGAAGGAGACCTTGAAAATATGTCATAAATATTGGAAACACCATAACTTGGTCATAAATTGACTTGACTAGAGAGCTTTGCTTGATAATATGGTTTCTTCATAATAATCACATATAACACACCTAACCATATACCATTTTACAAACACACATCCTTGGCTCAATGCACATTAGGACTAAAGGACAACCTAATTCAGATTATACTATGGAAATCAACACCGCCTTGGACTCAAGACCCTTTATTTCAAATCTATACCCTATTTGAGACCTATCTTACTTGATGACAATCTAGACATTCTTCAACAATTTTTTACATTCTCTTGAAGGAATTTCTTGAATGATTTAATCATGAATTCGTGGTCCTAGCCATTTATAGAATGGTGTAATTTTTCCTTTCTAAAATCCCATTATGTCAGTGGGAATAGGGAGTATTTAGTTCCCTTTGAATGCCACATTCGACACAAAATGATTCAAATTCCTTACTAGACGTATTCTCCCCCATTATTAGTCCTAAGCCTCTTAATTTTATAACTAGAAGAGTTTTCAACTAAAGCTTTAAATTCTTTAAATTTTGACAAGACATCGATTTCCTTTTAATGAAATAAGACCAAATCATATGAGTGAAACCATCAATGAAATGACAAAGACATACAGAGAACCATTAAGAGATGGAACTTCTAGAGGTCCTCAAACATCATTATGTAAAAATTCCAAAGGTTTAGAAGAATTACTGTCATGATGACTATGAAATGGGTTAATAGATTGCTTACCACGTAAGCATCCTTCACATGTTTCATGATTTTGGGAAATAGGTGGTAGATTAGTCACTAAGTTTGGTCAAGACATGTTGTACATGCTTCTAAAATTGACATGACCTAGTCTCTCATGCCACAATTACATGTCACTTCTTTGAGATGTTAAACAAGAAATAAAAGGAAATCCATTAAACACATTTAAACAATATATTTGAATGCATTCAACTATAGTAACATCATGTTCATTTATAATAAACCATTTATCTTTTAAAAGTGTTACACTATACTTATTTTGAGTCAACTAAGAACAAGAAATAAATTTAATTTTAAGTTCAAGAAATAACAAAACATTGTTAATAAAACCATTTGAAAATTTTGCTTTACCCTAACCATGAACATTGAGAATGGAATGATCACCCAAGTAGATATGATCATTACACTCTTTAATTTCAAATAGGATATAATATCTAAATGTCATGTGCCTAGAGGCACCTGTTATCCAAATAAATCCCCTAGTTATTTGGAAAATTTGTATTCACATTCTGGCTCTGTGGTTCTACATTGTAGGTTGCGCACACTTCATTTAATCCTTTGACACATTCTCTTGGTTGCAGATTCCTCAAGTGCTCTTACGTGGTTCTCTTCTTTGCTTTCCATACTTTTCCTTTTCCTCTTTATTTCATTCTCTTATTGCATGCACTCTGTGTGCATTTGCCTTCTTCCCAAAGCCAGCTTCATGCATCATTCACAAATGCCCTAGGATTGATTCCCAAAATCAGTTGTGCTGACACTTTCGTGCACCCCACACATTACTTTATAATAATTGTGCCTCTCACATATGTTCCTTCCTCGAGATATTTCTCCCATTTCCTCCTGCGCGCATTAGCTTTACGCATGCCTTCCCTTTGTTTTCTTTTCACACCTCATTCTTCCACACGCCTTCCTTTGTGCCTTCTTCCGTGCCATTCGTGTGACGACATCATCTAAAAATCTTGAGTGTGCTACACGTAACCTATCAAAGCGCACGAAGAGTGCCAAATCCTCGATAACTATCCAAGATGTGACACATGGAAGAAAAGATAAAAATAAACAAACATTTGGCCAATTCTTTAGTCAATCAACATGCACAACGTGTTTTGAGTGCCTAGTTTGCCTTGCCGAGACCTTCTCGATACATAAATTTTATTCCAATGCTCATATCCTTGTGTTCCTAGTATTTTCAGAAGCTTACCGACATGGGCTACACGCTAGACCATTCAAATTCAAATTTGAGTGGGATTTAGTGGGTGAGAAGTTGGAAAATTTATTTCACATCATTAATGAGTAGATTTGATTACTTAAACCACGTAATTCAATCCAATCTACCTTTCTTTCTTATCTAACAAGCCAAACAGACATGGAGAAGCACACTAGAAATATTTGTAGGAAAATTCACATGCATTCATTATTGGTGGTTGAGTTTCAAAATCATATTTCCCTCCTCCTATTTTCTCTCATCGATCTATTTATAAATGTAAGATATTGGTTCATTAAAAAGGGTTGGACATTTTCAATCCTCTAGCATTTTGCTAAGGACTCCATATCTCTGCATTTTTAGTCACAGACCTCAAGATCTAGTTTGTGCATGTGGATATAGGCCTTCAGATGCCATTGTAAATGACTATGCATACCGGAAATAATAGAAACATCATTTTGTGGTTATTATCTACCTTAACGTGTTTATATTCTTCTTTCTTTCCTTCTCTTTGCATTGTGTGCTTGTTGTGTCACTTTAAGTTCCTTGTAGCTCCATTTTCTATTTGTGTTTCATGAAATCGATGGTGTAAATGTGTTTTGGTTTGTGTTATGTTTTCCTAGCCTCCCCTTATGCATTATCCATCATTTTCACTCAGAATAGATAGTGTTCATCCCATTTTTTTTGGTGCTACTACCTCCCTTTGTTTAGTTTTCTATTTTATGTCATCTTTCTATCCTTGGTCCCTTAGCATTGTTAGCTTAGGTTTCATTTTCAACATTAGAAGTAGAAGTTGCAATAGAAATAGGTATAGGAACCATCCTTCTCCAAAGGTTTTTCTCAAGCACGCAAGGTCCCACACTTGGATACAGTCCCGTTATTGACTTAAACAATTTGGTGTGCGTTTGAAGAACCAACAATTTCTTGCATGCCTAGTGAGACACCATTAAAAGCTTAAATTTAAATTTTTTCTAAGTTTGGTGTTTGATTTAGCAATATCTAGCCTTTGTGGGATTATTTCAACACATTTGGTGACCCCCAACACTCATATCTATTATTTTAGTAGCTAGAGTTCCTTTTATGAGAAGAATGAATACCGCAAAAGTGCTTCAGCTAAAGAATCATTCGAATATCTCAATCTTTCACAAAGAATCACATGTAACAAAAATTCCACGCACATCCCCATCTCCAGCATTGCACACACTATACTCCTCACAATAGGTCTACGTGCCCTACCATGGTGTTACAACCGCCTCCTCCTCTAAGGAATGTTTCCAACTTCACTAGTGGAAGCATGCTCAATCTCAATGCATATAATGATATGCTAGCATCCATGCTCAAGAGTATCCCATAATTCATAAGAGAAAACCAAGTCACCCCTATTGAGCACATCTAGGATGTAGCAAATGTGTGCTCTGTCTATTTGATCACACATGATGATGTAGCAAAGATGGCTCCTTTGCTACCTCATTCAAAGGTAAAGTGCTCTAATAGTATCATGGTCAAAGACCTACATCTATTTCCACTTGGGATGAGCTTAGCACAAATATTTACAATTAATTTGAAGATAAATCGACCATCTATCTTTGGTGGAGCAATTGACTATGAGAGAGAGAGCACCCAATGAGCAAATGACTGACTTTAACATCAAATTCTAGAAGACTTGGGACAAACTTCCTCAAGTGTTAAGGCCTATAGTCCAACATGCTTTCCCGTACTATCTCGAGAGCTTTGAAAAATGAAATTTTGGTCATGATTCAATCCATGGGAGGAAGAAACTTACTTGTTGCATATAATATTTCCATAAGGGAAAAAAACAATCTCATCCAAGCAAGAAAGTTAGCTCCTAGACCTCTTGTACCCTTATTTCAAGAGATGTCTCCATCACCCCATCCTTATTTCTCTGTTCCGATACAGAGCACGCAACCAATTACATCCACATCATATTCTTCCGTAACAAAAGGAAGATGATGAAATGAAGGCCCTGATTAGGAACTTGTCCAATAAGGTCATTTCCTTAGAAAAACAATGGGCATAATCCTTTAGCAATAACTCTAATCAAGCGCATGACCAAAACAATTAACCTTGGTGGAATCAGTATTGAAACCAAAGATATGGGTAGAACCAAAAAAATGATAGATGGCATGCTAATGTGCACTTTCCTTTGCAATTTATTCCTCTAGAACAACCTCTACCAACACCCAACACAAGTCGGAACTTGTTCTAATTCAGAACAACATGTCACAAGAGTCAGAATGGTGTTTCCCTTGCAACATGCCTCACATTAAATACCACTGCACCATTTTCGTGCATGCACAGGCTTACATGATTCATGTTTCTTCTAGTTGTGAGACTTCAGCAAGTGCAAGCGATTCTGAGAACCAAGAAAGGTTATAAGTTCCTCCTGAATCTAACTTGATATTATTTGGCACCGAGGACTTATGTGTATTCAATCAAGCTACAGATGACACAAACATGATGTGCACCCGGGTTGTATACAACGCAAGATACACGAAAATAATGGTCGAGTCTCAGCATGTAGGTTTCAATTCATGTAACACAGTCGATCCTCAAAAGAAAAAGGATGTAGCTAAAGAATCCAATAGTAAAGGAACACAAGTACCTACACATGAAGTTCCACATAATGTTCCTTCAAAGCAATGTGCACCCTCCTTTGGTAGGTCAAGCCTTTGTGCTAGCTAAGGCTCCTATCTCTGCACCTAAAAATGAAGGAAGGATGTTGTTGTGCCTCAAATGCATAAGTCAATGGGTATTCCATTCAACATTGTGGACCAGATGAAGAAGACAAATATAAATGTCACAATGTGGGAAGCCCTGACTGTCTCAGTGCATAAAGCTCTAGCCCAACTTCGCAGCACCGATCCATCTTTCCAAAAATTGCGTACCACTTTGTCAATATTTGCTAAGAAGAAGAGAAGCAAGCAAGTAAGGTTGTAAAAACCCCACCCTTCTATATGTCTTAGAATCATAGGAAAACATATTGTCTATAACTATATGATTGACTTAGGTGCTAGTACTTCTGTCATGCCTAAGAAAATTGTTGATGTCTTAGGTCTTAAGTATAGCCCCTGACAAAAGGAGTCCTACAACTTGATGGTTCAACTGTCACTACTCTAGGAGTCATCAAGGATCTTCAACTAACCCTCCATACATGTCTAAGCCTCACGATAACTCGAATGTGTCAATTATTGACCTTCCCCTTTGTTTGCCTTGTGTTTGTCAAGAGATTTTATGCTAAAGTGCGTGGTTACTTATCTTTTGATTGGTCTCATATTCTACTAAAAGTAAGGTATGGTACTTGGTTTACCATACAATTTGAACCAATATTTTACTATCATGTTGAATCATATGACCTCTCCCCTCCTCTAGCCAATTATCTAATCCAAGAAGAACAAGATTCAACCTCTGAGGAAGATCATGTTGTGCCTCCTATTCCTGACTTAGTGTTGGATGAATGAGCAGAGAGGCACCATAAATTTGATCCATATGTTTAAGATTTTGAAGCTTATGAAACAAGGCTTGGTACATATTACATCCTTGAAGAAGAAGTCATGCTACCACACGTGCCTAAGCATAATGAAGAAAGCATGGGTTTGTGGAAGTTATACTTTGATGGATCCAAAAGTAGAAATGGTGTGGGAACAAGAGTTGTTCTCATTTCTCCTAAGAATGAGAAATTATTTTTGCACACATGTTACGGTTTTCATGTACTAATAATGTGGTAGAGTACGAGGTTACAGTGCATGACCTTATAATTGTAGAAAAGAAAAGGATCAAAATGCTACATATTTTTGGGGACACATAATGGTTATCCATCAAGTCACCAACAAGTGCGCCAGTAAAGAATAATATTCTCAAATTTTATAAACATAGAGTCTGAAACATCCTTGAGAGATTTGATGCTCTAAATATGTAGGTGGTCTAGCGTAAGATGAACAAAGAAGCTAATCGATGACCGCGCGTTTGTTTCATAGTTATCCCCTACTAAGGAATTTGTCAATGGAAACATGGGGCACATTAAAATGGTTATCGTGCCATCCGTTCCAAACAACAATAATAGATGGAAAGTCTTTAACAGTGATATGCAAATCGTCCAATTCATATAGAACAAACTTGAGTTTTCATCAAGCATGTATGTTAACTTGCATGAAAGCTATGGTGACAAAGTGATACAACTCAAAACAAAAAAGCTACCTAAAGGGATAGTAACCTTAGATTAAATATTTAGCCCTCGATGATGATTTCAATGGTGAAGAAAATAATATGCACGTAACACAAGAAGATTGCTTCCGATGACTATTGTGCATGGAAAGGAATTTGCTCGGTAGAGCTTGTGCGCATGATGAAAAGCAGGCCTTCATATCTCTCTATAAAAAATACAATGAAATATTTTCATGGGAATATGAAGACCTTAAAGGATTTGATCCGAGTATCACTCAAAAATCTATTGACCTTGATCCTGTATCAAACCCATCAAAGAAAAACAACAAACAATCAATCCAAAGATAAATCCCCTCATGAGGAAGGAGTTATTAAAACTCATTGAGGAAAAGATCATTTTTCCAATCAAGTGCTCTACTTGGGTTGCAAATCTAGTTTCGGTGCGTAAGAAGAATGGTGAAATCAGGGATCTTTGTTGATTTTAGAGATCTGAATAAGGCATCCCTCAAGGAGCATTATCCTTTGCCTTCGATGGACTTGATTCTATAAACTGTGGCTTGGCGGGCGAGATTTTCTATGCTTGGATGGGTACTCCGGCTTTAACCAGATCTGGTCAAGGAGGTGGATCAATTCAAAACGGAATTTATAACCAAGTGGGAAACTTATGCTTATCAAAAGATACCCTTCGTCTGTCAAACATAGGCGCAACCTTTCATCGCATCATGGATATTACATTCAAAGGATACATCAATGAGTTTATCTTGGTTTACCTTGATGAAATTATTTTCTTCTCAAAGCAAAGCATGGATCATATGACACACCTAGAGAAATTATTTGAGAGATACAAAAGTTTGGGGTATCTCTTAACCCCAAGAAGTGAAATTTTGGAGTGGTGCAGGGAAATTTTTTGGGCCATGTGGTTTCTAAGGATGGCATCGCAATTGATCCCGAATGTGTTTCGCCATCTTAGATCTTTCTCTATTAGTGCACAAGAAATCCTTGTAGTCCTTTCTCAATGAAATAAACTTTTTTAGTGGCTTCATTCCTAATTTTTCAGGACTGGTAAGGCCCATCACCCTCGTGCTAAAAAAGGACACAACCTTCAGGTGAATAGCAGAAGGAAAGGAGAGCTTCAACAAGATCAAGCAAGATATTTATTGCATGCCAACACTCATCAACCCGTATTACTCAAATGATTTCATCCTTTATGCTTATGGTGTTGATGCAAGTGTTGTTGTTGTCCTAACACAAGAAAATGAACTAGGACTCGAAAAACCAATGAATTTCTTGATCAGACAACAAGTACTATGAGTTGAAATACAGTCACATGGAAAAATAGGTCTACACCATCATGCATGTGCTCAAGAATTTTAAGAGCATGCTTTCCAATAATCATATCAAGGTGCTAGTCTTCCACTCTTCTGTTAGAGACTTCATCATGGGAGAAGAGATCAAGGAAAAGAGAGTGTGATGGGTGACAAAATCATGGAATATGATGTGACTATCAAAGATACAAAGCTGATTAGAGGTAGTGTGTTTTACAAACAACTTTCTGAGGGTACACATAATGAACTTGAAACTTCATTATTTATGGATGAAGATGTATCATGTGCAGAACACGAACATAATAAAACCCTAGCACACGTGGCTGGATAAAGGATATGATCACATCCCTTTCCAAGGGCACATACTCTCCTAGTTTTAACAAAGCAAAGAGGAGACATCTAAGGCTGTAATCTATTCCATATGTGCTAATTGATGGTATTATCTTCAAAAAGAATCTCAATGGTGTCTTTCTTTGAGGTGTATCGATGGCATCTTTGCTAAGTCAGTGTATCGATAAGCGCGAGACTCAAAAAGTGTTAGCATAATTTCACAATGGATTCTCTAGTGGACACTTCTTTGCCAACACTATAATAATGAAGATCATAATTTCAGGACTCTTTTGGCCTACTCTGTTCAAGAACACACACAAATGGGTCATCAAATGCAAATAATGCACTTTCTTTGTAGGAAAGAATAAATTGGTAGCGCGTCCCATTCAAACAATCCAAGTGAATCAACCTTTTTTGTAATGGGGTGTTGACTTCATATGCATGATCAATCCTCCTTCAAGCACTAGCTAGAAGTGGGTGATGACAGCTATGGACTACTTTACCATATGGAAAGAATCTGTCATGCTCTAAGAATCAACCGAGTCAGTCATCTTAGACTTTCTCTAAGGCATTGTAACAAGGTTTGGCATTCCTTAAACCATTATCTATGATAATGCAAAAGCCTTCTTTGGTAATAAAATCACCGATTGGGCCCTAAGTCTTGGTATTTATCTAAAAATTCTTCCAAATATTACCCTCAAGGAAATGGTTTAGCGAGTTAACCAACAAGAACTTGATTAGAATCATGAAGCGCTAAGAAAATGGCATACGAAGGTCTTTCGTACACTGCAGGGTAGACAAAATCACAATTAAGAAGGCAATAAGAACTTTTCCTTACAAACTTGTCTATGGAAAAGAGGCTACACTTCCTTTGATACTTGAGTTGAATTCATTATCACTTTCCCAACAACTAGAATTGAAGCGCGGACTAGAGAGAAATTAGAATGGCAGAGATGGTTGAACTTGAAGAATCAAGAAACTCTACCATAATCAAGCTAGAGCAACATCAACAAATAACAAAGAAATGGTTTGACATAAAGGCTAAACCTCAAGCTTTCAAAGTTGGGGACTTGGTTTTAAAATGGGATTTTGATAGAGCTAATCCAGGTGTCATTCAAATTTTACCGCACTTTGGAGTGGCCCATATACTATCAGTTCATGCAAAGAGGCTAAATCTTTAGAGTTGTCTCATCTTGATGGAGGCGCGCTGCAAATCCCAGTCAATGGGATCTATCTCAAACCCTTCCATTGAGATTGTTGCATCATTTTGTAAATATTAGAGTAGTTTCAATTCCTCCTAGTGCACTATGCACACAATGTTTTGTTTGTACATAGTTCCTTCTTCTCGTGCACTCTTGCACACACTCTTCTTTTACTTCTAGGATGCCAATCTTCTTTGAGTGGTTTCAATAGTTTTGTAGGGTTCAAAAAAATTTTTAGAAATGTTTCATCAAGGGACTTCAAGGGGTAGTTTTTCAAGGTTGCATGATCAGATATTCATATACATAGCAAACTCCATACCCAATTGATGCTCGAGATAATGATCTCCTTTATCTAGTAGGAAGATGAACCTGAAAGTCACCAAATTTTTTATCCAAATAACTCCCCTAGTTATTTGGACAATTTGTATTCACATTCTAGCTCTATGGTTCTACATTGCAAGATGCACACATTTCATTCACTCCTTTGGCACATTCTCTTGGTTGTAGATTCCTCATATGCTCTTGCGCTTCTCTTCTTTTTTTCTATCATTTTCCTTTTCACCTTTTTTCCATTATCTTATCACGTGCACTCCTTATGCATTCACCTTCTTCCCAAGCAGTTCATGCACCCTTCACACACACCCTAGACTTGATTCCCAAAATCGGTTGTGCCTAGCACTTTTGCGTGCCTTGTACATTACTTTGTAATAAATATGCCTCTCCAAAACGTTCCTTCCTTAGGTATTTATCCCATTTCCTCCCATGTGTGTTACCTTTGCGTGCACCTTCCCTTTTTTCCTTCCACGCCTCATTCTTCCATGCACCTACCTTTACGCATTCTTCTACCCCATCACATGTCATCTCATCATCTAACAAGCTTGAGTGTGTTACACGCAACCTATTAAAGTGCACCAATAAGGTGCTAAATCCTAACAATGAACCAATATGTGACACATGGCGGAAAAAACAAAAATAAATGAAATTTTGGCCAATTCTTTAGCCAATCATTCACACCAAGTGTCTTACGTGCCCGTTTTCACTTGCAGACCTTTTGGCATCATAACCTTTGCTCCAAAGTGCTCAAATCCTTGCATGCCTATATTTTCAAAAAGTTGCTCATGTGGGCTACATAATAGACCATTAAAATAAAAATTTAGTGGGATTTGGTAGGTGAGAAGTTGGAAAATGTCTTTCATGCCATTAATGAGTAGATTTGATTGCTTCACCACCTCGATTAATCTGATCTACCTTCCTTTCTTCTCCAACACACCAAATAGACATGGAGAAGTGCACTTTGGATAAATTTATAAGAGGATTTGTAGGCATTAATTTTTGGTGGTTGAGTTTCAAAATCATATTTCCCTCCTTCTCTTTTCTCTCATCAATCTATCTATAAATGTAAGAGCTCATCTCATTATAAAGGGTTGGACATTTTTTATCCTCCAGCATTTTGTTAAGGACTCCATATCTTTGTATTTTGAGTCGCAAACCTCTAGATCTAGTTCTTGCATGTGGATATTGGCCTTCGAAGCCATTGTAATCGACTTTGCATACTTGGAAGTAATAAAATAATCATTTTGTGGTTATTCTCTACCTTAACATGTCTATATTCTTCTTTCTTGCCTTCTCTTTGTATTGTGTGCTTGTTGTGTCACTTTAAGTTCCTTACAACTCCATTTTCTAGTTGTGTTTCATGAAATTAATGGTGTAAACGTATTCTTGTGTGTGTTATGTTTGCCTAGCCTCCCCTTATGCTTTCTCCTTCATTTTCACTTAAACATATAGTGTTCATCCCACTTTTTCTGGTGCTATCACCTCCCTTAGTTTATTTTTCCATTTTATGTCATCTTTCTATCCCTGGTCCCTTGGCATTGTTAGCTTAGGTTTCATTTTCAGCATTAGGAGTAGTAGTAGCAATAGAAATAGGTAGAGGAATCGACCTTCTCCAAAGGTCTAGTCTTAAGCATGCAAGGTCCCACACTTGGAGAAAGTCCCATTGTTGACTCAAACAACTCGGTTCAACCAGATCCGAGACATGGGTGCACGTTTGAAGAACTAACATACCACTATCCAATATCCACTCATTTTCTTTTGCAGTGACTAGGGAAACATATAAAGCAATTACATTTTATTTTTGACTCTTTTTCTGATTCTTGTTTTGGTTTTGATTTTTTTTTAGTCGATTTATTACCCTTTTGATTTTTCAAATTTGACTTACTATTTTTAAACTTACAATACTCTTTCTTATGGCCAAATTTACCACAACAATGGCATTTACCATCAAAGCTAACTCTTAGATTTATAGGTTTCTTATCTTTTCTAGGAGGTTTGAAAGTTGATTGTTGGTTTTTTATAAATCTAGAGGTTTTACCTTTTGATTTCTGAGCAAGAAGTGTCTCAGTGTGGCATTCTCCTTAGAATAAAAATTTGACATTACTTGTTCTTCATGTCTCGAGGAGATTACTAAGGGTTTTCAAATCTAGAATATCTTGTTACATTTTGATATTTCAAATTCAAAATTGAAATGAAATTTCTAAACTTCTCATGAATATTCAATGAATAATGAAATAAAACAATTTATCCCGATTTAATTTACTACTACATCCATCTAACTAAGACTTGATATTTTTTATTTTTGCTAAATAATTTATAAATTTTTCATCTCCCTTCATGGGAGTTGTCATAAGCTCTAAAATCTATTTGATGATTTTTGACAAACACGTACCTTCGTGCATCAATTCTAATTGAGCCCAAGCCTCACTTGGAATTTCTTGATTCCTGATATGAAGCATAAAATCATCCTGTACACTTCAAAAAATGATAGAAATCACCTCTTGTACTTTCTGTTGATACGTAGTGATGTTGTCCACAGCTTACTTATCTTCCTGTCGGACCTCTCTCGCTCCATTCACAATTGCCCATAATTTATGAGCCATGAATTTTATCTTCAATTGAATCTTCCAAATGCTATAATTATTCCCATTCAACATATGAGATTTATCAATTGAAAACTGATTAGACCCCATTTTTGCATAAATAGAAATAAATAATTAATGAGGATTTAAAACAAGAGTTTAATAGAAGTCCGCATGCCATCGTTTAATCCTTGCAATTGGAAAATGATCAGTTTACACCAAAAAGGATGTCTTATCAATTGGATAATTTATACACGAATGAGTTAGTATGAAAATAAATCAAAATGTAAGTGAATTTTTTTAGTTTTCTAACAAAATGACGATGATGATCTAGTCATTGTGTCGTAAAACAAAAAATAATGATTTTGTTTTTACAATTTTTATGATTAGATTATATTTTCAAAAAACAAAACATAATAATTTATATATTTTCGAAAAAATAATAATGGTTTATGAAAAAAATTGGGAGCTCTTGCTCCTTATTGAGTATGAATCTCTATCAACTCGGTTGAGTTGGCTAGCCAACTCGACGAGTTTATCACCGAGTTATATTAATCATTGAACCATATTTATAACCAACTTTCCAATGTAAACCGAATATTAATAAACTATGCCAAACCAAGCCACATTTTATATTAGCCAAGATTTATTAAACCAATCGAACCGCAAATAAACCAACCACAACACACTTCCCACACACAATGCGTGAGCCACTTTACGAGTCGAGCCAAGCCGGGCCCTTAAGGATCTCAAACAAAATGTGGTGGTGTGACCTGTAGCCACACCAACACTCATTACCACATAGGATTTTAAAGCCTCTATCTACCCCACATCGTCCCCATGTGGGACTAAAATTTCCCATAGTAGAAGAAAGGGGGCGCAGGGAGGTGGTTAGATGGGTGGGGACCACACAATACATGGCTTTCGTGGATAAGGAGAGAGGGGGATCGCAGCGCTCTACTTGGCACAAAGGTGGATGGGGGATTGGAATGGGTTCACCCCGCAATATATTTTTTAATATAAAGCTTTTTTATATATAACCGACCACATTAATATAGTTCCATATAGTTTTATAAAAACTATATAGTGTAGTTTTAATATATAAACTATAGAATATAGTTTATATAAACTATGGAATATAGTTTATATAAACTATATAGAATTTATTTATACATTTTTATTATTGTTATAAAACATAATTTATAACACTTTGGAAGTTTTTTTAAAGATATAGTATATAAAACAATATAGTTTATATTAACTATAAACTATAGGTGCAATTTTTAAAGGGGGTTCAAAAAGGACATGAGACAAGTTTTTTGAAATTCAAAATGAAAGCAATTATTTTACATGAACAGGGGACAAGATGTTTTATCTCGACCAATAAGAAAATTTGAAATCCATATTTCCCGGATTCTAGTCTCCTCTGTGAACTAGGTTTCACTTGAATTTTTACTCTCTTTTAATGTCTCTTATTAATCTGCACACTTTTTAAAAAACTATAGAGATATATAAAATATTTCACAAAACTATTCAACCCTCACCTTTATTTTTAGCACTTTGGTAATTCTCGAGTTTCAGTTTTCACGTGTGGGTTAAAATCTTCAAAATAAGTTTCCACCTATACACACACATTTATTCTCACACACGGAGAGGGAGGGGGGGTTAAATAGGACACTAACCAACTAACCACAACCTTCCCAATAGTTGCAACATTAGAATGAAATTAAATTAGTTAATCCTGCTCTGGTACCATGTTCGGACGAGGGATAAAATATTTATCAACTTTAATTAAAAGACACAAACATAAATGTGCACATAGTAAATAAATAAACAAAACATTATAACACGAGATTTAACGTGGAAAAGCCCAATAGGGTAAAAACCACAATAAATAATTTCCACTATTTGAGAAAATTTTGACATTCAGTCCAAGAAAACTCCCTCCTCACTTCTACTTCATGTATTTACTAAAATCAACTCGATTAATCATGAATATGACCTATGGTCATATTTAAATAACTCGAAGGGTTATGACCTTTTAAGTGATGGGATACACCTCCCGATTAATGTTAGTTAATTAAATAGCTAACCACCTACTATATAGTTTATATTTAAATAATAAAAATATAAGTTATTCTATATTATTTAACTATAAACTAAATATTATGATTTACTTAATATTATATTTCTAACACTCCCCTTAATCTTAAGTGGGGATCCATATGCAAACATTCCCTATTTGTACAACAGATTTACAAATCCATAAACCCCAAAGGTTTAGGCTAGCATACGTATTTTTGAAATAATTATAACACCTTCATCATGCTCAAATTACCTTTTGGTACAAAATGATTTGGAATCCATAAATCAGAAGTATGATTTAGGCTAAGCATAATTTGTGAGACTAAATCCCACTGTCTATCATGGAAAACATTCTTAAACCGTATCTCTAGAAGCCTTTTATAACACAAGGACCTCCTTTAGAAATAGATGCACACACTGGATTGTATTTTTTGTAAACTCTATCAGTTTACATAGATCATAAAAGAGCTTTTACAATGCTTTAAATAAGAGTAGAAGTATAGAGGAGAAGGAGTCAATAACTCGGTCGGGCCGTTAGGAGGTGGCATTTTCATGCACACTCCCCCTCAATGGAAACTATGAAAGGCAAAGAATTGCATGGAACTTGTAGAACTTCCCAAAGCACAAAGGCTTCGTAAGTATGTCTACAACTTGATATTCAATTGGGAAGTCTTGGAGATCTATATCACTTTAAAAGAACCTTCTCTCGGATAGAGTGCATATGTTTCTCACTATCCCTTTTCCTTTTAAGTTGAACTATATTTTTAGCGAGAGAAATTCAACTCTATCTATCACACAAAAGAGGAGTACTTCATTTATCTTCCATGTGCATCTCTTCTAACAATTGCTTCACCACATAGCTTCTTTTGTTGCTTCTATTACACTTCTATATTCTACCTCAATAGAATAAATGGAAATTATTAGCTGCTTTTTACTAATCCAAGTAATGACACCTACACCAAACTTGAATACATAGCTAGTTGTATAATTTTGATCTATCACATCACCAACATGGTAAGATTCACAATATCTATATAAATATGCATTGTTAGAAGAAGTATAATGTAAACCAAAATTAATTGTTCCCTTAATATAACACAAAATTATTTTTGCTAACTTCCAGTGATCCTAATAAGGATCTGCATAAACCTTGAAGAAATCCCTACTACATAAGCAATGTCAAGTCTATTAATAGTTAGATAAATCAAACTACCTACAAGTTTCCTATACAAAGTAGGATTAGCTTTTTCACATGCAAGTTTAGGATCAAGTTTACATCCAACTTCTATAGGAATAACAATAGGTTTACAATCAATCATATTAAACATTTTAAGTAAATTAGTTACATATTGTGATTGAGATACTATAATAGAATTTTTATCTTGAAATATAGCCATGCCCAAAAATGATGCAATAATCCTAAGTTTGTCATCTCAAAATATTGCATTAATTTTCATAATTAAATTTTTAGAATTACTAGTGATAAGTAAATCATCAAAATACAATACAATGAGAATGATAAAATTTTCTTCAATTTTAATAAATAAATCATTGTCAGATGAACAATTAGAAAAACCAACTTCATTAAAAAAATTGTTCATCTTTGCATACCAATCTCTAGGAGCTTATTTTAAACCATATAAAGTTTTTTTAATTTACAAACATACATTTATTTACCTGGTTCTTCAAAGCATTTGGGTTGGGTCATATAGATATCTTCTTTTAAATCACCATTTACAAAGGCATTTTTGACATCCATCTGATAGATCTCCCAACCATATTGAGTAGCTAAGGCAATCAAGATCCTTATTATGCTCATTTTTGCAACTGGTGCAAAGGTTTCAACGTATTCTATACCTAGTTTTTTAGTAAACCATCATGTTGCTAATCTAGATTTAAATTTTTCTACACTTCTATCTCGCTTTATATTTGATTTTGTAAAGCCATCTAGATTTGACTATACTTCATTTTTCAAGAGGAGGGAATAACTCCAAAGTTTGATTTTTAATCAAGGCAGAATATTCAGATTTCATAGCATCTATCCATATTTCGTCAGAAAAAGCTTCTTCAAAATATTGGGGTTCATGTTCATATAATCTCATCAAGGAATGATATGTATGTTGACTTCTAGTCATTTTCTAAAGGTTTCCAGGATTAGAGTCTTGAATAATAGACTCAGCATATCTAGGTCTTTTAGTTGTAGAGGAAACATGAACTATATTTTTTTCAACTATAGGTTCAATACTAGTTTCTTCATCATTTTTACAATTTTCAATTTCAATTTCAATTTCATTAGAATCATTATGAATAACAGAAACAGAAGATGAAGAAGAAGAACAAAAAAAGTTTTTCTAAAATTTTAACATTCATGTTTTCTATAACTTCTCTTTTTGAAGGATCCAAGATCCTAATACCTTTAGTTTTGACACTGTATCCTACAAAGATACAAGGAAAAGAGGTTTGATCAAGCTTCTTCCATTTTGATTTCGGAATGAAGAGGGAAGTTGGGCTACCAAATATTCTCAAATGAGACACACTTGGTTTTTTATTTGACCACTTTACCATAGGAGTGAAATTTAAAAAGGCTTTAGTGGGAACTCTGTTCAAGATATAAACAATAGTGTTCATAGCTTTAGCCCAAAGGAATTTAGGAACCTGTGCTAAATGCATCATGGTCCTAGCCATTTCCAGAATGGTGCAGTTTTTCCTTTCCGTAATACCATTCAGATGAGGGGAATAGGTACTAGTCAGTTCCCTTTGAATGCCACATTCGACACAAAATGATTCAAATGACTTAATGAGGTATTATCCCCCATTATGAGTACTACCTCTTAATTTTATAAATAGAAGAGTTTTCAACTAAAGCTTTAAATTATTTAAATTTTGCAAAGACATAAAATTTCCTTTTGATGAAATAAGACCAAATCATACGAGTGAAATCATCAATGAACGTGACAACATATAAAGAACCATTACGAGATGGAAATTCTAGAGGTCCTCGAACATCACTATGGACAAGTTCCGAAGGTTCATAAGGATTAGTATCATGATGAATGTGTTAACATATTGCTTACCACATAATACTCCTTCACACGTTTCATGATTTTGGGAAATAGGTGGCAGACCAGTCACTAGGTTTAGTCGAGACATGTCGTACATGCTCCTAAAATTGACATGACCTAGTCTTTCATGCCACAATTGCATGTCACTTCTTTGAGATGTTAAACAAGAAGTAGAAGGAAAACCATTAAACACATATAAACCATCTCTTTGAATGCCTTCAACTATAGTAACATCATGTTCATTTCTAATAAACCATTTATCTTTTAAAATTGTTACACTATAGTTATTTTGAGTCAATTGAGAACAAGAAAGAAAATTCATTTTAAGTTTAGGAACTAACAAAACATTGTTAATAAAACCATTTGAAACTTTTATTTTTCCTTAACCTTGAACATTGAGAATGGAATGATCACCCAAGTAGATCTGATCATTACACTCTTTAAGTTTAGATAGGACACCAGGTATAAAGGTCATGTTCCTAGAGGCACCACTATCCAATATCCACTAATTTTATTTTTCAAACTAGGAAGCACACAAAAAGTAATTACATTTGATTTTTCACTATTTTTATGATTCTTGTTTTGGTTTTAATTTTGATTTTGGTCAGATTTGTTACCCTTTTGATTTTTGAAATTTGACTTATTATTTTTAAATTTAAAATCCTCTTTAACGAAATTTACCATCAAAGATAACTCTTAAATTTCCAGGTTTCTTATTTTTGTTAGGAGGTTTAAAAGTTGGCTTTTTATTTTGTTGAATCTAGAGGTTTTACCTTTTGATTTCTAAGCAAGAAGTGCATGTGTGGCATTCTCCTTAGAATCAAAATTTGACATTACTTGTTCTTCCTGTATGAGGAGAGCACTAAGGGTTTGCAAATCTAGAATATCTTTTTTTGTTTGATATTTCAAATTCAAAATTGAAATGAAAGTTATAAATTTCTCATGAATATTCAACTGAATAATGAAATAAAACAATTTATCCTTAATTAAGTTACTACCACATCCATCTAAATGAGACTTAATATTTTTTATTTTTTCTAAATAATTTATCACTTTTTCATCTCCCTTCATGGGATTTTTCATAATCTCTAAAATCAATTTGATGATTTTTGACAAACATGTACCTTCATGCATCGATTCCAATTAAGCCCAAGCCTCACTCGGACTTTCTTGATTCCCGATATGAAGTAGAAAATCATCATGTACACTTCACAAAATGATGGACATCACCTCTTGTACTTTCTATTGATATATAGTTACGTTGTCTATAGTTTCTTATCTTTCGATTAGAGCTCTCTCAGCCCATTCACAACTGCCCGTAATTTACGAGCCATGAATTCTGCCTTCAATCAAATATTCCAAATGTTGTAATTATTCCCATTCAACATCTGAGATTTATCAATTGAAAACTGATTAGACCCCATTTTTGTGTAAATAAAAATAAATAATTAATGAGGATTTAAAACAAGAGTTTAATAGAATTCCCCACTATCGTCATTTAATCCCAATTAAAAATGATCATTTTACGCCAAAAAAGGATGTCTTGTCAATTTGATAATCTATACACGAATGTGTTAGTATGAAAATAAATCGAAATGTAAGTGATTTTTTTTAGTTTTCTAACAAAATGATGATGATGATCTAGTCATCGTGTTGCAAAAATAAAAATGATTATATTGTTTTTACAAATTTTCTCAAAAAAGAAATAATTTTTATGATTAGTTTATATTTTCAAAAACAAAAAACAAAAAACAATAATTTATATATTTTCAAAAAAATAATAATGGTTTTGAAAAAAATCGGAGCTCTTGCACTTTATTGAGTATGAATCTCTATCAACTCGGTCAAGATGGCTAGCTAACTCAAGGCGAGTTTATCATTGAGTTATATTAATCATCGAGCCATATTTATAATCAACTTACCAATGTAAACCAAATATTAATCAACTATGCCAAACCAAGCCACATTTTATATTAGCCAAGCTTTATTAAACCAACCAAACTTCAAATAAACCAACCACACACACTATCCACACACATGCGAAGCAGCTGCTCCGCTGGCCGAGATGATCCATTAAGGTTCTCACAAAAAATGTGGTGGTGTGACCATAGCCACACCAACACTCATTACCGATTAGGATTTTAAAGCCTCTATCTTCCCCACGTCATCCCCATGTGGGACTAAAATGTCTCATAGTTGAAGAAAGTTGGGGGCGGGGGAGGTGGTCGGTTGGGTGGGGGACAACACAACATGTGGTGGCCATGGATAAGGAGAGAGGGGGAGCACAGAGCACTCCATTTGGCACAAAGGTGGATGGTTGTTTGGAAGGGGTTTGCCCCCTTAATATAATTTTTTTATATGTAATCGCCGCATTAGTATAGGTTTATATAGTTTTATAAAACTATATAGTATAGTTTTAATATATAAACTATAGAATATAGTTTATATAAATTAGGTTAGAATTTATATATACATTTTAAAATTATTTTTATAAAACATAATTAATAACACCGATTTTTTAAAAAATTATAGTATATAAAAAAATATAGTTTATATTAACTATAAACTATAGGTGCAATTTTTAAAGGGAGGGACATGAGACAAATTTTTTGAAATTCAAAGTGAAAGTAATTATTTTACATCATCAAGGGACAAGATGATTTATTTGACCAATAAGAAAATTTGAAATCCCTATTTTTTGCATTCTTGTATCCTCTGTGAACTAGGTTTCAATTGAATTTTTATTCTCTTTTAATGTCTTGTATTAACTTTTAATGCACGTTTAAAAAACTATAGAAATAAATAAAATATTTCACAAAACTATTCAACCCTTATCTTTATTTTTAGGCCCTGGTAATTCTCGAGATCCATTTTTCAAATGCGGATTAAAATATTCAAAATAGGTTTCCACTTGTGCACACACGTACATTTATTCTCGCACACAGAGAGGGAAGGGGGGGGGAGGAGTTAAATAGGACACTAACCAACTAACCACAAACTTCCCAACCATTACGACATTAAAATTAAATTAAATTATTTAATCCTCCTCTGGTACCATGTCAAGATGAGGGGATAAAATATTTATTAACATTGATTAATAAACACAAACATAAATGTGCACATAGTAAATAAATAAATAAATAAACAAAACATCATAACACGAGATTTAACGTGAAAAACCCAATGGGGTAAAAAACCATGGTAGAATAATTTCCACTATTTGAGAAACATTTTACATCAAGTCCATTAAAAGTCCCTCATATTTTACTTCATGTATTTATCAGAATCAACTCGATTAATCTTGAAGATGACTTATGGTCATATTTAAATAACCCAAGGGTTATGACATTCTTACGTGATGAGGTACACCTCCCGATTAATGTAAGTTAATTAAATAAATAACCACTTGATATATAGTTTATATTTACATAACAAGAATATATGTTATTCTATATTATTTAACTATAAACTAAATATTATGATTCACTTAATATTATAGTTCTAACAACACTAAAATTAACTTCCTTCGGTTCGGACTTACCATTTCTTCCCGATGCCTTGTTGGATCTTGTTTCTTAATTAGCTAGTTCTTATTCTTTCTTGGCTAGTTCTATAGAAGTGTGCTTGGTTTCATCCTTTCTCATGTATATAAGCTTCCTCTTATGAAAATGTCTTGCAAAGTTTCCAACTTTGTTGCAATTGTAGCACACAAGTTGATTCTTGTCTCTAGGTGTTTCCTTTGTCCATTCTTGCTTCATGGGTTCTTCAAGACAAAATTTTTCTATGTGACCCTTCTCATGATAGTTATAACAGACTCTATTCTTCTCAAACTTAGTTCTACAATCTCTCCAGGGATGTTCTTTGTCTAACCTTCTCATACAATCTCTAGCTCTATGTCCAAAAGCATGACATGAAAAACAAACTCCATGAAACTTACCAGGAAGTATCCTTGCATTTTCTACTTGTTGATTTTCTTGTGTTCAGAATTTCCTTGACATGGTGTATGGCTTGACTCTCTCTTCAATTCAATTTGTCTTGCTTGTCTTTCTTGTTCAAATTATTCTCTTAGAGTCTTCAACTCAGCACTTAACTTGTCACATTCTTCAATTTTGGATTTGACAAGTTGCTTGACATGGTTCATGAATGGATTCATGCTCCAATTCACATTGAGTTGCTTCACTTTTAAGAACCATACATGACCTTTCATTGTTTGGACTTTTCTTAATTTTCCTCAATTCATCCTTTAGGATTTTCAATTCTTCTTCAATTTTGATATAGGATTTTTCTTTGACAATTAGATCTTTTGACAACTTATCAACAACTAATGTAACCTCTTTGAGTTCTTCAAAATGATTTACATCATTGAGCTTGATTTCAGTCTTTAACTAATTTATCAGGGCTTGATAAATCTCATACTTCTTTTTCATTACTACTTCAGCTTGACCACCCATACTTTTGCCTCAAGGACCTTCTCTTAAGTTGTTAAACTTATACAAAGAGAACCTACTCTAATACCGATTGTTAGAAATTATAATGCACCGAGAGGGGGTGAATCAATGCTATTAAAACTTTCTACGCAAGTTGTAGTTATTCAACTTACCATCCTAAGTAAACACATTCAAATAGGAAAATTAAATAAAGATAAACACACATGATCACATGAGAAGACTAGATTTAATGTGGGAAACCCATAAGGGTCAAAAAAACTCGGGGCCAAAAATTAGCTTTAATAATTATTCTATAAAGTTACAATGGTTTTACCATGTGGTGATCACCCACTCACCTTTAAGCACCCACTCCAAATCTTAAGCACACACTTCAGTATAACATCAAGCACCCACTTGACAACTATTCTACAAGTAACTACTTTCTAGGAAGCTCACTTCTAAATTGTTGAGCTAAAACTCATACTTTGAAACATACATGAAATTTTTAACCACATTCTTCACCTGGTTACTCAAATCAACCTAATGTGATCACTTTTTTAGCTTATTACTTCATTTGCACTCCTCTCTCATCATATCAATCTGGTCCTTAGGCTATATTACTAATATCAGGTCTCTAAGAATGTCTTGCACATTGAATAAATCTCCCCTCTTGATGAAGATAATCATCTCACCTTCAATTCACATCAAATTCATTCTATCTCAAGAAACTATCACTTCTATTTCATAAGAAATTGTCTCAACTTTCAAGATGGTTCAACATTCTATAACTGTCTTCACTTATGTTTCAATCAGATACTCCTTTATCTTCACCTATATCTTAGTCAAGAATACACCTTCATATCCATCTACACTATTTAATAACTCACTAGATCCTATTCTCTCTTGAGTCATTTGTGCACTTACTTTGCATCTTGTTCACTGTTATCACTGCAATCTCATATCTCAAGACTTAGTCTCAGTTTTTAGGATCTTAAAAACATTCTATCTATGTTTTTAGTTCACTCTCATTTTAGTTCCAATATCCTTCACACATATTGCTTATGCATTCATAATTTTCATGTCTATTACTCAACTTAGCCAAAAAAATTGTCTCACAACATTAGATCCAGCTTTGGAGAATCAAGCATTCAATTTTCTATCATTTTCTAGTATCTTCGTCTAATATCCTTTCATAAGCACCTACTTTTTTTTATAAAATCTTTGTGTTATATTTTTCTCAAGTATAGTCATTACTTTCTCATATTGTGTCTAAGAGTAAACAAAACTAAAACACTTAGATTTTTTTCTCTTCAACTTCTCTCGCATTTTCTATATCATTACAATACACCCTTACCTTCAAATAGATAACACTCACTTCCCTAACTCTTCAACTTACAACTTTTTAGTTTCATGTATTTGGACTCACTTCATTTCTTGACCAAGGAGAACTCTTCATATTCTAGGTCGAGCTATATGAGGACAAACTATTTTTTTAATTTTTCATTACTTTTTAACCTTCTTCATGAATTCATTCTCTTGAAATAAGATGACCCATGGCCTTTCATCTTGATCAAAAGACCAAACAAAGATCTTAACAACTCAAAAAACATAAAGAAATCTTTGCACTACATACTTAAGCCAAGAAAAACACTATTAAACACTATAATCTATGAATAAGGTCCATAACACCTCCATTGTTTTCAAATTGAACAAACTTTAATGTTCCATGCATGAATTTTCATGTATTTAGCTGACTGTGATAGTTGAGACAAGGTTTCGGGCATGCAATTTCTCTACTCTCACATGTTTTAAAATTTTTAAAAACCAATATAAGACTATCAAAAAGATAAATAATCCCTCCCATATAATTCATAGGATCTACATGTAGATCTTGACCATTTACATCAATTAATTTCATCAAAAAGCAAGTTTCTACCACTGCACAGAATTAAGTGACAAGCTTCAATAAGACTGTCATGAGAATTCATCAAATCATCATTGGAAACACAAAAAAATGAAGAATATATTTCAATAGGGAGATAAAAATCTATTCTCAAATTTTAAAGATATTTCATCGGTTATTTTTTGAGTTTTGAGCTTTTTCCTTTTCTAAACCCTAATGAGAGGGTTTCAATGTCTGTCCTAGCCCGAGAGGGCTTAAAAATTAAATTCTTGGTCATATGAATATGGATTTCAAAATTATTCTTTTCTAGATTACTATACACTCATCAAGCATCTTTCCAAGATTTTACTTAGTCCAGAACCATCCGAGTTTTCCTCTGCAGAATGAAAACACTCTCAATCATACATTTTACCAAAGGTGTAAAGTATAATGAAAATGGTGTCTTTGTCTTAGTTTTTGGTGATATGGTCTGATAGAATTTCATGTGTAATTTAGATGAGCTTATTGAAATAACATACACCCTATGGAAATGTCAAATATAACTCCTTCATATCAAAGGCTCAAAAATCTTTAAAATAATAGATATGTACATAGAGTACAATGTGCACTATTGTCAACAACAAGCATGACACACTTCAAGTGAGACCCCTGAATTTCTATATACTTAGTGATGGTAGGAGTGAAGACTTGAGAGACACAAATCCATTTCATATTCTCTGAGGATAATAATTAATCCTTTGAAAATAGTCTTAGCCACTTAGGATACACACATGAGTGGTGATTCAAAAAGGCAAATTAGGAGCTAGGAAGAATCATTCCATAACTTTGACATATTAGGAAAAATATGAGATTAAACCACTTGAAATCAACTTGTAGAGAGGGCAAAAATTTCATTTCAACCTTAAAATTTGATGTAACCATCACCTCAATGGCTATATTGTCTTATTATGTCCGGGGAATGCAACCTATGCCTTCTTTGAAAGAGATTGAAGAGAGAACTCATTATTAAAATGAATTAAATGACTTAGAAACATGGTGTAAATATTCAATAGCCATGAAACATGATATAATAGATTAAACAAAATATTTTAAGCAAAACAAACAAGTTTTTCCATTTCTGACTCAAGAAAGTGCTTGGGAGAGAGAAAAACATAGCTAGAAAAATGCTCATAACTTCTATGATAATTATAAATTTTGCCTCAATTTTTTGATATAATTTAGGATTGGAGTTATCTAAAAAATTAATTCTATGATTTATCTGAATAAGGCTCCATATTTTTCTTGGATGCTTTAAAACAATAGGTAGCTCATTTTACATTTCTCAATGAACCAGTTTTAGAAAAACTTGCATAACTTCCACATACCTCTTCAAACTTGATGAAATTTGGCATGAAGCACAACAAGAAACCCCTCCACACTCTCCATAGGTTGGTTAGCCATATAGGTTCTTGTAAATATTCGAAATTTCTCATTTACCTTAGTACACATTGTCATCCCTCAAAGCCAACTTTGGTGAACTTTTGAATTTTACCTCCAGAGCTAAAGTAAACCTTGTTATTTCTTATACATGCCATAGAGACCATCAATGAGATCATCCCATGCTCACATGGTATTTTTATAACTTGTAATAAACTTTCACACCTCACCAAGATCTAGAACTAGGTCTAAAAAAGCCGCTTTACTTCCACTAGATCACTTGAAACTCACTCCAAGAGTTATTATCTATGCTAGTTCCACCATATCTGCCCCAAAACTTATGAGATAAACATACCAACCTACACTCTACCTTCAGTGGACACCTACCTCACAAACCAAGCTTGTAGAATCCTGAAACCATCCTAAAAGCATCTTAAAACCAACTTAAATTTTCAAAGCACCACTAATGAGACATTAGCAATCAACCTTCATGTTCCTTACAATCACTCCAAAAGCTCTGGATGCACATGCCAACACAATCTATTGTTCGATATTTTCATGATAAAACTCTTCAACACTACCTATCAACTTTCATGTCCCTTACAAAGCCTCACTTCACCACTCACTCCCTTTGCCATCAATGTCACTTGACATCAATGACAACAACAATGACCACAGTTCAAAAATAATGAGTTGAAATTTAAGCATTTGAATAGATAGTTAGTGGCAATAATGAATAATGCTAAAAATATGACATAATGTAATAAAGAATTGGAACTCATACCCGATAACCTAATTTTAAAGGTCATTATCTTCCTTGAGCTACAAATAAGATATGTATGGTTATTCTTATAGTTGTAAATTCAATGAGTTCTTTATCAACCAATTGGCATCATGTTTCATTCAGTTATAATCAACTTGATATTTTTCCCATTCTCCTTAGATCCCCATCTCTTGATAACCATATTGATATTATATTTTATTTCCCAATAATTAATAATAAAAATGATACTTGAGCAGATTTCAACATGAGAGTTAAGAAAACAACACTACTATTTTCTCAAAGCTCTCCACCAACTTATTCTTTTAATGGGAAATCAAAAGGTGCAGGGGCAACCGCCCCCAATGGGGTCAAGGGTAAACTCCACTTGCATGCTCTCTTTCTTGATACATGGTGAGGTTAAGGGAAACTTCCCTCGAAGCCTAACCCAAATTACCGCTTTTGGAACCACAAAATTGCTTATAATTGAAGATATTTTTTTGATTTTGTCATTTTGAAAAAATTGATGAAAACATTAATTTTTGCTAATTTCCACTTTCCATTACTCGAAATGGTTAATTACATACTCTCATATAATCATATGTAAATTTTGTGTTCTTGTTTACATGTTACTCTTTTTGGGATGTAATTCGATTATTTTGGGATTGTCATCATTTTTACTAAAAACTTTAACATCCCATGCAAATTGACAATAAATGCAAAAGAAAAAATTAACAACTATAATTCAGACCATATTATTTATAATTCCTAAGTTAGTTGTAAATTATTTTGAGAAAACATTGGTGTTTTTATGTAAGAAAGATATATTTCTATTTTCTATCCAATGTTATTGCTAAATTTTAGAAATAATCTCAAAAATCTCTACATAAACTTAACAACCAACAAGAGAAAATAACACTTAATAAATTTAGATCCACCAATGTAGGAGAAACAATCTTAGCAATCGTGGGTACTAAAAAGTAGTGATTTTTATAAACTTAGATGCAATAAAACCAATGATTATGGAGTGAAACGTAGGACTTACCATCAATGTTTAGGATGTGATTTATTTACCCATGCAAAATATGGAAGATTATTTTATGCCATGCAAGATCTCGACAAAAAGTTAGAGCATGTTTTCTTGTGATTCACTACATTTAAGGATGCATTATTTTAAGCATTCTTATCTCGTAATGTTTTACATGCATTTTTTTGTTTGTCTATTATAATCATTTTACACAATTATTGGTGATTAATGTAGACTATTTGACTCACACTTCCGCACAAAATTAAAAAACCCATATGAAGCATGATTTTTTCATATAGTATTTTTAGAGGCACGATTTATGCATTATTTCTCGTGATTAAAATAGTTTCTTCCTCAACAATTTATAGATCAGATGTGATGGGGTTTTGATTTCCTCATTATTAAAAGAAAATTAGTTTCCCAATCTTTACATATACATATTGAGGTGTTTCAAGCAATGAATAAACTATATGATTCACAAGTGATTGTTACAATTATGTAACTTGTATGATACTTTAGAAAACTATGAAGTTACTAATAGATTTATAATTAACAACAAATCAATACTATTCCTTACCCAAAACCTACACAATTATGAATGTGACTTGCTTGATCATATGATTTAGCACATGAATGCTTAGGTGTGATTATCTCTAATATAAATTGTATGTAATATTTTTGAAATTGTTTTATTTATTTCTTTTGTGATTCGTACATTATTTTCAACTTCCAAATGTTTTTTTCTAAATGTGGTGTGTGCAATCTCCCGACATTTTCTTGGGGTGTAATTATTACATGATTTTGTTTGATCCTTTCAAATCTAGTTGAGGTGTAGTTAATGTATGATCCATATGGAATTCATATTTACTAAAAATTAGATTTTAACTGAGTTATATTCAAATATTCACGTGATTTGTATTATCGTGTTACTTAAAAATCTAACCATATGATTTAATGTCACCTTATTTGTTGTTTTCTTCTTTATAATGGCTTGGATATTAAAAAGTCTTATTACTTACTCTCAAGAAACATGCATATTATGACATCATTAAGCCTTATAAATGATTCAAACATACCTCTTATGATTGATTGTTTTAATAATTTTTTTGCTACAATTTCATATTGCTAATTGTCTTCGCCTCAATTGGGTTCAAATTGTTCATATACTCTTGTTTTATCTGTAAATATACAACCATTACTTTGTCCAATAGTTCCATGTTATTAATTTCTAAAAATTCAATGCTCTTACCTGAAGGATTCAATATACAACATTGCTTTAGACTCGTGGTATCTAAATTAAGAAGTTATATGAACTATATTGTAGATTTATCTTAACGAATCAGCAGTTGGTGGTAGTGTGATTTCTTCACCTTTTTATTTTGAAAAATAAAAATTATATCTTTCTGATCATTTTCATGCCATCTCCTTGTAAATGTCATCCACCTTGAATTCCTCATCCAACGTCCATCACAAATTCAATTCTTCCTTCATCATAATATTGGGTCTAGATCCTAATTGCAAAAAAGTAAATTCCAATCTACTTTGTAGGAAAATAAATCTAAAGAAACCATCAACTAAATATCTCATGTCACAAAATTTTCTAAGAGACATTCCCTCTCACAAGGAACTTGTTTATCTACTATCACTAGACAATTCTCTTAGAAAATTTTGAATCTCCTAATAACACCATGTTCCCAAAGAATTGCACCAAAATGATGAGAGTTGTTAATCTTCTTCATTAAACAATATCAATCTAGGGATGGTGTCCAAAGGAAATATGTAATAGGAGAAAGATATATTTGGAAATGGTCCCCTCTACCCAAAAATCCACACTTGGAAGAATGTAAAAGAACGCTTGCAGAAATTAAATGTCACACTTTCACAAAAGGAAATTGATGAATTGAAAATAAATAATAAACATATAAAACACCTTCATGTTCACAACAATCTATACAATAAAGGAAATTTTACATTATACAAATAAATAGACAACAATACAACAAAATAATAATTACGAGAATGTAGAAATCAAGACAAACACAAACACATAAATCCATATTATTTAGAATGAGTGGCCATTTCATTCCTCATAAGAGGATTTTAACCCACACTTTTTACAAATGGATGTAACAAAACCAAAGAATGAATTAATTAGAATAATAGAGGTTACATTATTTGGTGTGGGAGGTTGTATTTACAATTTCATGCTTCCAACCCACCCCTTATTTTAAGGTATACATATCAATCAAATATTATCGAATAAGATTTCAATATATCCATAAAACATCAATCTCCACAAAATATGGAGAGATATTATCTAACTCTAACAATCTGAATGTCTTATTTTATTGTTGAGAATCAAAATGAATATTGATTATTATTTATTTTACAAATAATAAAGCACTTATGGAAATATCTATTTTTAGAAAGATTTCTAAAAATAGAAATTAGTGTTTCTCAAACCACCCTTGAGTTATGATCCTCTCTATATCTCTAGTATTCATCTCCAAATCTTTAATATCCATCTCCAAATGTCTAATGTTTAACTCCTAAGATCTAATGTTCAAGTCCAAATCTCTAATTTTTAACTCCAAATCTCCAATGTTCAACTCCAAATATCTAATGTTCAACTCTGAAGCTAGTGAAGGATGTTTCCCACCTTGTTTCATGTTTTCATTAATGTCCTAGTGAACCATGTGTCATTTTTTTCATGGAGATGGTGTGTTCACAAAGTCACGAGTTGAGTCAAATTGATGTTTCTCTCTCGAAGGTGCTTATGCGGGTCTAAAGCTTGGTGTCTATAATCCATTAATCCACATCTTCAAGGTTGGATGCAGTACAAAAGCTAAAATTCAAATAAAAAAATTGGGACACATGTATATAAGGTGGATAAACCCAATTCAAGGTTAAGAAGATCAAAAAATATGTTTTGGGGGAAAAGTGCTAATCCTAACCAAAAATGCCCTTGAGAAACCTGATTGTTCTTGGATGCAAATGGGATGTTCTAAACCAATTAAAATCTATTTTTGACAAACCAATCATGGGATATGGTGAAGGAAGGTGTCCTTGATATTTATACAAAATTTTAGGGTCTCGGGAGGTCATTTGAGCAAGTTATTCAAGTTTTTGCAAGATTGGTTTTTTAAAGCTCATTCAAACCACCTGGACTTCTTAGGTGTCAAAAAAAATATAAATAAATGCTTAGATAAGTCATAAGATACATTTTTGTATTAAATTGGCCTATGATTCATGTACAAAAGTATTTTTTCAAATGGAGGTGTGGTTAAGAATTTCTCATCATTTTAGTGATACATATTTTCTCTCTACTACACAGTTCGAATTGATAGGAGAAAAAAGTTATAATTGAGCTCAAATCACTTTCTTGATCACTTATAAATCCTTTAACAATGCACTTATTGTGTTTACAAGGCTCACATGGTATTGTAATATATCATATGTCCCAAGTTGCATGTAAAAGTTCGGGTTTTGGACTTAAAATGAATGGATGCCCTGTATTGAATAAATTTCATAGTCAAACAAAGCCCATGAGTTAAAAACATTGTTCATACAGTGAAAATAGATATAAAATGTTCTCTTATGGTATCTTTCATGTGTTTGGATTGCTTAACAAATGTCAAACTAAGCTTATTTCTTGAAAAATTAGTGCACGAAACATGAGTGTTGATTTTGTTTCACTTTGTAAATCCAGTGGAGATGACTCGAGGTACTACAAGAAAAATTATGGATTGGAAGAGGTGAAAAGTATGTATATAGGCATCTAGGATTCAATATATTTGATTTGTATAAATAAACCATCAAGAAACATTTCTCTAATCCCTCTCGGGCTTGCAAAAATGACCAAACCCTAGGTTTAGGGTTTCAAGCATTGGTTTACTTTATTCTCGAATATTTGTCAAGAAATGGCATTTTAATAAGGTCTCAAGTCTGTATGGTGATTATAATCTAGGTATCCAAGTTTTAATGCTTGTCAACAAAGCCATTTCAAATTGATCAACTCTACATTTCTCTTATATGCTCCTTCTTTGAGTCTTAGCTCTTGACATCGCCATTTTTCAATAGTAGTCACCTCAAGATAATATGAGCATGGTATGAATGATTCTTAGCTGCCTTTGGTTTGCTTAAAGAATATGTGGATGTGTACATTGGTGCAAAATTTCTAGGAATTTCCTAATCCAAAGGCGAAGTGGCTTGAATGTGTGAAGTTTGTTAGCTCTCCATTAAAGGCATTAAATGCATAATACTTCTCCGATTTTAGTTTAGAAAAGAACAATGTGCACTTTAAGTAGAGTTTGTTTGATCCTCCTTGTCTTAGTAATGATGTTTGAAGTTTTGGAGATTGGATTGAATGTGGTTGAAGCTATTGTAGTGCATGACAATAATGTTTTCATGACCTCATTCAAATTTTTAAGCACAATTCACTTAGTATTACATGTTGAGAATTTGAGCATGATGAAGCATGTGTCTCGTGGTTGATTGTTTAGATCTTGAGTAGTCAAATGAATAAATTTATACATGTATACCTGACTATGATAGTTAATTAACCCTACCTAACTGATGGTGACATATTTACATGCATCTTCCTTGGTTCTACTATCCAAGAATAGTCTCAACTTAGGTGCAAATGGTCTTAAGTGAGAGTGAAGTTTGTGTCCTCTTCCTCAAGCACAAACTACAAGGTATTAATACTTATTCTCAACCTGATACACTGTCTTATATGCATATTCATGTTTGTTGAATACTTGCATCTAACTTCTAGCACTTATATGTTGATGAAAGATTGTAAATGAGCCTAAAATATTGAACATGGAAACTGATAATGTGGTTGAGCATTTGGTGAGTCAAATGAAAGAGTGCCTAAAATGTATATGTTTGTAACTTCCTCTATTTTGTCAGCATCAGATTGTAGCTGTTGTGAGGAGTGCAAAATGTCAAGCATCTGACTTGTAACATTTTAGACATTGTTTGTTTAGGGTTGAAACTGATAGATAGATGCAAGAATGATATGGAATATGCTTCAAATGATGTCTAAAATCCATATAAGGTCCCTGAATGCCAAAAAAGGTATTAACAAATCAAATTCAGGAGTTACAAGAATATGAAACCAAAGGATGACATAATCCACTAGATGCCAAGTGTGGAGAATGAGGGTGGTTATCCTACCTAGTTCGAACTAGAAGTTGAAATGATACATCTTGAAATTGTGTGAAGTCATGAAAACTATAATGAGTGTATAAAGAAGGATACAAGTCACGTAACGACTACAAATTGTTATTAGCTCATAGGCCAACATGTAATAAAAAAATGTTACAAATGAGCAAAAACAGGGTTTGGATTTTTTCTTGAGCTATGATAAAATGTGAAGATGAAAGGTTCTTGAAAATGTTGACCGTTACAGGGGCATTCAAGAGTCACATAAGGTTTTGAACTTGGAGAAGGAAAAATTGTTATATAGAAAAACAAGAAAATAAAGAGAAAAGGTATGAGAAGTTGGAGTATGTATAATTGAATTTGAATGAACAACTAACTGCGATAAAGGAGAAAAAATCAAAGAGTAGAGTGTATGCTCAACGTATGAGTGAATTGAAATCTAGGAAGGAGATCATAATATGTTGATGGAGTAACAAAGTAGCTAAATGATCAATTGAATGTTGTAGGTGTCTAAGTAGGTGTTTATATTGAAACCTGTGTAATTAGTTGAGTGGGTGCTTAGTCTTCATCAAGTAGGTTCTTGGTAGTGTTTGAAGTTGGTGCTTCGAGATTAAGTGGGTGCTTAATCAATTGTAAATCAGTGCATTGGAATTGGTGTTCTAAATAAAAGGCTTGGTTTCAAGTGGGTTTTCTCCCTTCTTGGGTTTCCCACTATAAACATTGTGTCATGTTCATTTGTGTTTTTCTTGAAGTTCATTTTGTGCTCATGATCTAACTGTTGAACCAAGTTAAGTAACTTTGAAAGTTTGAAAAGACCTTAATTGTGCTAAGCACTGATTCACCCCCTCTCAGTGCTTATGATATCTAACAAAGGAACCTCTGGAGCTAGTGAGGGAGCCTCTGGAGCTAGTGAGAGAACCTCTGGAGCTAGTGTAGTATTGAAATGAAAATATTTGGAGTTAATATGAGAGATCTTCAAGATCCTCCAAGGCTGGTTGTAGTTGGTGCTTAGTGCTAAAATCCCTTATTCAACAATTATAACAAAGCACAAATTGACATATTTTTCCCAATAATCATTAGAAATATCTAATAAAAAGATAAAAAATGATTACTAAATAAATAAAAATTATATATACTCCCTATTTTATCCTAAATAAACCATAAGTTGTGAAATTACACTTAAATAAACTTTATGTAATATATGCGAGGAAAAAGAATGTCAAATCTTGTATAAAATGGGCCATTTTTGAGATCATCACTAAAGTCTATACCTAAAATCCTAAAAACATATCATAAAAGCTAAAACTCAATACCAAATCATTAACCCTTAAAATAAACACTAAATTATAAATGTAAACACAATATTAGGGTATTTCCAAGTTAGGGAAAGGGTTTATGGTTTGAATTTTGGGTTTATAGATTGAAACCTAAATAACAAAATGATGACACCATAAACAATAATGCAACACCTTTAACATTTATAAATTGACTTGAACCATAAACACTAAATGTGAAACAATAAACCATGAAGAAGTTTTTCCCAAACCCTTAACATAAACCATAGAACCTAAACTCTAAACCACAACCCTAAACACAAACCATAAATTATAAACTCAAAAAGAAACCTTTAACCCTGAAAGTGGACTGACATTAGGGTTTTTGTTTAAGGATTTTCATGATTTTTTATTGAGTTGTTTTATTGTTTTATGTTTGTGGCATTAATACGGGTTTATGGTTCAATGGGTATTCCTTAGTTTACTCATTATCTTATTTACATTTTATGTCTATCCCCAGGTGACACAATTAACAAATTGTAAATGATAACGAGACAACTTAAAATATCATTTGACACTCTAAACACTCACACAATGAATTAAATTAGAAAGAGACATCCTAAACAACTCATAAACATGTACAAAATTCCAAACCACAAATCATACAAATTGTACCATAAAATTTTAAGACTAATCCCAAACCCTTAAAACAAACCCTAAAACCTAAACCATCTAATGATGAAAATAAATATAAATTTTGGATGCTAAATTTGAACCCCATATTAGATTTTTGTTTACATTTTGGGTTTTTGTGTTTACATCTTTGTATGAGTGTTTATGTAATGTTTGATGTTTTCTTTTTGAATATAGGGATGAAGATTTTTTTAGGATCTAGGGTTTAGCTTCCTCATTTTTACTCAAGGTTTAGGGTCACCATGAATAACACAATCCATATATTTCAAATGATAACCTTACATCCATACCAATATAGATGTGTTGATTTTAATATTTGAAAAATTCGGTTTAGGAAAGATGGAATATTTTGAATTGTTTCTAAGATCTCAATGATGAAAGAAATATCTAGGATCATTTCGGATGGTGAAATTAAGTTGTAATTTTTTGGTGATTGAAAAACCATTTACACTAAACGTAACTCTTTTACAAAAACCCTACACTCGAGATGGTAACCTAACATAAAGGTTTGTGTTTATAGTTTAGGGTTCACATTTTATGTAGAAATTAAACACTAAGTACAATACCCTAAATTCTAAACACAAAACCCTAAACACTAAGCCATATTCCTTAAACTTAAAAAAACATGACAACGAACCCTAATTCCTTAGAAAAACAATTGAAAATGTAAAATATGGACTTACAATAAGTTTAAAATGTAAATGATAATAATAGTTCAATATTTATTATTAGTATTCTTATTATTATTTATAATAATAATAATAATTATTATTATTATTATTATTATTATTATTATATATGTTAATAATAATAAAAATATGTATTATTATATTTATAATTAAAATTATAAGCATTGTTATCATAAATATAATAATTATTAGTAGTATAGATATACTAATAATAATAATAATAATAGTTGACATTGGTTAATGATGGTGAAATTATTGATAAAGAATGTGCTAGAAAGATCCACGAAGGATGATGAACTCTACACTTGGGGATCTTGTGGATGGCATGGATGCAAATCAAGTTGTCTCTGGGAATTTTTGCATACTTCTTAGTCAAGTGAGATTTTCATTTTGTTTCCCTACAATGATTCCTTTTTTTTGACAACATGAACATGGTACATAGCTTGCCTATTTATGGATATTTTAGTTTGAAGTTAGTGGAGGCGGGTGAATCAAAACTCCAATGGCACTTGTTGCGAAAAAAAGGTTTTGGACCGAGAATTAATGGACAGGGCAAGAAAGAATGCTATAGATAACCGACTCCACCTCACCCATGGATTCCGAGTTTAAAATGGGAACAAAATCCAATTTTCAATGTTCCTTTGCAGATGTGATGGTGTACGAGACTAGATTGGCCACATCTAACCCTCTAACTTGTGCAGATTTTGTTACCTATGTTTCCTTCAGAGAAGAGGTCTTAGAAAGAGAAAAATTCTTAGTAAAAGAGGTCGATTTGTAGGTTTAATGACATTTTTACTAGTTTAGCATTGGAAACTTCTATTGAGTGGAAATCTATATATTTTCCCTTGAACTAGGGGCTTCTTCATTATGGTCTTCAACTGGGTGTAAGATAAGGACACAATATTGGACAAGATTTGGGTCTTCCAACATTTCCGCTTATTATTAAACCCCGGTATCCACATTTCAACCTCTTTATTGAATCCTTATCAATCAAACCTATTTGGGTATGATTAAATAACCTTCCACTACAATATTGGAGAAAAATCTTATTTATAGCCATAAGTAACTCTTTGGGCCGTATTCGTGATTGATTGTAAGAACGAGTTGGTATCCCACCCTACTTATGCTTACATTTTAGTTTATTTAGATACCTCAAAGGTAGTAATGGCTCATATTGAGCTCAATGTTATGGATCATTCTTAGTCATGAGTATGACCATTCGACTATGAGGTTTTTCCTTCGAGATGGTTGAAATGATTTGAACTAGGCCATTTGGGCATCCGATTTCTAGAGAAAGAAATAAAAAGGTCCATAGTGAGTTTCATGGTGGAAAGGAAATCTTCCCCACCACCTAACTATGGTTATTAAATTATACATCCCCTCATATTTAGAATCATAATTGTGAAAATAAGAGATCAAACCTCTAATCCAGGAGGAAGAGGTGGATTCCATAAAGAAAAATCATATTTTGGTACTTTGAGGATGCCTCCAACATAACAACAAGTGGATCAATAAAATACCTTTCCAAAAGAATATGGGGTTAGTACTAAGAATCAGTTGTTGGTGACCCTAATACTTTTTGGAGGAATATTTTCCTTATAAAATGTTCAACAAGGTCGAGTCACTAGAAGTTTTTGTTTCTTATGAATATACTACTAAAAATTCCATTATGATTTGTGTATACAGAAATCATGTACTTACTACTCACATCACGCCTTTATTTATGTTATATATGCATGATTCCTAAGTAGTAAAACTAGACATTGACAAAACTTGTATTGATTTTACATTACTTTATCCTTTTGATACTCTTATCATTTACTTTTATCAAATAGATACTTTAATTTTGAACATTGGATAACATGTGACCTAACTCTTTATTTTCCATTATATCCTACGAGAATCTAGGACAATACTGCTAATTAGGACAAGATTTCATGTTATCCAAAACAACCTCTTTTCCATTTGGGATGACTCATCAAGTTCATGACTATGGAATCCTCTTTCTTAACACAACGGTACAAAAACTTATAAGTATGAAATCCATGGAGGCTTGTTGTGGAAAATTAGATGTTTTACCGATTATGATTATTTGTTGAACAAAATCCAATAGTTCAAGCCTTTTACAGGTGTCAAAAGTTATCTACCACGAGTGTGAAATAAGTTTTGAATGTCATAGAGATGTTCGGTTTTGTAAAAGAATCAAAATTCAGCTAAGTGTTGGATCATGCAAGCCAAAGTTTAAGATAGGAGAAAATACGTGACAATAAATAAAATGTTGGAGTTTCGTGAAATTTGTCTTCTGTGGAATAAGGAACTATGAGCTCCCACGGATATAGAGAGGAAGGAAGTTTCATAGAGTCTAGTAAATAAAAATAGGAGGGGAATATGTATTTGGTAGAGGACATAATGTAGTGGAAAATGTTTCCAACCACAAGATTTGGTTAAGTCCAAAACCATGAAATACTATCTTAGTGTTTTGTGGGTTTTTGAAAGGCGATATTGGGTGGATTTCTAAGTCCTTGTAATGGAGAAGGAATAAATCCTTCATGGATTTTGTGTGATTGACAAATTCTAAGTTGGAGGAGCCATGTGTGAGTGGCCAAATATGAAAAGTTGGAAAATCATAGGTGTGTGAGTAAAGGTTTCGTGGACATGCAAGATTTATTTTCTCATGGATTGTTTAAATCCACAAAGATGTTAAATTCAAAAGGAAATGGAATGTTATAAATCCATGGGAGCATGTCAATTCAATAACCTAGAGGAGGATGTCGCGGGACAAGGTAGAACCATTTTTGGGTCATAATTTTCGATTAAGAGCTCCAAATTGCATGGGAATTATTGCATTCACTTCATCTCTCAAAAGCCTAAATTTTTCATTAAAAAAACATAGAGAAATATGTTGTTTTAAGGAGGGAAAAATATAGTTTACTCATTTCAAGCACTCAACCACCTAACCTACTTAGTTTAAATGCCTAAACGGCGCCCATGCTCTTGCCTACAAATTTTGATGGCATGTTCCAAAGGAAAAAAACTACTTATCTCCCGAGTTAATCGTGACAAGATATGTGGGTGGTATATTTATCTTCATTAATTATAAAATTTAAATTTGAATTTCCCTCTCATCTCTCTCTTCCATTCTCATGTTCTATAAATGTAAATTCAGGGGTACATTTCTAGGTTTTCCTTCTATCAAATTTTTATGCTCGACCTCGGAGCCACACATTTTATTTCCTTCATACCTCTGTAACTTGACATTTTACAAGATATTTCTAACATCTACTCTATAAACATGATGGATACATCCTAAATGTAATACATATATGGTATTTTCCTTTGAATGCCTTATGTTTGTAATGAATGTTTTCCCTCTTGTTTTCCTTAAGTTTTATTCATTAATGTCTTTCACAAAATATGTGATTTGATTAAAGTCTCTACATATGAAAATGTTTTGTGTCTTTCAAGATCAAATTAAAATCATTACTTAGTTTTAGTACATCATCATTATTTCATTTTACAGTTCTACCTTTCTCTTAACCCAAGACCATATGTGTTTTAGATTTAGTTGCATTCAAATTATTTTAGGTTAGATTTTGTTGAGATATGAAAGAAGGAACCAACCTCCTTTGGAGGTTTATATTAAGGAACAAGATCCCACACCTTGAATACAATCCCATGTTAGCTAAAGTATTTGATATTCCATGATCAAACCAAGGGTGATACTTCTGGTCTCTAATAGTTTTGGAACACCTAGTGGGAGTCTGAAAAATTTCTTATCATTTCACTAATAGTTGGTGTGTATCATGTTGAAATTCATCCTTTTTGAGGCTCTACAAAACACATATGGTGACTCCAATCATTTTATCTACTGGTTCAAGAATAAAATTTTTGCTATCCCATGAGACATATTCAAACAAGACAAAGGATAGGACATGGAGATCATTTTAACTACTTACATTATTACCAAGGAGAAGAAGAAGAAAATATACACAAAGATCACCATCACCTCCAAACAGAGTTCTCTCTACTCATCCTCCCGGTAGGTCTTTATTGATTTCTTCTAAGGGTCTAAGACACATCAAATTCATGGATCACCATAAAAACCAAGCATTTTTCTCATTAAATGGAGGAAGACATTTGATTTTATCCCAATATGATGACATTCAAGTTGCATCTTTAAAGAGAGTTCCTTTCTTCACTAGAGAAAACAATACAAATCTTATTGAGCACATTAAGGATGTTGTAAAAACTACAAAGTATACCATCTTACACAAGAAAATATAGCCATCATATTGTCGGTGGATTATTTTACAAGGAAATTTATGCAATGGTCCAAAATATTAAGAATGAATTCCATCTCTACTTGGGATGATCTAGAAGAAGCTTTCTGTCATCAATTTGAAGATAAGTCAAACCATCTATGTTTGGTAGAGCAATTGACTATAACAAAGAGAGAATGTCATGAGCTAATGAATGATTTCAACATCATATTTAAGAGGAAATGGGATATAATCCCACAAATTTTAATAATTACACACCAATATGATTTTATTTATTAATTATTGGCTTTAAATAGTGACATTTCTATTATGATCCAATCCATGAGGGGTAGGACTTTACTTAATGCCTATGACATTTCCATAAGAGCTGAAAATTGCCTTATTCTGATAGGAAACTTGTTTATAGACCCCAATGCCCATATTCCCATAGGTAGGGACATCCATTCCTTACCAAAATCCTAAATTAACTTCCATGCCAACCCCAAGAAGATAAAGTTCAAGCCAAGAATCTACATCTACAAGCCCTCCAAATGAGTTGCGGGAAGTCATGAAGCAATTGATTTTTTAAAAAATGATTTGGTATCCTTAAAGAGGAAGAAATATAAAAAAATTGACCTTACCAGCCTTCATACAAACCTATCAACCCCCTTTCAAATAAACAAACCTCCATTCCAAGAAGCTCCTCCAAAACAAAGTCAAATTTACCCTATAAAACCTTTTTAGTCATGCAATCCTAATTCAACAAGTCCTTTCAAAGATTTAATTTCAGTTCAAAGCAAATCAAGAAAGATTATAAGTGGTGTTTCCTTCGCACTCTTCCTAATAACCAAACAAATTCCCAAATGGCAATCTAAAGATGCACGAATAGAGAAACTTCTGCCATAAGAAACTATCTAAGAAAAATGAGTGATATTTAACTTTTGAAATAGAAAATGGATTAATTCTACAAAATCAATCATCTACAAGGACATAATAAATTTCATTCTTCATGTATAGCCATAAATGATAGGTCCAAAAGGAGGTAGATGGAGGAAATCACACCATATATTACTTCACCAAGCCCACATCCCCAAGACAAAAATCACATAGAGTTAGGTGGATTCCAAGCTTCAAAAATAATCTATGAAATATAGTGTAGACACAATGTACTAAAGACCCACAAAATATTGTGGACTTGTGTGGTAAATAAATTACATGGGAAGGAGATTTTCCACAAGACAAGAAGAATTTGTAGCTCAAAGGAAATATGTGGAATGTAGAAATTATGTCATCTAAAGAAAATCCACACATAGAGAAAACATAAAATGGAAATTTTTCTTCTCTCATTACATAAACCGTCGGTACTCCTTTAAACATTCTAGAGAAAATGAAAAGGATCAATGTGAACATCTCAATGTGGGATTATCTAGCTATTCCTAGATAGAGATATCTTCTACAAGCCATCATTTCTGATCTACCCACGCCACATGAATCATCTAAGGTGAAGAATAAGGTTTTTATCACTAAAACACTTTAGAAAAATGATGACCAACTTGGTAAGAATATGAATCCACTAACTTTGTATGTATCTTTGATCATATAAAATCATTTGGTGCATAATTACATGATTGACTCAGGGGAAAGAAATTCAATGATGCCCAAAAAAATAGTAGACCAGTTTGGTCTTGAATATGAGTTGCTCTCTAAAGGAGTGGTGAAATTAGATGGAACCACTATGGGAAATATTGGGGTTGTCAAGGTTTTAAGCCACAAACTACATGTATATACCAACTTCTCAATTCCGTAGGATATTTTCATCATTGATCTTCCCCCCTTCTTTGCTTTGTGCCTCTCAAGGGATTTCACTACTAAGATTGGTGGGTACTTATCCATGGATTGGTATCAAATTATTTTTAGAACTAGATATAGAACCAAAGCTACCATAAGGTCTACGCAAATTTCCACATACCACATAACTTCTTATGTTCCCAACCCCATCAATGCAAATTACTCCATTTTATATCAAGAGGATCACCTAATTTTGCAAGAAGCGGATACTAAAATTGAAGGTACCCTATAATTACTACTTAATGAGTGGGGAACTAATTTCCATGGATTTGAACCCTACAAATAGATTGAAGAAGCTAGCCTTGACATCTATTCTCTACATAAAGATAATTTACCTATTCTGGTATTATAAAGGACAATAAGAAAGACAATGACATTTGAAAAATGTTCTTTAATGGATCAAGGAGTAGAAAATGTGTAGGAGGATGTGTAGTGTTTGTATATCCTAATGGTGTAAGATATTACTCAACTTTTAGATTCTAATTCAGTTGTTCTAATAACTTAGCAAAGTATGAGTCTCTCATCTATGACCTGCAATGGGCAAGAAATAAAAATATAAGACATTTGTAGACTTTTGGCAATAAGTGAGTTTGTTGTGAACCAAGTGATAGTGATGAATATGGATAAGAATGAATTGTTAAAGGCCTAAAAGAATAGAGTATGAGACTTCTTAGAGTATTTTGAATCTTTTAACATCTCGTGCCATCCTAAGGAGATAAAATGAACATGCGGATATATTAGCTGCAATGGGAGAAAATTTTGACATTATTGAAGATACCAAGAAATATGGATTACAACCACATATCGAGTAGTGGTGAGACATGTTGTCCTAGATGATTACAAATTCAGAAAGTGTTTTAAAGTGATCAAAAATTATTAACTTTATCCATGGAGAAACTGATTTTTCATCAAGGAACCATGAAAAATTGGAGTAACAATATGAGGAACAAATTTTCTAGCTCGATCAAATAAAATACCCAAACTACCGGTGACTTTGGAGTTCAGGTTTTTAATTCTAATGATCAGCTCGAAAAGAAAAATCAAACATACAAATCAAAGGAAAAGATTATGAACTCTTCTTAGTTGGTGAAGACAAGATACTTAAGATTGGAAAGGTATGTACTCCACAAGAAAAGCATGATTTTATAGAGATTTTACAAGAATTTTTTGATCTCTTTGCATAGAACTATGAATACCTTATGGGTTTATATCCTGATATAGCTCATTATATAATTGAATTAGATCCAACAACTAAGCCCACTAGGAAAAATAGAGGCCTGTCACAATACATGGACTCGAACATCTAATGAAGAACGATTTGAACAAGTTAATAGAGGCCAAAATTATTTTCCCTATCAAGCATTCATCATGGGTTTTAAACCTAGTTATAATGTGGAAAAGAAATGGGGAAATCAAACGTGTGTTGATTTTAGGGATTTGGACAAAGCATCTTTGAAATATCATTATCCATTTCCTTATATAGAGAAAATTTTACAAATGGTAGCAGGGTATGTTAGGGTTAACACAAGGTTGTACAGATAATATATCATATCTAAGCATACATGCAATAAAAATAGACATTCTACTAGAAGAAATATATAGAACAAGAGATATAAGTAAACACCGATTTAATGTGGTTCACCTAGTGTGGGCTACATCCACCAAGAAACAAGCCAATCTATTATCCAAAGCTTTCAGAAGATAAACAATTGAATATTTACAATCTTCCACACCTCTCAGATGTACATTATTTTATTTCTCTCAAACTTCTCCTTCTTCTCCAAGAATTCTCTCTCACACAATTATTCACACAATAATAATCAATTCTTACAATCCTCTACTTCTAAACCCTATATTTTATTCTTATATAGGCATATACAAAATTAGGGCACTTAGCCATGTAATTACAATCAATAGATCTTCTTTTACAGCTCCTAAATCCTAACATTATTCAAATGATACAATGAGTGCTTGCTAAGGATTATTTTTACAGCTCTTAAATCCTTCATAGCAAATGTGTGAGCTAGATTTCCTTAAGCTCACCAATGTCCTACATACTAGATCCCGCAATAAGCATATCATCCACATACGGTAAAAAAATAATGTAGCTCCCATTTTCAAGCTTCTTGAAATAAAAAAATGGTCATATTCACATTTCAAATAACCATGCTTGTGTATGAAACTATCAAACCTCATGTACCATTGCCTTGGAGCTTGCTTGAGGCCATATAGACTCTTTTTCAACTGCATACTAATTTCTCCTTACCCTTGAATTCATACCCAAGTGGTTGCTACATATAAATCTCTTCATCCAAATCACCATAAAGGAAATTTGTCTTCACATCTAGTTACTATAAATGCAAATCATGTACTCGAAACTATACTCAATATAGTATGAATGAAAGCCATTTTAATAATAGGAGAAAATATTTCACCAAAATCAATATCTGCTTTATGTGTAAATCCCTTTACTACAAGCCTTGCCTTGTACCTTTTTTTGTCCACCCCCTTCTTCCTTAATCATGTAAACCCACTTGTTCTATAGTGTCCTCTTACCTACAGGGTAACTTAACCAAATCCCAAGTATAGTTTTGTTCCAAGGAGTTCATCTCCTCATCTATGCCATGTTCATACTACAAATGGGTCTTATCCTACATTGCTTCTTCAAAACTTTCTGGTTCACCATTATCATTCAATAATAAATAAGATGGAGAAGGTGTAAATATTTCTGGAGGTTTACTTACCCTTTATGACCTTCTCATAGAAGTTTGGGGTACCAGAGGATCATTCTGGACCTCCTAGACATTTATTTCTAATTACGACAAGAATCGACACCAGCTTTTCTAACGATGTCGCTTGTCTCTTTTGTAACTGATACCGGTTTAGTTGACTGATGTCAGTTAGGGGTCAACCGATACTAGTTACTGTGTAACCCTGTCTGTATTATTTTCAACTATGAGAGTTCATTTTCATTCACAAACTTATCAACCGGTTCGTCCTTGGGTACCAAAATTTGATCCTTGTACATTCTCTTTTCATTCCATTCAATGTCATGACTCCTAATAATTTTAGAATTCTCTAAATCCCAAAAACAGAATCTGAAATCACCAGATCCATAACCAATGAAAGTGCATCTCTTGGATTTTGTATCCAAATTTTTCCTATTTTCCTTATCAATATGCAAAAAGCTTCTGAGCCAAAAATTTAAGAAAAGAAAGATCTACCTCTTTTCTGGTCCAAGCTTCCTCTGGTATTCCTCCATCTAGTGAACTTGAAGGCCCATGGTTAATTAAATAAACTATTGTATCAACTACTTCTACCCAAAAATGCAAGGGCAATCTAACATGTATCCTCATACTTCTAACACGTTCCATGATTTTCATGTTCATTATTTCTACAACACCATTCTCTTGTGGTGTTCTTGGAACCATCTTTTCTCTACGTATTTCATTCATTGAACAATAATCATTGAAATCCTTGCTATAGTATTCACCACCATTTTCATATCTAAGACACTTTAACTTTGAATTTGATTCATTCTCAACGAGGGCTTTCCTTATTTTAAAAGTATCAAAACATCATATTTATGTTTAATACAACAAACCTATACCTTTCTTATAGCATCATTAATGAACGTAACATAATACTCGGGATCGTCCATGAGAAGCTACCTCGGGATGGTCCCCACACATCCGAGTGTACAAGCTCTAATTTATGCTCCTTCTTAGTTGCCCCAAATTTTAGAAATATCACTCTTTTTTCCAAAGATACAATGCTCACAGAAATCAAGATCTAAATCTTTCAAATATGATAACTTACCCTTAGCCTTTAATATCTAGCATTCATTTTTGACTCATATGGCCCAACCGATTATGCCACATGCATGCATCTGAATCTAAAGTAGATAACACAAAAAGGAATCAATAACACAAGTAGATAAATATAACGTTCCTACCTTCTTACCTCTTTCCACAAAAAAAGCACCCTTGGTGACTTTCCAAGAGTTTGTTATGAATGTAACCATGTAACTAGCTTCACCTAGTCGCCTTGTAGAAATAAGATTTCTCTTGAGGCTTGGTACATACCTCACATCTTTCAATACCCATGTATTTCCATTCTATAATTTTAGATGAACTTCCCCTTTACCAGTAATACTACAAAGTTCATCGTCATCCAAATAAACATGTAAAAAATTGACTGACATAATTTCAAATAACCTTTATTAGGGTTGCATGGAAAGAAGATCATGAATCTATAACCCATGATTCTATCCTATTGTCCAAAGAAATAATAATATCATCTTGTATTACCTCTTCTAAAATATTTTCCTCTTTACCTTTATCTGGGTGTTGTTTCTCTTTATCCTTTGACCAACAATATTTCTTTTCATGTCCTTTCTTTCCACATTTCTAAAAAGTAATTCCCTTACCTCTGGATTTATATATGTCATCCCTTGACTTTGATTTCCCATTATTCTTACTCTTGGATCTCTCCTTTTATCTGCCTCTGCTTTCTACATTTAAAGTATTCCTAGATGACAATTCCTCTGTACTTTTCGTACTATTATTTTCATTCAAGATTATATCAACCACATCATCAAACTTCAAAATATTATTAGCAGATGTTGTATTACTAACAATCATTACCAAGTTATCCCAACTATTAGGCAAAGAACATAAGAATAAAAGTGATTTCACTTCATCATCAAATGGAATATCAACCGATTTTAACTGATTTACAATAGATTGGAAATCATTCAAATGACTAGATGTAGATCCACCTTCATGCATATTAGAACTAAATAGTTTCTTCATCAAATAAACTTTATTTGAAGCACTAGGTTTTTCATATAAATTAGCAAGAGATTTCATTAACTCTACCGTAGAAGTCACTTCTGTAATATTGGAAGCCATGAATGTTGCCAAGATTAATCTTATAAATCCCAAATCCTTTCTCACAAGAATCTTCCAGACTTTTCATCCGACGGTAAGTAAAAATATTTTTGATACAAATAATATTCAATATGCATCTTCCATAATTGATAATTTCAGCCATCAAACTTCTCTACCTTGTATTTTTTTTCTTCTTCCATTGTTGTAGCTCCCACTCAATCAGAAAACCCTCTGTGAGTAAATATGTCAACACATAAAAACCTCAAACAAATCTCTAATACCAGTTATTGGGGTCAACACAAGGTTGTACTGAGATAATATATTTTATCTAAGCATACATGCAATAAAAATGGATATTCTACCAGAAGAGATATACAGAACAAGAGATATAAATCAACACTAGATTTAACATGGTTCACCCAGTGTGGGATACATCCACCAAGAAACAAGGAAATCTATTATCCAAATATTTTATAAGATATACAATTGAAGATTTGCAATCTTCCACACATCTCATATGTATAATATTTTCTTTCTCTCAAGCTTCTCCTTCCTCTCCAAGAATTCTCTCTCTCACAATTATTCTCACAATAATCATCAATTCTTACAATCCTCTACTTCTAAACCCTAGATTTTATGCTTATATAGGCATATACAAACTTAGGGCACTTAGCCATGCAATTAAAATCAATAGATATGCTTTAATACTAAAATTAGATCTAATTCCCATGAGTTAAATAAAACACCCACGCACATGTAACCAACGCTAGTTAGCCCTAACCGATGTCGGTTCCTCCTTGCTTGACCGATGTATGTTCCTCCTTTCCTGACCGATGTTGATCATAGGTGACTGATGTCGGTCCCTCCATAACCAATGTCGGTTACTATGTTTTCCTACAAATTTAATATAACATGCTAATATGAAGTAATTAAGCTCCACAACTCAACAGGGTAAAAGAGGTTTTTTATTTTATAGGGATACTTTAGATATAATTAGATCATGGTGAATGAGGAAGACCAATTCAAGACAAACTTTAGTACTAAGTGGGTAACCTACACTTGACAAGAAAATTCCATTTGGTTTATCCAATGTAGGAGCAACCTTCCAAAGATTCGTGAATATGGAATTCAAGGGACTAATCGACATTATTTTCCTTGTCTACAAGAATGGTATTGCAATGTTTTCAAAGAGTAAAAATTATGATCTTCTCCATTTTGACATATGTAGATAATTTATTGTTTTTCTTAATCCACAAAAATGTATTTCCTAGCACATGAAGATAAACTCTTTGGCCACATTGTCTTTAAGAAAGGACTAAAACTTGACCTATAAAGAATCAGTATCATCCTTGGTTTATATCATTATCGAGTCATAATAAATCATTACAAATATTCTTAGAAGGATTAACTTTGTTAAGCATTTTGTTCCAAAATTTTGTCAAGGGATTGATAGTTATGATTAAGAAAAATGCATTTCAAATAGACTATGAGGGGAAGGATATATTTGAAGCCATACGAAATCAATTACACAAGCCCCAACTCTCATCAATCTCAATTTATCAAAGTATTTCACCTTGTATGCCTTTAGAGGCATATGTACATAATATTCCAAGTTAGTGTAATTGAATTAAGTAAATTTAGAACATCCAATTGCATTTTTATCCAAAATTTAAAAGAATATGAAGTGAGTTACACCTTATATTTAATAAGGAGCTTAAATAAATTTAGACAACTATTAGCCAACAATAGTATTCATCTTATGGTTTCACACTTAGGTGTGAAGGACTTTCTATTGAATAAGGATCTCGAATGAGAAAAGAACTGGTTAGATAACCAAAGTAATGAGTACGACATTGATATAAATTTGAATAAGCTACTCATAGGAAAAGGTTTTTGTGGATAATGAGTTTTAGAGACACAAAATGAAGAGGATTTTTTTGTAGCGCTCCAACATGATCAAGAACAACCCATGCAGATGATCCAAATACTAATTGTTGGACTTACAAGATAATGCACTTTCTCCAAATAGGTCAATGACTGTAAGGATTGACGAAGGCTAAGAGAAGGTATTTAAGACTTCAATATACCCCCTCTATGCTTATTAATGGCATCATGTTTAAGAAAGATATCAATGAAGATCTATTGACATGCATTAAGGTGGATCATATTGAGAAGGTATTGCATAAATTCCATGATGTCGTGGTTAGAGGAAAATTTACACCAAGGACAATATAAATCAAAATAATGAATGAAAACTATTATTGGCCAAGTTTTTTAAGGGTTGTTATCATGGCTAAAAATTTGCAAAAAGTTTTCCTTTTTCACAGGTAAGGAGAGGCTAACAACTCTTCCACTCCACCCCATCTATGTAGATCAACCATTCATGCAACGGGGTCGATTTCATCGGATGAATCAATAAAAATTCAAGATTATGTCACAAGTGGATCCTTATAACTACAAATCAATTCACCAAGTGGATAGAGATAGTTACTTTGAAGGAAGAAAATGAAGCTAGCATTCTATATTTTTATGAAAGTATTGTGACCAAATTTAGTGTTCCTTCCACAATAATTTCTGATAATGCTCTGGCATTCCTTGGCATGAATATTTCTTATTGGGATGTCAAGAATGGAATATATTTGAGCACATATTCAAATTATTACCCCAAAGTATTGTGGCGATTTAGTGTTCCTTCAACAAAAATTTCTAATAATGCTCAGCATTCCTTGGCATGAAGATTTCTTATTGGGATGTCAAGAATGGAATATATTTGAGCATGATTCAAATTATTACCCCAAGGTAATGGAAAGGATGAGTCAACAAACAAGAATATCCTAAGGATTATCATAATAACTTTGGAAGAGAATCAACGATATTGGAAAACAAATCTAAAATTAGTCTTATGGGCTGATATAATCACTCCTAAAATATCAATTGGTAACTCACCTTTCAAACTTGTCTATGGTAAGGAAGAAAAATTACTAATATATTTTTAATTTCTAGCTCTGGAGCTCATAAATCAGCTTGAATTATTTGAAGGTGGGGCCATGGAAGTAAGGTATGCAAAGCTCGTGGAAATAGAATAACCGAGAGACCAATCAATGCAAAAATAGAGATTAATTAGGCTCATCTCAATAATTATTTTGACAAGAAGGAAGAGTCTAGAAGTTTTTAGGATGGATATCTTGTCCTCAAGTAGGACCAAGAAAGATCCAAACTAGGCATACATTCAAATTTTTATGCCATATGGAGTAGCCCTTATGTTATCTAAGGATGCAAGTTTCACAATTCCCTCTAATTGAAAAAAATTGATTGAGGAAAGATCATGATCCTATTCAATGGGATCTACCTCAAAAATTTAATTTTAGGTGAAGGATTCATTATTGTACATATTAGATTAGTATCAGTTTCCTCCAAATGTTGTTAAGCACATTGTTTTGTTGGTAGCATAGTTTTTGTTCCCAAGTGTTTTTCACACGTTTGAGGTTGCCTCGGGAGGAATTTGCATTCTAAAATTTGTGAAGGAGGTTTCATAATTTTTGGATTCATCAATTTTTAGACAACACCAAGTTCGGGGAGATATAAGTTTAGGATCAAAATTCCATGATACATGTTTGACTCCATTCCCAATGGATTGTTAAGGCAACCGATCATCTATCTCTAGGAAGATAACCCCATTGAGTCACCAAATTATTATCCAAAATATCACCCCTTTCCCATTTTGTATGAATCATCAATTTTATGACTAAAGAGGCCTCTTTCTTGACATCAAGGTCCAAAATGGTTAAGTATGAAATATGTAGAGGATTTTTGTGGAAAATTGGATGTTTTTTTAATTCCTAGAATATGTAGAATGAAAATAAAACAGTTTAAGCCTTCCGCAAGATTCAAGATAAATTTACCATGGGTGTGAAGGATGTTTTAGAGGTCTCACGAGATGTTCACTTTTGTAAAAGAAGCAAAATTGGGTTAAGTGTCGAATCCACAATCCAAAGTTGAAGACACAAGAAAATCTGTGGTGGAGAAGAAAATGTTGGTGTTTCACAAAATTTGTCTTCCACATAATCAGGGATTACAAAGTCTCATGGATATAGAGAAGAAGGAAGTTTCACGAGTTTTCCAAATCTTCGAGAGGGGAATACATATTGAGTAGAGGTTGTGATGTAGTGGAGAATTTCTCCAAACCACAAGATAAAATAAGTCCAAAACCGAAAAACACTATCTTAGTGTTCCACAAGTTTTCTAATTGCATTATTGCATAAATTTCTAATTTTTCACAATGGAGAAGGAATAAATCCCGATGGATTTTGTGTGACCTATAGATTCTGAGTATAAGGATCCATGTGCGAAGTAACCAACTACGAAGACTTGGAAATCCCCATATGTGTGAGTAAAAGTTCCACATACATGGAAGAGTTATTGTCTCATGGATTTTTAAATCCAAAAATAAATTCAATTCAAAAGGTAGTATAATGTTATAAAGTTGTGAGAGAAAATAAATTCAAGAGACCATGAGTGGATGATGTGAGACAAGGTGGAACTTGTTTTTGGGTCATATATTTTGATTGAGAGCTCCAAATTATATGGAAATTGTTATGCTCACTTAATCTCTTTAAAGGCTACATTTTGGAATAAATAAATCTAGAGAAAGATTATGTTTCAAGGGGGAGCATGAAAATATGGTATTATAAGGTAAAAATGTAGTTTACTCATTTCAAATGCTCAACCACCTCACCTACCTAGTTTAAATGATTGAACAATGCCCATGCTCTTGCTTACTAATTATGATGGTGTGTTTTAGAGGAAAAAAATTACTTGACTCTAGGAGTTAATGAAGATAAGATATGTGGGTGGCATGTTTGTATTCATTTATTGAAAAATTAAAATTTGAATTTCCCTTTCATCTCTCTCTCTCTCTCTCTTCCATTCTCATGTTTTATAAATGTAAATGTAGGGGTAAATTTTAAGGGTTCCCTTGTGTCAAATTTGCATGCTCTACCTTAGAGCCACACATTTTATCATCTTCAAACCTCTCGTAACTTCATATTTTGGAAGATATTTCTAACCGCTATTCTATAAGCATGATGGATACATCCTAAATGAAATACATATGTGGTATTTTCCCTCTGAATTCTTTGTTTTCATCGTGGATTTTTTCCATCTTTTTTTCCTTAAGTTCTATTCATTCATGTGTTTGAAACTTTGTTTTTTCATTAATCTCTCTACGTATGTAATTTTATTGTCTATTTCGAGGTCAAATTCTAACCATTTATTAGTTTTTGTGTATCGTCATTCCTTCATTTTTCAGCTCTCCCTTTCTCTCAAACATGGATCGTGTGTCTTTTAGATTTAGGTTAGATTTAGTTACATTTTGAGTAGTTTAGGTTAGTTTTTGTTGAGATAGAAGAGAAGGAACCAACCTTCTCTTGAGGTTTGTCTCAAGGAGCAAGGTCCCACACCTTGAATACAATCCCATGTTAGCCAAAGTATTTTATCTTCCATGTTTAAACCGATGGTGTTATTTCAGTCTCTAACAACGCCTAAAAGCTACCGTCCACTTTGGAAACTTCTATCCTTTTCCTCCTTTTCTCAAATTTGAATTGTCACATCATTTGTTATCTTTTCTAAATTACTACCCATCACTTTGGGTCATCATTTTTGTTAATGATGAAATTAAAACATGAGGATAGTATATATACATGTCTTACTCACTATTATTAGGGCTATAAAACTTGGGCTATTACTTAATTTTTACTACTTGACAAAAACAACATTCAAGGAGTGTATTTAGGCTACATTATTCATTTCATAGGAGAGGCTATTTATAAATTCTATCTCAATAATTCATCTTGGGGGGAAATTAGTTGTAGCCTGCTATCTTGGTGTGACTAGAAAATGGGAAACATGGTTTCAAGGGAAAAAATTCAATCACACACACACACAAGAATTACATAGAGTCTGAAATGTAGTGCAAATTTCAAAGACAATCACATTAGGGTTAACACCGAGGTTAGCGTAACTCAAGCATATGCATTATTTATTTCATGAAATGTTTAATTGAGCCTTAAGTAGGTAGTTACTTTTTTACAATTTTAGGTGTGAAAGTGAAACCCTACAATGAAGTGGATGTGACAAAGAGTGAAAAGAAGAATAAAAACTTTTAGATCTTGAAAATATCATAAGTACAGCTTGTTTTCACTCCCACTTTAAATACTAGTGCATATGTGGTCTTATTCTTATCTGGGAAGTCCTTCCGCAAGAGTTACAAATCCCAATTTCCTATATGAATCGTAACCATTCCAAAACCAAACTATTCCACTCATTTTACATCCTAGAATCAACTCATATATATCCGAATATAAGATAAGTCACTCTTATATCTATATTGTACATAATTTTTGTTTCTTGCATGATATATCTTAATTGATCTCACCACTCGATTAAGATTTAAATTTTGTAAAATCATTTGGTGAACCTGATCCTCGCATGCCCTTTATCGATCTTCTTGTTTTCTATCATGGCTAGCACCTCTCATGAGTTTACTCATAAAATATTAATGAATTTTTTCATGTAAAAGTGTTAGCATGAAAATTTTAGAATTTTTGACATGACAACTTAAGCCACCCTTGAAAACCCTTCATTGGTCAATGTGTATCCTCCTCCAACCAACTCATTTAGTGAGTTGTCATCTTATGGCCTAGAGGGATGTGATTATACGGGTTTTAATTTTTTTCAGTTGTAGGGGATTTTATTCAAGTTTATTCATGAAGATATTTAGATCTAGGAAAAGACAAGTGTTCCGTAATCCCCGAAAGGCCTATTTTTAGGATTTTCAAACCTAATGAACACCCTCTAGGAATGAAAAAATAATATATAAGAATATACAAAGTGTGTTGCAAATATATGAGATCATTGGAAGTATTTTAGGAAATTTATGCAAGGAAAATCAGGTTTAGGAACAAGTTGTGCAACATCGGGTTACTTATGGCACAATGTAAGGAAATGAAGGTAGTGAAAAATCTAGTTGGCTTGTTCTGAATAGTTCAAGATTCTCATGATTATTTTGAGAGAAATCATATATGCATCACAAATCTAAGGATGCCTAATTCACATTGCAAAAGGTTTCAGGAGGTTCTATGGTGAAGATTTTGAGATATGGACTTGACAAAGGCAAATGAAGATATTTGATCCTTGTGAAGAATACACTGAGATTATAGGAGTTCTAAGGAGAGTTTCAACATAATTAAAATTAAAAATAAAATCAAATTCAACCCTCTACATTCCCCATGTAACATATGGAAAAAATTTCATATTTTCCTCGATGACAGCTTAAATGTTATGGGAATCACCCGTTAGAAGATTTCAAAAGGGGGTAAAAGTTAAATTTCAGGAATAATTGGCTCCTAAAATGGTGGTAATTTTATCATCAATAATTTGGAGTAAAAAACATATAAGTTTTTCCTACGAAACTCCCAGGGAAAGAAAATGGGCCCAAATGTCTATTTTTGGTCGTGTTTGGCAAGGGTGGGCTTCTAAAAGTGGAAAAACAGAACTTGGAGACTACCGATGTCCATTTTTACATTTTTAACCTGTTTAAAAGGGACATGGTGGACATCAAAGTGTTCCACCATATGGCTCATGATATTTCATCACTTAAAGGAAAACTTTGAGTGTTAGGAGCATGCTATAAACTCACATTATGAATTGGCCCCTTCCTTATGTTGTTAGGACCCATGGTGCACTTTTCCCGTGCTTATGTCCCTTTTTACACTTTTCCAAAGGGACATAAGGGAAAAATAAGTTTTCCTACACATGGAAAGAGTTTTTGCATCACTTAAGTTGACACTTTAAGTGTTAGGATCATGTTTTCAACTCACCCTCGCCTTTGGTTCCTTTCTCATGGAGACCCGACCCTTGACACACTTTTCCATGGCTGATGTCACTTTTTAAACTTTGAAAAATGAATATGAGGGAAAATAAAATTCACCACCACATGGAGGAGCTCTTTCCATCACTTAAGACTTGCAAACTTTCTCTCTAGGTTGTTTTTCTCAACTTCATAACTAGTTTGATTTGACCACCTCCTCTTGAATCATCCACCCTTGGTGTATTTTTGCATGGATGATGTCCCTTTTCCCTTACTACAAGTTTTATTAGACATTAGGATATCTTAGACCCATTTAGAAACTTTTAACTCACCCTCACTTTCCAGCTTAACATGGGTTTGCAAGGATGTCAAAGGTGAGTTTGAGGTTGAGTTAGCTAAGTAAGAATACAAAGGTGAGTATAACTAAAGAACTTCAAAATTTTCCACTTCATCTTTCATGCTTTCCTTCCTCCATTTATGCGTCACTACTATTATGCTAGTGGATTTTTCAAAACCACATTTCCGTAACACGTTTTTACTCATATCTCCTCCATTTCTACTCCTTTTCCCTAAAAATTTGGATAAAACTACATTTTGTGAATGCCTTAAAGAAGATCTAAAGCTCAACTTTTTCACAAAATCCCCTTGAATATTTTTGAGAAAATTGTTTCCTTTTCAGATCTTGGAAAACTCAAAGATCAAAACACTCAAACACTAAACCATGAAATCGATAAAAATTCCTAATCCAATGAAACAAATGTCACCCCAATCGACACCCAAAGGTCATGGTTCTATTTTATTAAGTTATAGCCAAGCCTTACTAAAAATAGTAAGTTTTTATAATAAAGAAGAGACAATTGTGAAACCTCGGTGTAATTCCCAAGTTTAGAACTCCAAAAATTACAAAAATTGAAAATTGGCTATAAAAAGAAAGTAAGGGTAAGGTATGGCCTAATAAAAAGAGTAATTACTATGTTTGCATCCAAATTTCACCCACATATTCATCCTCTCATTTCCTCATTATTTTTGTCACCATGCGGATCAAGTACACTTTGTATTTGAGCCCATTTCTACTTTGTCAATCAAGCGTGCCCAAATGTTGGAGACTTGATAATATGACACACTTTAACTTGGATGATTTAAATGCTAGAATGATGAAGGAACCTTTGGGAACTGTTGAGGATAATATATTCACTTTGGAGGAATCTACAAGGTAGGAATAGATACACTTTCCATGTAGATCACCGAGCTAGTCATAGCTTGTGTAAGGCATTATGATCTCGTGTTGTCCACTCAAAATTCCCCGCTCTGATAAGAGTAAAATTTCAAAATTTTGAGTTTAAGTGTTTTTCTCTGAAGTGCCTAAGTCGTGAAATTGAAAAAATCTGTGTTTTGGGTCATTTTGTGTGATTTTCGGGCCTGTCGGAACTTTTTGTCCCAACTGTCCCAAGTACGAAAGTGCACTCTGTTCCCCGATCGGCCGAAATCCCCGAAGCTGTCCCATTTTCGGGCCCGTCGGAAAGTTTTGTCCCAAGTGTCCCAAAACTTATTGTGCGAGTTGTTCCAATTTCGGCCGAAACACCCGAACCGCGTACTACGCACTTTCATGTCTCAAATGTCCCAAAGTTAAAAAGTGCGAGCTTTCCAATTTTCGGCCGAAACTCCCGTGTCGCGTACTTCAGAGCTCCTTGTCCCAAATCGAAAAATGCAAGCTGTTTCAATTTCGCCCGAACCGGCCAAACCGCGTACTCCGGAACTTTTTGTCCCGAATGTCCCAAGTCCAAACGGGCCCACTGTTCCATTTTCGGCCGAATCACCCGAACCGCGTACTCCGCGCATTTTCGTCCCAATCGTTCCAAAAAGCATTTGTGCATCCTCTCCCTGTTTCACCCGAATCGGCCGAGCCGCGTGTTTCGCGCATTCGCGTCTCACATGTCCCAAGCGTACCAAGTGTCATTCACACTTAGTTTTTCCCACTCACTCCGAGTATGATGCTATTCAAATTGGTGGTTGTGTATTCAATGCGCATTAAATTCATTCCTCTCTCCAAGCGGCTATATAACGAGCATTTCCCCTTTGCATTTTTCACATTGCTTCCATGCTATCTTTGCTCGAACCCTTGCAATTTGAAAACCTGCGCAAATATCCCCTCCCTTTGCAAATTCCTTCCCGAGTCTAGGTTGCAGCTCCGAGACTATCAATATGAAGATCAAGTTTCAGGGACAGGAGCAAATTTCTCCGCTTGAGTCTGTTGTTAGCAATATTGGGATGTACAAGCTCGTCATCTCGACTTCGGTGATTTTGGGCAAGAATGGCGAGATCTGAAACCCTACACCAATAGCACAAACGATTCATGATAGCGGTTTGGCTTTTGCGGTGGTTTCCCAATCTCGAGATAGGTGTCTAATCTTCGTGTTTTCATGTGGAGCTCACTTCGACCCCGCTACGAGTGAATTGACAAATGTACATGGGGAACTCATTGCCAGTTCGACGCCGCCATCCATTGCACCGCTCTCGAGGATTCCGTAGAGTTGGACAATGCCATCGTCGTCTCCCGGGATCAAGCACAGACCCTATTCGATCAAGACAGTGACAAATATAAGGCACGAGTGGCGAAGTCTTGGTTGAAGAACCCTAAGAAAGGTGCTTCTCGCCTAACCAAAACCCTCTTCCGAGCAGATTTCAATGAAGAATTGTCAGACTTCATAATCCTGCTGGCTCGAGTTATGGGTTTGCCCTCCACCAATGAGTTTCATTTCTGGATGTGCCCGCTCATCAGCATGGTGTGCGAGGGAACACAAAACATCAACTGGGTAGAGATCATCAGTATGAATTTGGAGGAGCAGCTATCCAACGTTTAACAAACAAAGAAGCTCTATATGAATTCATACACTCGATGTATACCTTAGCAAGACAAAGATCAAGGCAGTGGTTTGGTTTCTCCTATATAGATGCACACAAAGATGATCTAGTGTATGCCTATTGCCAGCATTCACCCTGGAGACCAGCAATCGGAATTTCAGAAGGGTCAATGATGCTTTCACCATGTACGTGGTCAGATTGCTCGAAGGTGATACTGCTAGAAGGTTTTCAGATGAAGCCATGAACCTGATATCGCAGTATGGAGCCTATTTCATCCAATTCAGGAAATTTTCCTATATCAGGCTTGCTGGCTATGAAAGCACTCCTCTACGGCTTCCCATGTTCTGCAATGATAAAATGGCCTTGATAGAAATATGCAGGCAACTAGACAAGTTGCACAGAACTTGCAGAGACAAGAAGATTTCTGGCTTGCACTTTCCCATCTCTCTGGGAAACTACACATGCAAAACAGCTCTGGATGCTCAGAACATAGAAAGAGCCCTGGTCCCTATCACTGTTCATTTCTTCAAGCCAAGAACCTGCTTTGACTTGAAGAAGTTTATTGAACAGAACATCAAGATAATCTACCATCATAGGGCAGATACAGAAGACTACTGGGCTGACTGTGCAGATGATTTTGAAGCCAGGAGAAGGCATTGTGGCAGGTTCTCCTGCACCGATTCAAGAACTCGGTGCATGCCAAGTTCCCTGAAGGTCTCCAGGATGACAATTCTGACCTATACTCGTATGAGTATGAAAATGTGATTAAGCACACCCCTCTGGAGGACCTGGATTGGAACAGGAAAGAGAGAGATGATCTGGCTGAGATTCTTGCTCCAGTCCTAGTCAGGACTAAGGTCTGGTTCAGTAAGAAGATCCGAGAATTCAAGAGGCACTCAGGAGAATCCAGCTCCAAGGATGATTCGACACCAATAAGAGAGGCATCAGTTCTAAGGTCTGAAACACCAATGCAAACCCCTCCTGCCTCATCAACACAAGGACCTGCAGAATCTACTCCCTCTTCATCTACCCAGGTATATAAGAAGAAACTCAAAGAGGTAAAGAAGGAGCCTGCAGAGAATGACCCTCCAAGAAAACAGGCAGAGTTGCCTATAGGGCCAGAGAACATCATTGTTCTCAGTGAAAGTGAAGAAAGTGAGATGCCAACTCCTGCAAATGTTCCTGAAGATCCAGCAGATAAGGACAAGGAGGTCCAGAGCACTGAACTTCCAGGTGCTACTGATTCTTCTACCGCTATTGCCTCCAGTGCTCTACTCACATCTCAGCTTGAGTCAACAGCTGCGCAGACCCTGAGTGTCATGAGCTCCCTGTCTCTTGGTCCCCTTGCTTCTCCTGCAGATTCTTCTTCCTCTTTTGCGTGGGTGCAACCTTTGGTTGACAGAAGGAAGAGGAAATCCTCCTCTCAAAGCTTGGGACCAAATTTCGATGTTGTTGCAGCCTTGTTGGGCACCACTCCTTCTCGTGCCAAGAAAGCCAGAACTACTTCCAGAATAGTGTCTGATGCCCAAGGTCAGCAATTCTTGGAGATTGCTAAGCCTACAGTAGACAAATCAGAATCAGACTTGCTGGCATCTGACTTGGAGCTTTCAAGAATCCCTATGGGAGAGTCTACTCCTGAAGGTGAAATTCACAACCTCCAGGAAACAGTCACAAGAGTCATTGGAAGGGTAGAGAAAGGGCAGCAAACTATTGAACAGTTGGAAGAACAAGCCCAGATTCTCACAGGTTTCATCAAGTCTCTTTTATCTAAGGATAAAGTCTTGGACCCTACCCCATTGACTACTCTTCCACCTCCTGTAATTCTAAGCCAAGATGAAGTGCAAAGTATCAAAGATATGCACAAGTATTCTGTCTATGGCAGAGCTATTGAAGCCATGGTGGATGACATGCTTGTTGCTGGATTAAACTTCATCGATGAAGCTTTCAAACTCCACGAAAAGGTGAGTAATGTGCAACTGAAGCTCTCCTCCACTATCAATACCATGGATAAAGAACTAAAAATCTGGAGCAGTTGTATAGTAGACCTTCGCCTTATGGGACAGACAGATGAGAACATCTTACTGGCGAATAAGATTTTCGATGATGCTAAGGACAATCTATCAAAATCCTGGGTCTACAGTGTGGAGTGGAAGATCGAGTTTTGGAGGAAGCTCGGGAGAAATGAAGAACAGTGGCGTAAGGGAGAAGCTTTCAAGACACTAGCTATTGCTGCTTTCAAGGATATACATTGTCATCTTCAGGATGAAAACTCTGGTGTTTTCCTGTCCTTGCAAGAAATCAAAGCTCAGTTCAGAGCTTTTGTCAAAGATAATCTATTCAAGGAAAGCTCCATCTCTAAGGAAAAGATGAAGGAAATTTGTTCTCTTCAATCTGCCATTGAAGAAGCAAATAAAGATTATCATACTCACGTCGAGTTTGATAAAGAGATGGAGAAGTGTCTGGGATTTTGGACTCAGTCTGCAGCCAACACGTCAGTTCCACGTGGCAGAGACATAGCTGAGGCATTGAAGAAATTCAGGCAGCGGATTCTGAAGACAGTGGGTCCCTCCCAATAGCTGGCCACCTGTCTCCTTCTCCTTTCTTTTCTCTTCTTCCCATTCTTTTCGTATTCTTTGTAATTAGTTAAGGTATTGCAACTGGCGATCCTTAACTATTCTTTAATTAAAAGAAACGGTTACGAAGAGTAACTGACTTGTAAGCTATATAATGGCCTTTCCACGCCATTTTGAAAGAGGAGGAAGAACTTGGATATTTGCTGAAAGTGTAAATAGATATTAAAGAAACCAATACAAATGGGCTTTCCATTCTTTGTCTATTTAATTCTTGTTATCTCTGTGTTTTCCTTTAATATTGTGGAGATCATTTTGTTCCTAACTCGTTAGTCTCTCTGATTACATACTATTCAGTTTTGCAAATACAGTGATCTTGTACAACCAAGAAGGAACTTTGTGTCCTTGATTAATAAATCTGAAGAAGGTTATTTATGGAACTTTGTGTCTTTAAATTTAATCTCATTCAGCCAACGCAAATGATCTTGTCTTAAATTCTTTGAAGCTTCGCATACACGAAGAATTATTCTGCTATCTATAATTCTGAATGTTGCTATTCTGCTCATCTTCTCATTCCCTTTCCTCAGTCCTTGTGTAATTGATGATCCTTGCGGAAAACACTTTCGTAATGTCCAAGTTTGACCATAAAACAATGTTCCGTACATTTGTAAATAAGTTCGTTTCTGAATAAGGGAACCTCTCCCATTAAAGAGGAGGGACTTCTTGTCCCCTGACTGTTGCTCTTCTAAAAAGTCCTATTTGACGACCAATAATCTGACAACGAGAATTATCTCCACTAATGATAATTCTCTATTTACAATCTAACACCTAAAGCAATATCATCATTCCTAAAAATTCCTACCCGAAGCAACATGGTCATCATCACATGGGAATTTTCATCCCAATATTGGTCAAATATATATTCCTATCTTCAAGGATCACAATTGGCTCATGGCTTAAATAGGAAAGAAATTCTTCTCGAATTCCCAAAACACTTGTCATAGAATGAATTCCACGAAGCATACTCAAATTCCATTGTGTTCCTAAGCATGGTAATGGGTGAGGAACAAACCAAGTACTTTTATGAATGGATGGAAAATTTTATTTTTGTAATCACCGAAGGGGATAAAATGATTGATTAGGGTCATATAATGAGTGACAAAATCCATAGGTAATTAGAGCAATTATTCGTCACTAAGAGGTTCACTATGACCCATTACTTTGTGTATTCCCTCACATACATGAGGTGATTTTGTGGTCTCTCTTTTTCTTATAATGTATCTCATAAGGATCTTGTGTTTAAAAATTATTGTCAACTTACCTTCAGGGAGGGAAACTCTCATTTCACAAGAGTAAATGATGCATTCACTATGTATGTAGTTTGGCTACACAAAGGAGATCCTAAAAGAATAATTTCATCTCAAGAAATGGATTTGATCACAAGGTACAAAGGATTCGTCAAACACTTTTCTACATTCACTTATCTTATGGTAAGTGGATTTAACCTTGATCCTCTCTATTTTCTAAGGTATACAAGTCAAAAAATCCTCCTAATTGAGTTTTTCCGACAACTTTCCCAAGTTCATATAATATGCAAGGTTGTGAAAAAGAAGGGTGTTTCTTTTCATGTCTCCTTGGGAATTTACTCTTGTAAGGGTTTGGATGATGCTTCAAACATTGAGATCTCCATCATTGCCTTCAATATGCTTTCATATGTGGAAAGATCTAATTCTAATACCAAATTGATCCTAATTCCTTCGTTCTTCCCACCTTGTATCATATTCCTCAAATTAATGACTATTGGATCAATTGTGTTAATTATTTGGAGGTCAAAAGGAGAGAATACATGAGAATGACAAGTGAACAAGTGATATCCTTAAAGTTTGAAATGTTTGATCTAAATGTTCTTGATGACGACTTAGATCTATTTGATCCCAAATATGATGCAGTGAAATCTTCACCTACCTATCTGATTACATGGCACATCACCGAATTAGGTGATATAAAGGAGAGGACAATGAACATGATTTAGAGGTCCAAGAAGTTATACAAGAAGAGAAGGGCATCATGTATTAAAAGAGGAATAATGGGTACTTTTCCTAGGCAATATTCTCTCTTCTCATCTCATAAGTATCGATGAAATTTTGGGCTCAACTTACCCCAAGAAGAGGAAAATTGTAGATATTGGTGAATCATCTCCCTTAATGGAAGTGTATAAGAGGTAAAATGGTAGTTAATTTCCTATTGAAGAACTTGAGCTTGGTGAAATAGACCCTTCACGATTTTGGAGCATCTAATGAATGCACGTGTTCCCACAAAAGAGGTTAAACCTACACTTCCAAGTCTTGCTTTGGTCCCCTACCAAGCACATAAGGTGTATGATCTTCTTTCTACTCCTTCTAAGCCATTTTTATGGGTTAATGAATTGCTAAAATTATAGTAAAGAATAGTACAAAGTAGGCTATGGCACAAAACTTTGAGGCCGTCTCAAACTATATCTAGAATAAGAGGGTTAAGAAAGCATAAAAACCTCTAGGTTCATCACTAAGGCTTCTGGAGCTCATTTTGTAGAGGTTGCACAACCAAAAGTAATTAATCATGTGGAAGAGATGACATTTTATGATTAAGAAATTACCAGAGTCTCTTTGGTTTAAGCTTCACATGAGGGTGATACTCACATGTTCAAGGAATCTTCAACACGGATCCTCACAAGGAATAAGGACTATAAGTAGACAATTAATAAGTTGGAGGAATATGTGAGGTCCTTGTTTTCATTTGTGCAATCATTACTTGAACAAGATACATCATCCTTGAATCTAATTGAAACATTTTCTCCTATTTGTAGCTTTGATCCTCGGTCCACAAGCAAGCTTAAGAATCTATAATTTGAGGAAGAGTAAGTGACCAATGGGTAAACATGATAATGGAAAAAGGGAATTATCTCTTCCTTGATATTATCTCCTTGTATACATTCCTCTTAGAAAATAAAATGAAGATCAATAAGAGTAGAGTAGAGGTCAATAAAGAAAAGGCCCTTTGTGAAAGCATTCTCCCATTGGTATTGGAGATGAAATAATTTTATTCTCTTTCTCTAGTAAGTTTAAACTTGTTCTCATTGACCTCCAAAAACTTGTCACCCATTTGGTCCCACACCATAACTTAGAGGTGTTCTCCATTGAAAGAAACTATTTTTCATTTAGAGTCTTGTGAGGTAATTACATCAAGAATTCTAGATGATCTTGCACCAACATGCATGACTTGGAACTTATTCTCTCAATGAGGGAACTTATTTGAAGGATCTCCAAGATTCATTTCAAGCTTTGGCTTAGGAAAGGATTGGTGACCCCCTTTCATTCAGTGGAGAAACTTTGGAGTACTTGGTGGAAATTAGAGGTTTTATCTCTAATACTGCAAAGAGTCGTGAAAGATGGTACAAACAATGTACAAATCTCAATGTCACCCCTGAGACTTGGCTCAACACAATAAAGCATGTAAACATTCCTAAAGCCCGAAAAGTGTCATTCGTGGTGGCTAGATTCAACAATATGGTCAAAGGATAAAGCTTCATCATCAGATATATTCCACAGAGGCGAACAAGAGTTGATCATCTAATAAGGGAGGAGTCTTCATCAAACAGTTAGTCAACTTTCTTCTTTCTCTCCTTCTTTCTCCATCTCTCTTCTCTACCCCTTTCTAATTATTCATTGTACATAATCATGATATTTTTTCTTATTCACTTAAGTGACTTTCTAATATGAAATGTAAAATTCATTTTTATTTTATTAAAAAGGGGAATTATTTTATGGCTTCCTAGGAAGATGGAAAGTCACAAGTAGAATAGGAACATAAAGAGTCATGTGGGGGTAGATGAAGAGATGTAATGTAAAGATATAAATAAGGGTGACCTCCTCACTTATAGATGATGGTTATTGTTGTTCTCTAGCTCTCATATTCTCTCTATAAGAAAGATATCTGAATTCTTCTAGTCTTGAGTCTCTTGTCTTCTTCCCCATCTCAACTACACTCCATAAGAATGTACTTGTTGAATATAATGCAATGATACTTTGATATTTTTGTGTCTTGTTGCTTGTTATATGTGAATGGTGTCTTCTCTTTGAATTCATGAATGCATTTATGGTTTTGAGGCAATAAACTCTATCGTATAAGTGTCACGATCTACTTTGGTTTGAAGATTGCACAAGTGAATGATGTGAGATGTGAATTGTTCCAAGACAAAAAAATGGAAGCATACAAGACAAAAAGTATGAAAATAGAAGAGCGATAATTGTAATAACACAAAAATAGCTCCAACTCAATACAATCAAATAGAATAATGCAAGATATCTGCATATAGGAGGTGAATGTGTAACCTCCTCCTAGAATCATGACAATCTCCACATATAATAGTGGTAACCAACAACTAGAATGGTGTGGTCAAGTGGTGACTAACACCTAGAATAGTGTATTCAAGTGGTAACCAACACCTATAATAGTGTAGTCAAGTGTATACCTAAGCAAGCATATCCTATAATTATAGGGAAACTCCAAGTGAGGTGGAATATCCCAAGTAGTATAATACAAAAAAAGTGAGGAAAATAAATCCTAAACTAACATGTTGTGTTATTTACTGTGCAAAACTCCTTCTTGCTATTATTTTCATACCTTATTTCTCTTTCTAGTTCAAATTAATTTTCCTCCTCAGTAGCAACCTATAAGAAATTTTCCATAGATGTAGGAAGTACTCCTATATGATCCTTGATCAAAAGACCAAGCCTCCAAGAAATTAGAATAGTGTAAATATTTTTTGTTTTTCATAAATAGAGTTTCCTTATTCAAGTAGAGGAACCTAGTCCTACACAATGGTTGTGAGAGAATAAAAATTTCTTACCCAAAAATTATTTTGCCAACAATTTTTGGTGCCCACTGCCGTGAAATTTTCTTTCTCTGTACCATCTTTCAAAACTAAAAATTCCTAAAAATTAAATGTTTGAAATCATATTTTGAAAGCTATAAGAGCCTCCATGTATGCTCAAAATTTTCCCCTCCATGGCTATCCTTGGTAATTCTCCTATGTTACAAAGATAATCTCTTATTCTTTAAAGATACATGGGAAGAAATCTCACTAATCTAAGAAATTGAATTGGGCATAGTAGAGAGCTTCAATTATTATCACACTCCTTCAAGAACATTTTACCTTGAAGAAGAACATGCTCAAGCCTTATAACATGTTATACAAGTTCAAAATCAGCAAAGAAGAGGCTATAAAAATTTATCTTGAGTTTCACATCTAACTAGTAAGCTAGATGACGAAGGTGTGAAAGATTTGATCGGCTAGAGACATCACCGATCCAACTTTTGAGCAATAAAAACTAGATAATTTTAGACTTTCCATTGTTCAGATCGGAAGGAAAACTCGATCAAGAGTATCTCCCGATTTTGATCTTGATTTCACCCTTGTTGAAATAACAGAGGAACCACTAAACTTTACTCCTCCAAGTGAAGGAGAAAAATAAGAACTGTAGAATAATTTGGGGAAGCATTTGCAGACAAAAACTAGAAGAAAAACCTCTAATGGCTCAACAAACACCACTTCCATGGGGGGAAAACATAGGTTCATTATCTCTCAACCCATCTTTGTATGATTTACCTAAAGGTTCATGAAATAACTTTCCCAAGTTCTACAAAGTGACAAGAAGTAACAATTGGATGCCCACATTACATCCTTCATCACTATTTTTGGAGTACTAGGCATGGGATATGAAGATGTGTCATTCCATATATTTATGTAATATTTTCAAGATGCATATGCAGATCGGTTCTATCATTTTTTTAGTAGGTCTATAATTAATCTGGAAGGATATGAAGACCAAGTTTGAAACTAGGTTCAAACCTACCAAAGATGTTCATACCATTTTAGCCTAATGTTATCAATCAATAAGGATCCCTTCAAAAATGATGGATTTTGTAACAGAGTTAAACAAATTTCTCTACAAAATCCATGAAGTTTCCGACCTACGAAAGTAAAAATTAAGATTCTTCACGAATGCTTAGCTTTACGAGGTGATTTTTATGCTAATAAGAACTCAACCAACTTATTTGGATGAGGTAAAGAAGCTTGGGATAGAGGTAGAATATGAATCGATAATGTCTAGGAAGATAAAAAGGTTTGAGCAAGGAGAAAGGCCAAAGTTAAAATGTATCTACCATAGATTCATTATTTCATAAGTTAGCTAATGATGTTATGTCTCTTAAGAAGCAGTTGGCTCAAGATTCCATGAGAAGAGATGCTCCCAAGAATAACTTTCCAAGCAAACAAAGGATTGGTCTACCACCCCAAAGAATTTTTGTTGAGACACCTCTAATAAATGTAGTCTATGATGTTGAAGAGGAATAAGAAGAAATTGAAGAGCCAAAAGAAGAAAATGAGGATGGTAACATCCTTGAGATTGAAGAAGTAGAAGATGATGCACAAGTCAATTTCATTTAGTATTCCTCAAGACAAGATGATGCTGATGAAAATTCTATAAGCTTCTTGTGCTTCATATTCACCGATCTCAATTCTAAAAAGAGATTCATCCTTCTTCGTTACAAAAAAGAATATGAAGGAAGATCCTCAAGTAGTGAATCTAAAAAAATAAATCAGCAGAGGATCCCTACTCTCGCCTTCTATGTATTCTGTGAAAGAGAAGGATGATGCCATGATGAGTAAGGAGAAACCTATCATACCAAGTAAGTCTTCTAGTACTTCTCCTATCTCTAATTCTACTTCTAAAACTAATCTTGCAAAAGCTTCAAATGTTCATTCAAAATCATCCACTTTGCTTCCCAATAAGCTACTCCATTTACTAAAACCACCCAAACTTCTAAGGTTGTTCCTCTTCCATCTTTCAAAGCATCCAATTCCTTAGAACATGTACCTCATCTACTTCTACTCTTTTTGACATCATTGAGCGTGTAAATAAGTCCAAAGTTCAGATTTATAGATCTAAATTCTTCCAAACACACCCGAAGCAATTTGAAAGGCTTATCAACTACATCAAGGGTAGTAGTTCAAAGCCTAACATTGTAATCTACAATTCCAAAGGAATATTTCCTAAACCACCTACCCATTCATCACAGAACATGCTTACCCTAAGTGCATGTAAGACTCAGAAATTTGAGCCATTTTATCTTTCCTTCCTATTCAATGGCCACCAATTGAATAATTGCATAATTGATTTGGGAGATTCGGATAATATAATACCAAGAAAGTTTTCTAACTATATTTGGATTACTTTGACACGAGAAACCGACTCTTACTATTCTATGGAGTCTAAAGAAGTTCCATTGGTAGGGAGAATCAAATATTCTCAAATAACCCTCGCCAACTTTCCATACAAGAAGACTTTGTTGACCATCTTGGTAGCTAACATTCTAGAATCTTTTGGATTTTTGTTGAGCATAAGTTTCTATAGAGACTTGGGGGTGAGATATAAATTGATTGGTCCTTGGAAACTATTCTTGTAAAAGGAGAGATGAAGAATTTATTTCCCTTGAGAAATATGAAGTGTACGATTCAAAAGTTAGAGGATCCAAAGCCTGATATATTGTTTCAAGAAAATGGACTTGGTAACTACTTATTGAATACTGAAAAGAACAATAAATTGTGTTTTCTCATAGAAGATGAAGAAAATAAGATATGGAAAATGGAATTCGATGGAAGCCATTCAAGTGTTTAGTTTGGGAGCTGGTTTTGTTCTAATTTCTCCTTTGGGTGAGTTACTTCCTTTTTCCTATAAATTGAAATTTGAAAACACTAATAATACCGTAGAATATGAAGCTCTTATTCTATGGATGGATGTTACTCAATCCATAGGTATCAATAAGTTGAAATGTTCTAGCGATGCTGAAGTGATTTTCAAGCAATTCAAATACCTATATCAATTCAAGAATCCAAGGCTCAAGCATTACAAGAATAGAGTATGGGATTGCATTGAGTATTTTTACGTCTTCTCTATCTAGGCTATTCCATGAGAGAAAAATATGAAACCCGATTCTCTTTCTGTCTCACTTCCTTAATGACCCCACACCCATCTTTTAATAATGATAAATTGATCATTGAGATGATTTTTTAGGCCAAGTGTGCTAGATAATGTCAATCACTGGTAGGTGTTCAATGATGATAGTCATCTCATCTCTTTCTTGGAACAAAGGGATAACTTCAAAAATATCTTCTATAAAGGAAGGGATGCCCCGAATTGTGAGGATTTTGTAGATGAAGACAAGGGAGAAATAGAAGAAATCGATTCATAAGGGGTCATCAGACTAAAGGGAAATAAGATTCCAAAATGCCTTGTGTCTCTTGAATATTTATTTAATAAGCATGATAGGTTTATCAAGGAGAAAGAAAAATAATCCTCTAGGTGCATTACTGAGTTCGAGAAGAAGAACAAAGGTACTCTTGAGAAACCTAGGGTGGTAAATATTGAAAGTGTTGTTCACCAAAGGAGAAAAGGAGCTTTGTCTCATTGTTGAGGAGATATTCTGATGTTTTGGCATACTCATATGATGATCTCAAGTCCTTCAATCCTAAAGAAATATATCACTCTATACCACTCAAGCTCGAGGCCAAGCCTTTTCGGAAAAAGCAATGCTCATATAACCGAAAGATTTCCAAAACAATAAGAAAATAAGTGTTGAAGATGTTGAATGCAAGAATCATATTTCCTATTCACCACTCCATGTGGGTAGCCAATATTGTTCCAGTGTAGAAGAAGAATGGAGAAATAAGGATTTGTGTCGACTTTCAAAATTTGAACCAAACTTCATTAAAAGACAACTACCCACTTGCCTATCATGGACCACATCCTATAGAAAGTCACAGGGATCTAAGATTATTTCTCTACTTGATGGATTCTCCAAATTCAACCAAGTTAAGGTAGAGGAATAAGATAGAAAGAAAAAAATTCACAACTCCTAGCAATTTTTCCTATAACAGAATGTCATTTCTCGTTATTAATGCTAGAAAAACTTTTCAATAGGAAAAGGATCTTTCCTTTGAATAACTCGAGAATTTTATTGTCATCTACCTTGATGACCTCACAATATTTTATAAAAGGTGAGGAGATCACTTGAATCATCTAGAACAAGTTTTGATTAGGTGCCAACAACATGGAATCTCCTTGAATCCTAAAAAGTGCATCTTTGGTGTTACTGAAGGAAACTCCTTGGTCACATTGTGAACAAGGAAGGATCTAAAATTGATCTTGAGAGGATAAAGGAAATTCAAGAAAGTTTTAAGTTGAATAAGGAAGGCAAGCAAGCATTTGATGTAATCAAGGAAGAAATAGCTAAGACTCGTACCCTGGTATGTCCTAACTTTGACAAAGATTTAATTTTGTATTGTTATGCTTTAGAAAGACTCTATCAACCATATTAGTTCAAAATAATGAAGAATGCATTAAAGCACATATTTCCTTTATGATTTTTCCGCTAAAAGATCACGAGATGAAATATAATCAAATGGAGAAACATTTTTATTCCTTGGTCAAAGTAGTACATAATTTTGTATTTTACTTTCTCAAATCATGTAATTTGGTGATAATTTTGGGGTATGTAATCAAATCAATTCTAACTTAACAAGATCCAGGAGCCAAGAGAGGAAATTGGGTGGCCAAGATCTAGGAGTATGACTTGGATATTCGACCTTCGAATCAGTTTCGAGAAAATGGTTTGTGATGGTTAATGGCTAATGATGAGTCTTTCTTGAGTCATAGTTATGAAAATGAATGCCATTGATATGAATGTGTAAGTACTTTCCCCAAGTTCTTTTTGTAAACACCACTAATGAGTGGTATTATGATATTTCCTACTTTCTCACTTATGGTGAGTGCTCGACACATCTTGATTATAAGCAAAGGAGGACCCTTAAGCTAAAATCACAGGTATGTCATCTAAAATCATGTGCTATATAAGAGAGGGCTTGATGGATGTTTCTTGAGGTGTATTGACAAAGAGAAAAAATAAAATTTGCTAAAATCTTACCATGATCAAGCTTGTGGTGGAAATATTTCTATCATGGTGACTTCTCACAAGATCCTTTGCGGTAGGAACTATTGGCCTAAATTTTTCGTAGATTCTTAACAATGGGTTTCTAAATGTGAGCCTTGTTAACAATTTTGGGAACACAACTTTCTACACTTCCTCTCCGACCGGTGGTCATTAAGGAACATTTATAGCAATGGGGCCTTGATTTCATTGGTGTACTCAATCCTCACTCTAGTACAGGGTATGTATATGTGCTTACAACAACAAACTACTTCACCACATGTGTGGAGGCCATCCTGGTCAAACAAGCTAACACCGAAATGGTATGTAACTTCATTAAAGAGAACATTATCATTCGTTTAGGAATTCCTCAAAAGGTGGTAGTTGATATTGCAACATACTTTTCATCAACATAGTTGACCGAGTTTTTTATAGTTATGGAAACTTTCTTTCCCATACATCAGACTATTACCTGCAAGGGAATGGTTATGTTGATTCAAGTAACATGAATATTATAACCATTGTTCAAAAGTTGGTTGATAAAAATTAGAGAAACTAGCATAATAAGCTTTATGATGCATTGTGGGTGGAAAAAGGAAATTGGTATGTCATCATTCCAGTTGCATTATGGGATGAATGTCGAGATTTTGGTCACTATTGAATTTCCAACCCTTTAATTGGTCAGAGCAGTTGAAGATGGCCAATTCCTTGATTCTATTGATAAGAGAATCTTGTATCTTATTAAATTAGGAAAAGATAGGATGAAATTGGTTGATGAATTAAAGAGCATCGATTGTAAGTAAGGAAAATCTTTGATAAAAAGGCTAAGGTAAGATATTTCCAAGTTAAGTATCTTGTCTTATTATGGGATAAATGGAGAGAACCAAAACACACTCACAAAAAATTCAACTCTTTGTGTCTTGGACCATTCTAGATCCGGGGAAAATTGTGGATAAAATACTTTCTATCTCTCATATCTAGATGGTACCTATTTGGAATTGCCTCATTGTGGGAAATACTTGAAATTTTACAAACATTAAAAGTGGGTTATCCCCCACATGTACCATATGTGAATTTAGGTTATGTGTTTCCTTCACCATTTATGTGTTTTTCTAATTATTGTTTTTGTTTCCCTTATGTTGTTGTGTGTATGTGTTCAATAAATAAAGTTTCATTGTATATCTTTGTTGTAACTCTATAGCCCAATGGATAAGGAAATGGTCCTCATAGTGTCTTGAGATTTTGGAGTTCATGATTTTCCTATCCATTATGTTTTATCTAGAACAAGTCCCAAAAAAATCCAATTGTTGTCATTTAAAAGTGTTAGCATGAAAAATTCAGAATTTTTGACATGATAACTTAAGCCACCCTTGAAAATCCTTCTCTCGATCAATGTGTATTCACCCTCCGACCAAATAAGTCAATGTGTTACCCTCATTATGGCTTGGAGGGATGTTATAATATTATTTTTAAGTGTGTTTCATGTGCAGGGATGTTATTCAAGTTGATTCATGAAGATATTTGGATCCGGAAAAGACAAGTGCTTCCGGAGTCCCCAAAAGGCCTATTTTCAGGATTTTTGCACCTAATGAGCATCCTCTGGGAATGAAAAACTAAGATGTAAATTATATGGTAAGTTTTCTATAGATATACAAGATCATTGGAAGAAATTTAGGAAATTTCTGCAAGGCAAATCAGGTTTAGGAACAATTTGTGCAACATTGGGCTACTTATGGCATGGTGTAAGGAAATGAAGGTAGTGAAAAAGCTAGTTGGCTTGTTCTAAATGGTTCAGGAGCCTCAAGATGAATTGGATAAAAATAGTATACTCATCGAAAGATAAGAAGGCCCAATTCACATTGTCTAAGGTTTTAAGAGATTGTATGGTGCAGATTTTGAGATATAAGTTTAATAGTGCAAATGAAGATCTTTGATCTAAGTAAAGAGTGTAAAATAAGATTATGGGAGTTCCAAGGAGGTTTTAAGCATGATTTAAAGTACATAGTAAATAAATTCAACCCTCTACATTCCCCATCTAAAAATTTGTAAAAATTTGCATATTTCCTTTGATGGTAGTTGAAACTTCAAGGAACTTCCCGTGAGCATTTTGAAAAGGGGGATAAAATTTAAATTTAAGGATGAATTAGATCATGAAATGGTGGGAATGTTCTTAGCAGCACTTTTAGAGTCAAAAAAATATAAGGTTTGCATATGAAACTCATAGGGAAACTCCCGGGGGCAAGAAAATGGGCTCGAATGTCTATTTCTAGCAGTGTTTGGTGAAGGCGGGCTTCCAAAAGTGGTAAAAAGAACTTGGAGAACACAAATGTCCCTTTTTCCATTTTTACACTTTTCCAAAGGGACACAGGGGACATTAAATTGTGCCACAACAGGTTTTATGAGCTTTCATCACTTAAAGGACAACTTTGAGTGTTAGGAGCATGTTATAAACTCACATTAAGAATTGGCCCCTTCCTCATGTTGCTAGGACCCATGGCACACTTTTCCAAGGATGATGTCCATTTTTACCGTTTTTCTAAAGTTACATGAGTGAAAAATAAGTGCACCACCACATGGAAAGAGTTTTTGTGTCACTTAAGTTGTCACTTTGAGTGTTAGGATCATGTTTTCAACTCACCCTCACCTTTAGCCCCTTTCTCATGGAGACTGGCCCTTAGCACACTTTTCCATGGTTGATGTCCCTTTGTCCTATTTTCCAAAGGGAGATGAGGGACATGAAAATAAACCACCACATGGAGGAGCTCTTCCTATCACTTAAGACTTGTAAACTTTCTCTCTAGGTTGTTTTTCTTAACTTCATAAGTAGTGTGATTTGACCCCCTCCTCATGACTCATCCACCCTTGGCACATTTTCCCATGGCTGATGTCCCTTACTAAAATTGGTAAGGTACATGGGGAAATATCATACCCATTTATAAAATTTTAACTCATCCTCACTTACCAGTTAACCTGGGTTTGCAAGGGTGGTCAAAGGTGAGTTTGAGGTTGAGTTAGCTAGGTAAGAATGCAAAGGTGAGTATAACTAAAAATATCAGCAATTTTCCAGTTAATTTTTATTCTTGCATTCCCTCTATTGTTTATGAACTACTTTGTTATGCTGCTAGATTTTACAAAAACCCATTTCCGAACAAGTGTTTTACTCATATCTCCTCCATTTCTACTCTTTTCCCCTAAACTTTTGGCTAAAGCTCTTGCTTCAATGCCTTTAAGAAGATGTAAAGATAATTTCCATTGATGCTCTAATTTTTTCATAGCATAACATTGAATATTTTTAATAAAATTGTTTCCTTTTCAAATCTTGGAAAACCCGAGATCAAAAACACTCAAAAATTGAACCATGAAATCAAATAAAATTCCTAATCTAATGAAACAAATTTCATCACAATCGGAAACCCAGAGGTCATGGTTATATTTTTAGTAAGTTGGTAAGTTTTGATAATAAATAAGATAAATTTTAAAACCTTAGTGCAATTCCCAAGTTCATAAAAATCTAAAAATTGGTTGTAAATAGAAAGTAAGGGTGATGTAGGATTTACTAAAAATAGTAAGTACTCTATTTGCATCCAATTTTCACCCACATCTTCATCCTCTCTTTTATCACTATTTCCGGGCACCATGAGGATCAATTACACTAGATTTGGTCCCATTTTCACTTTGACAACTGAGCACCCAAATGTTAGAGACAATGATGTGGCACACTTAGACTTGGCTGATCTGAATGCAAGAATGATGAAGGAACCTCGGGGAACTGGTGAGGAGAACATATTCTCTAGAGGACTCTAAAAGGTAGGATGACATCCAATTTCCAATCGAGCACTTAGTTATTCATATATTTCGTAAGGCAATATGATCCGGCAACAAGAACTATCTCCATTGGTGATCATTCTCTGTTGACACTCCTAACACCTAAAGGAATCTCATCATGCCTACAAATACCTACCAAGCAATATGGTCATCATCACAAGGTAATTTTCATCCCAATAATGGTCAAAGACATATTCCTATCTTGAAGGGATCACAATTATCTCATGGCTCAAACATGGAAGAAAACCTTCTCATATGCCCAAAACACTATCCCTCAATGAATTCCACGAAGCATGATCAAATGCCATTGTGATCGTAAAGCGGGGTAATGGGTGAGGAAAAAACCAAGGAATTTCATGAATGGATGGAACATCTCATTTTGGTAATCACTGAATGGGATCAAATGATTGATTGGTGGAAATAAACAATGACATCATCTACAAGTAATTGGAGCAATTATTCATCACTAAGAGGTTCAATATGACCTCTTACATGTTGTATGCCCTCACATACATGACTCCCTTTTATGGTCTCTCTCTTTTCCATAATGTATCTCAAAAGGATCGTGCATTTGAAAAGTATTGGAAACTTACCTTCGGGAAGGGTAACTCTAATTTTAGAAGAGTGAATGATGCATTCACTATGTACATTATTTGGTTACTCGAAGGAGATCCTGAAAGGAGAATTTCACCTCATGCAGTGGAGTTGATCATAAGGTATAAAGGATTCTTCACACAATTTTATACATTCACTTATCTTAGGGTAAGTAGATTCAACCTTGCTCCTCTCCGCTTTTGAGGTACATGATTCACAAAATCCTCCTAACATATTTTTACTCGACAACTTTCCCAAGTTTATATCAGATGCAAGGCTGTGAAAAATAAGGGTGTTTCTTTTCCTATCTCTTTGGGAATTTACTCTTGCAAGGTTTTTTCTCGATGCTTCAAACATTGAGACCTCCATCACTTCCTTCAATATGCATTCATATGTGGTAAGAGATAATTTTGATATCAAAACTGATCTTGATTCCTTCATTCTTCCCACCTTGCATCATATTCCTCAAATTGATGGCTATTTTATCAATTTTACTTGGTGATTTAGAGGTCAGAAGGAGGGACTACATAATAATAACATTTGAGAAAATGAGCTCCTTCAAGTTTGAATGGTTTGATCAAAATGTTTCTGATGATGACTCAGATCTATTTGACCCTGAATATGAAGTAATGAAATATTCACCTACCTCTCCCATTTCATGACACATCGTGAATCATGTTATATAAAGGAGATGAAAATACACATGATTTAAAGGTCTAAGAAGTGGTATAAGAAGAGAAGAGCATCTTGTATTAAAATAGGAATCATGGGTACTTTTCCTAGGCAATATTCTCTCTCCTCATCTCATAAAGTATCTAATGAAGGTTCGGGCTCATCTCACCCCAAGAAGAGGAAAATTACAGAGATTAGTGAATCATCTCCCTCAATGGAAGTGTATAAGAGGTCAAAGGTCAGTAAAGTTCTTGTTGAAGAACTTGAGCTAGGTGAAATAGACCCTTCACAATCTCTGGAGCGTCCAATGGATCCACTTGTTCCCACATAGGAGGTTTAACCAACCATTCCAAGTCATGATTTGGTCCCCTACCGAGTGCACCCAAGTTGTCCGATCTTCTTTCTAATCCTTCTAAGCCATTTTCATTGGTCAATGAATTTATCGGAGGAGAGTCAAGAATAGTACAATGGCATGTGGTGCAAAAATTTTAGGCCATAACAAAGTATATCAAGAAGAAGAGGGTTAAAAAAGCAAAAATAACCTTTAGCTTCTTCATAGAGGCTTCTAGACCTCGGTTTGTAGAGGTTGCATCGGGGTTCATTTTAAGACCCCCCTAAAAAAATTATTATAGAATGGTTAGCAAATCGACAAAAAAAGGAAATTCACATGATGGGAAAATGTAGGGGACCGAGGGTTTCATGACGGCGGTGAATGGAGGTGTTTTGAAAGTCACCGATGGCGTAATTCATTTTTGGGTATGCTTTCTTGGTCGACAAGTCCGTAATGCCACCAACTAGTAAGTACAAAAAATATTGATGAACCATAACAAAGTAAAAGTGTTACTAGTTGGTGACGCATTCCACTTATGCCTGACGGTAACAATATCACATGTGTTACCGTCCCACAACACTGTCACATGTGTTACCAGTCGGTAACAAACAACACTAACACGTGTTGCCATTTTCCGATTGATAAAAAAATTGGCATATATTTTTGCCTACCAAGAACACAATGCTAGCAGGAAAGTTAACTTCCGGTAACAAAAAACATTGTCATACGTGTTGTCATTGACAACAAACAATAATATCACATGTGTTTCTGGATGGTAACAAATATTTTTGTTGAATTTTGATGTTGCAGTTATCTTCTCGGATGGTAACAATACAAATCCTTTGTTGGTTTTATCACCCGATAATGCTTTTTTTCTATTTTCATATCTATTTCCCATGGTCACATCACACATTTCAACAACTTCGATCTACAGGCCATGCCCCACCTCCCTTCCCTTGCCTACATATATACCCATCCCCACTCATTTTTTCCCATTTTCACTTACATGTTTCTTTGAGATATTTTTTGAGCTCCACTGTATCCTCCAACATCCTCATCCACTTCTAGTATTATAGCCTCTAACCTTCTCGTCCACTTCTAGATTTTTTCTATGATCCTCGAGGCTTGTATACATGTATCTATTATTTTCCAACACCTCTTTTTTTCAAAGAATCAAAACATCAAGGATTCAACATTCAAGAATAATGGCACCTAGAAAAAATACCATTAAAACAACTTCCTACGTTTATCAAAATATTTTATATCCGCAATTACTTAAATTGCTGAAATACCCTCAAATAATCAATCAATCTGCTTGGATTGGAAACTTAGGGTTCCATGGACTAATTTACATTCTCCAATATCAAACAGAACACTAGTTATTAAATAATTTAATGTAATCATATATTAGTTCTGATGGAACTTTCACTGTTTCCTTACCATCCCACCAATTTGTCATGAGAATAACACCTGATAATATTCATCATCTAACAAGCCTACCCCATCAAAATGCATTACCTGTAACCACCAAATATGTTATACCTGATGAGAAAAATAAATTTTTAGAGTCTCATTATTATCTCTCTGTTGAGGTGAGGTTAATAATCCCTCCAAAAGAGGGATTAACACACAATCTATCAAACACCCCTTTCTTCTTCGGAAATGGAAGAATTTTTCCACCCCGTATTGTTTACTGAGGAAGATACACTGACATTCCTCAGTGGGCATTGTACTACCTTCTCCAAACCATTTCCAGTGTTAAATTCTATTGGTGCACATTTCTTTAATCAAGTAGTTTTGTTAACCTTTCCAGAGCCAAATTTAGTCTTTTTACGCTTATTTCTTGTTCTTGCTTTATATTATGAGGGTTTTTACGGACTCAAATCAACAATTGTTCCAACTTGTCTACACAAGAAGATGGATAAGCATGGAATTCCTCTAGACCAACAATTGGTGAGTATTTTGTTTTAAAAGCATCTAATCTTGATTATTTTCAAAAACAAAATCATTTTAAAATCAATTCTTATAAATATATAATCTATAAGTTTGTAACTCTATTTTGAACAGGTCAAAGCAAGTGAAACAATGGCACTCCATAATGTGGAAGTTCGCACACATAACCCTAATGGGCCGAGGATTCTTGTGAAAATAATATAATTGATGTCACCACGAGCTAATGAATCTTTGGCTATCACTAGCAACCAACAACATACAAGGATAACACTAGAAAAATGGATGTGTGGTTCAATGGATTCATCCCAATCCTATAACTAGATGAGAACACACATTAACACTATGGAAAATCCATGTTTTAATTTATACATACTACATAATCGTTTTAGTTTAATTAAATTATTTTACGACTAATGATAATATGAATCTCTAATTCTTAACACCGACATATTTGTTTATCCTTTTCTCGCACACCAAAGACTCTAAGACACATGGTTTCTGCTCATACTAGTTCAGACACTACATACATTGTTGAGCAAGAAGAGATTGAGTCTGAACCATTCTTTTCCTAGGCCTTTTAAGTTATGGTACTAAGTAACTAATAAATAGTGAATTAAATTTTATTTGTATTAGTATTTCTTAAATTCTTTAAGGAATGTATCATTATTTTTAATTGGTTTTTGCTAAATTCAGGTTTTTCAGTTCCACCACCCCCTTCCACCCAAAGGCCACGCCTATCTATTGATTATGGACTACTATAGCTCAACACTTAAGAAGTACATCGTCCGACCTCCCCTTCCACCTCTGTCATCATCATATTATGGTAGGGGAAAGAGGATTGTGTTCCCTGGATTGAGTAGGGGCGCAAAATTTCACAACATTGGAGTTCCCCAAATTTTTCAGTTGGTGGCGTGCAAAGTGCCAGAGGCACTTCTTGTTTAAATAATATTGATATGGATGAGGAGTATCTTAGATTTTACATACTATATGATATTTCAACAAATGGAAGAATGCCGAAGAGCTCACTCAATTTGCACGTAAGGAGGTGTAAGTGTCATCCTCTTTAGATCCTCCTTTGCCAACAGGGCAACAAAATTTAGATGATGATGTAAAGACCAAATTTTCAGTGGATGTCCTTGTGTCAAATAATTCTATAGGCCTTGTCATGGAAAATTTTATTCTTGAAATTAAGGAGCTAAAGATTTGGGAGATCAGAGTGAAAACTCTGATACAAAAAATTAATTATAAATCTCATAATTTTGAACACAAAGAAATACTTTTTCAGTTGATTAAAAATGAATTGGTGACGATTGATGCTTTACTTGCTTAAGAACAATGTTGAAGTAGTCACCAATAATAATTACATTAGGGATGAAGTTTTGTCTATAATGCTTAATATATTGGCTAATTTGAATGTTGAGGTACAGGCTTACTACAACAAGTGGAATAGAGACAAGAAACTTGTCACTATTACTAATGCAGAGAAAGACTTGGCCATGGTAAGTTCTAATTTTTTTATAGATTATATATATATATATATATATATATATATATATATATATATCGTTTATTTTCTTCTAAATACTAATAATAAGATTTTAATTATAGTTAAAATACAAGACTTTGAAGACAACAAAGGTATTAAATGAGCACCTAAAAAAGTGAGAGAGAGTGTCTGCGGGGAAATTAATTTTAAAGAAAAACTTGTTTTGTTAAACAAGAAAAAATACTTTTCAGAGGATTATAAAGGAGAATGGACTAGATCCAAATATTCTTTTGAAGAAAAAAATTGATGAGGATCCTTCTCTCCTTTTAGTAGGAGATGCAACTCACGAAGATAGAGAAAATTTAGAAAATATTAATGCAACTGCAAAAGAATTAGTAGATTATGGTGTGATAAAATATAGTTCAAATGTTGTCAATGTTATAGAATTTGTTCAAGGAAAAGGGTCCAAATGAAATTGAATTAAAAATATTGATGTAAATCACTTGTATTTGACAAATTAAATTTGAAAATATTATCTTTATGTGAAATTGTCAATCTTTTTATTTCTCTCATGCCTATTTGTCGAATGAAAACTTTAGTATTTTATCTTATTTTCAAGCTTGTACATTTGATGAATGGATTCTAGAATCTGGATTTACATTGTTCAATTTAGTTTCAAACATGTATGCACTCAATATTTAAAAATTGGATGTGCATGTTGCACTCATGATGGGATATAAACTACAATGTTTTTTTATTAATTCTAATAATCATGATGGGATATATGGATTATAATATCTTTGCGAACACATGTGCTTGTGGAATTGATAGTGAGGAATTAAAGATTCAGATTGAACATACTTTCCTAGTAAGAAACTTCAATTTTATTACATTATCTAGTTTGTAGATTGCACAACTATCTACCATCTGTTATTTTCATTCCAAACATTATAAAAAATAAAGGAAGGATTTAAAATTTTTCCAAACATTATATGTGCAATATATGTAAATGAAAAAATATCGAGTCACAATATGTATTTCAAAAAATGAATACATTCAATTGTCTGGTAGCTGAAACAACCCTATCATGAATGGTTGTTCATCACTTCTTATATCTCATTACTGAGCTTTCTTTTCTAAAGCGAGTCCAAGTCAATTTCGCCATTATTAGAGATGTCATCATTTTTTATTTGATTAACATCTTTGCGATCTACAAGATATGTCCATGTAGCTAGTGATCTTTCATATGGAAATGTGTCCAACCTTTATCTTGAAACATAGATTTTCAAACAAGTTTCCAAATTCTTGTCCAAAAAGTTGTGAAGTTTTTATTTCACAAATGTAAGTGCACTAAATACCCTTTCATCTTCAATAAACCCAAGAATCATTGTCTATATGAGTTCATATAGTTTGAAGTATTCACTTATATTTTCTCTCAAAATGATACTTTGATACATCTTTCTCCAAAATAGTGTGATAGCTCCCATTTCTGTTGGGTCAACAATAGACTTATATTGATCAAATATTATATATGCAAAATGTTTTGACTGTGATATGAGTAATTTTATGTCCAATATACCATTCAATTCCCCTCCATCAACATCTAAATATTTACAAAATTGCTCCATAAGTGCAATCATGGATTTCACGAAGTTTGTAGCTCTTTATTCTTCATCAATCATTGGATTCCATAAAATGGGATTTACAACTCCCATGGCCTCAAGAAGATCACTATTTTTAAAACGCTCTATGATCTCAGAAGATAATGTTTCAGATATCTTCATCATTTTTTACGTGTATCGAAACTAACATCAAAAAGAGAGCTTGTGATTGGTACTTCCTCAATTTCGAACCTATTACATAAGGATCTCTGTATAAAGTGTGCATTGGAATATTTTTCCCATCAACAAAATACAAAGATGACCATTGATATTGAACTTCAAATAGATATTGGGATCTTTTGTATCTGTCAAAACCTTGAAGATGCTAAAATAAGATGCAATATAAGGTATCCAAAATCATACATACTTGTATCCTTAATTTTATAAAATCAACAATGTATATGGATCTTTCCTGAGCATGTTTCACCAAGGTGTTTATTTCCTTCAACATTGGAAAAATACCACATAAAGTTAATAATTTCTATAAATATGTGAAGCAATACAATAGATCTTTAGCCTTGTCCACTTCTCTTTGATGCTTGAACATATACCCTGCTAAGGACCTGTATTCCTCAAAACTATTGTAATTTGGTTCATACAACGATATCCATCTTGTGTCAACATATTTTAGCAATTTTTTACCATTTGTTATTCCAACAAAAATTGTTGAAACTCCAAAAATATTTTAGGACTGTTTGACATATATAAATACAAGTCCCATATCAATTCCTCCATTTTATCAATATTTTCAAAATTACTTACAATCTTGTAAGCTAGATTCATTCGGTGATCCATACAATGAATAGGTATCATGTAAGGGGCTACAATTGTTTGTAAATGAATACAAAGTCTAGTTTTATGACCTTGCATGACATATGCACCATCATATCCTACACAAGATCAACTTTGCACATATTGAATGATCATCCATACTAGTTATTTCCTTCAAATTTTTAATAACAAATTTGCAGAGGTTCTCAACATTGTAGTTCTCCATCATTTTGTGCATATCTAGTAGATGATTTTTTTCTGAAATGGTTATTGAAATTGAAAGTGTAAACATGCATGCATACCCAAGATGTATTGTCTACTAATGTGACCTCATTAATCAATAATGCAATAAAATTTACATTTTTTACCTTCTCTCTCAAATCGTGATTTCAATTTCTCCCATACACTTTGTCATTTCCCATGCACTAGTATCTAACCGTGTGTTGTTGGAATGTTTGGAAACCCATTAGATTGAAACAATATCTTATAATCAATGAGATTTGAAATTTTTCTACCCTTTTTTAAAATGTGAAATATTGTTCTAAATTGAATGAGTTTTCCTGAAGACGTATGTTGGTAGCTTTTTCAAATTTAGCCTTTATTGTTCCACCTTTCTCAACTAGGTCCTAAGATGTTTATGATGATTTTCATATTTTGTAGCATATCTTATATGTAAATAATCTTCCTCAAGTTTCCATCTAGTTTTTTTCTAATTATTGTTCCATCATCTTGCTTATTACACCCATATGCCTTCCCACAATGCTTCTCTATTGTGTCCAACTTCAATTACATTTTGTAGTCTCTACCTCCAACTATATATAGTACATCTACATTATGTAGGAGTATCAATACTATTTTCTAGTTCAACATGTTCAATGAATGGATATTTGGTTGACCATTCAAATTTATAAGTTCTTCCTATAGTCCACTTCCCACTCTTACGTTTCTGATGTGTGTTTCTGGAATGTTTATCAGAAGTTTGAGTTGGATGGGAAATGGGATTATCAATACTGTCAATTTGAATTGAATTATTCTGCTGATTGGGAATTTCATCTGGAGTAAGGTCACTACTAGGGTTTTTGCATTTGAAAGAAATTGGTTTTCTTACAACATCCCTAAGTAAATAAAAAATAAAGTAATATTATCATAGTAAGAGTCAAAATTACCTCTTTCCACTGGGGTTATTGTTGCTTGATTGAAATATTTTGAAATATCCATATTGCGTTTTATTGAGTTATTTTCTCATTTGTAACAGGGGCTATTGAATGGGTGATTTTGAAGTATGCACATGTGAAAAAATATAGAAGTTTAAAATACTGATGGCAATACAACTTTATCCAATTATACGACAACATAAATTAACACTAACAAATGACAACACAAATGAACAGGTGAACGGTAAAGTAAGTTGTTGGACGGGAAAAAAAATAATGTTATTGGACGGTAATACATATAATTGTTACTGATGGTAACACATATAATTGTTACAATCGTATCATATTGTTGTTGCCATTTGACATTACACATTTACCTTATTTCTTGAATCACATATTTTTATTGTCATATGGTAACACAAATAACTATTACCATCTGCCAACATAAAAACTTGACAGTCTAATTCAGATAGATTTCTCTTTTTCGCTTACCTCTCGAGTCTTTCACTTATTCCTGAATCCTTCAACTTTTTGTCTTATACTTTCATATTTTTCACACACTTATAATGTAAATAGTATGACTATATTATGGAGAATTAATCCTATATATAGTAGAATGTTATAACATGAAGGTGAATATACTAACATTGGTTGGCCCTTAGTGGAAACACGAAGGTGAAATTATATTCATATTTTTTAGGACCCATAAAATTTTGGCGAATGCACTACCATATGGTAGTACAAAATTCACTAAATTCAAAATTCAAAATTCCTAATATTCACCTATTCATGAATATTCACCCCTAAAATTTACCCCGGGTTGCGTATGAGCAAAAGTTATCAATCCTATAGAAGAGATGACACCTAATGATTATGAAATAACTAGTCTCTTTGGGTCAATCTTTATATAAGGGTGACACTCACATGTTCAAGGAATATTCAACACGGATCTTCGTAGGGAATGTGGATTCTAAGAAAACAATTGATCAGTTGGAGGAACATGTGAGGACCTTTTCTTCATATTTTTAACCAGTCATTGAACTAGGTACATCATCCTTGCCTCCAGTTGAAGCAATTTATCCTATTTGTAGCTTTGATCCTCAGTCCCTGAAGCAAGCTCAAGAATTCACAATTCAAGAAAGAGAAAGTGACCAATGGGTGAACATGATAATAGAAAATGGTATTTCTCTCTTACCCGAGATAACCTCCTTGTACACATTCCTCTTGGCAACTGAAATGAAGATCAATAAGACTAGGGTAGAGATCAAGAAAGAAAAGGCCCTTTGGGAAAGTATTCTCCCATTGGTATTGGAGATGAATGATTTTGATTCTCTTTCTCTAGTAAGTTCAAACATGTTCTAATCGACCTAAAAACACTTGTCACCCATTTGGTCCCACACCATAACTTAGAGGTGTGATGCACCGAAAGAAGATATTGCTGATCTAGAGTCTTGTGAGAAAATTACATCAAGAATTCTGGATGATCTTGGCACCAACATGTAGGAGCTTGGAACTTCTTCTCTCAGTGAGAGTACTTCTTTGAAGGATCTCCAGGATTCATTTCAAGCACTAATTCAAGAAAGGATTGGTGACCCCTTTTTATTCGGGGTGACACTTTGGAGTCCCCGATAGAAATTAGAGGTTCCATCTCTAATACTACAAGGAGTCATGAAAGATGGTACAAACAATGTACAAATCTCAATTCCACCATTGAGACTTGGATCAACACATTAAAGCACATAAACAATCCGTAAGTGAAAAAAGTGTCATTTGCGGTGGCTAGATTCAACAAGATGGTCAAAGGAGAAAGTTTCATCATCGAGATCTTCCACAAAATCTAGTAGGAGTTGATCATTCGGTAGAGGAGTCTTCATCAAACAGTTAGTCGATTTATTCTTCTTCTACTTCTTTTTCCATCTCTCTTCTCTACCCCTTTTTTATTCTTCGTTGCACATAATCATGATATTTCATGTTATTCACTTAAGTTACTTTCTAATGTGCATTGTAACATTGCTTTTAATTTATAAAAAGGGGACTTATTTTATGGCTTCTTAGAAAGATGGAAAGTCACAAGTAGAATATGAACTAATGAGTCATGTGGGGGTGGGTAGATGAAGAGATGTAATGTAAATCTATAAATAAAGGTGACCTCCTCACTTGTAAAGGATGGTTATTGTTGTTCTCTAGCTCTCATATTATCTCTAGAAGAAAGATATCTAAATTCTTTTATTCTTGAGTCTCTTGTCTTCTTCCCCATCTTAACTACACTACATAAGAATTTGTTTGTTGACTATAATGAAATGATACTTTGAGGATTTTGTGTCTTGTTCCTTGTTATATGTGAATGGTGTCTTCTCTTTGAATTCATGGATGTATTTCTGGTTTTGAGGAAATAAACTCATTATGTTATTTATTGTGCAAAACCCCTTCTTACTTTCTTTTCATACCTTCCTTCTCTTTCTCCCTCAAACTACTTTTCCTCCCTTGTAGCAACCTACAAGCACTTTTCCATAGATGTAGGGAAGTACTCTTATGAGATCCCCGATCGAAATACCACCCCAAAGAAATTAGAATAGTGTAAATATTTTCTATTTTCAATAAATGGAGCTGCCCTATTTAAGCGGATGGACCTAGTCCTACACACTTTGTTGGTGAGAGAACCACAATTTTCCCACCTGAAAAATCATTTCACCAACATGACTTAAGTACATACCTTGTTGATCATAACGAAAACCTTGATCTCTTGTTATTTTCTTCTTGTGAGGAATCCTAATGGATCTCTACCTCCACTCCTCCGTAAACAAATGTTATCCCCACTATGGCTTCCTCGTAGACACAAAATCACGCACATATTAATATTTTACTATGCCATCAAGTATGTTGTTATATGCATGGATATTAAGAAAGAAAATTATTCACTGGTGTGACAAATCCCTTTTCCATCTAATTGTTTTGATTGTTTCTATTGTATTTCTCTCTCACATATGTCATTTATGTACCTAATTTTGGTCAGTCATAGGGATCGATGCCTATTTATATTTACACATATGTCATCATTTATCCCAGGACACCAATGCCCATCCTGAACACTAGTGCCCATTCTAGACACTAGCTCTCGGTGCTCCTATCCATTCTCAGGCACTTTTGTCCTCTTTATTCTTGTTTACATTTTTGGCATTTATGATTGGCGATTTTAGTTTTCTTATCCTTATCTCAAGGTCATAGTTGGCATGTCGTGTCACCAATGTCAAAATTCAAACAAGAGATCCATATATACACACAACATACAATCTATTATATTAAAAGGCAATTCAAAGGGAAAATATCATCCACATACTATCACTACCATTAAATATTCTACATTTTTGGGTTGCATACACCGCATAGGAAGGGGAAGTGTTGAATTCCATCTCACAAATTTGCATTGTATTTAGCCATATCCTGTTATCTTGGTGTCATTGAGTACGAGAGAAACCTAGGGACACTATTGCATACACAAAAACTTAGAACTAAATGGAGTTTTTAATGTATTTCAAAGTTGTTCGATTATAAGCTCACCCATTGGGTGACCATTGAGGTCAAACTAAATTCACATATTACATTTTCATTCCCATTTGATGTGTTTTTGAGCTTGTGCAAGTAGATAGGGTTTTTGTTATAGTTTATAGGTACCCTCGGTGATCCAAGCGTGAACATCAGGTGATCAATAAGAAGTGATAATGAAACTATACCGAAACAGAAAAATCAAATTCCAATAATTTTCCTAGTCACCAAAGGCCTATAAGAGGTCTTTGGTGCCAGGCGCTATTGTACTAGCCTAGGCTCCCATGTCCAGACTCCATCCGGGAAGTACATAATTAATATCAAGCATTCAAAACACTCTTCCCATCCTATTCATCGGGTCTTCTAGTTCAAATTTGTTCCGAGATAAGCGAAAATTAGCTAAGTATTATATATCTCCTATTTGCTTGCAATGTTGTATCATTAGAGTGCTTAAAATTTGTATTCTATTGTGTTTGATCATATTAGTGATTTTGAAATCAGATTTAATAATCCATATTTTATTAAATCATTTAGTAAACCCCATCCTTATTCAAACTCTTTCCTCTAAGATCCCCAAAACCCTCATGGCTAAGAATTGATCTTCTTATCCCAAGTAAGATATGGATCGTATTAGTGTGAATCCTATCCTTTATGATGATGTTGTACAAGCTGAACTCAATGGTCTTGATCGTAATGATCACTTTGATAATGAAGTCATGCAACAACTTCTTGCTCACTAAGACAACATTCCTCTTGACACTAATAACCATGATATTTTCATGATCTCGCCATGATCAAATCTATGTCGCATGCTCTCCATAATCATCATCCATAGTTACCCATTCTCATGTGCCATCTTCTCCTCCTCTTGTAGCGCATGATCATGTTATTATCGATCCTTTGTTTGGTGACATGTTTTTAAGGTTGCAAATTTACATGTGCATGATCACATTTCCAATAATAGTCAAGATGAATGTAAAGCTATGTAACTTTAAAAGTTTCCCTTGCCAAGAGGGCTTTTGAAACATTTCTTGCAACTTTCACCTTATACCCATTTTTACTTTTCCCATAAATTTGTTAAAAATTGCCTAAGTGTTGATATTTTATTGGATTTTGGATTTCGGAAGTCAACATGCAGTTTTCATGCAAACTGCACTTTGAGTTTCAAAACCCGAAACCCACCCCCTATAAGAAAAATGCATAAGTCGAAATCAAGTTGTAGTTTGCATGCAAACTTCATGCCATGTTCTAAAGTTTGATTCCCCACTTGCATTTCGGAACTTGAAATATGATGTGCAATTTGCATGCAACCGCACACGACTTACAACTTCCACCCCGACCATTTTAGAGGCATTTCTAAACTTGGAATCCGATATGTACTTTACATGAAAACTACACACGGACTTCTCCGACTTCGACGGAAGATCAACATTAAATGCCAACTACCTGCACATACTAACTCCACAATAATTAATTTTTACTTTTCTATTTAAGGGCAAGTTTTACTTGTCATTTTCACCTGAAAATTTGGTACACTCGACATGCTAAAACCTAAAACCCATCCTCTATAAGAAAAATGTGGAAGTCAGAAATCAAGTTGTAGTTTGCATGCAAACTACATGCCAGGTTCCAAAGTTTAATTCCCCACTTGTATTTGAACTTGAAATATGATGTGGAGTTTGCATGCAAACTACACACAGACTTCCAACTTCCACCCCCGACCATTTTAGAGGCATTTCTGAACTTGGAATCCGATATGTAGTTTACATGAAAACTGCACACGGACTTCCAACTTCTGACGGAAGATCAACTTTAACTGCCAACTACTCGCACATACTAACTCCACAATAATTAATTTTTACTTTTCTATTTAAGGGCGAGTTTTACTTGTCATTTTCACTGAAAATTTGGTACATGTGACATGCTAACACTCCTTTGAAATCTAACTGTACTCTTAAGGTGATTTTAGAGAATTTTTCATGGTTTTTCTCATCTGATATTTGGGTAAGTTTTCAAGTTATCCTTCACAAGTTATTTTAGTCTCTGTTTTAGGGTTTTCTTTTCAAATTTTTATCTCTTTCATGGGTGCCTTTCACATTTTCTCATTCGCGTCATTCTTTGGGTTTTTATCTTTGATTTGTAAACTTGCTTGTTTTATGAATTTTTCACGTTCATGGTTTCCTTTATTTCTCGAAGCCTAGGCTTCAGATCTTCATTTTTCAGAAAGACCACAAACAAATTAGCATGGAGAAACCATTTTGGAGATTCAAGCATCACATCAAATATTGAAAACATTGGAGACACAGACCTAGGGCATATTGACCTCCTTGAATTCTAGGAAAGAGTTAGAGCTCCAAACAAGAAGTCATGGATGCAAGGAATTTTTGATAGTGGACTTTCCTTGGTTGTTACCTTCCCTCCATCAATGCAAAGGCCTTCAGAGTTTGTGCTTTCTATTGCCGCACACTTTGATAAGGAATCCTGAAGTGAAAGACGCGATGAAGGGATGGTGGTGATTAAACTAGATAGTGACTATTTTGAAGACCTATTGAAGCTTCCCGATGTTGAGGAATATGCCAAAATTTCCTAAGAATCCACTCTTGAGCACTGGGATGTGGAAACTGAAACTTGTACAAGGGTTGTCAATAAGAGTTACTTGATAAAGTCCAAGGGTTCATTGTCTAGGTTCCCTAAGATTGTCCCACAATCATATTTTATCCAAGAAGTAAATGACATCATCACATTGCTAAGCAGAGTTACAGGACTCCCTTCTTCCAAGGATTTCCAAGAGTGGATGTATTTATATATTGCCACTATACGGAAGAATGTCGATCTTATCTCGATGGGAAGAACATATCAGTAATGTCATTTGTTTCCAATTATTAGACGTCCTAACCTATGGTAATTTCTTCATGACATCCTATCTTGTGTACGTGACTGCAAGAATGAGGAATTACCCAAGTTTATCATTAGTGGGATCAAGAAGTGCCTCTCAAATTTATGATTTTTACCCTTAACTCATGATGAAGGAAGGGGCTAAACATTTTCAAAGGGTGAATGATGCTTTCTTTGTTGTTATTTTATACTTCTTTGATAAAGACTTGTACAATGAAGAATTTATGATGATGCCTGGAAAGAAGTCAAAGAATGGGGAGGTATTTATTTGTCCCAACATTCACGTATATCGGGGTTCCTGGATTCTCGGTTATCCTTAAAAGGTACCTAGGTGTCCTATGGATAAGTGGGTATTAATGAAGTTGGTTAAAAAATTATTGCATTATCACAAGATCCACCGGGTAGGTCCAATTGATATCATTGGGGATCATGCCAAAAGCATCGAGTAACTTCTTTGTGTGATCACCACCGATCCAAAATCGTACCGATCCCTACCCTTTTTCCTTATATTACTATCTTTATCAGTGTTATCATCTGATTTTGCTAACAATCAATTTCACAAGGATGTTTTTTCTTTAGATGACTATTGAATGACAAGTATACCCCATAACAAACATCCATGACCTTCATTCCATCCCACATCCTTTCTACCAAGAGAAATATGACATAGCCCACGAGCTCATTCTTTGTGCCATTACGGTGACTCCGAACATTAACGATATTGAGATCAACTAGAAATCATTAGGGAGGAAAGTGACGCAATTGACCAAGCTTGGGAAGATTACTTTGATGACTTGTGGTGCTTTGTGGCCCTTTCTTAGGCACTTCATTATGATCAATTGTACATCTAGGAGTTTATGGAAGAATAAACTAATCTCTCTCTACAACATTTTTTATCTAAGTAAAAGCATATATTTCTTTATTGTATCTAACATTTCCTTCAAAGATTCTTTATCTACTTAAGTGTTGAAAGCGGGTTGACATCCTTATAAGGAAATCATTGATTTCCTAAGACTATCCGTTGTTGGGCAACTCACCATTTTTCTATTTAACTCCATCTTTTTCTTAGCATCTTTGGTGTGCAGGCGATTCATCCTATTGGAAGAGGAACATTGTGTGCCCATCTGGAACCGACTTCATCATCATCTAGTGCATAGGTAACATAAACCCTTTCTTTTTTGAAGTTACTTATTTCTTAGCATACTTTTCATTAACTTGAAATGGGAGTGGGAAATTCAAGAAACACTAAGGATACAACTCATGAGCAGAGCTCATAAATCTTTTTCTATCTTAGGTATCTAATATAGGGAAATCAATGTGTACATAAGAGCAATTTTGGTGTGTGGAGGCCTCGGACTTTATTTTGGTCAATAAAACGTATTTCTTGTCATTTTCCCTTGTTTAGAGCTCTCAAATTAGCTTGAATCAGTTTTCCCACATAAATTAAGAATTTGATTTTTTAAAACTTGTAAGCGAAGATGTTAGGTCATTCCAAGTTATAAATGTTATTATCTTTACATGTTTTCTTCATAGTGAGTCAAGAGAGTATAATGACATGTTTTTAAGGTGTTTGATCACCTTATAGTTCTTGGCCACATATGCTAAACTCAAGTTAATAAATTATTTGGTCACATCAAGTCAAGAAACCCAAGTGACTTGGAGAGATAATTGATTTCTAGGCCAAAAGGAAGAGATAAGCTCATGGATTCTTGGTAGAGAGAGATGGAAGAAGATATAACAAGACTAGGAATGTATGAGAAGTATTTTTTCAAGGCTAAATAATTGAAGGTTTTCTTAGATTTTGCTTACATAGTCCCGAAAGGACAAGGAAAATAGGAGTGTAGTACGATTTATGTGATGTAAACCTTGGTCAATGGAATAAGACTTGTGAAGGTGTGTTCAAAGGTGAAATTTGAATCTTGAATTGATAACTTTTTCTTTTAGCTTTGTATTGAAATGTGAAGGATTTAATAACCGTGTTCTATGAGGATATGGGTCTTTGCATTGTTGTTATTGTATTTCTTGGTTTACATAGGTGCTTGATTTTTGTTGGTGTTCCAAGAACGCAGAAAAGTTTTGTAGACCAAGAGGAGTAAGAGAGCCCAATGTAGAGGCTAGTGATACAAAGAAATGCATTGTGAAGGGTGAAATGATTTTTTTAGTGTTTATGTCATAGACATCAAAAATCAGGAAGAACAAGGTTTTCTTCAAGAAATACTTGTGTTTCTAAGATTCAATAAAGGAAATAGAGGTTTCCGGGGTTGAACTAAGAAGACTATTTTCCTTAATATATTACTTCCTCCTTTTGATCAGTTTATACCTTAAATTTGATGGAATTCTATTTATGTATATTGTATTTTAATGATCACAACCGTGTTTCTTTGTTTATAGGAGGTATGGTTAATTAGAGGCTTGTCAAAACATGAGTAACCTTGTGAAGACTAGAAGAAACTTCATAAGAAACCCTTATTGTATTGACAAAGGTAAGCAGCCTCTTTATATACCCGTGCCCAACTATTAGATCCTGTGTTAGACGGTGTAGTCTTTTTCTCATGTGTAGCTGTGCCCTTTTAATAGACCGCGGGAGTTTGTTCAAGAAATTTGGAAGGAGATTAACTGGGAGAAGAGAAAAATACTCTCTTACTGGTTCTGGTTGGGATTGAATGTGCTGTTAAATGGAAACGGTTGTGATAAAAGACGTTTGTTTGAACAAGTTCATGAAAACTGAAAGCAAGAAAAATCGATCGAGTGAATATGAGAACGAGAAGGTCTTGGTTGAGGAAATCGCAAAATTGGAGAGGAGGATTTTTCCAAAACACGAGTCTTTAGCATCTTCCTTGTATGAGGAATTACAGAAAAGAAATTGCGGGATGATCTATGCCTGTGCAGCTGCAGAGAAGAAGATTTCCCTGGTTGGGTATGTGATGTACTCGTGGCCTTCCTGTTTGTACGCCTCAATCAACAAACTTGCAGGTACTCGTTTCTTCGTTCTTCCACCTAAAATCTCCCTCGGATCCAAAATCTGTAGATAGGGATACTTTTTTGTTTAGGTTTTTATTTTTGGGAGGAGAAATTAGATAAGCTGGGTATTATTCTTGTTTGAATTAATGCAGTTAGAGAAGAATACAGAAGGCAGGGGCATGGAGAAGCACTGTTAATGGCGGCTGTAGAGAAATGCAAAACAAGGAATGTTCAAAGCATAAGCCTTCATGTCGATCCAATTCGCACTGCTGCTGTTTCACTGTATCAGAAACTAGGGTTTAAGATTGATACATTGCTTCATTCTTATTATTCTCCAGATCGTCATGCATTTAGGATGTTCTTGGAAATTTGAGATGAGAGGATGGACATGGATTCTGTCTTATCAAAAGGAATTTCTCGTTTTTTTTGGGTACAACTAGGTAACTGAACATTGGGGAACTTATCGAGGCACCTCGAGTCTCAAATTTTGGTATTTGAATGAATGCAATTTGGTTAGCATGATTTTAGTTTTTTTAAATTTTATTTGGAACTGGTTTGAGACATTCTATTATTATTATTATTATTATTTGGATGAATAAAATCTTATATTAATTTAACAAGTAAAATGATACAAAATATTTTACAAAAATTGAAGGGCTCTTTGGTTCAATGGTGAAGTTGAATGGCTTGGAATGAACCCATCAAGGATCAAGTCTTGCTGAATGCAAGACCAGGAGACACCCGACACAGAGAGTCAAGCAGATGGGGTCATGATCATTCCCTGGGTGACTTTGACGGATTGGATACCCCCTAGTCATGGCTGCTTAGCTAAAGGAATGACTTTGATGTAGATGTATGCTTACTCATAAAGTGTAAATTAGCTATATGTAATCTCCAATTTACCATGGGCAGAGATGTCGATATCTATGTAATCGAGGTCTTCCAAACAAAATAATTCACAAAAAAATTGGGTAGTATGGAAGTATCCCTCAAAGTCACAAAACAAATAAGGTAAAAAAATTAGGAATGATGGGAAGCAAAAATAGCAATACATCAAAAACAAAGAAGATTAAGCCAACGATGCAAATTGTTGTCCTCAGTAGGGGCGAGTCTTGGTCGTGCCAACCCACCCAGCAGATCTTTGTCGGGTCGACACATCCTAGCCCAATCCATGGTGGCTTTGCTCTTGATCTCTTGAAGAGGGGCCCGAGAGGGCGAGATGGCAAGCGCAAGCCTTGGAAACTTGTCCTGGTGGTGGAGGAAGGCTCCACCCATCATGAGTGCGAGGCTTGGGCGCAGGTGGTGAGCCCCAACTGTGTTGACTAGGAGACGGGGATATCCTAACCCCGTGGCGAGTCAAGGCGGGGGAGTGAAGCTCCTCTGGGGAGGTTGGCTACGAGGAGAGTGGTGAGCACCACTAAACGAGCGACGTTGGGAGTGGCTGCGACGTTCACAACCTCGTTATCATTTGTTGGCACTACCACATGGCAGAGAGCGGCAACAAGGGGATGGTGGCACTTGTGCAACATTGCAGGGGGCATCGCCCGGTGGCGTAAGAGCGTCTATAGATGCTCCACCTCTAGCACTACCTTATTGGCTTGAACTTGAATCATAGTAAGAAATTGAAGACAACCATAGACTTGTTATAAATAGAGAAGTGATGACTGACATTAGCATTAACAAATAAACATGCATTCCTTTCTTTCCATAACCAAAACAAAATTTCCCCTTTGAAAGCATGCCAAATCTGGTAAATGTATGCAACAATCGTGGATTGTCTCCCGCTTAAACATGATGTCAAGTGAAGCACTTAAGGCGAAAAAGTTGGAAGAAGGGATGAATCCAATCCCAAGCACCTTGGGCTTTGCAACAATACCAAAAGAGGTGTGGGAGAGTTTCCATATGCCCACAAAAGGGGCATTTTGGCGCAACCACTCCCAATTGAACCAAACGTGTTCCAAGCAGGAGGCCTTGATGAAGCACACACCACGAAAGTGAGTTATTTTAGGTTCCACACAGGCAGACCAAACTATATGAAATCTCCTTCACCAGATAGATTGTGAGGGCCAAATTCCCCACTAGTGTTAAGCTTATCCACCATGGGCTGATGTGGCGAAAACCATGCATAGCCTTGGCTGGCTAAGTAATTTCGGAAGGGGGTGTCCACATACCACTTCCAGTATGTCCACCATGGATGAGCTTGAGAACAACAATCTTATGAATCATATGATCTGGCATGAAGGAAATGATATCTTTAATGAGGGTTTTGTCGAGAGGGCCAATTTAAATTTTGCCTTGAGCTCTTACCGGAGGTAGCGAGGATGGAGTGTGCTTGTAGAAAAGATCTTGGATAATGCAGCTTTTGCATTTGAAAAAGCAGAGAGCAAGAATCCAAGGCACCTCTACCAAACAATAGTTTTGATATTGGAACACTGGGACCGCCACAAAGAGTGGAGATTGAAGGAAAGGCCGTTACGGAAACCATTGCCATTCCACATAAGCCAAGGTTTAATCTGCTCCCAAGCTTTCTAGATGCTTTTAATCACGAAGGTGCCCACCACTTTGATTGGGATAGGGGCAATGAGAAGGTTGGTAAAACCAATACCTTTCCATGCAGAGTGGCCGTAGGGGTGCCTTCTGCTATACCATGTCGCAAGAGCACCTTCCAAGCTTCCTTGTCGTTAATGGCTCGAATGATCCATTTAGCACAAAGCGCTTGCCCCTACCGTAATATGTCGATAAGGCCTAAGCCACCAGAGTCCTTGGGCAAACAACAGATTCCTAAGCGACTGTTAAATCCTTTATCGATGTGGATTGGCCCAAAGGAAGTCTTTAAGCAACTTTTCAAGCTTGTGCATTGACTTCTTAGAGGGGACCCAATAGGAGGAGTAATACACATGTGTGGCTTCCATAACTTTAGAGAAAATTTGGAATCTTCCTTCCAAAGAAAATGAGTTGGTGATCTAACATTCCAATTTTTGAGCCATGCGTTGAACAACATACTGCCATAATTCAGTGGGAGAGGCATGGAAGGCAAAAGGAATGCCCTTAAATTTGAACATTTCTCCATGGTTAAGCCACTTCCAATCATAGGATGCCAATGTGGAAAGAAACGATTGTCTATAGCATTGTGTTTTACACCATGGAACGGAAGATCCGTAAGCCAAACAAAAAAATCTAGGCACTACATGGCTTGATTAATGTTGCACTCCTCTTTAATGAGAGTGAGAAAGGAGTCATCAACGAAGTGACCATTAAGCAATTGAACACCATCACCAGAGGGTAAAGCAATACCCCTAAAAAGTCCCTGAGATTGGGCTTGAACAAGTAACCAAATCTGTCAGTTGCCAAGACATAAAGGGCGAGTGCAAGGGGGCAACCTTGTCGAATAAATTGGAAGAGTTCGAATGACTATGAGCTTTGTCCATTGATGGTGTTATGGGCAAAGGTATTTGAAAAGAGCATATTAACATCTTGAAAAAGTTCGGACCGAAACCTAAAGCTTTAAGCATGACTAAGATGAACGGCCATTCAATTCGGTCATAAGCCTTCTCAAAGTCAATTTTGATTAAGAGAGCTTGCTGATTAGACTTGCAAGCGCACTATATGCCTTCCTAAACAACAATGATGTTGTCGAGGATATAGCGTCCTTGAATGAAGCCAGTTTTCTCGGGTCTAATTATGGTTGGAAGGAGATGTTGAAGTCGAACGACAAGAGCTTTGGCTATGATCTTGTATGAAACATTTAATAGAGTGATGGGACGCCAATTACTGATTAACTCGGGATCACCTGGTTTAGGGATAAACTTGATACTCCCTTTGTTGATACTCTCTTTGTTGATATGGGGACCAAGCATTTGAGTGTCTATCTCTCTCTACTGTCTAAACTTGTTGTTTAGAATGGACCATAATGGCACCATATTGAATATTGTGAATGGGAAGTATATTTTAATGCATAAAATGTATAGGTGATTATGATGTTTTTGTGAAATAATGTAGTCTCTCCATCCATTCATCTATCTCTCCCGACATTTTGATTCTTGTACCCAATTTCTTACTTCGTGAAATAAAATCCATGCCAATGAGGTTAGAAGAAAATTGAAAGTTATCGACACAATTAAGAAGCATTTTACTAAGATGGGTTTTGAAATTTTATTGTACTTCATAATATAAATAATAATAAGTTTAAGGCTTAAGAAAATACCTTTACATTACTTCAAAAATGAAAGGAAATCTTGGATTGTAAATCTGGATAATACTATTTTTGAAAAGAAGTACTTGGAAGTAATCAAGTTTTGAATAATTATTTTGTTGCAAAATGGATTTTAGATTAATCATGTTTTGAGCATATATTACTAAAAAAATTAATGATCTTGAAAAGAAACAATAAGTTTTTTTTTTTAAAGAAAATTTAATGATCTTGAAAAGAAAGAGATGTAAACTTTTTGTGAAAAACACTTCACTTTCTCCTCATCCTTGGGAAATTTTGCAGTTTTAATTATTTGTAAAAATTATGCCATCCAAGATATTGGTAACCTCTAAACAATGAATACATTATTGTATACTAATTAATTAGCTAATAGTTGAATTTTTTTGATATCCCCTTTAATTGTTTATGATGAGCCCATTAGTTAATACAAAAAGTGAGGCATTAGAAATGTACATTTTTATTTTGTGCCCCTGATTCTTGCCCTCCATATATGGATGAAATGTATACCATGAAATATTCTATTGAAATACAATATAGCTCATTGAATGTCAAAAATCTAACATATCTTATAACCTAAGCCTTCTTTCAAAGGTATGAATCCTTGAGTGTATCATTATAAGCTAGATTAATTTCACTATGATTAGTGTGAGCTATAAGGGATATAATATGAATCATTTGAAGGTTCCTTTTTGGTTTTCAATTATGGATTACATGTGTTTCAATTCTAAATAACAATTATATGTGTAAGGATTGTCCTATTTTCTAATATGGAACTCAAGTTAGTCATTCTTATGCTAGATCATATTAGTTTTTAAGAACCCAAATTCGTATGTAGGTTATTTTGTTTAGGAGACATGATGAAAGGGTGGAAGAAAATGTTGATTGACATAAAAGCTATTATAATATACATGCAATGAATGAACCTATAGAAGCTATGATAAAATCTTGTTGATCTCAAATGTTTATGGACAACTATCAAACTTACATTGTTAACCAAGTATGTTATTAAGTAATAGATGAGACAATTTTTCTATTTAAGTGTTGTCGTACTAAATTTCTACTATGTAAAATTTTAAATTTTGGTCATGACAACCAATCCCACACTTGAAATTCCATTTCCCGGTCAATGTAAACCTTTTCCTTCAACTAACATTTCAAATGCGTCACCATCATTATGGTCAAGAGGAACATGATATAACATGGTTTTCAAGTATTTTTATGTGCCAATAAGTTTACATATCTTGGTTCTTGAAGCTACCAGGATCTAATAAAGAACAATATTTCCAAAGGCTTCAAAAGCGCTATTTTTGGTATTTTGTCACTAGTAAACATCCTCCAGAAGCTTATATGGAAGATTCAAATCATCTATGGGAGATCCATGAAGGTTTTGAGGCAGTTTAGGAAGATTATGTGAAGAAAATTAGGTTCAGGAACAAGTTAAGCAATATCGGGTCTTTTTAGGCAAGACACTGGGAAATGCATTTTCTAAAGAAGCTAGTCACCTTGTTCAAAATGTTTTGGGAGCCTCGTGAAGTTTTGGGAGCTCATATCCCAGGAATTGGAAAGATGATAGAGCCTACTTCATGATGCAATGATCAAAAAAGAATTGGGAACACTAAAATGTGGAAAATTGTTTGTTAGTGCAACATAAGAGTTCTTCTACAAGGCATAACATGTTTGAAATGTTTCATGAGCCTTGTGAAGAGTTAGGAGACTAAAACAATCTCACATGAGGGTATTTTAAATTCTCTTCATGTCCCATAAGTTTTTTTGTCTTGGTTCCATCGATAACTCTTCTTTCCACTCAACTCATCGGCGCATAACTCTAGAAAAAATTGAAGGTACGACTAAAACTTGCTTTGAACGCATTTTCAATACTTATAAATAGTATCATTGGATTTATTGGAATGTTTCCATGAATATTCATATATTATTTTTAAAATATCATTGATTTTTGACTTTGTGGTGAAGGAAACATTCCGTGAAATAGTTTTGAAGTTCAAATCATGCTTGGATCAACACTTGGGCGCTTGGGTGCACTTTTGGTGTCCCATTTCACCCTTGGAGGAATTTTTAGGTGCAATTGAACCTCATAAGTGCACCTCATTCCTATTGGTTGTCATTCCCAACTCAAAAACATAACATGAAGCAAAAAAGTGTATGGAGAAGCTTATAAGAGTGTTTTAAGTTGTGGTGGGTCCCATTTCCCCCTCAAGGTGCATTTTTAAACCCCATTTGCACCTTGGGCACACTTATGAGGTGAAAGTTTACTCCAAAAGTGTGGCATGCCCTCATTGGCTCAAATATTTGATGTGCATGCATGTTAAGTCAACTTAAAAACATAAAAAGGCTTGTGTTTGTGGATGTGTGTGTCATGTTTTCCCAATTTGCATCTCCATGGTGCACTTTTCTCATTTCCATGCACAAAATGAGTACTTTTGAGGTGAAATTACACTCAAAAAGTTTTCCCAAGTGCAATTGATCTTCCATTCTCCACTTCTCCACTCCTCCATTCTCCCATGTGCACTCTCTCTCCTCATCTTCCACCATATAAATTCCCTCACCCATGCTCTCACAACTCATAAACACAAAAAAATTAAAAAATTAAAAAAATCCTTGGCATCTATTAAAGTTCATTTTAATCTGTTCATAACATTCAAACACAAGAAAACTCACTCTCGTGCCCTAGATGTCAAAATCTAGTTTTGTTCATAACTCTTGTTTCCAAGCTCTGTTTTCCTCAAGATTTTGATTCCGTTTCTCATGAAAACTCATTTAAGAAGAGTGTTTACTTTCCCCCATTCATGCAATCATTTATTTTTTACAGCCACACGAACTTTCCAGCCCAAAATAATTATTTTTCAAATCTACAAAAACATGGTGATTGAAATCTCTCAAAAATTGGAGCAAAGCCTTGAAATGCAAAATGGAAACTTCTGAAATTGATTTCATTCCAAGATCTGACACCCGAAAGACCACTTTATATTTTTATTAAGTATCTACCATGGTATCCTACTAAAAATATTAAGTTTGAGAAAAATTTGATTTCCAATACCTAAATTCATTCCTCCAAGTGCAAAACATTCAAAAATGGCAAAATTGCTAAGAAATGGACACCCATGTGTGACTTGCTAAAAATAGTAAATGATCAAGATGAGCTCAAAATGGTCACATATGTTCTTCCTCTTCATGCCTCATTGTTTCTAATATTCATAGAGGGTTGGTAGTTGAATTGTGACTCAGGAGGAAGGGAATCCCTCTCGGTTCCCAATTTTGGTCCCAGAGGACATTTTGCTTCATCTCATGCAAGGTGTTTGATCATAAAGTGAATGAAATTGCATTCCATCTCTCTCCCCTTCACCCATCTTGGAATTAGAAGGTTTTTTTTTCGCACTTCATTGGTCACTTTGTTTCCCAGGTGAAGGATCATCATGATTGCATTGTGCGGGAAAATTGTTTCAAGTTCATTTCATATGGATGGTTGGTCAAGAAGGCATGACAATGTTTCAGGGATTAGAAGGTTTGTTTAAGTGAGGGAATTACTCATTGATCTCAATGGTCCATTCATCAAGTGCTTCTTAGTTTATCTCTCGGTGTACCTTACAAGGCTATGATGGTTAATCATTCAAGATGAGGCTTTTCACAGTTTAGAGGGGTTAGAGTTTTTCATCAAGAGTTCATCACATCACTGGAGCATCATTGTAGGGTTCATTAGGATCAGAAGTGGATTATCTTCATGATCGGAGCTTCTTCATCCTTCTTCATTCGATTTTGGAGCTTCTCCTCTCTTTCTCTTTTTAGAATTCTATTCCTTTGTTGAGGAGAAAAAAATGTAAAAAGTGACTCAAGTCACTAAAATTTTATATTTCTTCGTTGATGATTGCACTTTAAGTTGAAAATTCACGTGGGAATGTGAAGAGGCTCATTGTAAAACTATATATTGTAATTCTTTTTCCATTTAAAAGGGTTAGATATTCTTGTTTGAGATTATATTTTATGGGTTGATATCTCCCATTGTTTTACTATAAGAAAGAACTTTAAATTATTCTATCTCCTTGTCTTATTTTTTATTCTCCATCTCAACTTCACTCCAATAGAGCTTTTTAATCCTACACAACCAAGGAAAGAATGAATATTTTGATGAATATAATGCAGTTAAACTTTGTGTTGATTGTATTGTTTGTCTTACTTTTCATATTGGTGGTGCCTTCTCATTATTAACTTAGAAATACTTTGGTTTTATTTTAATAAACGTGGCATGATATTTATTTATTAAATTCACCTTCTCACTTTCTCCACTATCTCCACACACACATATTTCCTCTACCTCCTTCGTTTGGTACATGGGTTTAGTGGAGTATTCCCGTGTGATCCCCGGTTGAAAGGCCACCCTCGATGGTTAGTAGTGTAGCATGTTTTTATTTTTATAGGATGATTATAATACTATGAGAGTACATCTTCACACATATTTCCTCTCACACTATAATTTTATGAATTAAGAAATTAACATTCATTTTATGGATTGTGCATTAAATATATTATCAATAACTAAAATCTTGAGCTAATTAGATGCTTGACATTTGAATTTAGTTATACCTTCTAAACTTAAATATAATGCTAGTTTTTGGTGTAGTCATAGGTACAAAGTTTCCAATTAAGTAAATCCCTAACCCAACATCTAGTCAAACAAAAAACACATACATATCTAACACAAATATAACACCTATTAATGTAATAAATTGGTTACAAACATAAACCTTTATCTATAGGATACACATTCACTATTTGCTACAAAAATATTTTCCTCGCTACAAAAATAGTAGAGGCTCTCTAGATTCTACTTCACTCCTTATCTCTTTATCTCTCTTGATTTTGGAAAGTCTTCCCAAAAATTTCCATACAACCTACTATCTAGTGTCCTAAATCCATCATAGATTTCCCAAAATATACTAAAATATGTATATATTTTCCTAACTCTTCTTTATATATCCTCCAAAAGTGCTACGTGTCAATTTGTATCCTCATGATTACATGTAAGATGACATGTGTCCCTTACATCCACTTCGAATATATGGGAGTCATATCCAAAGTATTTGGAATTATGTTGTCAATATGAACTTCTCCACAAACTCCACCCCATCTACATTAGTCCATTTATGCCTTATTATCTACACAAACAATCATAAAGAGTTTTGTTTGCTATCTTCCTTTATGTATTGAGAAATTTTTATGTGAAAACTTCACACTAGAAATTTTGTGCCAAAATTTTTCTAAGCTTAACCCTACCTTGTCCATTTTACATCCTCAAATTGATGGTATAGCAGCATACTAAACACAAATAAAAATTAATTCATTCGGGAGATCTTACATATAGGATAGACTTATATTATCTAGGAAACAACTCCACTTGGATTAAACAAGTTGTTCTAACAACTTGTACAAATTACTAACAACCTTATGATGAGTTTTTATTTACAACTCATTATTAACTCACCCTATATGTAATATATGAATATTACATTTACATAACTTAATTACCCATACAAATATAATGTGAGGCACTAATTTCCTAACATTCCCCCTTAGTGTGAACATGGGGAAAACTATGATTTCTCCATAGCACAAAGCTAGTGAATTTGTTATGACATTTTAAGACCATGCCCATACTTTATACATATGAATAATGACCCAATACAATATGTGGTATGGAGAAATCATCTCGATGCTAAAAGAAATCATGGTCTAAAAAATCAACAAATCATCTCGGTGCTCAAAGAAATCAAACATGAATTGATCGAGAGTGTGTGTGCATATCAAATGCACTTTAAAAATCTGATCTCTAAGTTCTCATATGAGATACATCTAACTCGTAGAATGCATAGTGGTTTGTTTGGGGGTTACTCACACCATTCAAATGTTTCCTCTCACATAAAACTTACACGCACCCACGTGAATCCTTGAAGCAGATTTGCATGCCAAATTTTTGGAATTATAAACACCGAGGTTAGTCCCTTCATGGATGCACACATTGCTTCAACAAGTGACTCAATTAGAAAAATTGATAGCAAAAAATGCTAGGGAGACATACAATGGGGTATGGTGCACAAATTGTGAGATAGAAGGACATACAAAGAGTACATGCCCGCGCCAAAATATAAAAGTGATGTTACTGACATGTGAAATATGTGAAGGGATTCATGATGCAAGAAAATTTCCTCTATTACATAATGAAATGCAAAAGAAAGTGTCACTCTATTACAAATTTTTTGATGTACATACGCATGATACAACCAATTTCTGTGTAATTAATCAAATTCATGAAGCAAGGTCATTGGTACAAAGGCAAGGTATAGTATAAAACACTAAAAATGATGCGAGAGGATACATTTGACAATGATTAGGGTGAGGTAGAGGTGGATGCGGATGAGTAATATTTCCATTAAGAATTTGTTTCAAGTGTGGATCACTAGATTATTATCAGTCCAACTTCCTATCTTTCCAAGTATATGTGCATTACCAAAAATAGCATAAGGTTGAAGACTATCTAGATCTTTATGTGATCATGAAAAAAAGATTGAAAAGGGTGTAGGAATTATTAATAATGTATACAACCTTGCTTTGAAGATTTCGAACCTAAAATTAGTGCCCCATGGGAAAATGCTTCTCCTAAGGTACACATCACAACAAGAGGAGTTACCACCCATGTGCAAGCATATAATCATTTGAAAAACATAAGCTAAAATGAAACACATTTGGAAAGGGATACCTAAAGGTAAGAAAATAAGGAGATACTTCAGAAACAAAATAATTAATTCACGAGCTACAAGGAGAAATTGAGTTTCTAAGGGAATACAAGCGCATATGGAATGAAACCCTTAGAATCATATAAATGAATAAAACTAAAATAGGTGAGTTCTAGGAGGTATGTAGACTTCTTCAAACCGAAGGTATACTCCCTTTACTCATTCAATGGTTTTCACAAAACTTAGGAAAATGGAACTTGGAAATAAATTGGGGCAAGCACGGAAACATATTGTCAACTCAACAAAGGTAGAATAGTTTTATTGTGAGATATAGGTCAATGCACACATATATGAATGTTATATCAATGATATATTATCGGATACATTGGTGGAAGTAAATATTCTTACCACTTATGTTTATAATAAAATGGGGTGAATTGCGCTCTATCTGCGTCCTCATGTCTTGTTTATGGAAAACAAAACACATGTCATGCCAATTTGTGTATTGAAAAATTATACTATTATCATAATGAGTGTCAGTTCCATAGAGATTTTTATCTCATTACCTTGGCAGAAGTAAATAATTTCTCTGTACTACTTAGAAGACAATGGTGATATGTGAACTACATTGATTTGTGGTTAAAAAGGACTATGTAATTTTTGAGAATGAGTCTCAACATGTAAAACTCTTGTAGACCTAAAACAATGCAACCCAAATAATTAGAATATAGAGGAGCATGAATACCTAAGAGACTTATAAAATAAAGGGCTTAAAGTGTTGGAGAATTATGAACCAACATAAGAGGTAGAATTGCAATAGAATCACACACGATCATAATAGATACCAAAATTGTGGCTTGTGATGATTGGACACATGGTTCGTATGAATTTATTAAAAGAGATTGCAGTGCAATTCAGTCCACTACGAGACAAAAAAATCTCTTACACTAAAATCTATAGGAAGGAATATCAAAAGGTGAGAAAAGAAAACACTCGCCATATGCTAAGTTTTAATGGGAGTGAACATGTCTAAGCCTTTCTAGGAAAATGGACATTTATTTACATGCAACCTAAGAAAGTGCACATAAATTACAAACTTATATAGTCGAGGAACTACAAAAAGATGGTGAACTACTCATAGCTCATTATTGAAAACATGAGATCATTTTAAATAATCTATGTGCACCAAATTTGAGCATAGTAATGTTTGCATGAAAATTACCAAGTTATAGTGGAATAACAAAACCTAAAGAACATATTCAAAAATACGAAGAATTATGGAGTATAGGGCGCATGAAATCAAGATAGTATTGTGGACACATGTTCTACCATACTTTGCATGTATGGGAATGTGCATGGTATGCCGGATGTGAATTTCACGGAGACACGACTCATAGGGAGACACTCAATACTAAGTTCTTACATACCTTTTGTTTTACTACACCAAAACCACACTTAAATTATCCTCTTCAATATATAAAGAAAGCAATTTTTGGGACGATGAAGCTATGGAAGACCGACTATTGACACTAAGAAAGGAGATCTTATAGAACTCCCCAAAAATTGAAGAAAAAAATTACCAATAGTTATTCAAGAGAGGAGGTTGACGAGGTTTGACTAGAAAGGAATTGGAGGCATAAGGGTAAAGAAAATCGGTGCACCGGATAGAGAAGAAGGAACTAGCTACAATCGAGATAAACATTGAAACATCCTATTCTTATTGAGAATTCATTTACAAGAAAAATTTGGGGATGAACCAAACCACAATCCACTAAAAGCTATACATATCAACATAGGAACTGAAGAAACACTAAAATCACAACAGGTTGGAGACTATTAGAATGAGGCAAAAGTAACAAAAATTGTTGAACTCTAGCACAAATATTTTTATCTATTCTTGAGAAGTTAGAGAAAGAGATGAAGGGGTTAAATTTGTCATTAGGAAAAATGTTGATTAAATTGGTTAAAGGAGCCAAGCCCTCTCAGTGTAGGTTATTGTCAGACACTAAATCATGCACTTGGGTATATTTCTAGGTCCTAATCACATACCACCTAAGCAAGAAAACTAGTAATTGACATCTATATTTTGCCTCTTTGATTTCTTTCTTTCTCTCTCGTGGTCTTGCACACCTCATTGTCTAGTATGAATTTCACTACTTTATCTTTCTTATCTCTCGACAACAATTCCCGATCCAGACACCAATGCCCAAGTGCCCTCGTCCTTCCGGATGCCCCTGACCTCTCTTTACTTTACTCGCTCCTTTTGACCATATTTTATCTCTTAGGAATCTTATTTTCTTAGTGGTTTGCCTTTTAGATGTTAATTACGAAATTCAAACAAGGAAATCATATAAATATAAAGCTATGTGACCATAATAAAGGACAAGCTCTAAACATCTACTATCACCACCTAAGGTTACATCCAAAGACACTCTAAGAGTATCAAAGCATCCATCTAGCACTCAATGAAGGGATAAGGGATTGTATTATCTGCATACACGCATAGGAGGGGAAGTTCATTTTGACATCCAAACATCTACATACACTACTACATCTAGTTATTACTCGTTATTCCGTGCATATTACACAAGAGCCACCAAGGGCATGATTGCACACACACACACACATGAGAACTACATGAAGTCCAAATGTAGTGTAGTGATCGGTTATAATTTCACTCTTTCGGGTGATTGTCGGGTCATTCCAACTCCTCATTTGCATCTTTTTCTTTTTTATATTTGATGTGTTTTTAGGTTTTGCAGTAGGTCCTTTATTTTGCAGGTTATAAGAGAACTCAACGATCTTCTAACAACCTATAGGTGACCAAAAATGAATATTAGCGAAGATATTGCGACTGAGGTTCCGAGAAGTCATGGGCACTCGAAGTAGTCTAAAAACACATGAACCCCCGACTGATCTAGGTGTCCTAGTCCAGGAATTTTTGACATTTCTATGATTTTCTCGGGTTTGATTTTGTGCTTTCTTCCTCCTGTTCATCAGTCTTCCAGTCCAAATAATTTGAGATTAACTATGAAATCAACTTAGTATCTTATTCCCTCTCTTTCACCTAAGGTTTAAATTTTATCTAGCTTATTGCTTAGGTCATATCTGTACTTCATTTCTTATTATTGCGTTGTGACTCTACAATTAGGATTTCACAAATTTTCTATATTTTTAAAATCATTTATTATATATTCTTTTATTTATTTACTAGGATAATTCTTGCACTTGTGTTAGCTTTACACTTGTTGTGTTAGCTTTCTTAGGTGTACCAATTGTGTTGAGTTATCTTACTAGTTGTGTGGAGTCATCTCTATTGCTAGTATTAGTTAGTGAGAGTTATTCACCATTAATATAGGTGGTAGTTTCACTTTCCTCCTCCTATATATGTACATATGATTATTGAGCTAATATATGGAGCAATGTATTGATATGGAGCAAAGTATTGAGATGGATCCATTTCTTGTTGTATTGTAATTATCTCATTATTCTTCATAACTTATAGTTTTGTGTGTGTATACATAGTCTTTCCTTTGTGCAATTCACATCTCACATTTCTCATTGGTGCACTCTGTGATTTAGAGGATCCATGACATTACCAATATGGTATCACAACCAAGCTTGTTTGGTTGTTATTCTGCTAGTTTTACATGACATTAATGTTTACATAGACTTGGTTCTTTGTGTGTTTGTTTTGTTGGTTTTTTGTCTAGTTTGTGGTGTATATGGCCTATATGTAGGCATCTGAGGTGTCATTCAAGCTTGAATATGGCATATAGAGATATGGAATTTACATTTTCAAACATGTATTGGGGCTGACACAACCCTCCCAACATGGTTTTATACCCTTGGTTCACTTTTTTCATTCTAAGTAATATTCAACCAGTCCATATTGGGTGTGCAGCCCTTAGGAGGTTTAAACAGCCCTAATATCCACACTCGGGGTAAAAAAATTCTCCATGTTGCCTTAATAGATTGCATATCTAAGGTATTGGGTGTCCAAATCGGTGTATATTTCTTTTGGGACGTCCTCTCCAATTTATTTATTTCCATCTCTGCCTAAATGCCTCTTCAATCATATAATTATTGTGAAGGGATTTTTGTTATTTGGAGCCATGTTGTTGTAGTCTGAGGGGCACTTTATCTTTATGAAGGGCATTTTTTTGTTTGGAGCCACATTTTTTTAAGTTTTACGCATTTTTTGGCTTGCATTTTCCAATTTTGGCTTCCACAACTTGCAATCGCCTTCCTTTGTGGTATCCAAACCTTTGGAAGGATCTATAACCTTCCTTTTGGAATTGGGTGGTGCCATAACAATAAAGAAAAACATTAATTTTGGCTTTTAAACCCAAAACCACAGTGCATTCCTTTTTGGTGGGCCCACATCCAAGTGGAAAAAGAGTGGTATTTCTCCTTCTTTGCATGATATTCCAAATTTGAATTTTAAATTATCTCAAAATTAACATTTCATGCCTTTTGAAAAATTAATCATTTTTGGGAAAATACATTAAGGGAGAATTAAGTGTTTTTAAAACTTGTATCTTTTCCGTTGAAGATGAAGTATGAGACCTAGGTTGGCAAGAGGCCAATTCCCCCTCAAAAACTAAATCACTCTCTTCTAAATTCTATGTTTATTCCAATGAGTGGTTGGAAGACTAGGTTCATCCTCATTTAGTGCATTTTTATTTAAAATATGCCTTAATTATTATCGGTTGCTTTCGGAATTGAGAGTTGTCTATTTTCTAATTTCTCATGCATTGGTCTTATGTATTTTGTAAAAAAACACTACTTTATAAATGTCAACATTTGGGGGTTGTAATTACATGCGAGACACATTTTCATTGACCTTTCCATCCTAATTTGGTGGGTGTTGTATTCTTGCATCCATCATGGATTATCACGCTTTGCGGTCTAAGAATGGAATGTTGTTCTCTCGAAATGTGTGGACTTCAAGAGGACATAGTAAAATTTGTAGAACAAAACATATTGCTTAAGAAGCAATAATCACTTCTACATAACCTCATTTATGACAAAGATGAACTCATACACTCTTTGCAACAAAAAGTTTCTATTATGCAACATCATCCTCATATTGTGGAATCTCATACCCCTATTCCTAGTCCACTTGTAGATATTTATCATGTACCCACCGACAGTTTTTGTCATTTTCTCGAGCTGCTCTTGCATCGATGCTCATAAGCATGTTGTGTTTGTTACTACATGTTCTTCTTCCACACTTGTGCCTACTGCAGCATAATACATTATGTGTATCCCAATATTTTTCCTTCTTCTCACATGCATGGATATTTTGAGAAGCATACCACTACATTTGGTTCTTGCATGCTTTGTTCTATGGGATTTTCTGGTGGAGGTATTGGCGAAATTCATAGGTTATTGCTTCCCTATTCATTCTCGTTAAATTGAATTCTCACCATGGAATTAGTTTTCGGAAGGTAATTCATTGGGATCACTCATTGACATAGCTCTTTTTTTCTCGACTCTTTATGAGGATAATGAGCTACATATGAGTTCCACACCTTCACTCATGCCTGAGAAACCTAAGATTTCAGTTTTAAGCATGATCAACCTAACACACATCTTGATGTTTCCTTGCATGCTCCACTTATCCACTTTGTAATAGATCATATGCAAGCATCTTCTTCACCATTCATATTAATATAGGATGGATATCTGATCACTTGTGGAGGCGATGTAAGCATTCATTGAGAGGAATCTACAAGCATGGATCCTCCACCATTCAACTTCTTGCTCCACTTTCTTCTCCTCTTGCATTGTAGTGCTCCTTGTTTTGAGATATTTTTAGCAGTTTAGAGTGTATGTCCTTTTTGAGATATTTTGTATCCGTATTTTTGATATTTTTGGTATGTTGATAGTCTCTCTTATGGGGAGCTATTGTGGTGAATCCTAGTGTTAGTTTGTTAGTGATCTAGTAGTTATTTTGATAACTCATATATATTTGTAGTGTCACTCCACCTATTCAACAATATGGGAGGGTGTGGTGTTGATCATGATTCTTTAGGTCTTGTTCCCTTACCTTGTTTCCTTCTTTTGTTCTTGTATCGTGGGACTCCTATTATTTTGGATCTTATATCATTGCCTTGTTTCTATGGTTATTGTTCGTGGATCATGGCATGCCTATTTGTAGCAGATTGATAAAATTACGTTTGGTGTTTTTGGTAATTTTGAAATCACTTGATTAATATTATCCTTATATAGATCTATTCTCGTGAAGCCCGAGTGTCAGTTATTTTTGAGTTTTGTGATTGAGTAGTGGATTCAGACCATAATGCACACCAAACTTCTTCAACATTGTATGAGTTTTGGAGCTGTTCTTCTTGGATTCCTAGTAGAGGGTTTTTTTCTCTCTACTTTGTTATTACTGGTTTTGGGTACCTTGTGGTGTTCCCTTTTTCCCATTTATTGTATGTGGGTACCTCATCATGCCTTGTTTTCAGGATCTACCTTCTTTTCCTCCCACCTATGTTATTCTTATGGGGGTCAATTTTGTTAGTGTAGATTTTTTTATTATTTTATTTGTTTATTAGGATAATTCTTACACTTGTGTTATCTCTACACTTGTTGTGTTAGCTTTCTTAGGTGTACCAATTTGGTTGAGTTAGCTTTCCCGTTGTGTTGAGTTAGCTTACTAGTTGTGTGAAGTCACTCTACTTTTAGTATCGAGTTAGTGAGATTTATTCACCACCGATCTAGTTAGTAGTTTCACTTTCCTCCTCATATATATGTACATCTGATTATTGAGATAATAAAAGGAGAAATGTTTTTATATGGAGCAATGTATTGATTTGGAATAGAGTATTGAGATGGATCCATTTCTTATTGTATTGCAATTATCTCATTGTTATTCATAACTTGTTGATTATGCAAAATATGGAATATTATGCCTAATATGATGTTATAGTAGCAGTAAATGAATGCAATAATGAAATACAAAAATATACCAAAGCAAACTAAGCAATAAATAATGAAACCCTAATGTGCAAAGAAGGGTAAGATGCCTTAGCTGATTTTCTGATTTCGGAAAGTGCATAGAGTTGGAAGACATAGAAAAGAGAAGTAATGAACGTCACAAAGTGGAGCTCATAAAATTCTATAACTAGAGAAACAAGTCGGACAAGGGTGCTTGGATAAGGACATGGGCATCTGTGGAACTCACATATTGATTTTTGGTGCATGGGTTTGCGAAATACTCAAAAACCTAAATTATCGGGGTTGCAAGATATTTTCTCGATGCTCTCTTTTTTTGTCTTTGTGGATTTGCACAATGATCATTGGAGTCACCGAAAACCTGCAATGAAGAATGAACCTACAAAACCCTTGAATAGACATCAAATCCTAAAAAATAAATATGTAAAATGAGGGGTCTGACTATTCTCAGCTGCCATAATGGTGTACTTACAACTTATTGTTGCACTACATCTCACACCTAATATAATTATGTGTGTTTGTGTGAAGAATTATGCCTTAATTTTCTCTTGTGTCAGTTGCACTTGGATAACGAGCAAGTAGCTAGATGTAGAATGTAATAAATGTGTGCATGGAATAGAATGAGCTTCCCTCCTATGAAGTGTATGCAGATGAACCAACCCTTGTGTCCCTTGTGATGGAGCTATATGGATGCACTAGAGCTCTTAGATGCCTTGATGGATGTGGCCTTAGGTGGAGATAGTAGATGCTTAGTGTTTGGTCCCTTATTATGATCACATAACTTTATATTTATATGATTCCCTTGCTTGAATTTTGTAATTAACCCCGAAAAGGTTGACTACCAAAAAGATAAGATGATCAAATGGCTAGAAAGGACCCCAAAAGTGTGAGTAAAGTACAAAGGAGACAAGAGTACTAGATTAGATGAGAGCACATAGTCTTTGCGTCTTGAATGCGGTGCTAGTGTTCGGGATGACAAATACCAAAGACTGAAAAGGAAGATTGCAAAAGTAAGGGTGTAAGACCAAAGTTATCAACAGAAAGAAAAGAAAGGTTTCCAAAGACATGGGTTAATTAGTATCATTCTTACTTAGGAATCATATGAATAGTAGTATGTAATTAGGACTAGATAATTACCCAAAGTGCATGATTTTGTGTCTACATTTTCCCCCACTTTATGTTGGTGAGAGGAAAGATCAATAACATAAAGTAGATAGATATGTGTACATGATATCCATGTAGATTGATGTACGAGACGTCTTTGAAGGGACTAGAAAAAGTGTGGAGTGATAAAAATGTGAAGCATGGATGCTAAGGAGGAGAAAGTGTAAAAAGTGATGAAAATGAACCTAGGGTGGAAAACACATGTGTAGGTGTCATGATGTACCTCTGCGATGTTGATGTGTGTGATGTTGTTGTTTTTGTTTCGTGGTGATGTTGACTACCACTTCCCATACGGACAGGACCTACAAAAGAGAAGTCGAAAAGTATTCAAATATACATGTATATGATCAAAATATGTAAAAAGTGTGAAGAAAGTATGTAAAGTGTGAAAATTGTAAAAAGGAACATGTGCACTTGATCCGTGATGAGAAAACATGTATAGAAAGGATCTTGAAGATGATGTTGACACATGATTTTTTAAGGCGATCTCACACAAATGTAATGGAAAAATTGTACAAAGAACTATCCAGTGTCATCCTCCCACCTTTAACTACTCCCCCCTATGTAAAACACCACTGCAGATGGTGTGCATATGTTAAGACTCTCTCGTCCTTTAAAATACGCTACGTAAATACCCAAAGTGCTAAAGGACTCTCTACCTTGTCAAAATCCTCTGTGACATGTCAAAGAAATGTGTAATTTTCCTATTCTTATGGAATTCTAGGAAAGGTCATTGTATTTCCCCTGGTTTCGGCATCCAGGAAAGGTCGTTGTACTAAGGACCCAAGTCTGATTTTGATCCCTATCAAAACTATTTTTTTGTACCAAGATTGTGTTGTGTGTATCTATGTATGGGGTGAATGATTCACCCATATGATGCCCCCTCATTTGGGGTGCATGCGATGTTGCTGAAGGAGTATGCAACCCAAAAGAGGACCGACCACCACTTGTCTTTGAAACCGTCTTGCAGGGGGAAGGGAATGTGCTTGGTAGAAACTAAGGCACACACAAACAAGTGGCTAGGTGACTATGCTAAAATGTAATATCCTATCCTAATCTAATACAAGTTTGCAATAAATAAATAAGCAATGGAATAATGTAAATACAACCAAACAAGCTAATAGGGTTAGGAGAGTCTTAGTTGATTCGAAGATGTTGCGAGATCGTGTCATAATGGAGATCAGTTGAACATGAGGAGGAAATTATCACACATGAGCTTGAGAAAATACAGATCTAGAGGATTTTATTGGAATGTAGCTCCTAGGGAAGAATAGGGGCACCTGTGGGTGCCATGGTCTAAATTCTGGGCACCCTAGTTTACACAAATGGTCGAAAACCCAAATTTTCAAGGTTGTAAGATATATGCACTCCTTCGCTTCTTATCATGTGTATGTCTCTACACTTCACCAGATGTCATCGTAAACCTGCAATGGAAGAATCACTTACAAGACCCCAAACCAAACATCAAAACCTAAAAGAGAAAGATGCATATTATAGACACCTAAAATATGCTTACACTTAGCATTTCCTCCAATTTAACCGATTAACGACACTTCATTAATCAACCCTTCTTCACTCCATTCTTGGATTCCCATTCACGACACTCTTTTGGTCACATTCATCCTATAATCATCTTATTTGGATAATATCTCTCTTATTAGCAAAACATTCCTTCTTTCGACCATTCAAAACCTCCCTATTTCTCTCTAGACCACTTCTATTGGCTTCGTAGGCTATCTATCAGTCACAATTGGTTATCCAAACCCCTCCCAACTCTCAATGAGTCTCTAATCACTTACTAATCAAATTTTAACTATCATGAACCCTAGTTAACTAGCCTAAACCAAGCTTAACTAAACCTAAAGCATGTTTATCCTAATCTAATCCTAAAGTGCTTTTGAGCTTTAGTCCCACATGCACCCAAATTCCAAATTCTTCCAAACCAAAAACTATAAATACAAGGCTAAGCCTACCCATTCAAACTACAACTTTACACACAAAAACACAACTTTACATAAGCTAAAGCCAAAACAAGCCTAAGAAAGCTTAAGAGCTCATTTGCATTAGCCAAGCTAATAAGGCATTTGATCTTGGGTCATCCACCATTAAAATAGATTCATCTTGCACCCATGTTAGGTTAGTAATGGAATAGCTAAACTTGGCCATGTAGCCATTTAGTGAGATTCATTCACCCTCATGGAGTAAACAAAAAAATGATTGCTTAAGTCTTTAGTAGGCATATTTTGTTAAGCTTTCAAGAATAGAGGTTAATGTTATTTGTTAGATTTCTTGCTTATTTCAAGTTTTAAATACATGCAAATAGGATTCCTTGCTCATTTCTTATCATATGGTCCATTGAGGGTCTTTTGCACAAAGCTTTGGGGTCTTGCCCCATATCCATAGCTCTTTGTAAAATATTTCATTGAACACATTTGGCACGCCCGGTGGGACACTTATGTCCACCCTCCATTAATGGAGGTCTTTTAGGTTTTTCAAAGCTCATTTTCAAGTTTTTGTTCAAATCACTTGTTATTTCCTCATTTTTATTTATAACCCTAGATAAATGACCTTCATTTATATACATATTGTGGGTTTGATCTAGAAATAGGACACTTTGACTAACAACTAACCTGTTTGCTCTTGAAAAATTTAAAAATTTGTGTTTTTGTAGGTTTTTCACAGGGTGCGCGTAGGTGTCCAACAAGGGGCACGTACATGTTGAAACCCTAGCGTACCCATCATATTAGGTGCATACCTGTCGGAAGGTCCCCATCATTTGCAAACTAAACCTTTACATGTGCACGCACGCGTCTCTGTCTATCCGAGGCGCGTATATGTCTCTCTGGCCGCGCAAGCGTAAATGGTCTGAATATGTAAGAAAATAAAAATAACCCATACAAGGATGCACATGCGTCTCACTGCCCGAGGTGCATAGCCTTCTCTCGCCGCATAGGTATAAAAGATCTTACAGTGTAAGAATTTTACAGCCTTCGTTTAGGCTTAGGTGTGTACACGTAACCTAAGCGTCCATGTCAATATAGGCGCATATCCATCATAATGGGCACGTCTATGTCATTGTTTCTATGTTTTTTGTGTTTTTGGGTGTAGAAACTCCTACGCGCACATGTATCTATTGAAACAGGCGCGTATCTTTCATCTTGGCGCATCTGCGTGGACTGCATTCACCACCAATCTTCCGGAGGCCATAACTTTTGCTCCCGAGCTCGAAACGACTCTATTTTTATTGCGTTGGAAAGGTATTGAAGAGAAATACACAATGAAATCATAAAATTAGGATTTTTACTTACAAAATTTATGGTTTACATTATTAGGTAAATAGTCATTTTCTAACATATCGTAAAGTCTAAAAAATTGTTTTCTTGGCCATTCTAACACTTTGAAAGATTTTTGTAGCACTAATCAGTTGTTTGCAGGGTCATTTTGGTTTTATTTTTGACTAAATTAGTTAAGTGTTTCATTTCTTAGCTTGAACTAAGTTTGTAAAAGTGTGTATGCTCTCTCCTCGCGCCTTAAAATTGATCTTGGAGATCAGAAACACTTATACCAAACTTATATCAAACGCTCAAAAACACTTATTTTGTAAAAGGATGAAGTAAAATTTCATGTGATTTCAGTAGGATTTTTCATGTTGCGTATGCTCTTCCTTCGCGCCTTTTGGCGATCTTAGGAATCAAAAGTAAAGTGTAAAGTTATCTTTCTTGACATCAATCTACGAATTGGAAAATTACTAAACTCCTTGTCTATAGGACCTAATGCTTGTCAAAGAAAGGCGTAAAAAAAAAAAAAACCCACTAATACACGTGTTCTTACAGGTTTCCAAACGGTGTGCTACTTAAGACCACATTAAGCTAAACAAGATTAAAAAAACACACCATATTCAAAACATTATATTGCAGGTTTTGGAAAAGGGTACGTCCCTATCCGCTCAACTGGAACATAACCCCTTTGGCATAACACCTTAAGCTACAACAATGGGGGTGGTTCCAGGAACCCTAAAGTAGTCCACCACTATGTAACCTCGTGGATGAAACAGGAAGCACTCCGCTTACCCACTTGACTAATACACCTTGTGAGTTAGAGTTACAAGTTGTTTGTATTGTGACCTTAGTAAAAGTACACAATGGATGCATTCATTTCCCACTGTACTTGAAGGGGGACAAAGCTGAGATACTCCCAAACTAGTCATTGCAACTTTTTGGGTAAATCGCGCCTCGCTCTTAGACAACCTTGTAACACCTAGTTGAGAGAACTTGTTAGGAAGCCATTTTGTCAAGGAGCCCACTTTAATTGTCCTTGTCACATCTTGACCATCATGAAGTGATAACTTGTTTGGATTCAAAACCTTGTTTTTTGTACAAAGGCAAAGAATCCACTTAAGTTTGATCTAAGTGCCTTTCGTCACGAAATTAGACAACTTTTCACTTAGCTTAGCTTATTTCATGTCTTTGGACGAGGTGAAGCTCTACCCAAGTGACACTTAGTTTATTTTTCATCTTTTGATCTACACCTTTGCATTCTTGTTGCCCATTTGGGGCAACAGAAGACATCTTTCAGGAGTGTTGTCATAGATAGTGTTCACCACTTTTTTTTCTGTTTACACTCATCCATGTTTGCGGATGAGTTTTTAAACGTCTAAAGTGCATGGATGCGTCCTTATATCTTTCATGGCCACTTGATCTTGATTTCAAGATCATCATCATAGTTTGGATTGATTCATCATTTGATCTCCCTTTATTAATGTTTACGCCTTGTTCATTTTGAGCTTGATGTAAGTATTGACATTGTGTTGATCATTTTTGCATCGAACTATCACTTTGCATGTGCATTTACATAGGGTGTATTTCCTTGTTGATTGGATTTGTGTTTCACACTTGCATGATTGTTCCTTATGATCATTCATCTGAAAAAATTATTTTCTAGGACAATCTTTTTTATCTCATTGAGATTGCATCATCACGATGTCTATTTTCCTTAGAGCTTCTTCGTAAAAAATCACGCACGCATCTCCATACTTACCAAATGTCTAGTTGGTTTCCATTATGCTTCCCTGAATCGACATGTCACTTCCTTCCCTTTGAAGGAGTTCCATCACACTATCTAGATCTGGACATTTGTGCTTAAACGACACCAACAATGACTGACTATCACGTATTTTCTCACATTTACAACAATACGATTCTAGGTTTAGCAATTCAAATCAAAAGATTCCCATTACAACTAAACCTCGTTTGGTTCTTTGTGCTAGAGAGGACCACTTGGGTACCCTATTCCCCACCTTCAGCTCATAGTCGGTGGTATGGTTTGGATGCTTCTGATCCAAATTATTATTCGGGTTCCCCCACTCTTCTTCTTTTGATTCAGATCCAAACTACCATTCGGACTCCCACTCTTCTTCTAAAGATTCAGATCCCAACTATTATTCGGATACCCCTAGATCAAATCTTGAATCATGGTCCTCCCTTCCTTCGCAGGAACTTTATTCCAAATCACCTCAACGATGTCTTCCTCCTTTGAAGACTCATGTGACTCTAAGTTCCATCAATCGAACATCTAATTTAGTTCTTGAGTCACGGTCCTCCCTTTCTTTGCAAGACCTCCTTCATTAGTCATCTCAACAACCTCTTCCTCCATCGAAGAGTTCCATGACTCAGATTCCCTCTAGTCAATCATCTAATTCGAATCCTACATCGTAACTTAATGGATGGCTATGTGATCCTACTTTCCAACCTACATTACATCATCTTCTAGAAAAATGACATAGGTCCAAATCCAAATCGTCCATTCATGAGACGCTTGCCTCCAATCCTACTTCCTCTCTTGAGTCATCTTCTTCTGTCAATCAATCTTCCCGCTTATCGGACTGTTTCTTCTATTCAACCTTCTATGGCCAAAGAACAACAACCTCTACTAATTGATTTCTCTCATAATGAAGGAACAATTATAGTACATGATGATATCCCTTTAGAGGATTGCAAACAAGGATTCTTTCTAGAACTCGATACACTCACGTATTGGGAAAATAATTTGATTCCTTTTATCAGAATGTAGAGGAAAATCCTAAGGTCATGGAACTTGATTCTTCTTCTATTCCATCTTCACCTTCTTCTGAGCATGATGAGATGTCGAGGTCTAGCATTGAGCCATGGCCTATCTTCTCGTTACCAAATCATTCATTATCTATCATCATTCCTCAATCAAAATCTCACCTTGGGTCACCTCCTGGTAGCCCATTATCTTCTATTCTTGGGCAACATCCTAGTAGCCCTTCATCCTCTTCTATCTATGGGATACCTCCGAATAGTCCCTCCTCATCTATATTTGGGCCACGCCCTAACAACCCTTTGTCATATTCTTCTATTCTCGGGCCATGTCCTCGTAGCCCAACTTCTTCCATCTTAGGGCCATATCCTAGTAGCCCTTTGTCATCTTCTATTAGTGGCTCACCTCCTCATAGCCCATCCTCTTCAATTCTTGGACCGTATCCTTTTCATCCATCACATATTTCTTCTATTAATGGTTGTGGCAAGCCCGGTCATTTCTCACATCACTTCTAAACGTCCACATTCTCTTTCTTCTCCTTCTCGGGATCAGACAAGTCACACATCAGCTTATAAGAAACCCAAACAGTTTCTTAATCAAGCTCAGTCAAAAATTCTAAGAGCTCCAAAGCTCCTAACAAATCAAATGATCTTAAGGTTAAAAATCAAGTGTGATTCAAGAACGCACATCAACGTAACCATCAAGTATGGTGCAAAGTGCATAAAAATATAGATAGGGAACTCAAAATCCCACATATGAAATCCATGTTTCAAGATAAATCGCAGTCATTTTTTGAGTACGAGCTCACCTCGATCATTGAGATCGGAGAAAATATTACGCTTGATAAACAAACACGCTTAATCTCCCTTATCAAGGAAGTCACAAACATCGTTGTTGGATCTATCACATGGAGTGACGTTTTTAGTCCCAACTTTCCAAAAACTATCAAAAAGCTAAAAATTATAAAACAATACAAAAAAAGAAAAACACGAAAAATCAAAGGTACAAAGATCAAACATTGCAATTAGGTATTGTGTACACATGGATGTTCTTTCTTCCCTTTCTTTCTCTTCTTCTGCAAGTCTTCCTACCATTTTTATCCCTTCGATAATATGTTGGTTATCTTATTCATATGAATTTTGTGACATTTATATCTATGGTATCCTTTTGACCTTGGTCTTTTATCACCTTGGTAAATTAAAGAACGACTGACCTCTTAGAGATCCTATCACATTCAACATCTAATAAAATTGTTGTGAAGAACTTTTGGACATATTTGTTGACACTAGCCAATGTTGTCATCATAATCACTTCCACCTCCTTTCATCAAGCCATCAGTGGTTCTTAACCCCTTGTCAAACAAGAGAGCTGAAATAAGTTTTCAAAAGTAAAAGAATCAAAATCAATCAAAAATCAAAAGCTAAAAGCTAAAAGAAAAAGCAAATTGATATATAACTCTCTCTTGGGGTATTTCCAATAATCTCTATCGGGGTTATGGACACCTAACTAACAGTAGAGCAATGTTGTTATTAGAATCAAATACATCTCTGTCAGGGATATGGATGCCTAGATGATAGCGGAGGAATGTATGGCTATCCTTCCACCATCCATTCAAAAATCACCTTTCAAAATCAATCATTCCTACACATTGGCTAGGGTGTCTTCACTTGTTATCTATTAAATCTTCCCTTCAAGAGGTAATAAATTCCACATACACACATTGGATCTTTATGAGTAGGCGGGGTTTGTGTGTTACCAAGTGTCTTTTTTTGGACCTCGTTCAAACTCTTACTCTAGTCCATATCTCGTCTCATGATTTGTGCCTTTGGCTAATCATTTCTTCATCGTGAGGCTTCTAAGCTACATTCATATCATTCACATCATTCTTTTACTTTGTTCATAACATCCATGTGTATAAGATTACTTTTTTACCATGTTTTTAGAAGCCTTTGTCTCTTTTCACAAAAACAATCTTCTCCTTCCTTTCTATCATGTGCTTTTAGGCCAACTTACGCTGGGGCATCCTTGCTTCTTCCCAACACTTCATTGGTTTACGTTCACCATCATGTTGAACGTATCCATGATGGCCTTGGTCTCACTTCTACCTATGAAGAGTTTTCCTTTGAATACTCCCACCTAATCACCGGGGCATTTTCACATCTTCATCTTTCTCATACGTACGTGGCCTTATGCCCTTGTACATCCCATCTATCGCTAGTGGCATCCATGCATCCTCATCTTCCTGTACATAGCTTCAGAAAACTTTCAAAATCACAAATACATTCAAATATGTTAGAAAAAATAAAAAACATTCAAATATGTTTCAATAAAAATAAAAAACAATATAAATCATCCTAGAAAATGTCTCTCTTTGGTTCTCACTTGTTCATTTGCGTGACTTGTGGATCATCTTGATCTAACTCCATCAACAAAAGCTAGGCTAATTACTTTGTTCATGCTACTATGGGGCACAATAAGTTGCACGGTACTTGTTTCGTAGTGCACATTACTTTTTCATCGGACCGAAGTGTCCTCCATTATTCCCCTTCCATGTATCCTTGCTTAGGGCACCATCATTAACCCTTGTCATTAATTCACACAGTCAAAATTGAAGCTCGATAACAAAAAAATTACATTGTGTTTCTCTATTAGGTTAGATCTTTTACTTTCTTGTATTGCATTGCATTATGTATGTTGCATGGAGTTAGGCATCTTTTACTTTCTCGTATTGCATTACATTATGTATGTTGCATGGAGTTAGGAATCTTTTACTTTCTCGTATTGCATTACATTTTGTATGTTGCATGGAGTTAGTGCTTTTTAGAAATGGACATTTGTTCGTATATGGATTTTCATGTCATACTACACTTTTGTTCATTCTTTTTAATAAGGACCGATGATGAAGATCCTTAGCAATATGATGAAAAATAAAGTTGTTTAAAAGGCACTGGATGGATGTTAGCTCATTCCCTCTTCCTCATACTCCTTTTTCTTCTATATCCCCTTTCTTCTCTTCACACTATTCTTTCTTCTATTCTCTTCTTGTCATCTTTTCGATTGTCGATCGAGTTCTTCTATCACCCCATAAAAATCGAGGGGCATCCTCCATTCTACTCATTTTCTTCTATCCCTTCAAAAATTTCTACTTGTTTATGCTTGTCTACTTTCTTTGAAGTGACGTCACTTACGCCACCTCAAAGAGGGGAAAATGTAGACACCTAAAATATGCTTACACTTAGCATTTCCTCCAATTCAACCAATTAACGACACTTCATTAATCAACCCTTCTTTGCTCCATTCTCGACCATTCACGACACTCTTTCGGTCACATTCCTCCTATAATCATCTTATTTGGCTAATATCTCTCTTATTAGCTAAACATTCCTCCTTTTGACCATTCAAAACCTCCCTAGTTCTCTCTAGACCACTTTTATTGGCTTCGTAGGCTATCTATCAGTCACAATTGGTTATCCAAACCCCTCCCAACTCTCAATGAGTCTCTAATCACTTTCTAATCACATTTTAGCTATCCTAACCCTAGTTAACTAGCCTAAACAAAGCTTAACTAAACCTAAAGCATGTTTATCCTAATCTAATCCTAAAGTGCTTTTTGAGCTTTAGTCCCACATGCACCCAAATTCCAAATTCTTCCAAACCAAATACTATAAATACAAGGCTAAGCCTACCCATTCAAACTACAACTTTACACATAAGGACACAACTTTACATAAGCTAAAGCTAAAACAAGTCTAAGAAAGCTTAAGAGCTCATTTGCGTTAGCCAAGCTAATAAGACATTTGATCTTGGGTCATCCACCATTAAAATAGCTTCATCTTGCACCCATGTTAGGTTAGTAATGGAATAACTAAACTTGGCCATGTAGCCATTTAGTGAGATTCATTCACCCTCATGGAGTAAACAACAAAACTGATTTCTTAAGTCTTTAGTAGGCATATTTTGTTAAGCTTTCAAGAATAGAGGTTAATGTTATTTGTTATATTTCTTGCTTATTTCAAGTTTTAAATACATGCAAATAGGATTCCTTGCTCATTTCTTATCATATGGTCCATTAAGGGTCTTTTGCACAAAGATTTGGGGTCTTGCTCCATATCCATAGCTCTTTGTAAACTCTTTCATTGAACACACATATGAAGGGGTCGACTGTCTCAACTACCAAATTGATGGAATTATCATTGAGTGTTGCACTACATCTCAAACCCAATGTAGTTCTAGGTGTGTGTGTGTGTGTGTGTGTGTGTGTGTGTGTGTGTGTGTGTGTGTGTGTGTGTGTGTGTGTGTGTAATTTTCCCTAGGTTTCTCTTGTGTTAGTCACACTTTGTGAAGTAGCGAGCAAGTAACTAGATGTATAATGTAATAAATATGTGCATGGAAACAATAGACTCCCCTCCTATGAAGTGTGATGTAGATGAACTGGCCTTTGTGCCTTGTGATGGAGCTAGATGGATGCAAATGTAGCTATAGATGCATTTGATGGATGCAACCTTAGGTGGTAATAGTAGATGCTTAGTGCTTGGTCCCTTCTTATGACCGCATAACTTTATATTTATATGGTTCCCTCACTTGAACTTTGTAATTAACCCCAAAAAGATCGACTACCAAAAAGATAAGATAGTCAAATGGCTAGGAAGGACCCAAAAATTAAGAGTAAAGTGTAAAGAGGACAAGGACCCCCATAGGGGACAAGGACACTTGACATTGGCATCCTGTCTAGCCGCTCCAGTCTACAAAAGGTGAAAATGAAGTATGAAATGATTTTTTTATCGCTCCATATACAAATAGTGATGTACCCATTGTGTATGATGTTGACTACTTGCTTCCCATACAATTGGACCTATAAAGGAGAAGATGATCAAGTATTCAAATCCACACATATATGTGTAAAAATATGTGTAAAGACACATGTGTGTATGTAAAAACATGCAATGAAAGTATGAAAATGAAAAAGGAACATGTGCACCTAATCTGTGATGAGAAAAAGGGTGTAGAATGGATCATGTCGATGAAGTGTGAGTTTTTATGCGATCTCACGCCATTGGCCGAAGAAGTGTAAGGAGGAAAGTCTTATTTATCCTCCAACCTATAACTACTTCCCAAAATTGAAGAGATCTTTGTACTACCTGGTTTTTTTGGGCAATCCGATGTCGATGTAATGGAATAAGTGTAGGGAGAAAATACCAGGTGATTTCCTCAAACCTTTAACAACTTCTCACTCTATAAAACACCATTGCAGCTGGTGTGTACCCACGCATGTGCTAAGGATAATATGCCCTGTAAAAGCCACTTTGTATGGAGTTTTGTAGACTATGTTGAACCCATTTGTTGTGTAACCCACTGTGTCATGGACGAAAAATGAAAACTAAATTTTCTTCTTGTGTTGTGTATTGTGTGTATACCCAAATGATGCCCCCTTTAAGGGCGTATGCAACATCGTTAAAGGAGGATGAAGCCCCAAAAGAGGACCAACCGTTGTGAATCAAAACTATGCCCTATAGGGGGGAATGGGATGTTCTTGGTAGAAACCAAGGCACATGCAAGAAAAGTGGTTAGAAACAATTTTTAGTAGGAATAAACATGCCCATAGAATATAAGTGTAAATGACGAAGACAATGTGTCACTAGTATGCAAGAAAACAATGTAAACAACCAAGAATACAATGTAGACCACGAAGAGAGGGTTTCAAAAATGGGACATCACTCACGATGTCACAATACAAGCAAGGCTAATAAATCCAAAGACATACAAGTTTGCACACAAGACAAAGGGAAAATCCCACATACAAGCAATAACAAACAATATAACAAACAAGGAAGTAAATATCCCTGTATAGAAAATGTTGCACATGAAACACCCGTTAGTATGTTATAAAGATAAAACATATGTCAAAGTGTGTGTAAACCAATAAAGTAGTATGTTATGAACACAAATGAAACAATACCACTTGTAGTGTATGAATTTTGATGCCCCAAAGAACCGATGTGGATCGGGTGCTAGTGCTAAGCATCCATGCTACACATAATGGACCTATAGAATCTGCAATCACAACTAGAAAGCAATTGAATGTGCATGTGTGTATGATAAAGTTAATGAAATGCAATCTATCTATCTAGCATGTGTAATAAAGTGGACATGTACAAGTAAATGCAAGCAAGAGTAAATGCAACCAAGATATGCAATATGTTGTGGATGGATGGAATGTAATGCAGAGTGAATGATAGGAGCTGTGTGCCCCCTGAGTGAATGGAATTGTATGTAGTGAGGTTCATTTATTTATGCTCCCTCAGCAGTCAAGAATGAACCATAAACAAGAGTGCGTCATCGGGAAATAGTTGAACTATGTGTTGTGCGTAGTGTGATGTGATGAATGTGTAGTGATGACATGTGACATAGAGATGAAGTGTGTGTGACAATGTAGCCTAAGCATATATCACAACAAGATGATCGAAGGAGTGATGATTTATCCTAAAGTGTATATCACTAAATGATGATCAGAATAGGTGATGATGATGCTAGAGTAAGTGATGATGTATCCTATGACGTTTATCACTACAAGATGAGTAGAGGAGTGGTGATGTAGCCTAAAGCGTATACCACTAAATGATGCAAGAAGAAGTGATGATGTAGCCTATGGCATATATCAATGATCTAGGAATTTCCCATGAGAAAAAGGTTGAATGATTGAATGTGTGGGTGTGATGGGGTCCATTTGTGATGTATACCCTCAAAAGTCCAATATGGACCATGAAACTAGAGTGCGCCATCAGTAGTAGAGTGCAACACGTATAAGTAGATGAGTAAAATGCGTAAGATGTGTAGTATATGTAGTGTAATATGTGATGTATAGGATGTAATGAAAGATGTGTAGATGATATAGGTGCATGATGTATGAAGAAAAAAGTGTGAATGACACATAATAGATGAAGGATGTAAGATCTAAAATGTAGGATTGTAAGATGTAAGATGATGTGTATATATAAATATGTAGGATGTGTGAAGAATTATTATGTGTAGTATTTAGTGTGCAAAGGTGGGTGATTTTTATGTGTATAATATTCCCTCAATAGTCAAGTGTGAACCAAAGCAAAAGGGTGTGTCATAGGGTAATGATGATGTAAATGTATCAAGATGTGTATGATGAATGTAAAAGACTAGATGTTATGTATAATATGTATGATAGTTTCTAATGCTAAAAGGTGTTGGGGGAGTAAGTGTAATTCCCCCCAAGTTTGTTATGATGAGTGTGTTATCAATAGTCACCTACCGAGAGACCAAGTTTGCATGAAGCAAATGCATATGTGGTAATAAAATAACATGACTATTCAATGGTGGCAAAAATGTGTCTTGACCATCGGTAGAAGGAGCAGTTGTTTTGACAAAATGAATTGGAAATGAAACTAGAGTAGGATGTGGAGGAACCTTTAATGGTGGTAGCTTTGGTGGTATTGATGATGCTACATAAGACTGGCTAAGAGAATGTGGACTAATTTTGAGAGGCGGTTGCGTAATTTGACTTGGTGATGCCACATATGACTTGAGAGGAGGAGGTGTTATATTGATTTTGAGATGTGTTTGATTAGGAGGTGTTTGAATTATTGTATAAGGAACTGAGTAATGATGGCATGATTCTCATTATACATAGATGAATCAGATTTAGGAACCCATTGAGATGTAATATTTGTAGATGGGCATGCAACAAAATGTTGTGCAGTGAATGAGATAAATCCTTGATGCTCAAGATGTTTGATTCTTCATTGTAAAGCATAGAAATCATTTTCATTATGTCCATTGATTCGATGATAATTGCAATATGGACAACCTTGATATTTTTCTAGCCGATAAGGAGGATAGTAATGAGTAGGTGGTAAAGTGATCAATTGATGACTAAGGAGCTCAGTAAGAATGTCATGTTGCTTAGTATTATGATCAAAGGTGAGAGGATTTGTAATGGTATGACTTGAGGCTCATTGATATGAGCACATGTAGTAGACATAGAATGAAGATGAGATGTAGAAGGAAAACAAACATGAGCCTGAGAAGCATCCTTAAGATGTTGGATTTCAGATTTGAGAGATGTAATCGTGGATTCCATAGCCTTAAATTTGTCTTAAAATAAATAATGTAAAGCTTGAATTGATTCTAACATAGATTAATTATATGGAGGATCATGAGGACTAAGGTCATCAAATAAATGATAAAAATAGGGCTTATTTCATGTGGTGGGGTATCTTTAGGAAGATACATGGTGTCTAGGGATTTTTGCAGAACAACCTGGCAATTGGGATGCATCTTAAGTAAATTAGACAAAGAAATTTGAGGAATTTTAGGAGCCATGATAGAGGGAAAATGAGGATCCTTAGAGTGAAAGCGTTCGGATTCACCAAAATGATTAAACTAAAATGTAATATCCTAGCCTAATCTAATGCAAGTTTGTAATAAATAAATAACTAATGAAATAATTGAAATACACCCAAGCAATGAAATGTGAAACCCTAATGTGTAAAGAGGGTTAGGAGAACCTTAGTTGATTTGAAGATGTCATGGGACTATGTCATAATGGAGACCGATGAACAAGAGGGAAAATGTTGCACAGAGCCTGAGAAAATGCAGATATGGAGGATTTTACTAGATTGGGGCACCTGGGGAAGGATAGGGGTGCCCGTGGGCACCATAGTCTGCATCGATGGACGAAAACCAAAATTTTTAGGGTTGTAAGATATATCCACTCCTTCACCTTTATCATGTGTATATCGCTACACTTCACCAGATGTCACTATAAAATTGCAATGGAAGAATCACCTATAAGACCCCAAACGAGACATCACAACCCTAAAAAATAAAGATGCATATGAAGGGGTTGGATTGTCCTCAGTTGCCAAATTGATGGACTTATCACTTGAGCATTGCACTACATCTTAGACCCAATGTAGTTATAGGTGTGTGTGTGTGTGTGTGTGTGTGTGTGTGTGTGTGTGTGTGTGTGTGTGTGTGTGTTTGTGTATAATTGTGCCTCAAGTTGCTCTTGTGCAGTCACACTTTATGAAATAGTGAGCAAGTAACTAGATGTATAATGTAATAAACTTGTACATTGAAACAATAGACTCCCCTCCTATGAAGTGTGATGAATATGAATAAACCTTTGTGCCTTGTGATGGAGCTAGATGGATGAAAATGTAACTATAAATGCCTTTGATGGATGAAAACTTAGGTGGTGATAGTAGATGCTTAGTGCTTGGTCCCTTACCATGATCACATATCTTTATATTTATATGATTCCCTCGCTTGAACTTTGTAATTAATCTCGATAAGGTGGACTACTAAAAATATAATATGCTCAAATGGGTTGGAAGGACCCAAAAAGTGAGATTAAAGTGTAAAGAGGACAGGGGTTCCCGGAGAGGGCACGAGGGTGCACAGTGCTAGCGTCTGGTTGGGCGCTCCAATCTAGAAAAGGTGAAATTGAAGTATGAAATGACAAGATTGGGCCAATAAATGTGAAAGACTCAAAAGTAGCAAATAGAAAGCAATGAAAGATGGCTAAAGACATGGGTTAATCAATACTCTTCTTACTTAGGAACCATGCAAATAGTAGTATGTGATCAAGACTAAATAATGACTCAAAGTGCATGATTTTGTGTCTACACTAGGAAAAACAAGTGTTAGTACAATCAAAGACAAACAATCATGTATAAGATGAAATGTAAGCTACGTAGACAATGTGTAACCACACAAAAGATAATGTAGACCACGAAAAGAGGGTTGCAAACATGGGACATCACTCATGATATCACAAGACAATGAGGGCCGTAATGGAAAAGCCCGCAAACAAAAGCATACAAACAAGTGTGCACACAAGACAAAGGAAAAATCCTGCAAACAAAAGCATACAAAGATCAATCAATGTAATAGAAAACCATGGAGGCAGATAGTCATGCATTAAAAATGCTACACATGAAGCACCCATTAGCACTTTATAAATATAAAAATTATTTCAAATCATGTGTAATCTGATAATGTAAAGTGCTAAGTACAAAATGAAACAATATCACCTATAGTGTACGAAATTGGATGCCCCCAAGAGACTATGTGGGACTGGTAATAGGTATTATGCCAAACATCACGATGCATGTAATCGATCTCATAGAATCTACGATCATGATGAGCAAAATCAAGTAAATGAACATATGTGTATGATAAAGATAATGGCATACAATATATTTATCTAACATGTGTAATAAGATGAACACGTAAAAGTATAAAAGAAAGAGTAAATGAAACCAAGATATACGGTATGTTGTGGATGGTACGAGAATGGAATGTAGTGTGAATGATAGTAGCAGTGTGCTCCTCGAGTAGATGTGTATGTATGTAATTAGGTTCATTTATTTATGCCCCCTCGTGATCAAGAATGACCGTAAATGAGAGTGCATCATCGGGATAGGGTTTTAAAAGTGTGTAGAAGAAAGATGGTGATTGTAAGTTTTCATGTGGTGTGTGAGGTTAAATGTGGCAACGTAAAATTGATGAGGTGGTATATTGTGTGATGATTTATCCTAAAGTGTATATCCCTAAATGTGTGAGGAAGATGTCTAAAAAGTGTGATGAGGTATTATAAAGCGCATATCAAAAAATATATGGATGGAAATGACGAAGGCGTGATGATGTAGCACAAAGTGTATATCACAAAATGTATGGATGAAAGGATAGAAAACGTGATGATGTATCACAAAGTGGATATCACAAAATGTAGGAATAAGTTAGTAGAAAATGTGATGATGTAGAAATAAATGTATATTAAACAAAATGTATGGATAAGATGCTAGAAAGGGGTGATGATTTAGCCTAAGAGCGTATATCACGATATGTGTGAAAAAATGTCTCATAATATGATAAAAATATTGGTTTATAAAATGTGTGAGTGTGATAAGGTCCATTTGATTGGTAAACCCTCAACAATCAAGTATGGATCAAGGGACTAAAGTGCGTCATCGGGTAGTGAGTGCAACACATAAAATTAGATGAGTAAAATGTGTAATATGTGTAATAGTGTGGTGGTGAGAAAATGTCATGTGATGTGTAAGGTAGGTAATGTGTAATGTAAAATGTGTAGTGTTTAATGTAAGATGTGTAGATTATATAAGTGTGGAAGTGCAAAGTGCATGTGATGTAAAATGTATAATAGTGTAGAGTGTAGAATGTGTATGATGTATAAAACACAAAATGTGAATGATGCATAGTATATGTAAGAGGAAGATGATGTGTATGCAAAAGGTGTATAATGTGTGAGGATGTGTAACATGTAGAGTCTCCCGAGGCGGTGTGTGAGGTTCATGTGTATAGGATTCCCTCGGAAGTTGGGATGAACCGTAGTACTAGAGTGCATCATCGGGAAATGGAGATGTTTGTGTCTATGTTGTGTGTAAAGATCTATGTGTGATGTGATGAGAGTATAAGATTTGTGTTGATGCTAGAGGGGGAGATAATAAGCGTGATGCCCCCAAAACATGTGATGGTGAGTGCACTATCCGATAAAAGTAAAATATGGAGACCCTCCACCTAATGTTGGTGGAGATGAAGGTGTGTGATTATGCTCTAAGAGTGGTGGTATATGAGATAAACATTTTGTAGGTGAGTGAAGTCTATATGCATGTGATTGATGAGTATATTGTGGGAATCTTGGGGTAAAAAAATGTGTAGGTGATGGATACCTATGTGAAGTAGAACGTGGTGGTGATGGACACTTACGTGGAATAAAATGAGGTGGGTACTTATGTCTAGATATACGATTTGTCCTGATGGGCCTGGGCCGATGTACTAGACTAGTAGAGTAATGAGACCACATAGGTCATGTACAAGAAGGTGAGCTACGATCATATTGTGCTTTAGGTACTAGAGGTCATGATGCACTACACAAAATCAATGGTGTAGTGGAAACCTTGGAGGAGATGGTGACCATGGAGTAGATGGAGGCACACCATTGATATAAATGACTTGATTGTTGTGAATGAATTTTAGACATAAATGATTCATGGAGATGATAGAATTAGACATGCGGATCTAATTAAGACCTAAGATGATGTCACACATGTCGACTGCTTGTCCCACAAGGAAGGGTACTAGCATAGTAAGAGGACCAACTATAACGTGAAGCTTGACAACACCATAGGAATTGTTCATTAGATATGAAATTTACGAAAGCGGATAGCCAATGACAGCAAAAGAGCGGAATAGAACAAACACTAATGGGCCATGACGGATCAACCTTGGTATTATTGATAGAGGTATATCCAATAAAGGCAATTGATGTGTAAGTGATTAGAAGAAAATGCCACATGGTAATGATGGTCGAGAAATTAGTGATTGGAGGAGACATCTTTGTTTTAGCAGAGCTAAGAAATCAAGATCCCCGAGGTAGGAGAAGGATCTACATGATATGTATGATTAGCCAAGGATTACACCAGTTTCTTGTTGTGTTTTGGAAGCGGATTGTTAAATTTTAAGCTTGTGATTTTCATTTATAGGTGCCGAAGGCGTAGGCTTTAGAAGTTCAAGATTCTTTTCATTGATAAGATCTTGGATGACGGTGCAAATTTTGAAACAACTATTTGTAGAATGTCCCACACCCGATGATAATTACATCGAAGTTATCATTGTAATTACAACCTTTTGGATGAGATGGGTCTAATTCAAGTGGAGGAGGAAGTGTAATAAGATTTCTCTCAAAGTTGTAATATAATTTGTGGAGCAATGGTTAAATTTGTAAATGTATGCCTAGCGATTGCGATTGAATCTCTCACGGTGGTGGAGACAGGTGTTGAAAGTGATTTTTGTGTCAATTGGCTTAGTTGTTGATTGTTTAAATGTTGATTTATTTTGAAAATGTGTAGAAGATGAGGCTTTCTCTTGATATTTAAGCTTGCCTATGGATAAGAGTTTAGTTTTGTGAAGCTTAATAGTATGACATAGTTGATCGAATGAGGGAGATGTCTCAAAAATAACACTCTCCTAAAGAGGTGGTAATAGACTCTGAATGAATAATTCTTGAAGCTCGAGTCCGAAGCACATTTTACATTTTGGTGAGGTTTTTTTGTATTGCAAGACATAATCTGCTAAGTTTTCATTAGATCCTTGTTTAAGTTGTGTAAGTTGAGCATAGGAGATCTTAGAGCCAATGTTGATAGAGAAGTGAGTGAGAAAATCATCGTCCAGGATGCGTGAAATATTTTACCGAATGAGCACAGGTAGGTCATAGAACCAACGCATCACGTAATCATGGAGACTACAAGGAAATAACTTTTCTAAGAGAATGTGATCATCCACAAAATCTAGACAAACAACCTAGGTAAATTTTAGGGGTGAATATTCGTGAAAAGGAGAATATAAGGGATTTTAAAATTTCAATCTGGTGAATTTTGTACTACTATACGGTAGCGGGTTCACCAAAATTTTACAGACCTAAAAAAATTTGAATATAATTTCACCTACGTATTTCCACCAAGGGCCAACTAAAGTTAGTAAATTCACCTTCATGTTATAACATTCTAATATATATAGGATTAATTCACCATAGTATAGTCCTATTTTTTACATTATAAGCATGTGAATAATCCGAAAATATAATACCAAAAATCGAAGGATTTAGGAAAAAGTAAAAGATTCAAGAGGTAAGTGAAATGTATCGTATTAAATGTGCAAGTGTTCTTGGTTTGAAACATGTATCAGTGTTACAGGATGGTAATAGATATATGTGTTACTGAATGACAAAAATATATTTGTTACCGATTGATAACGAGATATATGAGTTACCAAGTGGTAATAGATATATTTTTACCGATTGGTAATAGATATACTTGTTACCGTCTAGTAACATATCGTAATAGATATATGTGTTCTTGAATGAAAAAAAAATATTTGTTACCGATTGATAATAGATATATGAGTTACCAAGTGGTAATAGATATATTTGTTACTGACTGGTAATAGATATACTTGTTACCATCCAAAGAACATATATACGTGGCACCGACCACCCGATGAAACATATATATGTGTTACCGACCGATAACATATATATGTGTTGTCATTCAATACTAGTTATCTGTATTGCCGACCAACAACTCTATGTTATGCAACCTTCCTGCATATTCCTTTATAATTGGAGTGTTTGATTGTGTTTTCATCTATCATTCTTACTTTGGGTTGGCTTGTGTTTGGATAAAGATTTGTTGTCATCGGTATTTGAAAGTTCTATGTTTTTGTCACATGTGCAGACTTCAAAATCATCCATTTGATGGCCCTTGTTACAAATGAGAAAAGAACTCAACTTTAAGGAAAAAGAAAACATAGTATGGACATTTCAAAATATTTCAGTTAGCCAGAAGTAACCCCAGTGGTAAGAGGTAAGCAAACCAATTTCTACTATGATAATGTTACTTTAATTTTTTGATTTACTTAGGGAAGTTGTAAGCAAACCAATTTCTCTCAAATGTAGAAAACCCTAGCAGTGACCTTACTCTAGATGAAATTTCCAATCACCAAAGTAATCCAATTCAAATTGATAGTACTAATAATCCCATTTCCCATCCAAATCAAACATCTGATAAACATTCCAGAAACTCACATCAGAAACATAAGAGTGGGAAGTGGACTATAGGAAGGACTTATAAATTTAAATGGTCAACCAAATATCCATTCATTGAACTTGTTGAACCTGAGAACAATATTGATACTCCTATAGAATGTAGATGTACTATCTATAGTTGGAAACTTGGTAGAGACCACAAAATGCAATCGAAGTTGGATACAATAGAGAACCATTGTGGGAAGATATACGAGTCTAAAAGAAAGATGATGGAACAGTTATAAAAAAACTAGATGGAAAATTGAGGAAGATTGTTTTCATATGATATATGTTGTAGAATATGATAATCATCATAAACATATTCAAGACCTTGTTGAGAAAGGTGGAACTATAAAGGCTAGATTTGAAAAAGCTACTGATGTAAGTCTTTAGGAAAAACTCATTCAATTTAGAACAATATTTCACATTTTAAAAATGGCAAACCAATTTTAGATCTGATTGATTATAAGACATTATATCAATCTAATGGATTTCCAAATATTCCAACAACATATTGGTCGATACTAGTGCATGGGAGATGGAAAAGTGTATGGGAGAAATAGAAATCACTGATTTGAGAGAGAAGGTAAAAATGCAAATTTTATCGCTTTGTCGCTTGATGAGGTCACAACAAGTAGATAATACATCTTAGGTGTGCATGCATGTCTACAATTTTAGTTTTAGTAACCATTTTAGGGAAAATCATCTACTAAATATGCACAAAATGATAGAGAACTGCAATGCTTGAGAACATCTGCAAACTTGTTATTAAAAATTTGAAGGAAATAGCTGATATGGATGATCATTCCATCTCTGCAAAGTTGATTTGTGTAGGAGCTGATGGTGCTTTTGTCATGCAAGGTCATAAAACTAGACTTTGTATCCATCTGCAAATAAGAGTATCCCCTTACATAATACCTATTCACTGTATGACTCACCGAATGAATTTGGCTTACAAGATTGTAAGTAATTTTGAAAATGTTGCTAAGGTGGAGGAGCTAATATAGGAATTGCATTCATATATGTCAAGCAGTCCTAAAAATTTATAGAGTTTCAAATATTTTTCTATTGGAATAAAAATGGGAAAAAATTGCTAACATATGTTGACACAAGATGAATATCATTTTATGAACCAGTTTGCGGGATTTTTGAGGAATAAAAGTCCTTAACATGGTATATGTTCAAGCATCGAAGACACGTGGACAATGCTAAAGACTTTTTGTATCACTTACATGATATAGAGACATTATTAACTTTATGTGGTATTTTTCAAATGTTGAAGGAAATAAATAGATTGGTGAGACATTCTTAGAAGCGACTCATATACATTGTTGATTTTCTAAAATTAAAAAGACAAGTATGTATGATTTTAGATACCTTGTATATCACCCAAGATTGGATTCAAAAGCTAGTTTTTAGTAGCTTCAAGGTTTTGAAAGACACCAAATATCCAAACAACTATTTAAAGTTTAATATCAGTGGTCATATTTGTATTTCTATTGATGGGGAAAATATTAAAATGCACACTTTATACAAATATCCTTATGTAGCAGGTTTTGAACTTGAGGAAGTACCTGTCACAAGTTATCTTTTTGATGCTACAATTTCTGATGTACGTAAAAATATGATGAAAATATCTGAAACATTATCTTCTGAGATCAGAGAGCGTTTTAAAAATAGTGATCTGCTGGAGGTGATGGGAGTTGTAAATCCCATTTTCTGGAACTCGATGATTGATGAAGAACAAAGAAATACAAACTTTGGGAAATCCATGGCTGCACTTATGGAATAGTTTTGCAAATATTCACATGTTGATGGAGGGGAATTAAATGGTATATTAGACAGAAAATTACTCATATCCCAGTCACAACATTTTGGATTTACAATGTCTGATCAATATAAGCTTATAGCTGACCCAACAGAAATGGGAGTTTTCATGTTATTGTGGAGAAGGATGTATCAGAGTAGCATTCTGAGAGAAACTATAAGTGAATACTTCAAACTATATGAACTCATACAAACAATGATTCTTGGGTCTATTGAAGATGAAAGGGTATTTAGTGCACTTTCATTTGTCAAATCAAAACTTTGCAATAGATTGGACAAGAATTTGGAAACTTGTTTGAGAATCTATGTTTCAAGATATAGGGTGGACACATTTCCATATGAAAGAGCACTTGCTACATGGACATCTCTTGTAGACCGCAAAGTTGTTAATCAGTTAGCGAAACAATGAAGTCTCTAATAATGGTGAAATTGACTTGGACTCTGCTAGACAAGAAACTACACCAGATATAAGAAGTGATGAAGGACCATCTAGGATAGGGTTGTTCCAGTTACTAGATAGTTGATTGTATTCATTTTCTGAAATATAAATTATTACTTGATATTTTTTCATTCACATATATTGGGCATATAATGTTTGGAAATTGTTTAATCCCTTCTATATATTTAATAATGTTTGAAATTTGCAAATAAAAAATGGTAGATAGTTCATATTTGTGCAATATGTAAATTGGATGATGTAATAATATTAAAGTTCGTTACTAATAAAGTATGTTCATTAGCTGATTTCTCACTTTCAATTCCACATGCACAATTGTTGGAAAATATCTTATAAATTATAATCCATATATGATATACAAGTAACAACATCATGATTATTAGGATTAATAAAAAACATGGCAGTCTACGAATACATCACTTGATCCATCATTATTGGAGATAATCTTTACATGATGAATCAAGAATAGAGATTCAAGAATCAATTGACAATTATAAAGATTGACAACAACATGCACATGCAAATTTCAAGAAAAAGTTTTAATTATTGAGTTCATACATTTTTAAAACTAAATTGAAGAATGTAAATCTAGATTCCCTAATCAATGTGTACTATTCTAATATTGTAGAAGCTTGAAAAAATAAACGACTAGAGTTTTCATTCGACAACACCCATGACAGAAATAAACAGATCAACAAATAACAATTTCACATAAAGATAATGTTTTCAAATTCCAATTATAATCCAATATCACTATCATAATTCCACAAGCACAATTGTTCATAAAAATATTATAATACAACTATGTTATATAACATTGTGATTATCAGGAATAATCAAAACATATTTGAAACTAAATTCTAGAATCCATGTGTACTATTTATCAATCTGTTTCACATAAAGATAATAAACCATTTCACATGAGATCTCATAATAAAAAGATCAACAATTTCTCATAAAGATAATGTTTTCAAATTGTATTTGTCATAGTCAAATACTGAATACATCAATAGTAACATAGATAAAAGTTTTAATTCAAGTTAAGTGGACCCTTGTCCTTGACCAGATTCAACAACAACTACAACTTTCTCACTATCTTGGATTACACCAGACTCTACTAATTCCTTTTCCACAGCCTTAATGTTTTCTAAATTTTCTTTGTCTTCCCTAGTGCATCTCCTGCTGAAAGGATAGAAGGATCCTCATCAGTTTTTTTCTTCATAAGAATTTCTGGATCCATATGATGCTCCTTGATAATCCTCTACAAATTATTGTTCTTCTTGTTTAGTAGAACAAGTTTTTCTTTAAAACCAATATCCCCTTTGACACTCTCTTTCACTTTTCTCAAGTGCTCCTCTAACATTGCACCTCTGTCCTCAAAGTCTGGTATTTTGAATGCAATTAAAAATCACATAATTATTATTTAGAATAAGATAAAGAATAATTTTTATAGTATGATTGCACCTCGGAATTCAAATTAGCCAATCTGTTCAACATTATTGTCAAAACTTCATCCTTGTTGTAGACATTGTTAGTGACTACATTTCATTTTTGTGCTTGAGAAAGAATACTATCAATCACTAATGGTTGATTTTTAACCAATGAAAACAATTGTTCTTTGTTTTCAAAATTATGGTATCTATCATTAATTTCTTTTATCATAGCTTTTACTTTGATCTCCCACATCTTCATCTCCTTGAGGTCAGGAATAACATTTTCCATGACAAGGGTTATAACATTATTTGACACAAGGATCTCAAGTGAAAATATGGTCTTTACATCATCATCTGTTCATTGCACAAGTAGGGAAGGAGGATATGAAGATCCTACCAAATGTGACATTCTCTTACGAATAGATTACATCAGATCCTCGACATTCCTCCCTAATGTTTGCATCCCATAATAGTTGTCCAACCCAAGAAACTCCTCATCCATATCTATATTGTTTAGAACATAAGTGCCTCTGGCACTCTATATGCCTTCAATATTACAACCGGGAAATTAGATGTTTTCATATTATAAGTTCCCTTTCTCATAGTCATTGCAGTGTTAGGGAGCATAAGCTTTTTCTCCCTACCATAAGCAGATGACGGAGGCAGAAGGGGAGGTCGGGCAGGAACTGATGCACTCTTTTTGTGTTGAGATGGATTCGGTGCATAGGTGGTGGCAGTGAGAAAATCGAAGGATGAATTTCAGATTGCAAAATATCTATAAGCATATATACTTTAACAATATAAGATTTAACTACCAGTATCAGTAATCAATATGTTAAAATTTGAAATTAAAAGACAAACAAGCGAATAGTTATAATTTCTTACACTGAATTTTGTTTTATGCATATTCACAAAATCTTAGTGTCCATGTGGTAATGGGTGGTAGGGTGGTGTTGACACATGCCCTATTACGGAAAAACTTTAATTTTACGAAACAATTTAAAAATATTGATAAATTCGTAAAAGAAATTCAAAACACTAATATAAATAAATTTTAAGTCACTATTTTTTAGTTGCTTTGTACAAGAACTTGAAATGCACAGTCGATTCTTCATGTGATTGAATCTCTTCGTAATCAGCTTGGCCTCGGTATGTATGTGGTGTCTCTACAACATGAGCAGAATCTCTCCAAGGCGATGCAGATATGCCAGAAAAGGCTACACATTAGGATAATGAAATTAGAAATATGACATTGTAGAAAATTAGAGATTGATTATCAATATCATTACTCTATAAAATAATTAAATAAAATTGAAACGATTGATCATTGTGTAGTATGTAAAACTTAAAACCTTGATTTTGTTGTTGGATAGAAGCAAAGCACATTCTACTTCTCTCCTTGCTATGGGACCAGGATGAGCACGATGAATCCAAAGAACCACACATCTGTTTTTCTGGTCTTGACTCTTGAGCCACAAAGTCATCGGACTCGAGACATCAATTGTATTGTTGTCACTAGACCCCTCAGGCCCAACAAAGTTATGCGAGCGAACTACCTTCTGACGACGTTCCAGGTGTTTCACTTTCTTTGACCTATTCATTGGTTCAAAATAGAATTATAGATTACATATTTACAATACAAGAATTAATTTCACAATGATTTTGTTTTTGAAAGGAATCAAGATTAAATGTTTTTAAAACAAAATACTCACCAACTATTGGTCAATAGGCATTCCATGTTTTTCCATCTTATCATGAAGAGAATTTGGAATAGTTGTTGATTTGAGTCCATAAAAACCCTCATAATATAAAGCAAGAACATAACAAGAAGAACAAATAACTGCAGTAGGATTGAGTTTGGCCTTGTTAAGATCAGAACAAATCTTTGATGCTAGATATGTGCACCAATCGAATCTAATGCCAAAAATGGTTTGAATAAGGTATTGCATTTCCCATTGAGGAATGTTAGTGTATCTTCCATGTAACACGATACGGAAGACTAGAAAAATTCCACCGTGGCTAGGAGAAAGGGTCCTTTAATATATTGAGAGTTAATGCTACTTTTGGTGGATTATTTCCCTCGGCCTCAACGAGAGATATTGTAACGAGACTCTAAAAAAATTCTCATCAAGAAGAATGAATTTGGAGGTTACAAGTAATTTGTTTTGATGGGGCAAGCTTGTTATATGATGAATATCTTTAGGTGTTATTTTGATGATAAATTTGTGGGAGGGTAATTGAACTACGAATGTGCCATCAGAATGATTATAAATTTGCATTAAATTATTTAGTAATGTGTGCTCTGTCTAATACTGGGGCATGTAAATAAGACCATGAAACCCTGAGATAACAATCCAGCCGGATTGGATAAATATTTTAGGGTCTTGGAGCGATTCTGGGGATATAAAATATTTTGGTAAACATAGGGAGTTGGTTTGATGGTTTTTTCCTTGGGGCCATTATTCTTGAAATTTGAATGTTGAAACTTGATTGCTTGATAAAATAAGCGGTTTGCAAATTGTAGATTAAGATACATGTATATGATGACAGATGTGCCTTCACCTTGAATCTTGATGATCGATTTCGACCCTAATAGTGGAAGATTGAAAGCGGATGAGTCATGAGAATCTTGGAACTCTCTGAAAAACTCTATCTCATAGAAACTTATAGGTGAAAATGAGAAAAAATGAATGGGGGTGGCTATATATATAGGAGAGGAAAGTGCATTAAATGAGGAAGGCATGCCACATGTGTCGTATTAAATGTCATATGTACTTCAATGTTACCATCTGGGGACACCAAACACACGTTCCTGATCAACCATTGTGTTATTGCTACCGCCATCAACACTAACTTGTGTTACCAATCGACAATGCTAATCACATGCTACTAGATGGAAACACCACATAATGTTATCAATGACAACACTCTTGATGCCACCACCGACAACACCAACTAGTGTTACCGGTTGGTAACACTGCAAAGTGTTGTCAGCTAGTAACACTAAAAAGTTTTGTCGATTTGTAACACTAAAAAGGGTTGTCATTATTTACCGTAACACTTGTCGATGTTGTTGTCGGCATCATTTTTTCGATGTTACTTGGTTGACAACACCGACAAGTGTTACTGACGATAACACTTGAAATTTTTTCAATGGGTAACACTTGCCATTTTACTAGCCGACATCACTTTTTGGTGTTACCGGTCGATTAACATCGCAAGTGTTACCAACCGGTAACACAAACATTGTTTTTTCCTAGTCATTCATACTTTTAGTAAAAAAACCAGCAGTCCACCATTTTTTGGAAAATAACTTCCTTTCGTCACCATCGCAAAACCCATTTTATCACTTTTGCCTACAGTGTGAATGGCTTTTTCATCGGATTTGCCACCCATTCTATTATATTTTTTTGGGAGGGGGTCTTAAAATGAACCCTTCAAGCCACACGGAATACTTGGAGATGCTCTTGTGGGTCACCATGCCCATTAAAAATGGGAAACTTAGGGGTGAAAAAGTTAGGTGGAAGGGAGTAAACGAGATATAACTAGTGCAAATGGATTATACAGTAATAGAGTGTAATCCAAAAATGGAGACACATGAGAAGTAACTGTCATAATTGGTGATTTGAACTTGAAGGTATTGATAAAGGGAGGCTAAATCTTGGGTGTGAGTGGAAGGAGCTTGCCATGTATAAGAAATAAGAGGTGGGGTATAGTGATTAGTAGGAGTAGGAACAAAAACAAGAACAATAGAAATGGGTGGAAGAGTGGAAGCAAGTGGTTGAGTAGCAATGGTGGTGGGAATAACGGCAGAAGCATTAAGCTCTGTGAGGTTCATAGCTTCCTCACAAGAAACATATAAAAGCAAGTCTAGATCTTGGGGATGCTCAGTGATATGATCATTAAGGGATTTAAGATGGGATTCAATAAATTCTTCAAAATATTGAGCCATAGTAATAAGAGGAGAAGATTTGAAGTGGAAGGTGGTTTTGAAGGTCGGGTTCACCAAAATGATTATGCAAAATATGGAATATTATGCCTAATTTGATGTTATAGTAGCAGTAAATGAATGTAATAATGAAGTATAGAAATATACCAAAATAAACTAAGCAATAAATAATGAAACCATAATGTGCAAAGAAGGGTAAGATTCCTTAGTTGATTCATTGAGTTCTGAAAAGTGCACAGAGCTAGAAGACAAAGAAATGTGAAGCACTGACCATCACACTAGATATCGAAAATTACGAAATGGAGGAACAAGTGGATAAGGGTGCCTGAGAGAGGGACAAGGGTGCCTGCGGATGCTCAAGTACTGATTATGGGTGCTTAGGTGCAAAATGCTCGAAACCTGAATTCTCAAGATTGTAAGATGTTTGATAATGCTCACTTTTTATGACTATGGATTCGCAAAATGATCATGGAGTTGTTGGAAATCAGTAATGAATAGTGAACCTACAAAAACATCAAATAGACATCAAATCCTAAAAAAGAAAGATGTAAAATGAGGGTTCAAATCTGTCCTCAGCCACCACAATGGTGGACTTACAACTAAGCGTTGCACTACATCTCAGACCCAATGTAGTTATGTGTGTGTGTGTGGAATCGTGCCCTAGGTTGCTCTTGTGCCAGTCACACATGGATAGTGAACAAGTAGCTAGATGTAGAATGTAATAAATGTGTGCATGGAATATAATGAAATTCCCCCTATAAAGTGTATGTCAATGATACAACCCTTGTATCCCTTTTAATGGAGCTAGATGGATTCAATGGAGCTCTTAGATGCATTTATGGATGTAACTTTAGGTGGAGATAGTAGATGATTAGTGCTTAGTCCCTTCTTATGATCACATAACTTTATATTTATATGATTCCCTTGCTTGAATTTTGTAATTAACCCTGAAAAGGATGATTACCAAAAAGATAATATGCTCAAATGACTTGAAAGGACCCAACAAATGTGAGTAAAGTACAAAAGGGGATAGGGTGCCCCAATTGGACGAGGGCTCCCGACATGACTTTGGCGTCTTGCTCTGGGAGCTAGTTTCAAGGATAAAAATGTCAAATCTTGAGAAAGTAAGGGTGTAATACTGAAAGTATCAACAAAAAGAAAATAAAGGTGGTCAAAGACATGGGTTAATTAGTATCGTTCTTACTTAGGAATCATATGAATAGTAGTATGTAATCAAAACTAGCTAATTACCCAAAGTGCATGATTTTGTGTCTAAACTTGCAGTTTTGTGTGTGTATGCCTAGTCTTTCCTTTATGTAATTTTCATCTCACATTTCCCACTTTGGTGCACTAAGAAACTTCAATGGATCCTTGGCATTCCTAATAACCCCATGTGCAAAATATTGTATTGAATGAATCCAAATCTATCTATAAAATGAAATCGATAACATGTTAGCCATAGGTTTCATAATGCCAATGGAAGAGTCAAAGTGGGTAAGCCTCATGGTTATCATTAATAATAAATATGGGCACATAATAATTTATGTAGACTACTAAAAGTTAAACTCAAACTTGTGTTATAGATCCATTCCCAATACCTTTCATAGAGAAAATTTGGAGGGTCACAAAAAGATAAATCTATACTTTTATAGGTGGGTTTTGGGATGCCATTAAGTGAAGATCATGTAAAAGATTGAGCCAAAAAAATTATGTGACGAATAGGGGTCATTCTCTTATATTATAATGTCATTTGGATTGAATAACACGCCAACAATATTTTCATGCATAGTTGTTGTGGCTTTTAAATATTTTATTCTTAAATTATTTCAAGTATATATTGATGATTGGATGGTATACATGATTTTAAAGGACCATTGTGATAACTTACACCTAATGTTTTAGTTATGTCTCCATTTTAAAATCTCATTGAATCTAAAGAAGTGTGAATTCACGACACCTTTTGGCACATTATTGTGGCACATAATTTGTAAAGATAGTTTGTTGGTTGATCCATCCAAATTTGTAGTAATAGTACAATTAGAGGCACCAAAACATAAAGGGATGTTTTCTCCTTCCTTGGACACTACGGGTATTACAAAAAATTCATCAAAATATATCTAAATATTGTTGCACCACTAGAAAAATTGTTGTGTAATCAAGGAGAGTTTGAATGAATTGAAGACCAAAAAAGGTGTTTGAAGAGTTGAAAGAAAGATTTACAAACACGTCAATATTATACTTCCCAAAATGGATTACCCCTTTTCATGTACATGTAGATGCATCAAGAAGCTGTGGTTGAAGTAATATGGCATAGCCAAGAGAATATAATATGGATCACTCTATTTTATTTGTAAGAATAAAACTAACACACACATAACAAAATTATACAACTACGAAGAGTGAGGGATTATGAATGGTGTACGTGCTACAAATATTTTGGAAATATTTACTAGCACTCTTTTTTATTCCACACATATCATATGGAATTGAAACACTTTGTTAACAAGGAAATATTTAATGAGAATATTTTTCGATGGGTAATTCTATTCCAGGGAGTTCCAATTCTTAGTTGTTGTCAAACTAGGGAAAAATAATGCAAGACCTTATCATCTATCACAAATAACTATGGGTGAAAAATTAAAACCAATTGAATATTAGATGCAAGATGCACATCTTATTCAAATAAAAAATGATACTGAGATGAACTAAGTGACATAGTATTATTTTTACAATATGGGATTACACCATAAAATTATATTTATTCAATAAAGATGCAACTTTTTGTAAAACGTTTTGCCATATCGGTTAATAAATGGAGAACTCTACAAAAAGGGGTGTGATGAAATACTAATACATTGTGTGAAGTAATGTGAGAAACAAGATATACTATGTGAGGCACACTAAGGAATTATCGGTGGAAATTATGTTGGAGTGGTTATGGGGAGAAATATTTTAACAACATGATTGTGGTGGAATATGTTTAGGGATACAAAAGAGTATAGAATGGTGTGTGATCATTTTCGAGGGTCGAAATCCAAGGAAGCATGATGAAATTCCCTTAAGGCCTATAATTTCTCAAGAACCATTTGAGAAATGGGAAATTTGTTTTTGGACCAATCAATCCAGATACGCAAAGAACATGTGCAAAATATATTATTATGGCTACATACTACTTAACAAGATGGGAAGTGGAAACACCAAAAATATATTTCATAAAGAACAACATCCATAATAGTTATATGGGATAGTATAATCAATCAATATGGGTGCCCCCTAAGCCTTACAAACGATGAGAGGACCCATTTCCTAAATGACATAATGAGCATTATTTCACAAGATTTTATGGTCGCGCCCCATAAAAAAATCCCTATCACCCAAAGGAAAATGGAATGGTTGAGCATTCAACAAAATAATCAGCAATAACTTAACTAAAATTCATGACATAAGACACAAATATTTGGATGTCGGGTGTGTCAATATTATTACAGGCATAAAAAAACCTACAAATGGTTAAATAAGGTAACATTATTCCAGGTTTGTATATGGGGAAAAATGTGTGCTTCCTATTGAATTTATGGTTTTATCACAACGAATAGTGCACATTGAAAATTTGGAGGATGAGGCCTCAATCAAAGTGTGCCTTTTTTTTTTTTTTCAGTAATTAGATGAACAAATAATCCATGCAAGGTGGATTTAGGGAGTAGAGAAAACAATACAAATTTCATGACATGATTGGAACATCAAAAATAATAAAATCATTGCGGGCATAAAAGTATTATTTTATGAATCAAAGTTAGTACAACACCTACGTAAACTAAAATCACATTGGTTAGGCCCATATGAGATTGATGAAATATTTCCCACTAGGGCATGTAAGTTAAAATACCTAATTGGAGAATTCCCATCATGAAATTTTAATGGAAGTAGGTTAAAAGCGTATTATCATTAAAGTCTTGTTTGTAATTGAATGAGGTGTATGGCACTACATTAGTTGTTATTTCAATTTTTAAAATAGTTTGAATTTCAAATTTATTATAATAAGCACACAATAACTCACTCATTTGTTTTATGTGGTGTTTTTGGTTTAATTTTTCTTCAAAATATTATACAAATAATGAAAAAGGATCTTAGCTCAATGATTCTCGGGTAATAACTTCAAGATATACACGTGGAGGACCATGTGGGAAAATTATTATGGGGAATTTGGTAAAAATTAGGTGCCCAAAGTTGGATAAAAGTAGGCAATGTTGAAAAAAATAGAAACTTGTGCCCAAAGAAAAAAATCATTAAAACAAAGGTAAAGTACTTAGTCATGTGGGGTGTGCAAGATTTTGTGGACATAAGTACACGTGGAATTGGTTAATTTTAATGAGAAAAAGTGCGCTTCATAATTGGTCAATTTTGAATGCAATGATGCACTTTGAAATATGATAGGAGATTCTTAATAGAGTTGTGGAGAAAGAAATAGAATGTTCTTGTGTGAAACAAAAATGGGAAAACATGGAGAAAAATGTAAAGGAATGGTGAAACTATAAAATTGGTAGTGGGGTGTGCAAAAATATAGATATTGAAATGAAAAGGTGTTTCGAGGAAGCTACAGGCAAGGAGAAGAGCTCAAGAAAGGATAAGTGCACAAGGAATATGATGTATCCAAGGAATGTATTCCACCTAACATAGATACAAGTATGGGGAAAGCTATTAGAATTTGAGGATTCTAATAAATACGATTTAATCAACTTATGTATTATATAATGTTAAAATAAATATCTAAATAAAGATTACACCATAACATAAGTAAATAAAGAAATACTTACGAAATAAATAACACATGTGACACAATATTTATAGTGGAAAATCCCAATAAGGTAAAAACCACTTTGAAAATATCCTTTTACTTGAGAGAACTTATTTTACATCCATGAGGTCACCTCCTCCTTTAAAACCCTATTTACCAAGGGTAAAACCAAATTACTTGATTTGCACATGACTTTGATATATTTCCCAAATATATCAAATGAAGACTTAAAGTCCTTTTTATATAAGGTGATCGGTATGTTTCCCGACCCACCTTTTCAATCGAAAATGGTTGAAACATACACCTAGGTTTATAATATTTAATATTGATAAATATAATCATTTCATGATATTAAATATTAAACCTAAAGTATATACCTAGGTTAGCATATTTAATAATAGAAATATAAATATTTCATATTATTAGATATTAACCTATTTATTAGTGATGGACCCATATACATTAAGGGTTGGCTAGACCACTTAATCATTACGTTCCAAAAAAAGAAACACATATCCATAATATTCATAGTGCACACACATGGAAGGTCATCAAATCAAGTTAAAATTAAAAGTGGTAAACATCTGTCAAAACAACTTGGCATTAAATGCAATTGGCGGAGAAGTGAAATTTCATGCATTCGAATGGAGAAAATGAGAAATTTATTACCCATTTGAAGGGGTATAAAAGGGGAAACTAATTCATTTGGAAAGTTAACTTGTATTTTAAATCAAGAGCTCAAAGTGATAAACAACAAAGAGAAGTGAAAAATGGATTGAGCACACAAAACCACAAAATAATTATCCATTAGAGAGGATTCAAAGCTTTTTACGGTGTGGTGAATAGTGAAAAAAATGTGTTGGAATTACCCAAAGGTGACACAAATAACTAAAAATGGAGTAAAGGCATATAACGGTCCCTTCAAAATCCTAAAACTTAACCTTTGGCCGCCATTAACTTGGAGCTCAAGCTCTTCTTAAAATATGAACAAAAATGAGGCCATAAAACGCCCCAAAGTAAATCAAAGCATATTCTAAACCATGTGTAGTAAGAAGGTTAGAATGGAGGAGATGTGCAAGAACAAAGTTGTGTAAGAAAATAGTACTTCTAGTGAGACTAGTTCAAGCACTTCACTAGGGTCAATGTAAGGTGTGGAATCGGGTGGCACTATCATCAAGGAAGTTTTAAGTGGGGAAGAAGAGTGATATATTAAAGAAGATGTGGAAGTATATGAGGTTAGAGTAGAGGTAGGAACCGGTTCTTCCATGTGCACAAAGATGAAGGATAAGGACTTCCAACTAGAAATAAAAGAAGGATATGAGTCTAATACAACTAAATTTGGAAATCACGATACCCAAAAGATGTATTGGAAGGAGGGACATGGAAAACCCATTTTTTCATGTAATATTTCTGAATGCGATCATTACGTACATGGACTAGAATGAATAATATCTAGAAATGTGGTCTGCACCACGATAAAAAGGATGATAAAGGGCACATCATCTATGAAAATAATATGAAACATACACTTTAGAAAGTACGAGTCCTTGACTCTATGAGATAATTTATTTTAAATCACTAGTAGATATCTTCCAATACTTAATATTGTGTGTGCACAAAGCTCATATCTATTTTATAGGTCGCCACATGGGAATCACTCACTCATTAATCAATAAAGAAACTATTTTGATCAATGTTGGAGAGGATTTGGTGCAAGATTTACACAATGAAAAGAAGATCGATGAGGTTAGATATCTATTCAATTAAAAAAATTGGGACGCACATCCCCCATCATAAAAATAAAATACCTAGGTACAAGAGTCGTGGTGTGAATTTTGACATCCAAACAAGTAGGTGTAAAAATTTGGACATAGGTCAATAATAAATTTTGTACATCACACAAAAATGGTGCATGAGACCAAATATAATTTATCCTAATATATTGTTGACATTATAACAAATTTTGTGGAGCTTGCACATAGTAAACCTATAGTTAAATTTCAATGGGGTGGTCTTAAACAAAATAGGTTTCCCCAAAGGTAGTGGAAAACATAATTAACTATTTTTATCCATTTTTACCCACAGGAATAATGGATAACTCCAAAACTTGGACCCGAGCGGTGACCAGGAGGAAGGACAAGCCCACAGGCCCACACCGACTGGAAAAATAGATAATACTGAGTGCATTGGAAAAGTGTCTCTTTGAGTATCTCACTACACTCCCATGGGCCCCTTAGTTGAAGGAAAATACAAGAAATTCAGCAAAAAATCTAAAAAAATTGATTTTTTTTGGAAAAATGAGCTAGAGCGAAAGCAACAACCCAGAGCTATTTGGCAAGATAAGAGCCATCTCGGTGAGCCCGGGAGTGAGTTGCGGGAGTGAGTTGGATAGTCAATGCAATGAGCCACTTAGGAGAGTTAGAGGTAGCTTGAAAAGTTGGGTTATAACAAAGTTGTGGGGTCGAATGTGGAGAAGTTGAGAGATGGCTCACCGAACTAGTCATAGAGATATGGGGAAGTTTACGTGTCGAGGTGTTTATTGTGTGGAAATATGGCCGACTTGGGCACAATGGACTGTGTGGAATAAGTTCCCATGACATGTCGGCTCCCCACAATACATTAAACATAGGGCTTGGAGGTTGGTGTGTGGATGCATCATGGGTTTTGGGCCCAAGTGGCTTGTAGGGAGCACAAGAAATATGCGAGCACGGTGAACAATGTAGACATTATGGGCATGAAGAGCCCACGGGAAAATTATTCCCCACGGATGTGAGTTTTACTGCATAGGCAGAAGCGGAGACACAGAGTGGAATGGTCTCGGGGAGTAGGATGTAGCCAGTGTGGGCCCATAAGGCCTATGGGAAATGGGGACCGTATGGACTAAGTTCCCGCGAAGGCCAAAAACCCGCATTGCAAAACAAATGGAGAGGATGGCTCGGCGAGCTCACCGAGCTTGTCGGTGATTTAAATTCATCGCCAACATGGATGGGAGGTATAAGGGAACAATCTCAAGACCGAGCTAGAAAATGATGAATTCCTAGGTTGGCTTGCCCAAGCTAGCAACATAAAGAAACAATGTGGGACAATAGGGCAAACTCAATGAGTTGGAAACCGAGTTAGCACAACTCAACCGCCACATCACCACAATTCATAGCTAGGTCTATCATTTTTAATAAAATTTGATTTTTTAGGACCTTTAATGCCACCTCAACACTCGAGAAAATATTAAATATGAAAATTAAATGTGGTTGGTGTTAAATTATGAAGGAAATATTTCCAGTATGGGAATTAAATACCTAGGCCGAGAATGTTAAAATGAGGCATAAAGAGTGACATGCACTAAAATGATCATAACTTTCTCAATACTCAACCAAATTGGACAAAATTATACTTGTTGGAACCATGTTTTCATCGTCTACTCTTACAAATCAAGAAATTAAAATTTTGGTTAGGGTAAGTGGGAAAAAAATGAGGAAATATCTCCCAGATTCAAATGATAACTTCCAGGTGGGTAAAATGTATTAATGAGGCATGGGAGGCCATTTTATTCTATAGGAAGCTATAAGATAGTGGGGGATGGGTTTTGCATGGTTCTCTATGATTTTGTAGGTCATTCAATGCTCTTTGTTGGTGGTTGAATGCAAATTTCAAGAATTCCTCTTTCCTCTCCCTCTCTTTCTTCTTATATATGTAAATGGAGAGCTCATTTTTAAAGGTTGTTGGACATTTTCTATCTGCTCTTTAATGCATGCACGGGGTGTTGCGGGTGCATTGTGGGCTCCAAATCTCCCTTTTTGGGTATTTTAAAAGAATTGCATGCTGTGTATATCATTTTAATGTATTGTCTCACATTTTAGAAACAATAAAATCAATCTTGTGGTTATTGTTCAATCCTTGTTGGTGTTATTGCATTCTCTGACCTCTACTTTGCATTCAAAGGTATTTTGTGCATCTTCTAATTTCTTGCAAGCTTAAAAATGGTTGTGTTTAATTGAAATTATGTTGTGAATGTGTGTTTATAGACTGTGGTGTCCTACATACCCTCTCTATCTCTATTTCTGCACATTTTCATTCATTAGAGAGTGTCCCAATCACCCTTCTCTTGGTGTTATCACCTCCTTAGTGTAGGATTTCTTCATTTTTATGTATTTTTCTCTCTCCTAGTCCCTTGGAATCATAGAATAAGATTAGATAAGTGTATTTCCAACATTAGGAGTAGTTGTAGCATTAGATTAGGAAGAGGAACCAGCCTTCTTTGGAGAATTATCTCAAATTGCAAGGTCCCACACCTTGAGATAATTCCATGTTACCTAGTTACACTAATATCTCATGCACACACACATGAAAAATCATAGGGTGTTGTAATTTGGTGATAATAGTTTTTGCACACCTGGTGGGACAAAAGAAGTCAATACTTCCATTTTTATCAAGATTGGATGTGTGTCTTGGTGAAATTCTAGCCTTTGGAGGCTCTACAACAACACATATGGTGAATCCAATTATAAAATTAACTGGTTTCAACAGTATTGGTGGTTCAAGTTCATGAGAAGGATTCAAACAAGGTCAATAAGGAGAGGAGTATTTGAAAACTTAAATCTATATCCAAGAAGAGGAAGAAGAGGAAGACGAGTTCAAAGATCTCCATCTCCACCAAATAGAACTCTTTCAACACCTCCACCCAGTAGACCGTTTTTACAATCCACTAGAGTTCTTAGACCTATCATAATAGTTGCACAACCACAACAAAATCTATTTGTCAATTTCATTGGCAGTAGTCCACTTTACCTCGTGCACGAATCAAATTCTAGTGGCATACTTTAAAAGTATTACATTCTTTAATGGAGAGAATCACACCACTCTAGTTGACCACATCTAGGGCATTGCAAATGTATGTGCAATCCATCAAATTGTTCATTGGATGTGGCGGTGAAGCTTCTAGCATATTTATTCAAAGGGAAGGATTTACAGTGGTTCAAAAGCCTAAAAATAGGGTCAATTTAAAATTTGAATGCACTATGCACAACCCTTTGTGATCAGTTTGGGGAAAGGGTGGTAATTTATATCTATTAGAGTAATTGACCACTATCAAGAGGGCTCGAAATGAACAAATGACATACTTCAACTTCACGTTTTAGAGAGTGTGGTATAGAATTCCAGCCACTATGATACCAACTATTGAAGGTGTATTTCTCTATTTCTTAAAAGCTCTTAACTCTGATATAGCCATTATGGTGCAATCTATGGGAGGCACAACTTTACTAGGATCATATGCCATAACCATTAGAGCTGAAATTTTCCTAATTCAAGCCGGTAAAATTGAACCTACGCCACCTATTCCTATTTATCCAAAGATGGGGAATCCTATTTCTAGTCAAACACCTGAGTTACCCCCTATTCTAACTCCCAGAAATCAAATTTCTAGTGAAGCTTCTACCTCTTCTAGCACCTCATTTTTTTCTCTAAGAGGTCACGAAACAATTTCAGAATCTAGGGAATGAGTTGGTGATAATCAAAAGGAAGAAAGCTCAAATTTTAAGATCCTACCAACCTTAGTATCAACCCAAAAGCCTCTATATAAGCCAAATATACCTGCTACTCAAACTGAAAACTAGAATCAAGGACAACCTCCCGCTGCTAGGCCATTCCAATTGTATAATCCTAATGTTTCCTCTTCATCCAAAGCTTTGGTTTCATTCCAAAATAACCTTGTTTAGGACTATGGATGTTGTTTCCCTTGTAGTCACCTCACAACCAAGCGGTATGTTTCAATGGAATGCTTAATTAGGCCTTAATAGAGAAAAGTGTGGGTGTTTCTCAAGAAGCAACTGAAGAAGAAAATCAGCAGCAAAAAAACACTCAAGAGGCTCCTCGAATGACACCTCATTAGTAAATTGGCAAGTAGAGCACTTTTGTGGTATGAATCACTCACCTTCTCGGGGTGTGGAAGAAAACACCAGTCAAAGAAAATAATCATAGATCAAGGGAAATCATCACATACAAATCTTTCTCAACCTTTTCTCACAACCCAAGGTGTTAGCATCTCAAACACGATCCCAAATTCACGAGAATCAGCCTAAGGGGCATGTTGTATCAACTCATATAAAAGAGAAAGTAGTGTTAAACAAATTTCAGTAGAAGGATATTCCATATCCATTCAATATCATTGATCAAGATGAAGAAACAAACGTAAGTATCTCTATGTGGGAGTCATTGACAATTTTGGGACATAGAGAAATATTGTAGAAGCCATGGCTAACTTACCTATTTCAAATCAGTCATCCAAGGATCAAGATAAGGTACTCACTAATGTAATGGAACAAGAGAGGGGTCAAACAAAAGGAAATATAAATCCTCCACCATTCTATGTATCCTTGATCGTTGGAAAAAATCTTGTACATAACTACGTGATTGACTCAAGGGCAAGTAGCTCGGTGATGTCAAAGCAAATAATAGATCAACTAGGTCTCAAGTATGAACCTATCAAAAAGGGAGTAGTGTAATTAGATGGGACGGAAGTGGAACCATTGGAATTGTCAAGGATCTAAATCTAATGCTTTGTATACATGCCCAAATGTCATAGTTCCACAAGATATATCCGTGATTGACCTACCCCCACTCTTTTATCTGCATTTGTCACATGACTTTACTACTAAAATTGGTGGGTACTTGTCAGTTGATTAGTCCCACATGATTTTCAAGACCAGATATGGAGCCAAGGTTACTATCATATCTGATCCAATTGCCAACTACCACATTGATCCCTATGTGCCAAGTCTGATCAATGCCAATTGTGTCATCTTTGACTAAGAAGATTTCTCAAATACTCAGGAAGCATATACTAAAATTGGGAGCATTCAAAATTTGACACTTGATTAATGGGATCACAAGATACATGCTTATGATCCATACAAGGAGATGGAGGAGGCTAAATTGGGCATCTATTGCCTACATGAAGAAAATATGCCCCTTCATAGCATCACTAAACCAAATGATGAAGATGACAATGAAATCTAATAGTTATTCTTTTACGGTTCAAGGAGAAAACAAGGTGCTTTAGAGGATGAACGATGCTTGTGTCTCCCAAAGGTAAAAAATACTAAATTTATTTTTGATTGCAACTCAATAGTTCTAATAACACACCAAATATGAAGCACTTTTCCATGGATTACATTAGGAAAGAAAGAGAAACATCAAGAACTTGCAGGTTTTTGGGGACAATGAGCTAGTTGTGAACTAGGTTAGAGGGTTGAATACCACTAAAAATGACCTTCTCAAGAGCTATAAGAATAGGGTATGGGATCTTATAGAAGAATTTGAGGCATTTAATATCAATTCCATACCAAGAGAGAAGAAAAAAGATGTGGACATGATTACAACACTCGAAGCAACATTTGACATTGTTAAAGACATCAAGAAGGATAAAGTAAAACCTCATATCAAAGTGGTAGTGAGACCAACTATTCCGATAATAAAAAAATTTGGTGGGTGTTTGAAAGTGACCAGAAAATAATCAATTTCTTACTAGAAGAAGTTGAGTTCTCCTCAAGGAGTCAGGAAAAATTGGATAAGCAATCAATGATCAAGTGGTCTAACTATAAACAAATAAGATACTAAAAATCCTAGTGACTCTTAAATCAATCTTCAATCCAAATGACTAGTTCCGAAGGAGAAAGCTAATATCGTAATATCATGGTCAAAAGAGAAGATTCGAGCCTATTTTTTTGGAGAAGGTAAAGTGCTCCAAATTGGCAAAGTGAGTACTCAATAGGAAAAACATGATTTCATAATACTTTTCCAATAGTTTCCATGTATCTTTTCTTAGAGCTATGAAGATTTAAGAGGATTCAATCCTATTTTAGTTGAACACACTATTTTGCTAGACCTAGAAGCGAAACCCATCGAGAAAAAAACAAAGGCCAGTGAACCCTCATATTGAGCCTCTCATGAAGAAAGAGTTGAATAAGTTCATTGAGGTAAGCATCATTTTCCCGATCAAACATTCATCATTGGTGGAAAACCTTATGTTGGTTAGGAAAATAAATGGGGAAATTAGATTGTGTGTAGATTTTGAGACTTGAGCAGAGCTTCCCTCAAGGACCACTATCCATTTCCATCAAAGGAGAAAATCTTATAGGTAAAATCTAGTTCGGAAATATTTTCACTTCTAGATGGCTACTCGGGCTACAATAAAATCATGGTGAAAGAGGAGAATCGAGTTCAAGATAACTTTCTTTAATATGGGGCACATACGCTTATAGGAAGATGCCATTTTTCCTTTTAAATTTGAAGTGACATTTCAAATGGCTATGGACATAGCATTGAGGGTTGATTAACGCAGTGGTTCTTGTTTATCTTGATGACGTTATGGTTTTCTCTAAGAATGCATGTGACCACCTCTCCCATATCGAGACAAGTGTTTGAGAGATGCATGAAGTTTGGAGTGTCTTTGAATCCCAAAAAATGCATATTCTTGGCTCATGAAGGTAAGATCCTAGGTCATATTATTTCAAAAGAAGGATTGACCATTGATACGAGAGAGAGTTGAAGCCATCCTATAACAACCTTTTCCAATTCGAAGAAATCTCTCCAAATCTTCTTAGGACGATCAAATTTGTCAGAAGATTTGTCAGGGATTTTTTAGTGCTTGAATATTCATAATTTGGCGAATAGTCCATTTTAGGAAAATTTGAAAACGTAATTTTTCAAAGTTGGTTAGTGTAGTATTTGCCTAAAATTTCCGGTATAATTTTTTAGGGATCTGCTTTGCCTACTATTAAAAACTACTCCTATATAAACCTAGGTAATTCACCGGGTAGTATACTAATAACTTACTACTAACTTACTAAGGTATAAATCTGAATAATAATTTGGTGTCACCTAGATTTCGCCTTGAAATCTGTGACTACCCTATCCGAAATTTTTCGTACTTTTAAAATAATGGGTCGTTTTGTGCTTTTATTGCACAAGTTCTTGTATTGCGTCAAGATAATCCCAAAGAGCCATATTAGCCTTTTTGCCAAATACCCGGATGCCCAAAGTTGTAATATTACGTCGTCGGGATTTATGCATGGGAAATTTGTATTTAATTATTTTGAGCCCGTATGAGACTATTTGCGCTCCGTTTTAACTCTGTTATGATTGAATATGTCATTACTCTTATGTACGAAAGGGTTTTAACTTGGAATAAGTTTTGGGCTTTATTTGTAACTTTTGGCAATTTTTGTGTTTTTCTTTTGCCTGTTTCGTTTTCTGTGAAATTTTTCTAGAACAATTCCTTTGCCGGGTAAGCCCAATTTTTGGTCTGGAGCAGCTAGAAAACATATACGCACATTATGCCCGGAGGAAGTCGCCATCGAGGTCTGGATCACTGGGAAAAAGTGAAGTCATGCACGAAAAGCCCCTGTGGGGATGGGCGCATTTTTGGAAAACAAAGGATTTAAGCTGCAATGGGAAAAATAGAAGCCGCAGGCAAGGTGGGAATTTTATATCTGCCTAGCAGGGTACTTTTTCCCGTGTTATAAAATTCACTTAAGCTGCAGTGGGAAAGTTAGAGGCCGCAGGCAGGCGGGAATTTATTACCTGCCTTGCAGGGTGAAAATTCCCATGATAAAATAAAAGGAAAGTGACTTAAGTGAAATCATGGGATTTTAGTGCCTGCCTTGCAGGGTAAATAATCCCATTGTCAAAGTCAAATCACTTAAGTGGATCATGGGATTTTGGTGCCTGCCTTGCAGGGTAAAGAATCCCATTGTGGAAAATTCTTAAAAATAGAATTATATGTGCAAAAAAGTGCGCCCCCTTTGGTGAGATGATGGCAGCCTTTAAGTGATTATTTTAATTAATCTATCCTTTCAAAAAGTGCGCCCAAGCTTGGAGGAAGTCAACAAGTCAAAATTGGAATAAAAGAAATGGATTAAATGCATTAAATTTAATTTATTTAGTGGCTGCCCCCTTCCTCTCAAAAAGTGCGCCCCATTTGGGAGTTATTTAATGATTTTAAAGGCATTAAAACATTAAATTAATTTCTATTTTCAGTGGCTATGGTCAAGGCACACTGTGAAGCTTAAGTGAAGTGATGTGTGAAGGATTAAATTGGATTAATTTAATTTATTGGATGGTTGTCCTTAAACATGTTATTTTTAAAAGAGAAGAGCATGATTTTTAATTAATTAATTGCCTTTAATTGTTAGGGCAATTATTAATTATAGAATTGTGAAGGTTATATAAGCATGGGCAGCCATATGGGTGAATTATTTGATTCACAGGTAAAGAATTGCAGCCAAGAGGAAAAGTGCACCCCCATTTGAAGAAGGATTTTGCTCAGGCAAGGTGGCAACAAGGCTAAAAGCTTCTAGATTTGGCGCATGCTTTGAAGGAGGTTGATCTTTGTCTGCATAATTGTTTACATAGGTGTTACAGTGCTCGGTGTTGTTGAAAGGATTCATGCTCTCCTTATGTGCAAATTAAACACCACTTTTTAGGGCGGTGGGCTTGAAAAGTGCATATTTTTATAGTTAAAATTCACTATTCATGCTCGGTGGCCATTTTTGTCTGAATAAATTACGAAATTCATTACAGGTGCTTTACTGAAAAGAAAATGAGCTTTTATCAATGTCGAATACATTGCATATATCCTCCAAATCGAAGAATTGTCGAGATCTGCACCAATTTTGAAGAAATATGGCCAAGTAAGAAGAAAAAGAATCATTGAGACAAAGATAGAAAAAGCCATGGTGAAGAGAGATGAAAAAGAAAGAATGATGGAGTCATGCATCGCTTCCAAACTTATAGACATAGGAGACACAGATCTAGGCCCAGAACCTCTTTCCGATTTGATTGATAGATCTAAAGCGGAAAAGACTTCACTCATGCGTGCGGTTAAAAGCAGTGGAATTATCCGAGATGCAGCTTTTCCATGTACAGACCTAGTTCTTTAGAATTTGTTATGGAGTGCGCTAGATCTTACCACCCTTCATCTAGATCAGTGTGTGATGCTTTGGGAAAGACAATAATTCGTTTAGATGCAGAGTTCATCAATTATTGTTTGAAGATTCCAGTGTGAAAGGTGGTGACTTCCATTAGTCTTCAAGATGCCGACAACAGGTGGGAGAAGCATAGAGCTGATTGTGTGAGCATAATGAATAACCGATACATGAAGAAGCCTAGATCTCCTTCAAAGTTCCCGAGAACTCTTCCACGGTCCAATTTGGTGCAGGAGGTAGATGATGTCGTCAAATTGCTATGCAGGATGAATGGTGAAGTGAATGCCTACACTTTCCATACATAGATGTATGCTTTCATCAGGACCATTGAAATCAACAAGGTTGATTCTATAATCAATTGGTTAGAAATTATTAGCAACAACATTGGTGAGCAACTCCGAGAATGTGAAGCGTACTTTCAGCTTCAAGATGACTTCATACTTGGTGTATGTTGCAGCTTCACAAGGCGTCTTTTCCAAGCTGGATAGATGTGGTGTTCTTTCTAAGGACCCCATTTTCGAGTGCTACCCACAACTTACTGTACCTGCGTGCGAGAAAGATTTCAAAGTGGTCAATGATGAATTCTTCTATGATTTCATCTGTAGGCTAGACAAAGACTTGAAGGCCAACAGGGTAAGCAAGGAAGCGTGGGAAGCTGTGTCCAAGATTGGCAGTCTATTCATTCAATTTGTAGATTTCACATACCTCAAGGTTACAGGCTTTTCTGGAGAACCAATAAAGATGCCCAGGTATTCGAATGATAGATTGATTGCCATGGAGCTAAGCAGGCAACTTGTGGAGTTACACGACCTTCAGTCAAAGCGGCACAAGTCTATGGGCTTCTTCCCAATCACTGTGGGATATTACAGCTGCATTAGCATTCATAGAGCTTGGGAATGGAGGCGCAAATGTTATCTGAGTATGAGCAAGAGTTCTTCCCTGCACGGCTAAACTTCGATCCATTTGGAGTAGCCAGGAAGATAATCTCCCAGGAGTACGCACATGTGCCTTCATTAGAAGATTTTTGGATGAAGTGCAAAAGTGAGTACGAGGTTAGAAAGAGAGATTTCAGCAGGCTATCAGCAAAGCAAGTGTTCGACTTTGGACTAGTACGGATACCTGCGGATCTTAAAGATGATGGGAATGTGGTACTTGACACTTACCATCAAATGGGAGGAGATAAAGCCGTACTACAAAATAACATAGGAGGCTGTAACACAATTGAAGAAAGGTCAGGAGCTGTGTTGGTGAATACTTCAAACTTGTTGCTGACGAAGGGATATTGCCTTGATGAAGCATTGATGAATCAAGTCACGGGCAACTTCGGTGTTGGAGATTCCCTCAAGTGAAATCATGGAGGAGAAAGTAGCAGGAAAGTCGAGAAGTTGAAAGTGCATAGAAGATCTCAATCCAAGGAGAAGATCACTTCTACGACCATGACTTTAACTCTGGTTTCTCCAGTACTCAATACTTCACCAACTATTGCACCAGCAGCAGGATGCTTCCATGCCTCCACTAAATCCAGTGACATTCATCTTCTCCCCTCAACCACTTCGTTCAGCGCCTGTTCCAGAGGATACGTTGAAGTTGCAGATGGCGGAATTCGAAAGGGCTTTGTCCTTGGATGACTCAAAAGATGGCAGCCATAACACTGTGGCACTTTCTGACGGAGAGGATGCAGAGCGGAAGATGGTAGTACACTCAGTGACTTCAGCGACTTCTCATTCTCCGAGAAGTAACTTCTCGGAATGGTTGGCTTCGCAGTTGGTTCCAGAAGTGAGAATGGAGATGAACTTAGAGGAGCATGACTTGCAGCTACTCCAGAATCTGGTAGAAGAGACAGAAGGCCTAAAGTTGCCAAAGCAACTTCTAGGTTGATCATCGAGGATTTGGGAGAGAAGTTTGCTGAGATATCAATTCCGGCAGAAGGAAAGATAGAGGAGGAGCTCATGGCAGAGGATGTGACAGTAACCAAAGTACCCCTCGGTCAAGCCACCACTGAAGGATTGAAGCAGGACACGCAAACATTGATGGATGCTTTATTCCTTAGGCTTGATAGTGAAAAGGTGGAGAAAGAAGAGCTACAGAAGCAAGTATCTCAATTGTGTGAGATCATAGCCAAGGTTGCTAAACCTTCCATTCAGCCCATTTCAGAGCAGGTGAGTGATCATCTTATGCAAGAAATGGAGGACGCAAGCAATCAAGTAAAGGCTATTGACGAATGGAAATATTTGATTATTCATCAAGCTTCATACAACTTGGGGAAGTGCCAACCCGCCTGAAGGTTATGGATGATGCAACAAATCAACTAAAGCAACTGATGGTAAACATAGAAGGCATGAATATAGTTGCAGAGAGTAACCTGAGTATTTTGGCCGAGATTAACAAGCTACCGGGAGATGTATTGATTGCGAAACAGATTGTACCAGACAGATCAGTCGAGAAGGGGAAGCAGCTAGAGTTTGCAGTATCTTTCCATTTGGAAATCTGTAGAGTTTTGTTGAAGAGGATGCAGGCACTTGAGAGTAGGACATCAGATTTACCAGACAGTGTCATTTCTTTCACTGAGGAGAGAGTGGATGGGAATGTCACTTCATACGTGCGGATCGTCTCAACTAAGGTGCCTAATTCCCTGGAAGGATCTCTTCTGATGATACAAAAGAGAATTGATAAAGCTACCAAGCCTTTCACGATGAATTCTATCAGTAGACTGGTGGCGCTGCAGGCAGACATTGCGAGGTTTGGGCCGAGTTTGGAAGATGTGGAAGCGTGCATCAAAGTGTTGAATGAAGGGTTGCTGCAGTTCAGGACAGAGAAAGAAGCAGTGGCTAAAATAGATGGAAGGATGTTGAATTACATGTTTGACAAGTATATCCAATATCAGAACAAGAAAAGGACCTAAACATTACAGTTGGCATGACTTCTTATACTCTTTCTTCTTCTATTTTCTATGTTCCTGGATGAAATTGTAAAACTTCTAAGTTATTTGTTTTGCACCATTACTTAAAGTCATGTGGAACTATTCTATTAGTTATGTGATACATGTGTCACTTAAGGATAAGATAGTTGAGGATGATTGCCAAATGTCATCTTTACTTGTTTATTATGTTTCAGTTCGGTTTGAGTTTTCCATTTGTACTTTCCCTCCTACATTCTATAAGTAGGAGAAGAACCTCCGGGTTAATAATTGATCAGAATTTGTAAGCAGCAATCTTGTGTTCGGACTTTGTCTGAACCCCGAGAACAACTTGAAGCAAAGGAATACAAAGGAGTAGGTTTCTAGAGAAATTTGTGTCACGGTGTCTTGTGTTTCTTGCTTTTAATCTTAGATATCTTAATAGACTTTGTGTTATTTTAGATCCGGATCTAGAGCTGCCTTTCTTTTATAATTTTGTGTGTTCATATCTATTAAGTTTCTTCTATGTGCATGTAATTAGCTCTGCTATCTACTAATTGGGATGCATATCTTCCCCATTTCTTCTTTGTATTTCCTTTACTCCCTTCTTCTATAAAATACTTCCTTTCTTGAACAATTTAACTTACTTGTTGCAGAACTTCTCGATTATGGTTCATGAACTAAGTGGTTAAAGTAAAACCCTTGATAGATAATAACACATTTTTATTGACAAATCTGACACGATAGCCTCACCGGTTAAATGAGGGAGATTTATCTCATGACTACCTAGGTTTTGTGCTATGCAGAAAATCTAGCCAACAGTTTTTAGTGATTCCGCTGGGGAAACAACTATCTTTGCAAATCAAGGTTTATCTATTGAAGATCAGAGTGTTTTCCATACAAATCTCAACCTGGCTGAACGTCCATTCACTCGATCCGTGAAGGCGCAAGGAAGGACTGATCATTTCTTTAGATTGCAGGAGCAATTCAATTTCAATCATCCTCCTCAAGTTAGAAGTCGCATATCTAGTCTCTCACCAGGAAGGAGAGTGCACACCCATCCAAATCCGAATTGACTTCAGCATAATTTGGCTTCTGGAATTATTCATCAAGTCTACACAAAGAGAAGGCATGCTCAAGTTAACATGGTGCTCCAGATTATACCTGTCCCATGGGGAGCAGCTTTTGGACCTCTAAACTTGGCTCCACCTATGCACGAGCTACCAAAGGGATCCAGAAAGAATTTTCCAAAATTCTTTGGAGATGGAAAGCAAAACCTGGATGATCATTTGGCAGCCTTTTTCATATCTTGTGTTGTGCTTTCAGTAGAGCATGAAGATGTATCAGTCAGACTCTTCATTGAGACTCTACATGACTTGGCTAGAGAATGGTTTTATCGGTTAACTCCTGGCACCATAACCAACTGGGCGACTATGCGTGAGTAATTCCTGAAAAGATTCAAGCCTGTAGAGGACGCTAGCGTGTTGATCACCCAACTGACACAGTTGAAGAAAGAGCCAAGCAAGAACATGTGGGACTTTATTGCAAGGTTCCAAAGGATTTTATACAAAATCCCCTTCTACGCAGCATTGAGCGACAAAAATCAAAAGGCGTTTTTATAAACGCTCTATTACTGACGAAGTTAGATATCAAATGAGAAGGGAAAGACCTGTAAATCTACTTGAAGCAAAAATGCTGCCATGGAGGTTGAGGATGACTTGATCATGGCTGGAAAACTTAAACAACCATCTCACAAAGGTGATGGTGCTTCTTCTAGTACTTGGACCCTTTGTTGCGAAATTGGCTAATGACATGCTGCGAGATCAAGAAGCGAGATCTCTCAAGCAAGGAATGTAACCCCCTCAAGAATAGCTCCTACTGGACCTTTAATGGTCAAAATCAAAATCAAAACCGTAACAGACTTGCTTTGCTGCACCACAATGGTTGGTAATAGAAGCTTCTCCAAGGAATAACTTGGAAACTAATGAAGAGGATCTCGACATTGATGAATCATTTGATGATGAAGACTTTATAGATCCCATTGGCGACTCCAATATTGGTTACTTGGACTACGAATCGCGATGCTATTATGAATCTTTTGAATATTTTGATGGGCACACTTTTTGTGGTGTTTACAAGGTCTCGGAGACGCACCAAAACGCTGAAGCATCCACAAGGCGGCCGAAGAGAAAGAGAAGATCCTGGCTCGGATGTTACTATCTTGAAAAGAGGTAGCACCCTTCCTTCTTCATTAGTGCCTAAGGATAAATATTCAAATTCTTTCAATTCGCAGTAAAGAGCCAACTCACATCCTGCTGAAGCAAGTCAAGCTTTTGACATAATTGATCACATCAAGAGGAACAAGGTCTAAATCTCGGAAAGTTTGAGTATTTGAGAGCATTTCCTGATCAGTTGAATAGATTGGTCAAATATGTGCAAAGCAACGGTCCCAACCCAACAAATAATACTTCACGAGGTATCTTGTCAAGCCCAAAGAATACTCCCCCTTCAAATAATGCGGCTACAAGTTCTTCTCCTTCCACTTCATCTCCTGCTACGTCAGAAAGGATTGAGCCATTTTATGTGTCACTTTGCTTATCATGAGACATAAATTGAGCAATTTCATTTTGGATTCTGGAGCTTCTGATAATGTCATGCCTACCAAAGTTGTTGATGCCTTGGGTCTCACATTGACAAAAACCATCGGGAGATGTTATTCAATGGAAAGACAAGTCCCTCTTGTGGGGCAAATCAAAGATGTGCATGCAGTACTTGCTTCTTTTCCAGATAAAAGACTAAAAATGACCATCCTGGTAGCAGACATTCCAGTCTCTTATGGCATGTTGTTGAGTAGAAATTTCTGCAAGGAGCTAGGTGGAGAAGTCAAGATGGATTGGTCTTGCGTGCACATACCAATCAAAGTAAATCGAGAAGATGGAACACGAGAAGAAATCTAAGTACACAGTATCAAAGTTTGAGGATCCTAGATCTCAGATCTTGTTTCAAGAATCGGATCATGGAGTCTATTATCTAGAAATGGATAAAGAAGATGTTCAACCGGTGATTCAAGAACCGCATCAACTTAACAACAAGATTTGGACTCTGGAATTTGATGGCAGCTGCTGTTCATTTGGATCTGGCGCAGGCATTGTTCTTATCTCTCCTGAAGGGAAGGTGCATGCACACTCCTTCAAATTGATGTTTGAAAATACTAACAATACAGCTGAGTATGAAGCGTTGTTGTTAGGCATGGAGTAGGCAAGAACAATGGGAATCAAATTATTACATGCAAAGGGAGATGCTGAGCTGATTGTGAAGCAGATAAGAGGCCTCTACCAAGTCAAAAAAGACAAACTGCGGCACTATAGAGATCAGGTCTACTCTGCTATCCTAGATTTTTCAGCTTTCTCGATATCTTACATTCCGAGAGAACAAAATTCAAGAGCTGATTCGCTTGCAATGACTGTAGCCTTGTTGAATCCGGATCAGCCTCCTACATTCTTTAGATAGGGAGACTACAAGGTGGAGATGGTCTTTCACCCAAAGGTTCTTGACAACGTCTAGCAATGGCAGGTTTTCAATGATGACACGCAGATTGCTGCGTTTCTCCAACAGAAGGACAACTTTGAAGAAATCTACTATGAGGGAAGCAATTCACCTCCTAGGCAGACTACTGTATCGAGAGAAATGGATGCGGATGTCTTAGGAAGTCAGGAGATTATCTAGCTAAAGGGAAATAAAATTCCCAAAGGCTTGGTATCTCTTGAGGAAATGTTTGATAAGCATGATCAGATGCTTAAGAAAAATGAAGAAAGTGGGGAAGGTTCTTCCTCCGACACACAATTACTAAATTTGGGAGTTGACAATGATCCCAAATTAGTAAATCTGGGTAAGTGTTGTTCAGAGGCCGAAAGAGAAGCTTTCACTAAGCTTCTTAAGAAATACATGGATGTTTTTGCCTAGTCTTACCAAGATCGAAAACATATCAACCTGTGGAAGTTCAACACTACATCCCGCTTAAACCAGAATAGAAGCCTTTCAAGCAGAAGCTGCAGCGACATAACCCTACCATTTTGGGAACCATCTTTGCAGAGATTCAGATGTTGTTAGATGCAAAGATTATCTATCCCATACATCATTCTAAATGGTTGGCCAACATAGTCCCTATTAGAAAGAAGAGCAACGAGATTAGGCTATGTGTGGATTTCCAAAAAATCTTCATTGAAAGACAACTACCCCATCCCCATCATGAATCATACTCTACAGATGGTCACTGGATCTGAGATGCTTTCCATGCTTGATCGCTTCTCAAGTTACAATCAAGTCAAGGTGGCCAAGGAAGATCAATACAAAATGGCGTTCATCACACCTTGGGGAACCTTCGCATACCAGAAAATGTCATTTGGCCTGATTAATGCTGGTGCTACATTTCAAATAGCTATGGATCTAGCCTTTTTCATCTTAAAGATATAAGCATAGTGGTGTATTTGGACGATCTGACAGTCTTTTCCAAAGATAGAAGTGTTAGTGCAAAATCATAGCACCCCTGGATGTTGATCAGATTTCTAGGTTGATCACTCTAGCATCTAGTGTGATTGCACAACAATGAATCCTTTCTCCAAGTGTGGGACTTGTGAAAATGAGAAAGGAATCTCCAGAGAAGGCTGGTTCCTGCTCCTAAACTACCTGCCACAAGCTATTCCAGTGCAGGCCAGCTAATCTAATCCTAATCTAACCATGCCAAGGAGACAGAGAGAGAGAGAAAAGGGAAAAACAGCAAAATCCTACACTAAAACAGTGATACACCAGAGAAGGAGAATGTTGAACATCTATCAAAACTGCCATGGAACAAGGAGAGGTGAGCAATGGGAAGGATGGACAGATGCATCACAAACCCAAGGATAGATTTCACACAGAAAATGTCCCAAAACTCCATGAACACAGCTCCAAACCTGTAATGAACATTCAAACATGCACAAATACCTGCAATGAAGAGAGGCAAGAAGAGAACAAGCAAAAGAACGAGCAAGGATGGACAGATGCATCACAAAACACATTTTTGTTGCTCAGAGAAGTTTACCTGAACATCATTTCAATAGTAAAAGGCAAAAACACCATTACGAGCAAGGGAGGAGGTTCAAACTCCATTTTCAACCACGGAGAAGAAAAAGAAGGAGGCGAGCCGAAAAGATGAACAACTTGTAATCCTCCCTTTGAAATGAGCCAAATCGCTTTTACATTGCATGGGTCGAGCCCATGAGAGAGAAAACGTCATAAAAACGTGGGAGCCCATTCCTCATTGATTTGCAAATGCATTAAATCAGCATGGAGGACCTTACAAACCCATACCTTGTCATTTTGACCAAATGGGAGGAGAATACGACCCATTATGTATTAAATTTGGTCATTGAAATGTCACTTCTGGCCATGAACACGTACCAGAAACATTTTTGAATTTTCTCTCTCAAAATGAACCAAAATTAGAGATTTACCATGGAATCCTATAGATAATTTCATAATCTTTCCAATGATATAAAGAACGTGCAAATCCGAGCTCTGGATCAAAAGATATGGGGGTCTGAAGTTTTAGGGCAAAAACGGCCCAAAAAGATCAGCGGGCAAAAATTTAAATTTTTCCGTGCTCACGTTGATCGGACGCCACGTGTGCAAGCTTTGATTGGATGAGCAATTCTATCTCCTCTACCTCCCGCAGGTTTTCCTTTGAAAATTTTGACTTTTCTTACACTTTGGAAAAAAATTCATTTCTCCCCACACCCCGCCACTTGGACATGTGGCACGTTACGATTCATCCGCGGGCTTTTCGGCTTTTCACGTCCCTCGCGTATTTTTGGCCCGGATGTCCCAAACTGTCTGGGACAAATTTCTCCAATCCACCCGATTCGGGTTTCCCTGTCCCTCTTTGCGGTGAAGACATGTGGCACTATTCCATTGGCTCTCGGCTCTTTCGGCTCTCCGCGTCCCGCGCGTACTTTTGGCCCAGATGTCCCAAACGAAAGTTCTCTGTTTTGGCCAAACCGGCCGGTTCACGTCCTCTGCGTACTCTTGTCCCAACTGTCCTGGACTGCCTGGGACAAATATCTCTGGCCCGCCCGAAATGGACTGCCTTGCGCCAAACCGGCCGATCCGCGTCCTTCGCGTACTTTTGTCCCAACTGTCCCAACTGTGTGAAACAGACTTAGGCAATTTTTTCCCTTTTTCAGCCGAATCAGCTTTTTGCGTCCCACGCGTACCTACGGCCCAGATGTCCCAATTGCTGCATGGACCGCCTGGAGGCTTTTCGGCCGGTTCGCGCCCCGACGTCCCAACTGTCCCAAGGACCGCCTGGACTAGGACTTAGCCGATTTTCATGATTTTTTCTGCCCCAAGCTTGTTTTTGCAAATTTTTCACCCTTTTTTAGAACTTGCTCTTTTCTTCTTGGACAGGAGAGTTAAAAAAATCCGAGGGGACCCTAGAAACATGATTTTTACCTTGAATCAATCTATCTTGCTCGGGACCGAAGAATTTAATGCATGTTATCAAAATTACCCTAGGGGTGAATTTTGGATAACAAGAAGCACACACATTTCAAACTTGGAAGAGGTCTTCATACAGTGCCGCAAGCATGGTATTTCTTTAAATCCCAAGAAATCTATCTTTGCCATAACCGAAGGAAAGCTGTTAGGGCACATTGTTTCCAAAGAAGGAACAAAGATAGATCTAGAGCGTGTTAAATCCATTCAGACATTGCCTTTGCCCACATCTAAAAAAGGAGTTCACTCTTTCTTTGGAAAAGTTAATTTTCTCAGGAGATTCATTCCTGACTTTCTTGAGCTAACTTTTGGCATATTTTGAATATGATGAGGAAGACACAAGATTTTAAATGGAGCGAGGAAGGGAAGGAAACTTTCGAGAAAATTAAAGAGGCCTGTCAAAGCTCTAGTCTTGGTTTCACCCGACTTGATAAATAATTTAGTCTTTACTGTTATTCCTCTGAACACACCATGTCAAGAATATCGATGCGAGAAAAATCAAGAGGACGCAGAAGCTCCTATTGCTTTCATGAGTACGCCTCTTAAAGCCTATGAGTTGAAATACACTCCCATGGAAAAGCACACATATGCAGTGGTGAAGGCGTGCAAAGCATTCAAGTATTATATTCTTTCCTCGCACATTGTGGTTTTGGTTCCAGATATTGCAGTTAAATCTATCCTTACTCAGCAAGAGTTAGGATTATTGAGAGGCACATGGGTGACAAAGGTTCAAGAATATGACCTGGATATTAAACCAACAAAGCTGGTTCAAGGAAGAGGTCTGTGTGAATTAATGATGGAGATGAAAACATTAGTGCTTGAAGCAAATCAAGATGAGATAGATGAAGATTTTCCTGTAGTACTTTTTATAGATCTGGCAGAGGAGTGGTACAGTAACATTGCTTACTTTCTGATGTATGGAGAATGCCCCGATCAAATTTCCAGAAAAGAGAAGCGAACTATCAAACTAAAATCCAAAGATTTTGTTCTTTGGGATAATGGTTTGTACAAGAAGGGAATTGACGGCGTATTTCTCAGATGCATCGATAAAGCTCAAAAGGATCAGCTACTTCAACAGTTTCATGACATGGCTTGCGGTGGCCATTTCTCAGCTGAGTCACTGCACACAAGATCCTCAGAGCAAGGTATTACTGGCCAACCCTTTTTCAAGATACTGCAGAATGGGTAGCTAAGTGCCAAACATGCCAACATTTTGTTGGGCATGTGAAATTTCCTGCATTACCTCTAAAACCCATTGTGATTGAAGAACCTTTCCAACAGTGGGGAATGGATTTTATTGGAATGCTTAACCCGGCTTCCAGTGCTGGTCACCATTACATTCTAACAGCTACTGATTATTTCAGTAAGTGGGTAGAAGCTATTCCTATGAAGAATGCCACTTTATTTGAGGTGTGCAATTTCATAAAAGAAAATATTATTGTTAGGTTTGGCGTGCCCAACAAAATTATGCAGAAAGCAACACTCACGAATCTTTCTTCTGAGGAGCTGGTGGAATTCTGCTACACTTATGGGATTCAGCTGGTTCGTTCCTCAAACTACTATCCCTAAGGGAATGGTCAAGCTGAGTCTAGTAATAAAAACACAGTAACTATCGTGCGTGCAAGCTAGTGCGGAAAATCGAGAGGACTTGGCATAAAAATTTGTTTGATGCATTATGGGCTGATAGAATCACACCAAAGAGGGTGATAGGCATGTCCCCATTTCAGTTGTTGTATGGTAGAGACATGGAGCTACCTCTTACCTTGGAACTGCCTGCCCTGCAACTTTCTAAGGCCCTGGAGGATTCCACTTTCACGGATGCTATTGATAAAAGAATTATGTACCTGACTGAATTGAGGGAAGTACAAAATCAAGTTGTAGATAGGTTGATAGAGCATCAAAGGAAGGTGAAATTCATCTTCAACAAAAAGGCCAGGGAAAGTTTGAAGTCAATGACTGGTCCTTTTATGGGACAAAAGAAGAGAAACAAAAGGCATGCATGGAAAATTTGATTCACTATGGAAAGGGCCTTTTGTGATTAAGAGAATCGCCGAGTGGATAGCTTCATTCTTGCTCATCAGGATGGAGTTGAATTGTCGTTGCCTTTCAATGGGCAACACTTGAAGTTGTTCCGGACATGAGAAGTAGGGTAAAACCTGTATGTACATAAATAAATCTTTGTTTGTTTTTCCTTGTTTTGTCTTGTTTTGGTGTTGTGTTGTGTTGTGTTTGTTTGCCTGACCCCGTGCCCAAAGGACAAGATATGAAACCAGAGATGCTGGGATCTCATCTTTTCCCTTTGTCATTCTGACAGAGAAAAAGATGTCCACAGACGGAGCCGACTGGTGTCACCCAGATTTCACCCTGAAATCTGTGACTACCCTATCCGAAAAATTTTCATACTTTTAAAATAATGGGTCATTTTGTGTTTTTATTGCCTGAAAGTTCTTGTATTGCGTCAAGATAATCCCAAAGAGCCATATTAGCCTTTTTCACCAAATACCCAGATGCCCAAAGTTGTTATATTTTGTCGTTTGGGATTTATTTGCGGAAATTTGTATTTAATTATTTTGAGCCCCATATGAGGCTATTTGTGCTCTGTTTTAACTCTGTTATGATCGAATATGTCATTACTCTTATGTACCAGAAGGGTTTTAACTTGGAATAAGTTTTGGGCTTTATTTGTAACTTTTGGCAATTTTTCATGTTTTTGTGTTGTCCCGTTTCGTTTTCTGTGAAATTTCTCTAGAATAATTCCTTTGCAGGTAAGCCCAATTTTTGGTTTGGAGCAGCTAGAAAACATATACACACATTATGCCTGGAGGAAGTCACCATCGAGGTATGAATCACTGGGAAAAAGTGAAGTCGTGCACGGAAAAGCCCCTGTGGGGATGGGCGCATTTTTGGAAAACAAAGGATTTAAGCTGCAATGGGAAAAATAGAAGCCAGTAGGCAAGGTGGGAATTTTATACCTGCCTAGTAGGGTACTTTTTCCCGTGTTATAAAATTCACTTAAGCTGCAGTGGGAAAGTTAGAGGCCGCAGGCAGGTGGGAATTTATTACCTGCCTTGCAGGGTGAAAATTCCCATGATAAAATAAAAGGAAAGTGACTTAAGTGAAATCATGGGATTTTAGTGCCTACCTTGCAGGGTAAATAATCCCATTGTCAAAGTCAAATCACTTAAGTGGATCACGGGATTTTGGTGCATGCCTTGCAGGGAAAAGAATCCCATTGTAGAAAATTCTTAAAAATAGAATTATATGTGCAAAAAAGTGCGCCCCCTTTGGTGAGATGATGGCAGCCTTTAAGTGATTATTTTAATTAATCTATCCTTTCAAAAAGTGCGCCCAAGCTTGGAGGAAGTCAACAAGTCAAAATTGGAATAAAAGAAATGGATTAAATGCATTAAATTTAATTTATTTAGTGGCTGCCCCCTTCCTCTCAAAAAGTGCGCCCCATTTGGGAGTTATTTAATGATTTTAAAGGCATTAAAACATTAAATTAATTTCTATTTTCAGTGGCTATGGTCAAGGCACACTGTGAAGCTTAAGTGAAGTGATGTGTGAAGGATTAAATTGGATTAATTTAATTTATTGGATGGCTGTCCTTAAACATGCTATTTTTAAAAGAGAAGAGCATGATTTTTAATTAATTAATTGCCTTTAATTGTTAGGGCAATTATTAATTATAGAATTGTGAAGGTTATATAAGCATGGGCAGCCATATGGGTGAATTATTTGATTCACAGGTAAATAATTACAGCCAAGAGGAAAAGTGCGCCCCCATTTGAAGAAGGATTTTGCTCAGGCAAGGTGGCAACAAGGCTAAAAGCTTCCAGATTTGGCGCATGCTTTGAAGGAGGTTGATCTTTGTCTGCGTAATTGTTTGCATAGGTGTTACAGTGCTCGGTGTTGTTGAAAGGATTCATGCTCTCCTTATGTGCAAATTAAACACCAATTTTTGGGGCGTGGGCTTGAAAAGTGTAGATTTTTACGCTTAAAATTCACTATTCATGCTCGGTGGCCATTTTTGTCTGAATAAATTGCAGGAATTCATTACAAGTGCTTTACAAAGGAAAAGGAGCTTTTATCAATGTCCAATACATTACATATATCCTCCAAATCTTTGTTGTCAAAATTTCACCCCAGGGTAAAATTTCGATAAACATGCATCAAAGGTTGCAGAAAGGCAAATAGGTCAATCCAGGAAAAATCATGAAAATCGGCTAAGTCCTAGTCCTAGGGGCAGTCGGGACATTTGGGACAAAAAGGCGCGGATCGGCCGAAAATCCTCCAGGCGGCCCAAATGGTATTTGGGACAATCGGGCCAAAAGTACGCGGCGGGCGCGAAAAGCCGATCCTGCCGAAAAAGAGAAAAAATTGGCTAACTGCTGAGAAGGACGCCTGTGGGACAACCGGGCCAAAAAGGCGCGAACCGGCCGAACCGGGCGAAAAAGGGCCAGACAGTCCAAGGCAAAATGGGACAAGCGGGACAAATGGACGCGAACCGGCCGGTTCGCCCGAAATCAGTACAAAGAGCACTATGCAAAATGGGACAAAGGGACGCGCGGGACGCGGATCGCCGAAGGAGCCGAAAGCCAATAAAATTGCGCCACGTCATCGGTCAAATGAGGGACAAGGAAGCCCATTTCGGGCGGATCGGAGGTTTTTGTCCCAAACGGTTTGGGACATCCGGGACAAAAAGACGCGAAGGGCGCGAATGAGCTGGCAGGCCCGCGGACTAATCAGAAGCCGCCACGTGTCTCAAGGAGAAAAGTTAAAAAGTCAAAGAGCGAGTTTTCGAGCACCGATCCAAATCAATGAAATAATGCCACGTGTCCTAGCTAGGGCCCACAAGGAGATTTCAAAGGAAGGCCCACCGAAAAGCAGAGGAGAGAGAATCATTCAGCGAATCAGAGCTTGCCACGTGTCATCCAGGTGGCAGAGCGCGGGAAGAAATTCAAAAAATCCGTTTTCGCCTATTCCGTGCCCTAAATCTTCAGATCGACATAACTTTCGATCCAGAGCTCGGTTTTACACGTTCTTTATATCAGCGGAAAGCTTGTGAGATTCTCTACACGTTTCCAGGGTCAATCTTGCATTTTGGTTCAGTTTGAGGAGAGAAAATCAGAAGACGCCTCTGGCACGAAATAATAAGCAGAAGTGATGCTCAACTAATAACTTTAATGCAGCAGACAGTCCGCCGCTTCTGCTAGGCAGCCCGCCGTTTTGCCAAGATCCGCCACTTCCATCATTATGAAATGAGTTAAGTGCATTCTGGAGGTGGTTGGGGCAGATTTCGAATTCCTCTCTCTTTTCTCTCTCATTCTTCCTATAAATTGTAAGGAGGGGCTTCTTCCTAATGTTGGACATTTCTGTTTTGCAACCCCTCCCTTCTCTCCTGCTTGTAAGAGAATTCGTGGAGTTTTTAAGCCTCCCACATAGACTGTAATGCCATTGTGCCTCTTGGCCATTGCAATGTATTGAATCGATCCCTTGAGCAATATATATGTCTGTGATTGAATTTAAATCCTCTCATGTATTCATTGTTGTCATTCTGATCTCTCATTGCATTTCGGTTACCTGTGCATGGTGTGGTATTGCATCTATATGGTCTGTGTTTATGTTGCAAAGCTTATGTTCTTCATTCCTCGGTGCATCACCTCCTTAACTTAGGTTTATTTATATGCATTTCTCTCTCCCTGTCTCCTTGGTAGTTAGTTTAGTTTTTGGTGAACCTCTGCGTTTCATTGGTGCATCTGAACAGAGGAATAGGAACCAGCCTTTCTCTGGAGAATCCTTTCTCATTTTCAAGTCCCACACTTGGAGGAAGGATTCAATGTTATGCAATCACACTGGATACCTAAGTGATCAACCTAGAAATTTGATCTGTACCCAGGGGTGCTGTGATTTTGCATCAACAGTTTTGGCACGCCCGGTGGGACCAGAGGTCTCATTTTTTATTGCAGCAAAGTTGATGTGCATCTGCTGCATTTTTCTTGCTTGAAAAGAGCTATTATTTGCACATCTGGCGACTCCGAGGGGAAGAATCAACTGGTTTCAGCAGTCAGGCCTGAAAGCTTATGAGAAGAATCACAAGGTCAAGAGCTGGAGAGGAGGAAGTCTTTGTTTGAATACCTGTAACTATCTCCAAGAAGAAGGCAAAGAGGAAGAAGGATTCAAAGGTCTCCGTCTCCACCAAGCAGAACTCTCTCAACTCCTCCACCTGACAGGCCTTTCTTTCAATATACAAGGGTTTTAAGACCACTCAGAATGGCGCAACCAGTGAACCCCTATGTCAACTTCACAGGCAGCAGCCCACTTGCTCTCAATGCACAAAATCCAATCCCAGTTGCAGCATTGAAGAACATTCCATACTTCACTGGAGAAAATCAGACCACTCCTGGTGATCATGTCAAGGACATTGCTAATATTTGTGCAATCCATGAAATTAATGAGATGCAAGTAGCTGTCAAATTGCTGGCGTCTTCATTCAAGGGAAAAGCATTGCAATGGTTTAGGAGCCTTGAAGCTGGCTCTATCACAAACTGGAATCAGCTGTGTATTGCACTTCATAATCAATTTGGAGAGAAGGGAGACAACTTGTCTCTTTTGGAGCAGCTGACAACCATCAAGAGAGCTTCCAATGAGCAGCTGACTGACTTCAACTTCAGATTTCAAAGGTCTTGGGATAGAATTCCAGTAGCAGTCAGGCCAACAGCAGAAGGTGCTTTTCTGTATTACCTTAAAGCTTTAAATTCTGATATTTCTATGTTGATTCAATCTATGGGAGGCACAACTATCCCTGCTGCTTATAGTATTGCCATTAGAGCTGAAAATTGTCTGATTCAAGCTGGCAAGCTAGCTCCTAGGCCTCCAATGCCATTATATCCAAGTTTAGAGAGCCCAAGTACTAGTCAAGCACCTGTCTTAGCTCCTTCTCCCACTCCTAGAAATCAGAGTTCAAATGAAGCTTCCACTTCATCTCCAAGTGCCCCAAATGAGCTTCAAGAAGTCATGAAGCAACTGCAAAATTTAGGTAATGAGCTGGTCACACTCAAGAGACAGCAAACTCAAGGTTTTAGACCTTCGTATCAGCCTCAAGCTCAACCTAATAGGCAGCCATATCAGCCTCAAAGGCCACCCAATCCAGGTGCAAATATGAATCAAACGAGGCCTCCTGCCAATAGACCATTCCAGCCCTATAATCCAAATGCCATATCTGCCTCTAAGGCATTAGTACCAGCACAAAACAACATTGCCCAGGAGTATGAATGGTGTTTTCCATGTAATGAACCCCATAATCAATCCATGTGCTATAATGGTGCTTTAACCCAAGCTTTAATGGTAACAAGTGCTGGTGTGGAGGGTGAAAGTAGTCAAGAAAACAGCCAACTACAAGAAACATTCCAACAGCAACCTGCCCCAAATGACACCACATTGGTAAATTGGCAGGCAGAGGATTTCTGTGGTATGAATCAGGCAGTCTCTCAAGGTGTTGCAGCCAACACAAGGTCAAAAGGAGAAATTTGGGTGAAGAACAACCATGCCGTTAGCCCCACCCGAATCCACAACCTTCCACACTCCACAAATGATTGGTAAGCAAAACCCAGTTTCAAATGCACAAGGGCAGTCAAGAACAGCCCTTAGGCCAACTCAAATGCCAGCTTTTGCTGCCCACATACAAGGAACAAATGTGCAGACCAAGGGACAGCAGAGAGATCCTTCATCACCATTCAGTATCATTGATCAGATGAAGAAGACAAACGTCAATATATCTATGTGGGAATCCCTATCCATCCCAGGCCAAAGAAATCTGCTGCAAGCTGCCATAAAGGATTGGCCAACTTCGAATCAGCAGGTCCAAATGCAGGAGAAGGTACTCACAAATGCTGCCCACCCTCAAGGAAATCATGGAGCACAACAAGGTAGAATGCTGAAGCCTCCCCCTTTCTATGTTTCGTTAATCATTGGAAATCAGCTAGTGCATAATTGCATGATAGATTCCGGGGCAAGTAGCTCAGTTATGCCTAAACAGATAGCTGATCAGTTAGGGCTCCAGTATGAAATAACATCTAAGGGAGTAGTGCAGCTGGATGGGACAGCAATAGCAACAGTTGGAGTGATTAGAAATTTGAGTCTTACCTTGCATGCATGTCCAAATGTTGTTGTCTTACAAGATATATCAGTCATAGACCTTCCACCACTCTTTGCCCTTTGCTTGTCAAGGGACTTTCCTGCCAAGATTGGGGGATATTTGTCCGCTGATTGGTCACACATGCTGTTCAGAACGAGGTATGGAACTAAAGCTACAATTAGGTCAGAACCTATTGCAGATTTCCACATTGAACCCTATACTCCAAGTCATATTAATACCAATTGCTCAGCATTTGATCAAGAAGATCACCTCGGCACTGATGAAGCCGACACTAAGGTTGGAAGTATCCCGGATTTGACTCTTGATGAATGGGCAAGCAAGGTGCATGCTTTTGATCCTTATCAAGTAGAAGAATCTGAGCTGGGGTCTATTGTATACACGAAGAAAGTCAACCTATTCCTAGCATCACCAAGCCAAACCACAAGGATGACAACGAGGTATGGCAACTATTTTTTGATGGATCAAGGAGTAGACAAGGCGCAGGAGGTGGAGCCATGCTTATTTCACCGCAAGGAGTAAAGTATTATTCAGCTTTTAGATTTCAATTTGCATGCTCCAATAACACTGCTGAATATGAAGCCTTGGTGCAGGGGATGCATTGGGCAATAAAAAGAAAAATAAATAACTTGCAAGTTTTTGGGGACAGTGAGCTGATTGTAAATCAGGTCAAGGGACAGCATGCCGCCAAAAATGATATACTCAGGTGCTACAAGAACAGGGTATGGGACCTCATGGAAGATTTTGAGGGTTTCGGCATCAAGGCCATTCCTAGGAAAGAGAATCAAGCTGCTGACAGGCTTGCAGCAGTAGGGGCAGCCTTTGACATTGTAGAAAACATTCAACAAGAAAAGGTACAGCCAAACATCCACGTGATTGTGAGGCCTTCAGTGCCGGATAACGATGTCAGTTGGCAAGTATTTGAGAATGACCAGCAAATCATCCACTTCTTGCAAGAAGAAGCTGAGTTCTCAGCCAAGAATCAAGCGAAGTTGGAACAGCAATATGGTAACCAGGTGATACAGCTGAGAACTGACAAGCTGCCCAAGGGACTTATCACTTTGGAGTCCATTTTTAATCCCAATGATCAGTTTAGAAAGGAGAAAGCAAACATTCAGGTCAAAAGAGAAGATTCGGTATCCATCTTGGTAGAAGAGAACAAGCAATTGCAAGTTGGCAAGATGACAACTGAGCAAGAAAGGTATGAGTTCATACAGCTATGTCAAGAATTCCCCGACGTGTTTGCTTGGAGCTATGAAGACTTGAAAGGTTTCAATCCCAACTTAGCTCAACATACCATTGAATTGGACCCAAATACTAAGCCTATCAGGTAGAAACAGAGACCAGTCAATCCACACATGGAGCCTCTCATGAGGAAAGAACTGGACAAGCTGATTGAGTCAAGAATCATATTCCCAATCAAGCATTCTAGTTGGGTTGCCAACTTAGTTCCAGTCAGAAAGAAGAGTGGAGAGATCAGGCTGTGTGTTGACTTCAGAGATTTGAATAGAGCCTCTCTCAAGGACCATTATCCACTCCCTTCCATGGAGCAAATATTGCAGGTCGTAGCTGGGTCAGAAAGGTTTTCGCTACTTGATGGTTACTCAGGCTTCAATCAAATTATAGTGAAGGAGGAAGACCAGTTCAAGACAGCCTTCACAACCAAATGGGGCACATATGCTTACAAGAAGATGCCATTTGGGTACTGCGAGCACGCAGAGCAACATTCCAAATGAGCTATGGATATGGCATTCAAAGGCTTGATCAATAAGATAGTGCTGATATACCTAGATGATATCACTGTCTTCTCAAAGAATGCTGCAGACCATCTCTTTCACCTCAGGCAAGTTTTTCAGAGGTGTAGAAAGTTTGGAGTGTCTTTGAATCCTAAGAAGTGCATCTTTCTTGCACATGAAGGGAAACTCCTTGGCCATATTGTTTCAAAGGAGGGATTAGCAATTGATCCAGAGAGGGTTGAAGCCATAAGAGCTCTACCATTGCCAAGTCACAAGAAAGCCCTTCAGAGTTTCCTGGGAAGGATAAACTTTGTTCGAAGGTTTGTCCCAAACTTTGCAGCCCTTGTCAAGCCCATCACCAAAATGTTAAGGAAAAGCATGGCTTTCAAATGGACGGCAGAAGGCAAGGAGAGTTTTGAAGCAATCAAAGAAGCCATCTCCCAGGCACCTACTCTCATCAACCCTGACTTTTCTAAGGATTTCATCCTCTATGCATTTGGAGGTGATGACACTATTTCTGCCATTCTGATACAACAGAACAAAGATAATGAGGAGCAGCCGATTGCTTTCTTCAGCCAGAGCCTAAATGACTGTGAGGTGAGGTACTCTTTTATTGAAAAGCATGTGCTTGCAGTAATCAGAAGCTTGAAGAAATTCAAGCATTTAGTCTCAAATAACAAGGTCCAGTTATTGGTCTCACATGCTGGGGTTAAGGACTTCCTCCTCAACAAAGATTTGAATGAGAAAAGGGCAGGATGGATCACCCGTGTCATGGAGTATGACATTGAGATCAAGATCACCAAGCTGGTAAGAGGCAAAGGTTTGTGTGAGCAGCTCGCTTCCAAACAACCAGACAGCCCAGAAGATGAAGAAGACGCTGTCCTGTTATTACAAGAAGATCAAAAACAGGAAAATGATGATGTGTCCACCCCCTGTTGGACTCAGAATATGATACATTTCCTACAAACGGGCATGTGCCCTCCAGAAATGAGCAAAGCGAAAAGAAGGTACTTCAGATTACAAGCAATTCCTTATGTGCTTGTTGATAATGTTTTGTTTAAAAGGGACATCAACGGTGTTCTATTGAGATGCATCGGGACAGGTCAGATCGAGAGGATCTTACAAGAGTTCCATGACGGGGAGGCAGGAGGCCATTTCACCCCACGAGTAACAGCTCTCAAAATCATGAAAGCTGGTTACTATTGGCCTACTGTATTCAATGATTGCTACTCATGGGTTAAGAAATGCAAGAAATGTGCATTCTTCACAGGGAAAGGAAGGTTAGCAGCACTTCCCCTTCGTCCAATTTCAGTAGATCATCCATTCATGCAATGGGGATTGGACTTCATTGGAGTCATCAATCCCAATTCGAGTCAAGGCCACAAGTGGATTCTTACAGCAACAGACTATTTCACCAAGTGGACCGAAGCAGTAGCGCTCAAAGAGGCAAGTGAGTCTAGCATACTAGACTTTTATGAAGGGATAATAACCAGATTCGGTGTGCCGGCCACCATCATATCAGATAATGCATTAGCATTCATAGGTTCAAAAATTACAGAATGGGCTATCAAGAATGGAATCTATTTGAGCACCTCTTAAATTATTACCCGCAGGGTAATGGACAGGCAGAGTCCACAAACAAGAATTTGCTAAAAATCATCAGAAGGACTCTGGATGAAAATCAAAGAACATGGCATACAAGGCTAAAATCAGCGTTATGGGCTGACAGAATAACACCAAAGAGGTCTACAGGTAATTCTCCCTACAAGTTGGTCTATGGGAAGGAGGCGATGTGCCTATATCATTAGAATTGCCAGGCCTTGGAGCTCATGAAGCGCTTTGAGTTATCGAATTCGAACCAATGGAGGCCGGTATACGAAATTGATGGAATTAGAAGAAATCGAGAGAACATGCGGTTCGAGACGATTGAAAAGGATCGGTAGTAAAAAGATGGTTTGATAAGAGAGCTAGAGCAAGGACCTTCCAGGAAGGGGACCTAGTTCCGAAATGGGATGCGATCGGGTAAAACCGGAAGGCATTCCAAGTTTGATGCCATCTGGAGTGGTCCCTACATGGTCACGGGGTGCAAAAGTAGTAATGCCTTCCATTATGCTCGCATTGGATGGAGAGGAACTTCGATTCCGGTTAACGGAATCCATCTTAAACATTGCTACTAAGAGAAACGTTTTGCCGTTGTAAATATTAATTTAGATTTTTCTTAATTCCTCTAAGTGCGTATGCACATTGTCCTGTTGTAGTTAGGTTTCTATTTCCCTAAGTGCTTTGCTTTGCCGAGTTTCTTGCTCTCGGGTTGTTTTCTGATTCGAGTGTTCTTTGGAGGAAGTTGCGATATCGAGGCTTGTTTCAGGTTAATGCTTAACTCCATGCCCAATGGACCGCTAAAAGGCCACTGATCTTCTACCTAGCAGGCAGGTAACCCCGTTGAGTCGTCAAAATTGTTGTCAAAATTTCACCCCCCAGGGTAAAATTTCGATAAACATGCATCAAAGGTTGCAGAAAGGCAAATAGGTCAATCCAGGAAAAATCATGAAAATCGGCTAAGTCCTAGTCCTAGGGGCAGTCGGGACATTTGGGACAAAAAGGCGCGGATCGGCCGAAAATCCTCCAGGCGGCCCAAATGGTATTTGGGACAATCGGGCCAAAAGTACGCGGCGGGCGCGAAAAGCCGATCCTGCCGAAAAAGAGAAAAAATTGGCTAACTGCTGAGAAGGACGCCTGTGGGACAACCGGGCCAAAAAGGCGCGAACCGGCCGAACCGGGTGAAAAAGGGCCAGACAGTCCAAGGCAAAATGGGACAAGCGGGACAAATGGACGCGAACGGCCGTTCGCCCGAAATCAGTACAAAGAGCACTATGCAAAATGGGACAAAGGGATGCGCGGGACGCGGATCGCCGAAGGAGCCGAAAGCCAATAAAATTGCGCCACGTCATCGGTCAAATGAGGGACAAGGAAGCCCATTTCGGGCGGATCGGAGGTTTTTGTCCCAAACGGTTTGGGACATCCGGGACAAAAAGACGCGAAGGGCGCGAATGAGCTGGCAGGCCCGCGGACTAATCAGAAGCCGCCACGTGTCTCAAGGAGAAAAGTTAAAAAGTCAAAGAGCGAGTTTTCGAGCACCGATCCAAATCAATGAAATAATGCCACGTGTCCTAGCTAGGGCCCACAAGGAGATTTCAAAGGAAGGCCCGCCGAAAAGCAGAGGAGAGAGAATCATTCAGCGAATCAGAGCTTGCCACGTGTCATCCAGTGGCGAGCGCGGGAAGAAATTCAAAAAATCCGTTTTCGCCTATTCCGTGCCCTAAATCTTCAGATCGACATAACTTTCGATCCGAGCTCGGTTTTACACGTTCTTTATATCGTGGAAAAAGCTTGTGAGATTCTCTACACGTTTCCGGGTCAATCTTGCATTTTGGTTTAGTTTGAGGAGAGAAAATCAGAAGACGCCTCTGGCACGAAATAATAAGCAGAAGTGATGCTCAACTAATAACTTTAATGCAGCAGACAGTCCCGCTTCTGCTAGGCAGCCCGCCATTTTGCCAAGATCCGCCACTTCCATCATTATGAAATGAGTTAAGTGCATTCTGGAGGTGGTTGGGGCAGATTTCGAATTCCTCTCTCTTTTCTCTCTCATTCTTCCTATAAATTGTAAGGAGGGGCTTCTTCCTAATGTTGGACATTTCTGTTTTGCAACCCCTCCCTTCTCTCCTGCTTGTAAGAGAATTCGTGGAGTTTTTAAGCCTCCCACATAGACTGTAATGCCATTGTGCCTCTTGGCCATTGCAATGTATTGAATCGATCCCTTGAGCAATATATATGTCTGTGATTGAATTTAAATCCTCTCATGTATTCATTGTTGTCATTCTGATCTCTCATTGCATTTCGGTTACCTGTGCATGGTGTGGTATTGCATCTATATGGTCTGTGTTTATGTTGCAAAGCTTATGTTCTTCATTCCTCGGTGCATCACCTCCTTAACTTAGGTTTATTTATATGCATTTCTCTCTCCCTGTCTCCTTGGTAGTTAGTTTAGTTTTTGGTGAACCTCTGCGTTTCATTGGTGCATCTGAACAGAGGAATAGGAACCAGCCTTTCTCTGGAGAATCCTTTCTCATTTTCAAGTCCCACACTTGGAGGAAGGATTCAATGTTATGCAATCACACTGGATACCTAAGTGATCAACCTAGAAATTTGATGGGGTGTTGTGATTTTGCATCAACAAGAATCATTCGACAAAGATAGAAAAAGCCATGGTGAAGAGAGATGAAAAAGAAAGCACGATGGAGTCATGCATCGCTTCCAAACTTGTAGACATAGGAGACATAGATCTAGGCCCGAACCTCTTTTCGATTTGATTGATAGATCCAAAGCGGGAAAGACTTCACTCATGCGTGCGGTTGAAAGCAGTGGAATTATCCGAGCTACAGCTTTTCCATGTACAGCCCAGTTGCTAGAATTTGTTATGGAGTGCGCTAGATCTTACCACCCGTCATCCAGATCAGTGCGTGATGCTTCGGGAAAGACAATAATTCGTTTAGACGCAGAGTTCATCAATTATTGTTTGAAGATTCCAGTGCGAAAGGTGGTGACTTCCATTAGTCTTCAGGATGCCGACAACAGGTGGGAGAAGCATAGAGCTAATTGCGTGATCATAATGAATAACCGATACATGAAGAAGCCTAGATCTCCTTCAAAGTTCCTGATAACTCTTCCACAGTACAATTTGGTGCAGGAGGTAGATGATGTCATCAAATTGCTATACAGGATGAATGGTGAAGCGAATGCCTACACTTTCCATACATGGATGTATGCTTTCATCAGGACCATTGAAATCAACAAGGTTGATTCTATAATCAATTGGTCGGAAATTATTAGCAACAACATTGGTGAGCAACTCCGAATGTGAAGCGATCTTGACTTCATACTTGGTGTATGTTACAGCTTCACAAGGCATCTTTTCCAAGCTGGATAGATGTGGTGTTCTTTCTAAGGACCCCATTTTCGAGTGCTACCCACAGCTTACTGTACCTGCGTGCGAGAAAGATTTCAAAGTGGTCAATGATGAATTCTTCTATGATTTCATCTATAGGCTAGACAAAGACTTGAAGGCCAACAGGGTAAGCAAGGAAGTGTGGGAAGTTGTGTCCAAGATTGGCAGTCTATTCATTCAATTTGTAGATTTCACATACCTCAGGGTTATAGGCTTTTCTGGAGAACCAATAAAGATGCCTAGGTATCCGAATGATAGATTGATCACCATGGAGCTAAGCAGGCAACTTGTGGAGTTACACGACCTTCAGTCAAAGCGGCACAAGTCTACGGGCTTCTTCCCAATCACTGTGGGATATTACAACTGCATTAGCATTCATAGAGCTCGGGAATGGAGGCGCAAATGTTATCCGAGTATGAGCAAGAGTTCTTCCCTGCACGGCTGAACTTTGATCCATTTGGAGTAGCCAGGAAGACAATCTCCCAGGAGTACGCACATGTGCCTTCATTAGAAGATTTCTGGATGAAGTGCAAAAGTGAGTATGAGGTTAGAAAGAGAGATTTCAGCAGGCTATCAGCAAAGCAAGTGTTCGACTTTGGACTAGCGCGGATACCTACGGATCTTAAAGATGATGGGAATGTGGTACTTGACACTTACCATCAAATGGGAGGAGATAAAGCCATACTGCAAGAATAACATAGGAGGCTGCAACACAATTGAAGAAAGGTCGGGAGCTGTGTTGGTGAATACTTCAAACTGGTTGCTGATGAAGGGATATTGCCTTGATGAAGCATTGATGAATCAAGTCACGGGCAACTTCGGCATAGGAGATTCCCTCAAGTGAAAGCATGGAGGAGAAAGCAGCAGGAAAGTCGAGAAGTTGAAAGTGCATAGAAGATATCAATCCAAGGAGAAGATCACTTCTACGACCATGACTTTAACTCCAGTTTCTCCAGTACCCGAGACTTCACCAATTGCCTTTGACCGCAATAGCGGGACGCTTCCATGCCTCCATTTAATCCAGCGACATTCATCTTCTCCCCTCAGCCACTTTGTTCGTGACTATTCCAGAGGATACGTTGAAGCTACAAATGGAAGAATTCGAAAGGGATTTGTCCTTAGATGACTCAGAAGATGGCAGCCATAACACTGTGGCACTTTCTGACAGAGAGGATGCAAAGTGAAAGATGGTAGTACACTCAACGACTTCAGTGACTTCTCATTCTCCGAGAAGTAACTTCTCGAGAATGGTTGGCTTTGTAGTTGGTTCCAGAAGCAAGAATAGAGATGAACTTAGAGGAGCATGACTTGCAGCTACTCCAGAATCTGGGCGGAAGAGACAAAAGGCCTAAAGTTTCCAAAGCAACTTCTAGGTTGATCATCGAGGATTCGGGAGAGAAGTTTGCTGAGATATCAATTCCGGCAGAAGGAAAGATAGAGGAGGAGCTCATGGCAGAGGATGTGACAGTAACCAAAGTACCCCTCGGTCAAGCCACCACTGAAGGATTGAAGCAGGACACGCAGACATTGATGGATGCTTTATTCCTTAGGCTTGACAGTGAAAAGGCGGAGAAAGAAGAGTTGCAAAAGCAAGTATCTCAATTATGTGAGATCATAGCCAAGGTTGCTAAACCTTCCATTCAACCCATTTCAGAGCAGGTGAGTGATCATCTTATGCAGGAAATGGAGGACGCAAGCAATCAAGTAAAGGCTATTGACGAATGGAAGGATTTGATTATTCGTCAAGCTTCTGTACAACTTGGGGAAGTGCCAGCCCACCTAAAGGTTATGGATGATGCAACAAATCAACTAAAGCAACTGATGGCAAACATAGAAGGCATGAATACAGTTGCAGAGAGTAACCTGAGTATTTTGGCCGAGATTAACAAGCTACTGGGAGATGTATTGATTTTGGAACAGATTGTACCAGACAGATTAGTCGAGAAGGTGAAGCAGCTAGAGTTTTCAGTATCTTTCCATTTGGAAATCTGCATAGTTTTGCTAAAGAGGATGCAGGCACTTGAGAGTAGGACATCAGATTTACCAGACAGTGTCATTTCTTTCACTGAGGAGAGAGTGGATGGGAATGTCAATTCATACGTGTGGATCGTCTCAACTAAGGTGCCTAATTCCCTGGAAGGATCTCTTCTGATGATACAAAAGAGAATTGATAAAGCTACCAAGCCTTTCACGATGAATTCTATCAATAGACTGGTGGCGCTGCAGGCAGACATTGCGAGGTTTGGGCCGAGTTTGGAAGATGTGGAAGTGTGCATCAAAGTGTTGAATGAAGGGTTGCGACAGTTCATGAAAGAGAAGGAAGCAGTGACTAAAATAGATGGAAGGATGTTGAATTACATGTTTGACAAGTATATCCAATATCGAAACAAGAAAAGGACCTAAACATTACTGATTGGCATGACTTCTTATACTCTTTCTTCTTCTATTTTCTATGTTCCTGGATGAAATTGTAAAACTTCTAAGTTATTGGTTTTGCAACCATTACTTAAAGTCATGTGGAACAATTCTATTAGTTAAGTGATACATGTGTCACTTAAGGAGAAGATAGTTGAGGATGATTTCCAAATGTCATCTTTACTTGTTTATGTTTCAGTTCAGTTTGAGTTTTCCATTTGTACTTTCCCTCCTACATTCTATAAGTAGGAGAAGAACCTTTGGTTAATAATCGATCGAAATTTGTAAGCAAATCTTGTGTTCTAGACTTTGTCTTTGAACTTCGAGAGTAACTTGGAGCAAAGGAATACAAAGGATCAGGTTTCAGAGAACTTTGTGTCATGGTATCTTGTGTTTCTTGCTATTAATCTTAGATCTCTTAATAGACTTTGTGTTATTTTAGATTTGGATCTAGAGCTGCCTTTGTTTTATAATTTTGTGTGTTCATATCTATTAAGTTTCTTCTATGTGCATGTAATTAGCTCTGCTATCTACTAATTGGGATGCATATCTTCTCCATTTCTTCTCTGTATTTCCTTTACTCCCTTCTTCTATAAAATACTTCCTTTCTTGAACAACTGGTTACTTATTGCTGCGAACTTCTTAGTTATGGTTCATGAAATAAGTGGTTAAAGTAAAACCCCTAATAGATAATAACACATTTTTATTGACAAATCTGAAACGGAGCCTCACCGTTAATTGAGGGATATTTATCTCATGACTGCCTAGGTTTTGTGCTATGCATTAAATCTAGCCAACATATCAAGTCTTTGTGAACTTACAAAGTACTAGTAGGCGAAGTGTGGATCGGATGATTACTCCGGATGTGTGACAAGCCGTGGTTTTGAAGATGAGCGGTAAAGAAAGACTTACTTGACACGTGACAAGGAATATTTGTAGACATGTGATAAGCTAGTGTTGGTGGTGTGTGACAAGAAAGGATTATTGATGCACAACAAAAGAGGGTTGTTGACACATGACAAGATAGGTTTCTTTGACGAAGCGGTAAGAGAGGGTAGATGGGTGAAAAGAGAGTATTACGATGTCATGCAACAAATGTTAAGTGACACACGATAATTTTTCAATGTTCGTTAACACACAAAAATGGTTTATATTCCATTGACGCATGACAAGGTTTCCTCAGAGTACACTAATGCATGAAAAGGCTAAGTGACACGTGACAAGGTTTAACTTCGGACTCGAGTCGGGTGACCGATTCCCAAATCAAGTACTCAATGGAAGTTGTTAGTGCTCAGAAGACCCAAAAGGTAACAAAAATATCTCAAAAGTCAACATTGTTCAAGTATTTTGGAAACTTTGCTGCTACCAATACAACTACCACCAACACCCATACAACTACCACTGGAATCAATCAGAGTACATACTATGTGGAAGGTATTATTGAAGTGGACATGGCTTCAACATAGTATCAACCAAATGATACCTATGATGACACCATGCCAGAGCTTGAAGATATTCCTGTTGAGATGTCAGAGCTTGAAGATATTCCTATTGAGATGCCAGAGCTTGAAGATATTCTTGTTGAGGTGTAACCAAGAGTGCATCAAGATATCTCAAATATTCAAAAAATGTAACACCAAAATCAAATGAAAATTTTGGTTCATGAAAGAGGAAACCAGATGATCGTGATATTCCTAAAAATTATTCTCATAAAAGTAAAACTTTGAAAGAAAACAAGAATATGTGGACACTTGGTAGGACATATAAGTTCGAGTGAGCTGCCAAATTTACTTTTATCTAACTTGTATACCAGCTAATTACAAAGATATCCCATCTGAATTTACATGTATAATATGTACCTAGAAATTAGGAAATCATAAAAAACTTCAATCAAGATGGACACAATTGAAAAACATTGTGGAAAACAATATGTGACTGTACAACGGGAGGATGGCTAGAAAATAAAAACACATAGATGGAAAACTAAAAAAGAATGTATGTATGTTAAATATGTAGCATAGTATGAAGTGATCGGAAAAGATGTAGACATCTTCTGTGGAAAAGGGTGGAATAATCACATCACAAATTGGTAAGATGAATCAATCAAATATGCATGCTAAAAGCATACAGTTCTCTACTATATTCCACATCCTTAAGAAGGGAAGACCGATTTCATATTTCATTGATTTCAAAGTTTTGTATCAATATAATGGAATGCACAACATTCCTCAATATCATCGTTCGAATGGTGGTGAATGGTAAATGGCTAAATACCTTGCAATGGTTAAGAAAGAAGATTTGAAAGAGAGTGTAAAAATACAAATTTTATCTCTCTATCAATTGATGAAGTAACAACATTTGACAACATCGCATGGGTATGTATCCATGTTTATACTTTAGAAAATCATATAAGGACATCGCATTTGTTGGGTGTACAGAAAATGGTGGAAAATTGCATTGCTAAAAAACCTATATAAAATAGTTGTTTCTCATTTGAAAGATATTGTTGGCATGAATGAATATGAAATTTCTACAAAGTTGGTATGTGTTGTGCAAATGGTGCATCAGTCATGTAGGGTCATTGAACTGGGCTATGTGTTCAATTGCAAACAACAATATCCCCTTATATGCTTGCAATTCATTGTATGGCTCATAGAATGAATCTAGCATATAAAATAGTTAGTAACTTTGAAAATGTTGCAAAAGTAGAAGACCTTATTAGAGAACTACATGCCTATATGTCAAGCAGTCCAAAGCAATTTCTTGAGTTTCAAAAAAATTCAATTGGAATTATAGATGGAAAAAAATTCTAAAGGATGTTGATACAAGGTGGATTTCTTTGTATGAGCTTGCATGCAAAATTCATGAGGAGTATCCATCGTTGGTTGGTTTCATGCACAAATATCATCATGAAGTTGACAAGGCTAAGGATTTGTTGTTCCATTTAATGGATCTAGAAACATTGCTTACATTGGTTGGAATTCTACCAATGTTGAAGGAGATCAATACATTGATGAAGCATGCACAAGAGAGATCCATCTATATTGTTGATTTTATATGGCTGAGAAAGTGGGTATGTCAAAATATTGATAACTTGTACTTGTCACAAGAAAGTTTTGATACACCTATTTTTGATAATTGGAAAGTTTTATTGGATCTTAAGAATCCCAATAATTATTTGATATTTAATATACATGATCACCTTTAAATTATTGTTAATGAGAGTGAGATACCACCACGGTTTGCAAAAATGTCAAGATATTATAGGATCAAAAAGAGAAGAAGTTTGTGTGACTCGTATGTTGTTTGATTCTGTTATAGTTGATACATGAATAAAAACTTAAAAAATTACACAATCCTTAACATACAAAATAAGAGAAAATTCAGTAAAGATAAAATTCTTGAAGCTATGGGAGTGATGAATCCAAATTTTGGAATACTGAAGGTGGTTATGCAGATTTTGTAAGTAAGTTTTTTCATAAATCCATGGGTACAATAATGGATCATTTCACCAAGACGTCAGAGGTAAATGGTATCAAAATCAAAGGTATACTAAATATTGACTTAATAAAGTCTCAATCATCTAATTTTGCAACAATAATGGTTAGCCAATATCATTTTTAAACAAACCTCACGAGAGTGGTGTTATTACAAGGCTCTGGAAAAAAATATACCAAAGTAGTGTGTTATAGGAAGACATCAATGAATATTTTATATTATATGAGTTGTGCCAAACAATTATTTTGGGATCTGTGGAGGATGAAAGGGTTTTTAGTGCTTTATCTTTTATAAAATCAAAACTAAGAAACATGTTGGATAAAAATATAGAAAGTTGCATGAGGTTGTATGTTTCACACTACTCCTTGGACACATTTCCTTTTGACAGGATCAATTACACATTGGAATTAACTTACTTTGAAAGAAGAGGTGTAAATAATACAACTACAAATACAAATATTCTCAATGATGAGACTAGAATTGGTGCGTCCTCAAACTCTATAGATGCAAATATCGACTATGAAGAATCTATTGAAAATGGATTGTTTCAGCTTTAAATATGATTTCAAAACTTATAGGTATCACCTTGACCTTACATTTATTGTTTGTCACCTAACATTTTAAATTTTTTTATGTATTCAATTTCATAGTAATATATTCAAATATAATTGTTTATAGTTAGACATAATACAATTGTAATGAGACTAGAATTGGATTTGGTGTGTCCTCTAATTTTGCGAGATGAAAAAAATATTAAATCAAATATGAGGAGACTATTGAAAATGTATTATTTCATATCTCGAATGTTTTGTCGTTGTTCCATACTTCTAGTTAATCTGCTCCAATTGCCATCAACTAGGCACTGCATTCTTGACACTTGTGTCATCGTCGACATGCACAAGTTCTAGTTTGCTTTAATTTTCTTAGATCATATCTGCATTTTACTTTATCTTCATTACATTTCAATTTCTGTTTCTTGCTTCATCCAATCAATCAATATTTCATCTTTTTTTTATCGAAAATGTGGGTTGACATCCATCCTAGGAAGCTCTCACTTCTTGGGACTAACATTGTCAGGAAACCCACCCATCTATATACTAATCCATTTTCATGTTGAGTTCTCTGGATTATATTTGAAGGTCATCTAGCTTGCTACGAAGGAGGATTTCTCATTTTGCGCCCATATACATTGTCACCCATCTAGAAGACTAGAGGTACCTTAAACCCTATCATACTTGGAGTTATAATAATCTTGTTTTATTTATTTTGGTATTTTCAAACTGCTTTGATGTAGTGTTTGTGACATGCATTTTTGGAATACTATTTTTTAAATATCGTAATTAAATGTAAATAATTAAACTTTCAACATTAAAGAAAATGCATTCCATACATATTCCCAATCTAAAATTTATATATATAACAAAATATAAATTCAGTTACGCAACATAATACATGTAAAAAAATGAGATTCCATAACCATTGCAATGTGCACGCACTACACAGAGGTGATTCTTCAAACTTCCTAAGGAAAAAATGTGATTCTTCCTAAGGATTTTAAGAAGGGTTACAGAGGTAATGTGAAGAAACACATTCTGAGTTCGAATTTTACAAGTAGAGAGAAGAATATTTTGTTGTATTAAGTGGAAGAGAATCATTACATGAAATATTGAAGGTACTCAGGTCATGTGAAATGAGGTAGTCAATTAAATTACGTGTAAAAATTTGATATTCCATTAAAAACATCGCATTGTAAATAATTAAACTTTCAACATTAAAGCAAATGCATTCCATACATATTTTGATATCAATACAATTCACAATCTAGAATTTCTATATATAATATAACAAAATATAAATTCCAGATTGCAACATAATACGTGTAAAAATGAGATTCCATGAAAAGTAAAACCATTGCAACGTATATTCAACTTTAAACATTCTTCAAATTAAACAAATATTCAAGTTTCAAGATTCAAACTTCCAAAATTTTCAAGTTTCAAGTTCTGTAAACACTTTTCAACAAATACATTTACACTTGTACTATATGCTCAAACATTAACAACTTCCCCACACCCACTAGCACTTTCTTTTCAGTTTTTCGTAGTGACTTCTGTGTCAATTTTCCCAATGGTTGGCACTCCTCTATTCTCTGCTTCAAGAATTCCAGAACTAACAAGATCCTCTGCAACAATGTTTAAATTATTTACAATTGCTTCATCTTCCTTTGAAGCATCTCCATGGGATAACAAAGAAGGATCTGCAGCTGCCTTTTCCTTGAACAAAATCTCAGCATCCATGTCATTCTCTTTAATAATCTACTTAAGAGTATTGTTTTGTCTTGTTAACCAAAAAAATAGTCTGCTTAAGCTACATTGTTGAGGATAAAATTTTCTTAGTTGTTTCCAAGTGAACTTGGAACACCTTTGCTTGAATTTTTAAGTTTTCATATTTCAACTGCAACAAAAACATTGAGCTCAATTAAAACATATTACTAAAATTAGAAAGTAATAAAAATATGATTTCAAATTGATAATACTTACAACAACTCTATCTCTTTCAGCATTTGCAATTTCCACCAAATATTTTTCCTTTGACCATTTGTTGAAATATGCTCAGGATTCAATGTTGATATTTTCTAATTTATTCAAAACTTTATCTAAAACATTGTCGTGATAATTGTTGTTATATGTGACAGTCTCGTCTTGTGCTTGGTTGAGTAAGGCATCTATCTTAGCAGGTTGATTTTGGACTGCAACATATAAACTATACCTTTGGCTATGGTTATCAAAATGATTCTTTATCTCTTTGATTAAAACTTTATCCCTTCACTCCCATTGTATGAGCTGACTTATATGAGGCATAAAAACTCTTTGACATGGGCTTCACAATCATAACCAATCAAGCTATCCAAAGAAAATGATATCAACTGGTCACTATCCGAAGAGGATGATGCTAATGGAGAGGATAGGAAGTTGAGGTTTAAGGTACATGTGTTGCCTCTTGTTGTTGATCTGTGCCTTGATCCTATTTGTGATAAAATAAATTCATATTAAAATTGGATGTGATAAAAATTAAAAATTGACGAGAAATTGATATGTATCAATGTTAAATAAAGTACATCAAAATGGAAATATACCTACGGGCCCTAAATCATATCGTGTGTATCAAAAAAACTTGTTGGGTCATTTTTATCAATGCCCAAAAAATCTTCATCTAAATTTATTTGATTTAAAACTGATTTTCTCGTTGTCTTGGGAAATCCACCAAAAGAGATATTGGGAAATTAAGAAGGAATGTTCAGTTTTGCGCTAGGGGCCGAAAGTGTCAATGCGTTTACCAATGGTATTTTTACCTCTTGTTGGAAATTTGAATTGGAATGATGAAATTGGTGGAGGATGTGGCATTATTTGAATAGACGGCAATGAAATGGAATGCACTGTCAATTCCAAGAACAAAATCATTACTAACTTATATAAAAAATTGTTAAAATTTACACAAAAGCAACAATTTATACCTTGTTGAGAGGCAACCTATACTAGTCACGTCTAAGTTTGAAATGATTGTGTTGGATATGTGGGTGATTGGAATGGTGGAGTAGGGTGTTGCACTTATTGTGATTGAAAAGATGCATGCGGCCCGAACTCGGTGAGTGGGTGATGCTTGTTGTAAAAGTGGAGGATAGTCCAAAGTCCCTGCAACATGTTAAATCAAAATGGTAAATGGTAAATACTAAATGGTAAAATGTAAAAAAAACCAATATTGAATGTTAAGGGTATTACATCTCTGTCATTTTACTAATGCAAATGATTGAGGGTTAGGTGATGAGTGAGCTTCCATGTCGGACTGGGAATCTCCCAACACCTCGGCATGTTGTTGGCCTCTTCCTCTTGTTGCTTCTTTTTTCATGGAAGGGCCTCAAAAAAACAATTCTACATAAGGTAAAGATGCAAACAGAAGTACATAATGTTAGTAACATCCATATGTAATTTTTAACAAAAGTGAATAATCAATAACCTTTTTTATTGATAAAGTGGGTTGAAGGGACCCGTTCCCTATTTAATAAAAAATGGGCCTAAATACCCGAGAAAATTAACTTGAATAGCTGGGCCTAAATCCCATATTACAATCCAAAGACACTTATTAACAACGAAAACCAGTAACTACTAATTCTCGCCTAGGGGCGAAAAGAAGTCTTCAATATTACCCATTTGACCTTTTTTGTTTTTCCTATTCTTTACTTTCTGCCACTCACCAATCCCTGCTACAATTGTTAACGAAAGATCACTAGGCTTCATAGAAACCACCCGATTTTTTGATAGGGATTCCTAGTCAGAATATAATTTCATAGGAGAATGACCCCTTTTCATTCTCGCTAACCACCATAGTCCCTTGAGGCTCTAGAGTTGTGTCCATCCTCATGCTTTCCACTACCTTCTCCTTAGTACTGGAATTGTATGACTCCTTAAATGTCAAAACTTCCACCAATTCTAGATCCACATCACCCCAACCATGAGGGGAGACTAGTCATGCTTCTTTACTTGGTTTCTTATTCATTGGACAAGATGCTTGTAGATGGTCGATTTCTACAATTTCTACACCGAAATATAGTATTTTCGTAATCCAAGGGTTGCAGTACTGCTCACAATTTCCAAATTTTAGATTTATCGATCCAGAAGCCCTTTACTTAGAATAATCAATAATCTTACTAACATCAAAATATAATTTATTAACATGTTGTTCTTCAATTGGAATTGAAAATTGCTTCATCTAGTTATTCATGCAAGTAGGAGTGGGTTCACCTTTTAAATTATAATATTCCTCAAAATAAATACCATGGTACAAATAGTTGGTTTTTCGAAACTCCAATATTTGTAATATCATCTTTATCTTATTCGACAAGTATGTGCACCAATCAAATATTTGCTTTCGAATCATTGTGAGAATGTATGCATACCCGAGTGGGAATATCTATTTTCGACCTGCAAGATAATTACGGCTTGAAAAAAATATATCATGGCAGAAAAGAAAACTATGTGTAACTCCTTGCGTATCTACTCCTCATCTTGATTTGTTGACATTTGCTGCAAAAATGTCATTGGATGTTGAATTAACCACAATTTATATCAAAATTAAAATGTTATAAATTAAAGCATGTTACAAGTACCATCAACATTTAAATTGTAATAATATTCAAGGAAAATCTTATCATCTTCTATCGAGTTTATTTGGGTATAATAATGGTGGAATCTTTAAAAGGATGGCATGTCAATTGATGAATATCAACAAGATAAACACTTAACCTGAATGTACGTCCATCTATAATCATAATGAATTTTTCATCTTGTAGATTGAATGATGAGAGGAGGTAGTTTAGAATGTTATGATTGGTCTCAAATTGTAACATGTCAACCAGATCCTCTGAAACCCATAAGCTTTGTACCCATTCCTTGTAACCTTCATTCATTTACAATATTGCATGAATGTGTGGGAACATTAAGTTCCTATATTGAATATTGGGTAGGGAAGTTTCCTAGTTAGTTTGATCTCCAGCTACCATGACATAGATTATAGTTAAAAATTTAGAAGCCCCCGACCACACAAGAATCAAGATATAAAGGCTCAAACAGTTGAAATAATTGAGTCCCGTAAGCACTACTTGCACTAGGAGAACGAGGCCTAAAAGGCTAAATCAAGGAGGTTGGATTGTATTTGGTTGTTTTGTTTGTTGTCACACTAGGAGTTATGAGACTGTAGGGTGGGAGAACAGAGATAAAATTTATGAGTTGTGAAGTGTGAAAAATAAGGGATAGAGGGGAATTTATAGGGAAATACTAGGGTTCCCGTATTGAGACACATGACAACAAGTGTTCGTTTTTACGATAGAAAATTTTTGATGTCGCATGACAACAATTTTCGTTAGCACATGACGGAAAGCCTTTTTGTCACCGACAACAAATTTTGATGTTGCATAAAAGCAACTTGTTGTCACACGACAAATAACGTATTGTTGCATGACAAGATTTATTGTTGGCATGCAACAACACCAAATGGTGTCGCACGAAAAAGATTTGTTGTCATGCAAGAACAAATATTTTTATCACACAAAAATAGGTCTTGTTATAGCATGAAAAAATTTGTTATCGTGCAAAACTCTTAATGTTGGACAATAACAAAAGCTCTTACCATGCCCTTACGAAACTTCTTATCGTATGGAAATATCTCTTACTATCACATGGCACATATGGGGATCTCATGCGACAAAAATCACTCTTGTCATGTGACAATAAGGTTTGTTTTCATGCGACAACAAATTTTATATTGGGAGACCATGTGAAAGAAACCTTGCTCAATAAAAAAAAATCTCTCCCTTAATAAACTACCAGGATAACATTTCTTTCTAAAATCCCAGAAAATTCACCTTTCCCACGAAAGTGGTTCTGGGTATATTCGCCGGCAATTTTCCACCTCTAATTTCCCAAAGGCCTCTTAATAGCTTAGAATTCAAATGGGTAGCAGAGAGGAAAGAGAATTTTGAGGGAATCAAACAAGTTATATCACAAGCTCCAACTATCATCAACACGGACTTCTTGAAGGAATTCATCCTTTATGATTTTGGTGGCTCGAATACAATATTTGCAATCTTGGTGCAGCTGAAAAGGAAGGATCCAAGTAGGATATTTAGTTCTTTATTCATAGCTTGGAATACTATGAGATGAGATACTCTTTCATTGAGAAACATGTCCTCATTTTTATAAGGAGTTTGAAGTAGTTCGGAACTTGATTTCCAGCAACAAGATCCACTTGTTTGTGTCTCATGCCGGAGTGAAGGATTTCCTCATGAAAAAGGACTTAAGCGAGAAGAGATAAGGATGGATTTATCATGTCATGGAGTATGATATTAAGATCAAGCTAAAAAAATTGTCAAGGGCAAGGGCTTATGTGAGCAATTGGATTCAAATCGAATGTAGAGCCGAAATATGAAGGAGTTATTCTAGTGCTTAGAGACAATAAAGAACAAGAAGATGATGTTATACCCACAACTTTTTGGACTCGGGACTTTATCCACTTTCACCAAACTTTTCAATTCCCTCCATATATGAACAAGGCAAAGAGAAGGTATTTTAGGCTACATTCCATTCCATATATTATCATTGAAAACATTCTATCCGAGAAAAGAGTTAAATGGTGTCTTATTGTGGTGCATTAGAACCAATCAAATTGAAATAATATTACATGAGTTCCATGATAATGAAGTTAGAGGTCACTTTTCCCCATCAGTAAAAGCCCTCAAGATCATGAAGGTTGGTTACTATTGGCCGTAATTTTCAATAATTTCTATGCATGGATCAAGAAGTGCAAGAAATGTGCATTTTCACAGGAAAAAAGAAGTTAGCAGCACTACCACTCCACCCAATCTCAGTTGATCAACCATTCATGTAGTGGGGATTGGATTTCATTGGGGTCATCAATCCAAACTCAAGCCAAGGCCACAAGTGGATTCTCACTAGCATATACTATTTCACCAAGTGGATGAAGCAGTAGCACTCAAGGAGGAAAATGAGTATAACATATTGGATTTCTATAAGGGGTTGTGACAAAATTTAGTGTCCCATCCACTATTATATCGAGACAAAGGCTCTATCATTCCTCAACACCAAAATATTTGAATCGATTGTTAATAACGGGATATATCTTAGCACTTCCTCTAACTATTACCCCTAAGGTAACAAATCAAATTAATTCCATGAATAATAATCTCTTGAGGATCATCAAAAGGAATTTGGATGAAAATCATAGAACGCAGCACACCAAGATGAAATCAGACTTTTGGGATACGAGTACACCCAAGAGATCAACCAGTAGTTCTCCCTAAAAGATAGTCTATGGAAAAGAAGTTAGGTTACCAATATCTCTTGAATTTCCAGTACTTGAGATCCTCAAATGGATAGAGTTATCTAAGTTTGAACCCATGGAAGCTGGGTATGTTGAACACATGGAGTTGGAGGAACTGAGAGATCAAGAAGTGAAAACCATGGAGAAGGACCAAGCTTTAATCAAGAGATCCTTTAACAAGAAATCAAAATCAATGGGCTTCCAAGTAGGAGACTTGGTATTGAAATGGGATGCTGACAAGGAAAAACCAGAGCGAGGCATTCAAAGTTTGATGCTATATGGAGTGGTCCCTACATGATCTCGGGCTATAAGAGTAACAATGATTTCCAAATGTCAAAGCTGGATGGTGAATAATTTTTATTCCAATCGATGGAATCTATTTGAAGCATTGTTATTAAATTAAAATAGCACCCTTGTAGATATTAGTTTAGGATTTTTAATTTGTCTAAGTGCTTTCAACACATGGTTTTTTTAGAGTAGGTTTCTTTTCCCTAAGTACTTTTCACGGTTTATGGCTTCTAGTTTGTCTCTTTACATAGTTCATCATGATTTTAGGAGAGTGTGTTGTGAGTAGCGGTTCAAAGTTACAAGAAACAATTTCCATTCTCAAGAAGTCTTAAATACAGAGCAACTAAATTTAGATGTAGAGACAATTTTAGTGTGCTCTCATTCTCTTATCTCTTAATATTAGTCATAGGTTGAGCTTAAGTGGTACCTCTTACAAAAATCAAAAATCAATTTCGGGGGCAACTTGATGTGTTTTAGATGGTAGACCTCATGGCACTTTGCATGTTCTCAATCCTAAGCAGGAAGCCCCCTCAATTCATTCAAGGTTCTCTTGGGTTTTCAGTAGAAGATCAACCTCAAATCATATTTTCACATTCATTGGATCTTGTTCAATTAAAAATATCATGAGATTATGAGATTCTCTAGTGGTTTGATCGAGATTCAACTCAGCAGTGTCCCGTAGGTCTAGAATTGGAAAATTCTAAGCTTTTGGTCAACTTGTAGGAAAGGGAAGGTGAATTTCCATATCAAAACAATTTTCCACTCATTAAAACTTCAAGAATCTCTTACAAAATATGGAAAATGCAAGCGGTTAATCGAGTCTCGAGTCGAGCAATACTTCAAAGGGGTTCAGTGTAAATTTCAACTTTAGATCGAGTTAAACTATTAAAAATAACTCCATGCCCAATGGAACAACAAGGACACCGATCACCTCACTTGGCGAGATAGGTAGCCCCATTGAGTCACAAAATTGTTATCCATTTTTACCCCGTAAAAATGGACAACTCTAGAACTTGGACCCAAGAAAATGACCAAGGTGGAAGGACAAGCCCTTGGGGCCCACACCGAGCTATGAAAACATATAAGGCCGGTGCATTCAAAAATTTCTCTTTGAGCATCTCATTGCACTCACATGGCCCCCTTGATTAGAGGAAAATCCAAGGAATTCAGCAAAATATCTTAAAATTTTGAATTTTTTTGGAAAATGAGCTAGAGGAAGAAACAACTTGCGAAGATGTTGGGTGGTGAGAGCCATCTCGGAAAGCCCAAGAGTTAGTTGGGTGATCTGGATAGCCAATGCACCAAGCCACTCGGGTGAGTTAGAGGTAGCTTGTCGAGTCAAGTAATAATTTAGTTCTGAGGGTCGAATGCGGAAAAGTTAGGAGATGGCTCACCAAACTAGTCGGTGATCCATGGGAAATTTTGTGCTATTTGGGTGTTTGTTGTGTGGGAAATGTGGCCAACTTGGTCAAAATGGACATGTGTGGAATAATTTCCACGATGGGGTGAGCTCCCCACAACACGTCGACACTTGTAATACATTGAACGAAGGTGTTGGAGTTCAGTTTATAGCTGAATCAGGGGTTTCGGGCTTGAGCAGTCCGTAAGGAACACAAGAAAGATGTGGTCGATGTAGCCATTGTGAGAAAAAACAACCCACAGGGAAATTTTTCCCTATGGATGTGAGTTCTTTGTATGGGTGATGTAGATGTAGAGGTGGAACGGGCTCAAAGAGTAGGATACATCTGGTGAGGACCATGAAGGCCCAAAGGGAATGGGATCTGCGGGGACTTAGTTCCCCGCAGAGGCTAGAAACCCGCATTACAAAGTGGATGGGGAGGATGGCTCGTCAAGCTCACTGGGTGAGTTGAATTCATTGGCAGCAACATGGATGGGAGGTATAAGGTAAAAAGCTCTAGAATAAGCCAGAAAATGATGAAGTGCCAAGTCAACTTTCCCGAGCTGGAAATGTAAAGAAATAAGGCTAGAACAACAAGGCTAACTTGCCATGTTGGCGGTGACTGTGAACCAAGTTAGCACAACTCACCCGCCACATCACCACAGCTTCACACCCGTGTTTACCATTTGTAATAATAATAAAAAAATTAGATCCTGTAATGCCACCTCAACACTTATAAAATATAAAAGATGAAAAAGTAAATGTATTTGGTGTAAAATTATGAAGGAAATATTTCCCTTCACAGAGGAATTAAATGCCTAGGCCTCGATAATGTTAAAATGAGCCATAAAGAGTGACCTGCACTAAAATGATCATAACTTTCTCAATATTCAACCAAATTGGAAAAAACTATACTTGTTGGAACCATTTTTTCATCCTCTTCACTTAGAAATTAAGAAATTAAAATTTGGGTGAGGGAACTGGGCCAAAAATGTAGAAAGATATCCCAGATTCAAATGATCACTTCCAAGTGGGTAAAATGTATTAATGAAGCATGTGAGGCCATTTTCTTCTACAACAAGCTACATGATAGTGAGGGATGGGTTTTACAGGTCATTCAATGCTCTTTGTTGGTGGCTGAATGTAGATTTTGGGAATTCCTCTCCCTCTCTTTCTTATTCTATATATGTAAATGGAGAGCTCATTTTTAAAATTTGTTGGACATTTTCTATATGCTCTTATAATCTCTACAAGTTATTGTAAGTGTATTGTGAGCTCCAAACCTCCATTTTGGGGATTTTAAAATAATTTCATACCAACGTATCTCATTTTAATGGATTGTGTCACATTTTAGAAGTAATAAAATTAATCTTGTGGTTATTATTCAATACTTGTTGATGTTATTGCATTTTATGACCTCTACTTTGTATTCAAAATTATTTTGTGCATCTTCTACTTTCTTGCAAGACTAAAAATGGTTGTGTTTAATTGAAATTGTGTTGTGAATGTGTGTTTATAGACTATGGTGTTCTACATACCCTCTCTATCTCCATTTCTACACATTTTCATTCATTAGAGAGTGTCCCAATCACCCTTCTCTTGGTTTTATCACCTCCTTAGTGTAGGATTTCTTCATTCTTATGTATTTTCCTCTCTCCCTAGTCACTTGAAATCATAAAATAAGATTAGACAAGTGTATTTCCAAAATTAGGAATAGTTGTACCATTAGATTAGGAAGAGGAACCAACCTTATCTGGAGAATTATCTCAAATTACAAGGTCACACACCTTGAGATAATTCCATATTACCCAAATCTCTGTTGATATATCATGCGAATCACACATGAAAAATTGCATGGTTTTGTAATTTTGTGATAATATTTTTTTACTCATTTGGTGGGACAAAAAGAATTCAAGACTTCCATTTTTATGTAGATTTTATGTGTGTCTTGGTGAAATTCTATCCTTTGGAGGCTCTGCAGCAACACATCTGGTGACTCCAATCATAAAATCAACTAGTTTTAACAACACTAGTGATTCAAGTTCATGAGAAGGATTCAAAAAATGTCAATAACGAGAGAAGGGGTATTTAAATACTTAAATCTATATCCAAGAAGAGGAAGATGAGGAAGACAAGTTCAGATATCTCCATCTCCACCAAATAGAACTATATCAACACCTCCACCTGGTAGACCATTTTTACAATCCACTAGAGTTCTTAGACCTATCGAATGTCATAATCCCAACAAAATCCATTTGTCAATTTCACTGGTAGTACTTCACTTGCCCTCAATGCACATAATCCAATTCCAAAGGCATACTTGAAAAGTATTCCATTCTTGAATGGAGATAATCACACCAATATGGTTGACAACATCTAGGACATTACAAATGTATGTGTAATCCATCAAATTATTGATGTGGATGTGGTGGTGAAAATTCTGCATCTTTATTCAAAGGGAAGGCTTTACAGTGGTTCAAAAGCCTAACAACATGGTCAATTCAAAATTGGAATGCACTATGCACATGACCCTTTGTGATCATTTTGGGGAAAGGGCGATAATTTATCTCTGTTAGAGAAATTTACCACTATCAAGAGGTCTCAAAATGGACAAATGGTAGACTTCAACTTTAGGTTTCAGAGAACATGGGATAAAATTATAGCCATTGTGCGACCAACTATTGAAGGTGAATTTCTCTATTTCTTAAAAGCTCTTAACTCTGATATAGTTGTTATGGTGCAATCTATGGAAGGCACAACTTTGTGAGGATCCGATGTCATAGCCATTAGAGCTGAAAATTTTGTAATTCAAGATGGTAAAATTACACCTAAGTCACCTATGTCAATTTATCTAGAGATAGGGAATCCTAGTTCTAGTCAAACACCTAAGTTATCCCCTATTCCCGATTCAAGAAATCAAAGTTCTAGTGATTCTTCTACCTCTTCTATCACCTTAACTCGAGCTCAAGAGGTCATGAAACAATTTTAGAATCTAGGGAATGATTTGGTGATAATCAAAATCCGAAACTCAAATTTTCAGACCCTAACGATGTCATTATCAACCCAACAAACCTCCATATCAACCAAATAGACCTCCTACTCAAACTACAAACCGAATCGTGGACATCCTCACGCTACTAGTCCATTCTAACCATATAATCCTAATGTTTCCTCTTCATCCAAAGATTTGGTTCCAGTCCGAGAAAAACCTTGTTCAAGATCAGAATGGTGTTTCCCTTTTGGAAAACCTCACAATCAAGCAACATGTTTCAATGGAATTCTTAATAAGGCCTTAATGGTGAAAATTTTGGGTGTTTCTCAAGAAGCAAGTGAAGAATAAAATCAGTAGCATGAAAACAATCAAGAGGCTCCTCGAACAACACCTCATTGGTAAATTAGAAAATACACCGGTTTGTGGGATGAATCCATCACCTTCTTAGTGTGTGGTAAAAAAACACCAGTCCAAGAAAATAAACATTGAGTAAGGGAAATCATCATACACAAATCCATATAAACCTTTTCTCATAGCCCAAGGTGTTAGCATCTCAAACACGATCCCAAATTCACAAAATCATCCTAAGGGGCCTATTATATCAACTCATATGCAAGAGAAAGTAATATTAACAAAAGGCAGCGAAAGGGTAGTCCATCTCCATTCAACATCATTGATCAGATGAAGAAAACAAATGTAAGTATCTCTACGTGGGATTCATTGACAATTCCAGGATAGAGACACCTATTGTAGGCAGCCATGGATAACTTGCCTATTTCAAATCAGTCATCCAAGGATCAAGATACGGTAATCACTAATATAATGGAACAAGAGAGTGGTTAACCAAAAGGAAATATGAAGCCTCCACAAATATATATATCCTTGATCATTGAGAACAATATTGTACACAACTACATGATTGACTCGGGGAAAGTAGCTCGATGATGCCAAAGCAAATAGCGGATCAACTGGTTCTCAAGTATGAACCTGTCACAAAGGGAGTAGTTTATTTAGATGGTACAATAGTGGGAATTATTGGAATCATCAAGGATATAAATATAACATTGCATGCGTGACCAAATTTCATAGCTCCACAAGATATATCCATGATTGACCTACCCCCACTCTTTTCTCTGTTCGTGTCATGGGACTTCACTACTAAAATTGGCGGGTACTTGTCGGTGATTGGTCCCACATACTTTTCAGGACTAGATATGGAGCCAAGGCTACTATCAAATATGATCCAATTTCCAACTACCACGTCGATACCTATGTTCCAAGTTTTATTAATGCCAATTATACCATCTTTGACTAAGAATATTGCTCAAATACTCGGAAGAAGATACTAAAATTGGGAATATTCCGATCCGACACTTGATGAATGGGATTACAAGAGACATTCCTATGATCCATATAAGGAGATGGAGGAGGATGAATTTTGCATCTATTATTTACATAAAGAAAATACACCCCTTCTTAGCATCACCAAACCAAATGACAAATATGACAATGAAATTTTGCAGGTTGTTCTTTGATGGTTGAAGGAGAAAATAAGGTGCGAGAGGAGGAGCGATGCTTGTGTCTCCTAAAGGTAAAAATACTACACTTTTTCATATTTCAATTCATTTTTCTAATAGCACACTTGAATATGAATCACTTATTCATGGATTACATTGGTCAAAAAAAGAAACATCGGGAACTTGCAAGTTTTTGGGGATAGTGAGCTTGTTGTGAACCAAGTTAGAGGGATAAATTCCATAAAGAATGACCTTCTCAAGAGCTATAAGAATAGGGTATGAGATCTTATAGAACAACTTTATGAATTTAATATCAATTCCATACCAATAAATAAGAACGAAGATTTCGACAGGCTTGTAGTAATCATAGCAAGCATTTGATGTTAAAGACATCAAGAAGGAAAAATCACAACCTCATATCAAAGTGGTAGTGATACCAATTGTTCCAGACAATAACACAAGTTGTTAGGTGTTTGAAAGTGACCAATAAATCATCAATTTTTTACAAGAATAAGTTTATTTCTCCTTAAGGAATCAGGACAAATTGGATCAGCAATATATTGATCAAGTGGTCTAACTCAAAACAAATAAGCTACCAAAGGTCATAGTGACTCTTGAATAAATATTCAATCCAAATGACCAGATCCAGAAGGAGAAATCTAATATCACTGTCAAAAGAGAAGATTCAGAGCCTATTTTTTTTGGAGAAGGCAAAGTGCTCCAAATTGGAAAGGTGAGTACTCAATAGGAAAAACATGATTTCATAAGACTTTGCGAAGATTTTATAGATATATTTTCTTGGATCTATGAATATTTAAGAGGATTTTATTCTAGTTTAGCTTAGCACACTATTGAGCTAGACCCGGAAGATAAACCCATTAGGAAAAACTAAAGGCCAGTGAACCCTCATATTGAGCCTCTCATGAAGAAAGAGTTGAATAAGATGATTGATGCAAGCAGAATTTTCCCGATCAAGAATTCATCATGGGTGGAAAACCTTATTCCAGTTAGGAAAAGAAATGGGGAAATCATATTATGCATGGATTTCTAAGCCTTGAATAGAGATTCCCTCAAGGACCACTATCCACTTCCATCAATGGAGTAAATATTACAGTAGTAGCTAGTGTGAAAAGATTCTCACTTCTAGATGGCTAGTTGGTCTACAATCAAATCATGGTGAAAGAGGAGGATTAATTAAAGACAAATTTTACCACCAAATGGGAAAATGCGCTTAAAGGAAGATTCCATTTTTCATGTCAAATTCCAGAGAAACGTTTCAAAGGGCCATGGACATGACATTCAAGGGTTGATTAACATGATGTTTCTTATTTATCTTGATGACATTACTAGTATTCTCCAAGAACGTATTTGATCACCTCTCCTATATCGAGAAAAGTGTTTGAGAGATGAAGGTAATTTGGAGTGTATCTGAATCCCAAAAATGCATATTATTTTCTCATGAAGGTAAGCTCCTAGGTCACATTGTTTTGAAAGAAGGATATACCATTGATCTAGAGAAATTTGAAGCCATTCCAGCACTACCTTTTCTAAGTCAAAAGAAAGCTCTCCAAAGCTTCTTAGGAAGGATAAATTTTGTCTGAAGACAAAGGAAAGCACACACTAGAAGATTTGGATGAATAATAATATGAGGAGGACTGACGAATAATTCAAGGTTTATCCAAAAAAACTTGCAAATATATCCATGTGAGGTATCAAAAGGGAGGGATTTCAAAAATTTGTTCACTTGGGAGAGCATGAAGGACTCAATAGGGATGAATCACATAAATAAGGCATTAACCTTTTCCATCAAGGATTTCATATAGTAACCCATAAAAAATCTACCATACATTTTTCTAAACCAATTTTTCACATAAGATGGAGAGAACCCATGACTCTCACAAAAATTTACCACCTTTCATAAACCCAAGCAAGTGAGGTAATCTTTGCTGAAAATAGCTAGTGAATTAATCAAGAAAAATTAAACAATAGCACAGATATCCACCTACAAATAAAAAGAGTGAATTGTCTAGCTAAGGATCTCAAATAAACAAAGATAATTTGAATGAGTTAACCAGGAATATAGATCCTGTAACATAAATATATGTGGGCTAGTAAAAAGAAAAATATTTAGGTAAGAGGATACTCATCAATGAACCTCAACTTATAAAAGGAAATCCGATCACCCTAAATGAGGGTATAGAAAAATTGGAGCAACCTCTAAGCCTCCTACTCAAAATGGTGGAAGGAGATAAAAATAGAGATCAGAAAGGAAAGAGTGAGAAATATAATGTTAAGGTCAATTTTCTAAAGAAATTAATGACATAAGAAGATTTGGAAAGAAATCTCAAATAAAAGGAAGTATATGTAAATAATTTGGTCAAAAGGACTTTTTAAGCAAACCAAAATCATAGATGTGCACATGTTCAAAGATACACAAAAACAAGCCACCCTAGAAATGCAAATAAAAGGTGATGATGTTGACAAGGCTGCCCAAAATGATCTCCTACAAAAATTTGAAAGGTTAGTGGAAGAGACTAGCAAAAAAAGAGAAAAAATCAAGCAGCTACTCGGGTGAGATAAGGAATCTAACTACTAAGGAGGAGACCAACCTAGAAGAAGAAACCTCTCAATCCGAGAAGGGGTTAGAAGATATGCAAATTAGGGAAAGTGACCTAAGGAATGATGCTAAATCATTAACTAATCTTACCACATGGATTGATTAATTAGGCCCCCTCTTTCAATAACACTTGGATGGATGCAACACACATGAAAATTTAATCTGGAAAGAGGTCCCGAATTATTTGAGGAAGTAGAAAAGAATTTTCCCAAGTCCATACAATGAACTAGTGTGGGGTGATGTTTAACCCCAAATATACTTGCATAATTTTATCGGTTAAGTTACACATTGGGAAATAATTCTTCATTCTTTATATTTATATTCTTTAGTCCATGCAATAAAATATTGAGAGAACCGAGTGTGATATTTATCTAGAAACTGTGTGAAAAGTTTGGAAAGTGCAAAAGTTGTAGAAGGAAGCGTGATGGAATTGGGATAAGGAAGGAGGATGCTTCACACCTAAAAATAGAACATGAAGGCATGCTGTATATTTAGAAGAGATCATGTACATGCAAGAGATAAAGTAGTGCACCAAAAATATATGGGATAAAAATAGAAAAAGTAATTGTATTTTGAGTTACTTGCATGGATTCGGTGTAGGAACAAGAAAAATAGGCTAAAGATAAATGATCTAAAGATAACACATGTGGAAAATATATAAAATACATGTTTCAATATAGCCACGATACTTTTATAATATTACCATGAAAATTGTAGCACGAGTATGGTGACATGTAGCATAGTCACCACCTTGATGTAATAGTTAAGGGGTAATTATAGAACCCAAGGTTTGAGAATAACTTTTTCCAAATAGTGAAGGGAAAATCCCCACTAGTATATATACCCATTATGGGTTCATCATAAAGATACGGCATCGAGATATATTTAGGTATTCAATGCAAGAAGGATATTCTTTTGGGATTGTTATGTAATGTTTTGAGTGATCAATATGAATTACATAATGTTATAGAAAAGTATATTTTCTATGTGTAAGTATCATACCTAATGTGTTTATCTTATTGATGTTTCTACTCTATTATCTACTTAATTTTTTTATCATAATGTCAAAATATTCTGCATTTGGATGGGAGTGATGGGATCGAGTAAATTTTTTGAACCGGAGAATGAGTGGGAAAATAAAGGTGACTAGGATGCATGGATTCACAAGGATAATCCTATGGATGGTAGGAATTATGTGCATTTCATAGTAGAAATGGACAAAGTGGTGCTTGGATAAGGGGTTCACAATCACGTGGGCGAGGAGGGTGGCATGGAACAAACCTAAACATGTATCTCTCTTTAACCTAATCCCATCTGTAATGAGAATGGAGTTTCTTTGGACATTCTCGAAACATGTTGCCAAATGTATTCGGGCTTTGATGAGTAACACTATCTTGGAAAAAATTCCAGAAGTCAACCAAATATTAAGGAGTTTAGGAAATGGGCAACCAGGAATGGATGCCCAAATTTTTAATGGATATTGTTGCCTATGAAAACACCTTTTTGTGGTATCACTATCTCTCGAAGGAGGATTTTTAAATATTCTTGTTAGATGGCCATGGTTTATGGGTAGAGCATTTTTATGGTGCGTAAGTGGCCACCTAGCTTCAATCTGCTGGAGACAATTATCAAGGAATATCCTATTTGGGTCAAAATCTCGGAGTCACCCTTAGAATATTGGGATATAGAGATTTTGTAGGGGATAGCAAAATCCATTGGGGATTTGCTTATCATTGAGCCTATTACATGTGCCAAATCTTGACTCTTGTTTTCTAGGTTCTGTGTTAATGTGGTACTCGAGACATCCCTTCCCGAAGTATTGATCTCAAGGCTCTTTGGGATGTCCACACTTAGAAAAATTACTATGATTTTGCACCTTTCATGTGCTTATTGTGCTTTAAGGTGGGGACAATATTAAAAATTTTCTAAAATCCAAGGAAGAGGTTGCTCAAGGCCCAAATAAAAAATAACAAAGGAACCATTAAGGAGGATTTAAAAGGAAAAGGAATTATGCAACCTAATGCTAATGGACCCTTGAAGATAAATTCCACATGGAAGCAAGTCAATAAATCCTCAGTGGGTAAAAATCAAGGAAATGGCGAGTCGAACAACTTTTAGAGGAAATAGGTGAGGATGAAGGTTAGGAAAATACCAATGACAAGGTAGCTGAGTTGGAAATGGAAAATGTTGAGGAGATAGTGAGAGTTGCAGAGCTACGGAAGACAACATCATGGGCTCTATAGTGCAGGACACATTGGATGTTATTTTTTTCTCAAAGACCTATAGAAGCTTTGTTAGTTACCAGTAACATGTATATTGCATTAGATATCAACTTAGAAGATATTACCATAGTAGAAGAAGATCTAAAGCAAAATTCTAAAACAAACAATTGTTCAAAACCAAATCCTAAAGATTCTCTATCTGAGGAACCTATTGAGAATCTACCAACAAACTCTAGAGAAGAAGGAAATGAAGCTTTCAAACAAGTGGATTCCCTATTCGAACATGGTGAAGGTAAAAATAATAAAGGCTATACACAAAATAAGAGGGAATGATAATAATTCGAATGTTGGAAAGACCAAATCCTCCCCAGGTAGACCTTCCGAGAAATAAAACAGAGAACTAATGTCTAGAAAATAAGTCACGGAGGGAAAAAAATATCGTTAGTGAGAGGTAAAAAAATCTAACTTTTTGAATGATAATTCTTTCATGGAACATTATGGTTCTAAACAACCCGAGTAAATATAGGATTTTGAAATATATTAGGAAGGACAAGAAGTCGGACATTATCATTTTGTAGGAAACTAAAATGAACAATGAAAGGATGATGGATTTTTATAAGGTTTTTTGGAAGGAAGCGAGGTTTCATGGCCAACCATATTTGGGTGCTTCTCGGAGGGCTCATATGCCTCTAGGATCAAAAATTTGTCAATGGGGATCCTTTCTACAACAGTCAACACCACTTAGTTGTTTGTTTCACTCATTTAACTTCTATCAGTAATTTTATTCGTCTAATGTGTATGCTCTTAACTCTTTCTCTGGAAGAAATATTCTTTGGGATGAGTGAACTAGTTTTAGGAGTCTATCAAAAGAGATCAATTGGATTATTGGAGGAGACTTCAATACCCCTCTTACTCTTGGAGATAAAAAGGGAGGAATAACTTCCTATTCAGAAAGCATGGAAGACTTATATAACTTTATTCATTGGAATGATCTGTTTGATTTGGAGCTTAGTGGGTCTAAGTATACTTGGACTAACAAAAGGAGTGGAGATGGCCTTATTCAGATAAGATTAGATAGATTTCTGGTCATCATAATATGGGTGTAGGATCAAAATTATTCTCTCTCCTTCCTTCCCGCATTAGTTCTAATCTTAATCGATCATCTTGAAAACCGATGATTTTGAAATCTCAAAAGGTAGGCCCTTCCGGTTTGAAAAAATGTGGACTACCCATCTTGAGATGGAGGAGAGGATTGAGGAATGGTGGAGCCTTGAAACATGAGGAAATTGTATGTACTAAGTGGATGCCAAACTCAGGAATGTCAAAAACAATATTAAAAAGTGGAATAAAGAGACATTTGGCAACATTTTCTTACAAAAAGCAAAGTTTCTGAGGAATTAAAAGAAATGGAGGAAATTATGGAAGGATTTTGGAATGATGAGGATAAATCAAAAGAGAGAGTCCTTCTCTGTGAGCTCCATTTTATATTGTGCAAGGAAGAAATATACTGAAACAAAAATCTAGGATTCAGTGGTTAAAAGATGGTGACCGAAACACCAATTTTTTCCACATCTCAACCACCATCAAAGAAAACAAAGGAAGGATACATGAAATCATGGGACCTGATGGGAGGATGGTTAATGAGGAGAAAGATATAGCTGACACTATCACCTCCTTTTTCAAACAACTTTTTTAGGAAAACCAACTGGATATTAATGATACTAATAACATGTTGGGGATTTTGGATTGGACATTGATGAAGAATTTAATAAGGATATTACTATTATTCCTTCAAAATAATATATTAAATCCATTGTGTTAATGATGGAGGGAGATAAAACTCCTGGACCTGATGGATTTCTAGATTTTTTTCCAATTATACTAGGACATTGTCAAAAAGGAGGTTGTAGCGGTGGTTCAGGATTTCTTTCTATCACGTTATATGATCGACAATTCAATCATAAATTCATTTCCCGATACCAAAAATAGGGTGCCAAATAACTTGGATATTTTAAGCCCATCAGTCTCTGCAACATGGTCTATAAAATAATTTCAAAAAAATTACCTTCCGCATGCATGAAGGATGAGCTCAGCAATTTCATTTCACCTAATCAGAGTGCCTTCGTTAGGAAGCCAAATTATTGACAACATCATTTCCATACATGAAACCATCCACTTAGTTGAAAAATCTAAAAGAAAAGCAATGATTATTAAATTGGATATGTAGAAGGCATATGACAGGATCACATGGATTTTTAATCTCAAGCTTCTTCATAAGATGGGATTTGATAGTCACTTTATCGATCTGATTCAATATTTTATCACTAACTCAAGATTTTCAATTATTGTTAATGGTCAACCTAAAGGATTTTTCCAATATGAGAGGGTTCTTATGTAGGGTGACCCTCTATCACCCTTTCTATATATCATTATGGCCGAAGCCTTGAGTAAGATCTACTCAAAAGATAAAAATGAGGGGAGAATTGAGGGAATTAAAGTTGCTAATGGTGTTGAGAATAAATGTCTTCAAAAATTATTGATGACATGGTGTTTTTGGGTCAAGCTTATGTTCAGGAAGCCAGGTCTCTCAAAATCATCACTAAGAACTATGAGGAGGTCTCAGGTCAAAAGTTAACTTCAGGAAGATCTCATGTTATTTCATCAATGTAGAGGAAAAATAAAAATAGCGTCTAGCCACCATCTTGGAATGTAATATAAAGAATCTCCCAGATAGCTATCTCGGTATGCCCTTGTGTGGCAGCAAAATGGATGATACTAGTTGGAATAAAATCATTGATAGATTTCACAAGAAACTTGCCTCTTAGAAAGGAACATTGCTGACTCAAGCTGGGAAATTCCAATTGCTTCAAAGCTCTATGCAAGGTGTGGAAACATACACAATGTCTATTTTTATTATGCCTCCAAAAAATTAGAAAGGTTATTGAAGGCATACAAAAAAGGTTTTTGTGGTCAGGGACTGAAGTTAAAACCAAGATACCTTTGATAGCTTGGGAAAAGGTGACTACTCCTAAAGACAGAGGTGGCCTCAGACTGAAAAACATGCAAATGATGAACCAAGCCCTCATTGCCAAAGTTGGATGGAGGTTACATAAAGAGGAAGGCATATGGGTGGACATTTTGAAAGTGAAATACTTATGGAATGTTGGCGGTACTTTGGGTTTTTTTAAGGATAAAGATATTCCCAAAGGATCCATTTTTGGATTGACTTTGGTAAATCGAGGAACCTTATGAATAAAGGTGTTAAGTGGAATTTGGGGAATGGAACTAATATTAGTTTTTGGGAAGACCCCTGGATTAGAAATCTTTCTCTAAAAGAGGAGATACCTTGGAAGGATTACTTATTTTTCTATAAAGCGACATTTGGTGAAAGGGTGTGTGACTACTAGGGACAAAAGACAAGAAATGGAAACATATTATTCCTCTACATTCTTATAGTGGACCTCTCCTACCCTTTGAAACCCTCAACAATGAACTTAAGTTGTACCACATCCCTCCTAAACAGAGTCAAGATGAACTAATATGGAGGAACACAGATTCTAGAAACTATGAAGTTAAATCTGGATACTTTCTTAAATTTTAAAAAATTCCTACTAATGATTATTGGAAGAGAATTTGGAACAAAAACTTAACCCAAAAATTAACCTTTTCTTTTGGGAAGTTGTTAAGAAGAAAATTATCACTGTGGACAAGATTAGAAAAATAGGAATGATAATCATCAATAGGTGTATCATGTGCAAAGGCCAAGAAGAAATTTCTAACCATCTTTTTTTGGAATGTCTCTTTTATTTCCAGGTTTTCTCAAAGTGATGTTCAACTTATCCAAAATCCATCTTATCCTTTTTATGGATATCTCAAACTTTCCTGAACAATGGAATTCCATTTTCCACCATGACAAGTGTTAAGGAATTATGGAATTTGGCCCTTCCGTATACCATATGGGGGATCTAGATCGAAAGGAATAATAGGATTTTCAAAAATTAGGGTTCTTATCCCAAGAAGGTGGTGAGGCTTATCATCTAGAATCTCAAAGATAATTTTCAAATTGTTAAATGCAAGACTACTAAACCTCCCTTGGGTTTAGATTTGGATATCCTAAATAATTTTAATCTCAAGGCTCCTTATGATAGTGGCAAAGATAGGGAGGAAAAAATTAAGAAGGTCAAGTGGAAATGCCCACCCTCTAGATGGTGTAAATTAAACTTCGACGACTCATCTAAATTGAGGAAAGGAAGTGATAGAGGGGGAGGGATAGTTCGGGATCATAAGGGGATTGTTTAAGGGCGTATGCCGGTCAGGTTAGGCTTCACTCAAATAATCATGTCGAAGCCATAGCTATGTTGTGGGGATTAAAGCTCTGTGAAACTATGAATATTCAAAACCTTATTATTGAAGGAGATTCCATGTCATTATTAATGCCCTTAAGCATAATAATAATATGGAATGGAAGTCAAAACATAATTAAGGAGGCCAATAAATTGATAGAACATTTTTAAAGGGTCAAGATATAGCACGTGTATAGGAGTGGCAACAAGAATGATGATGGCTTGGCTAATCATGGGAATGACCTACAAGGACAAATGAGCTGGTAGCATGAGGAGTTACCTTGGAATCATATCAAAAATTTGATTAATGAGGACAAGATTTTCTGAGATAAACCTTCATAATTACAAGGATATGTGGGATGGAACTCGTGTGGATGTTAATAGCAATATTGATAGGGTTTCTAACATCCACACTGTGTTTTATCTTTGTCTTTGTTCCTTCTTCTTTCTTGGTTTCATTACTATGTCTAGTTTTTGTGGTAGGATTATCGGGGAGTTGATAGGGTGAGGACTAAACCTACTACCTATATGCATCTTAAAAGGTACGGTACCTTGTGGCATCTTCTTTGCAGGGGGTTTTTTCCATCTATATTTAGAATTTGCAGGACCAAGAACCATAGCTCCCTGATGAATTCAGGAAAGTGTGGGAGGAAAGTCATGTAAATATGAGAGGCACTGAAATTGAGGTCAATGAGAACACCATCACCAAAGCCACTGGTATGTCCATCAATGGTATCAAAATATTTAAAGATAAAACTTGGAAAAAACATGAAATTTTTATCTTCTTTGGTCTTGGTGAAAATATTGTTCAGCATGGTGATGGTATCGCCAAAACTTGTTTTCCCAGTAGGTGGGTAGATGTGTGGATCATGGTGATGAAATACCTCACTCTCGAGGGAAAAATTAGGAATCTTTTCTCTTACCACTTGTACATTTTGAACCACCTTCGTAGAAACAAGGAGATGAGCCTACCTTTTTTCCTCCTCCAGTCCTTGACCACCTCCATCGCTAACTATCAGAATGACAAGCTGGAAACCCTCCTCCACCATGGTTTTATCTTGTTGATGTTCAAGAAAGGTAGAATCCCTATCCTACCTAGACCTTAGGAAAAAAGTGAGGATTTGGAAAATGAGACCTTGACATCCCACATGAAAAAAAGGAAAAGGGGGTGTCAGCAAGAGGGCCCTGCTAGTTTTTCCGACATCCTCTGTGATTTGAAAGAGGGGACCCTCCTAGGGATACAAATGACGAGAATAGGGAAAGAGACAGAGATACTATTGATTGGAAAGCTCACATTCTCAAAGTGGAGGTGGTGATGGAAACTATTTTAGTGGTCAATAAAAATTTGGTTCGAAGTTAAAGATTGCCACAGACATATTGATATCCAAAATAAGTGTATTGGTGGCATGAATGCTGACTACATCATGTAAGAGAAGAGGATATAGATCCTACAAGATCAGATTGCCAAAATGTAAGTGGAAAAGGATGAGGTTAATATGTTTCTTGAATTTAGCAATGATCTGATGAGGAAGACAATGGGGAGCTTGAGGAGAAGGACAAGGGTAAAATGTCTTTCGAGTCATCATTAAGTGCAAAGGGAACAAAGAAGTGGGTCCAAGCACGAGAGCCGAGTAAAAATGTACGAAACAAGGTGGAATGATGGTAGCCCTTTCATTGGACTTTTTATGTTTCTCCTTCCTTAGGGTTTGGTGCTTTGGTAGTTATTAAGTATTTTGTTTTTAAAAAATTGTATGTTTAATACATAGATTGTTTTGTGGTCTCGCTTTGTTTTGTTTACACCGCTTGTCGAGTTAGTTTGACTCGGTGTTGTTGGATCCTCTTGGTAGCCTGTGTGACTTGGACTCTTTTTGTGTAAAGGTTTTTTTAATCCCTTCAAAACTAAATCTTATTAGCCATCTTAAAAAATGTAAAAATATGGTGGGATTGTATTCTCTCGTGCCTCGGGTGAGTATGCCAAGGTTTCTACTTTGGCATGAGAGGCCAATGTGAGAGTTATAATAACTATGTGTGCCAAGTATGGAAAAGTTTTGCATGCATAATTTTGATTTTGAAGTTGTAAATAGACATGTAACATAGATACTAATCATAATTATTTTCATCATTTATAAACCTTATATGAATTTTTATTCAATTTTGGAACATGTATAAGTGAAAATATATATATGGAAACTATTATAGATAATTTATAGTCCTTTATGTGTGATGGTAAACCAGACTTAGGATTCTTGCAATAATGAATTCTTTGGGTAGTATGTGACATCTAGGAAGGTTTTGATTACTTTGATCCTATTCATGGTCTATTTTGCATTGTTTTGGGAGTTACAAATTGGGATTAGGATCCTTATAGCATTATTGTGAATGAGTGGTAATTTAACAAAAATGGAATGATGTTAAACCCTAATTACATATTAATTAAATGTATACTATGATATACAATTGCTATGATGCACTATAACATAAGTAATAAGAAAATAAACATGAAACCTTAAATGAAAGAGAGAGAAAAAGGACTTAGCTTATTCACGCTTTTCCTTGAACCGATATGGACTGGAAAACTAATAAATAGGAAGATAACAAAGTGTCACAATCACTCGGGATAAATTTTGGAGCTGTCAAATAGAGTTGGACTAGAGCACCTAGACACTAGAGTCTAATATTGGGCACTCATGACTGCACAAGTGGTAAGAATATGACTTTCCCGGTGTTGCGAATAGTCATTGTTAGTCACCTATGTGTTGTACCTTGATCACCAAAGTACACGTAACTCCGTAAAATAAATATTCAACTGCAAAACCCACAATACCATCAAATCCAAAAACAAAAGATGAAATATGGGGAGTCGATCGACCTTGCTGCCACCACCCAATTGAGTGAACTTATGACTGAGTGTTGCACTACATCTAAGACTCCATGTAGTTCTTATGACTGTGTGTAAGAATCATGCCCTAGATGCTCTTGTGTAATTGCACTTGATAGTGGGGTGTATCTCGACGTATAAATGTAAATAGATGTGTGGATGGAATAATTCGCATCTCCTTTCCTATGCATTATATATAGAAAATGCAGTCCCTTGTCCCTTGAATGGATGCTAGATGGATGTCTTTGATTCTCTTAGATGCCTTTGGATACAATCTTAGGTGATGATAGTAGATTTTTAGAGCTTGGTACTTTATTTTTGTCACATAGCTTTGTATTTATATGATTCCCTTGGTTAAATTTTGTAATTGAAAACTGGAAGGCTGGCCCATAAGAAAAGAAGATGCCCAAAAGATTAAAAAATCCCAAAAAAAGTGAGTAAGGTGGAAATAGGTTAAGGGAATCCAGGAGGATGAGGAAACGTGGGCCTAGTGTTTGAATTCATGAAAGATAAATTGATTGGGTAGTAGGGTGTAAAATACCAAAAGAATACAAGAAACAAAGCAAAGAGGCCAAAGACTCGCTTAAGAATCATATGAATGCAAATATGATTTTAAGACCTAGAAATGTACCCAAGTGTATGATTTTGTGTCTACATTATCCCCCACTTTATGTTTTTAGTGAATACTCGATTACATAAAGTAGATAAGAGATGTGTACCTAATAACCATGTAGGATGTGATGGCGATAGCGTGTTGTGTTGGCATTTGGTCATATAGGTGTTTCCATTGATGTAAAACCACATTAATGACAAATTGGATGATGGAGCAGGGTAATATGATGTTGTGGTTGGTATTGACATGATGGTTCAGGTGAGTTCATGATGATACAAGGAGATTTAGTGAGGATAGCTTTCTCTTATAAGCCCATTCATGTGCCTAGGTGATGCTCCATGATGGTATGAGATTATTGGATTCTTGAGAAGCATGTTGGTATGATGGATAACAGGTTTAGATATTTCTTGGGTACTCACATCAGTCTGAGGTGCGTAGATACATGTGATTATTCATGTTTCAAGTGCTCATTTGGAGCAGGTATGGATGCTAAGGGGTATGAGGATGAGCTTTGGAGCTATATGAGCTCATGGATGCATGTATTCGGTGAATTATGGTATACCAGGTATGTTTGGGTCATTTTGAGTGATTTCATGATGTGTTATAGTGTTCTTTCAGTTGACCCTAGCTTCTACAGTGTAAAACCCTAAGGGGTAGCTATGTAAGTCTCAATGTTTGGAGATTTTGAGGTATGGTGATGACATTATTATTATTGGAGATGTTATTATGATGTTTTATGGTGATTTGAGAAAAATTTCAGGATGTTATGATGTGAATTTTGCAAGATATGTTAGTTTTGGTGAGATAGGGTCAAGAATTAGTGCATTTCCATCTCAAAGGAGCTTCTAATTATCACCTTGAATTTTTTGCTTTGAATGGGACCTTGTGGATTTCAGGTATGTTTCTACATTAATTCTAGAAGGTTTCACAAAATTAATGAGGTCATTTCATCGTCATGTTTTTATGAACGAATGTTAAGAAGGTAAACAAATATTTATGAGTTTGAAACCCTAGTTTAAAACTGGTATGGAATAATTTATTCCTATTTCATGGATGATTATTGTAAAATGTAGAGGAATCCTTCATATTTCCAGAAAGGTATAGTAGAGGTCATGGTGATGAGTGGGCCCCACTCAAACAAGTGAGTTTTTGAAGAAGAGTATTTTTGGGACAAGGTTTTCCAAAGGAGTTACATGCTAAATTGACATTGTAGAATGTATGTGAGTTGATATTTATGTACAAAGAGGTTTTAGGACATGTTGATTCAATTTCATGGTCAAATGAGCTCCATTCAGGTTGACTAGTCAAAGGGTGGTTTTGAGGCTATTAAAAGTAGTGTTCATCAATGAGCATAACATGGAGAAAAAAGAGGAGTTAAGAGGTGATTAAAGTTTTTTTGGAAATATTATTCAGATATATTTCTAGTGATATAATTTTTGTATCATTATGATGAGTTTTTATAAGGTTTCCAAGTCAATGTTTAGATAGGAATATTTTTTCCAATGCAGACAAGACATGATTTGTTGGAAGTTTAGAGTTTGAAGCATAATATGGATTAGGTGATGCTTTATATCACCTATGATTTTAAGAGGGATGGATTTTTCATCCAATGAATCCATTTATAATTATTTATTATTCGTATAAAGGTGTAAATCAAATGATCTTCAAAAATAACATTTTGGGCAGGTTGTTTTGGTGAAGACTAAAGAGGCTGATGTTTGAGCAAGTGATTGTTTTATGAATTATAAATTGCTTCTAAGCATTCTTCAAGTTCTAAATTTTCCATTGAGTGGTCATGTCACATATTTTTTTATTTTTTTAAGAGATATAGTGACAAAAATAATTTTTCAAGCTCCTGAAGGGTGTAGGAATCAACTATTTTGAGAAGTACAAAGAACATTAGACCCATTAAACGAAATAATTTGATTGGTTGAGCTAAATAGTGACCATTTATTATGTTAAAATATTAATTCAATTATGTGTGGTGATTTATGGGTCATGAATAAGTATGGTTTTGATGTTAGGGAATTTTTCTCTTTTTGCCCATATGGGATTTGACCATTTTTAGAGCATGGAATGATGTTTTTGGCTAGACATACCTACTTGGATCACTTGAGAACATTATATTTTGTATTTTGGATGTTTTTATGGTGCATGGGTTGAGCCAAAGGAGTTAAAATGTTTGTGTTTTAATTTTAAATGTAAAGGAGCTTATAAAAGCATTGTTTTGGGTGTTTTTGAAGTTAGTTGTGTGTGTGTGCAAGAAGCGCGACCTAGGTGAAGTTTTTTTCAGGTGTGTGAGAATGAATTTAGATCAGATAAAGTGTGTTATAGGTTTAATACTGATGGAAATCATGTTTACATGTGATTGAAGCTTGAGAAGTGAATAAAGTGATTATATGTGAGAGATTGAACACCTAGGGTTTGTATGAGGGTTTGAAGAAGTGCGAGCTAAACTAGTGGTATCCATTAGTTGTGGCACAAAAAAATCATATATCATATCATAATAAGGTGGTTGATTGGGTGCTTGATCATCTTAGGGGGTTTACCCTCCTTGTGGAGTTGGCGCTTCACAAAATTATGGGTTGGTGCTCCTTGTAGGGTTGTAGCTCTACTAAACTAGGGGTTGGTGCTCCTTGTGGGGTTTTTGCCTCACTAAATTTTAAATATATCAATATAAATATTTTTTTCAGTGGTTTTTCTTCCCTTTGAGGATTTCCCATATATATCTTGTGTTCTTGTGTTGACTTATGTTTATGGTTGTTTGCATTTGTGATTTTTGATATGTGCACACATTAATCATTGGATAAGTAAATTTGTGGTTTGGTTGAATAGTCTGAAATATGATTTGAAATATTACTAAGGATTCACCCCACCTCTAATTCCATTATTTTCTAAGAATTGGTATCATAGAAGGTCCTCTTGGAGAATTTTAAATGCTTGAAAGGAGATCCTTGAAGAATAAAAATGGTGAGCAATAATGTCATTGGAAAGGCACTAGTGTTTGATGGTGTGAATTATGTTTTTGGATCTTAAGGATGAATAAGTTTATCATGGCTTAAGGGTTTGATGTTTTGTATGTTATAGATCATGGCTATACCCCTCCTGCCACTACTTCATCTATTAAGGAGGATGAAAAGAATGGATACACCAATATAACTCAAAAGATTTTAATGCCATCATAAGTGGTCTTAGAGAATCGAGAGTTGGTAAAAGTGATGAATTGTAAATCAGCAAAGGAAGCATGGGACAAACTGTAAAGTTCTATATGAAGGTGACACAAAGGTAAAATTTTCAAAGCTCCAAACCTTTAGAAATCAGTTTGAAGGTCTTAATATGAGTGATAATGAGTCCATTGCTGCATATCTTCTTATATTTGATATATTTTTCAACAAAATGAAAGGGTTAGGAGATGATCTGTGAAAGAAGAATTTGTTGCTCAAAATTTTTTGAGGTCATTGACTCTTAGATTTGATTCTAAAGTATCTTCTATTGAAGAAGCAAAGGATCTAACTACCTTGAAATTTGATAAGTTGCATGTCACCTTGAAAGCCTATGAAATGAGAATAGGTGACTCCAAATAAAATAAGAAACAAGTTACATTCAAATCATAAATGAAAGATAAATTCAGTAATTTAAAGGATGATAATGCCACTCTTGAGATTGAAGATGAATAGTTGTTTACTATGGTGGTTAGAAGATTAAAGCATGGATCTGGTAAGTATAGTGGTAAAATTCCATTCAAGTGTTTTAATTATGGTGAAGTAGGACATTTTTCTGCCAAGTGTCCTCATAGGCATGAGAAGGAAGATGATGATGAGGATCATGAGGCTGAACCTAAAAGAAGGATCACAAGTTTGGTAAAGGTAAGAAAAATTTTAAGAGGTTTAACTACAAGAAGAAGGATAAGAAAATTTTATACACAAATAAGGATGATTGTTTGTTTGATGCTAGTAGTGGTGTTTTAGATTCTGAATTTGATTATGAGGATATTGGAAATGAGGCATTGTTCATGACTAAAGAAGCTATGAGGTCTTCCAGTGATGGCTCTTCTTTGTTAGGATATTTTATTTCAGGTTATTGCAGTTATTCTAATGAAGATGATGAGGATAACAAAGATGATTTTGAGAGCATCAAAAGAGAACTAAAGCATGCTGAGAAAGAGAACCAAAATCTGAGTTTGTAGATCAAGGAATATGAAAATCAGTTTCATAAGCTAGATGAACAATATGTGTCTAAATCTACTAAGCAAAATGAGTCAATCAGATTGCTAGAAGAAAAGGTAAAGTATCTTGTTTCAAATTTGCAAGATAAAGAGATTTTGTGTTCAAAATATGAAGAAGATATAGAGTTTTAAGGGATGAGTTACTAAAGGTTGGAAAGAAGACTATGTCCTTTCAAAAATTTGAGAAAAGTGCAAAATACCTAGATGATCTACTTGGAAAAAAAAGCAGCAGATGATAGAACTGGTTTGGGTTTCAAAGAGGATTCTAAAGGAAAGGAAGTGAAGCAAGAATACATTGTTTCAAGCAAAGAATCAGGTGAACCTATTATCAAGGAAGAAAAGAAGGTGACACTCATCAAGGACAATGTGAAACCAAGATCTATTAGGCAGCCCAATGCCTCAAGGTATGAGATAACTTTCAATGGTCATTGTTTTACTTGTAATGCATTTGGTCATAGGGATAGAGAGTGTATAAGATCTCCTAGAGACTCTCAACCTTGGAGAGACAATAAAAGTGAATTTTCTAAGAGTATAGTATGCTACAATTGCAATGAACAAGGTCACACTTTGCTAGGTTTTGCTTATATGATTCACCTAGTCAAGATGGAGGTTTCAAGAGAAATAATTCAGTAGTATGCTACAATTGTAATGAGATTTTCATGTAGCAAGAGTTTGTTTTCATGCTTATTCAAGACAAAAATAGATGGCTCAAAGTTATAGAATGTAAGGAGGTAACTTTCAAAGGGATAGAATGCATGACAGTGGTCCTAGAAGGACTTGGGAACCTAAGAAGAGACAATGTTGTTACGCTTTAAGAGCTTATGGTGATGTAATGAAGGGTAAAATATAGAGTCTTGATCAGAAGAGAGAGGATGAAGGATTTTTTTAGGTTCCCAAGAAGGCTTGGGACCTCTTTAAGACCTTTTTTAGGTCTTCTTGGTGTTCATATATTTTCACTATGATTCTTAGAGGTATATTAGTGTAAATGAAACATTCAACTGAGGGGGAGCTGATTTGGTCAGTATGTGTGTCTCCTCCATGTGCATAAGGTATGTCATTCAATGTCTCTAAGTGTTGTGTCATTTGGTTTTATTTGGTTGATCCTCATGTGTGTGATATGTCATGAACTTAGTTTTTGTAGTCCTCTTAGGTGTATGAGTTTGTGTCCTCTCGGTTTATGTCTTGCATTATAATGAGGTTTTGTTAGTATATTTTAAGAGTCACTTTGTTCTATCATAATAAGTATATAAGTGTCCTAGAACTCATGTACCCCATTGTCTCTTTGTTTTAGGTTAGCAATATAGTAAGAGTTTGTGGTCCTGTGAAGGACTTGGTGACAAGTCTGAGTCTTGATGATGTCATAAGGTCAATCATGTGTTGAAAAGGCATGTATCAAATGAGTCTTTGAGTCCAAAATGATTATGGATCTATGAAGGAGTCACATAAGTTATAAAGATGATATCTTGTGACTTAGAGTATTCATTCTTCTCAAAGTGTATGGCATGGTCATAATAGGTTTTCTAGGCATGTCGATTGGTATAAAAAGTCATTGAGTCCTATGTCATGAGTCCCTAATAGTGTAAATGGTTCTAGAAATTTTTTTAGAGATGTTGTAGTGTCATCATGTGTGATGGCTTGATCACTTAGCATGAGAGTAGAGATCTGTGCAGTGCTTCTTGAAGGCAACAAGACAAAATCAAGGTGGTTTTAGGTATGATATTGATTATTCTTGTTCCTCATTCATTGTAAAAGGTTATCAGAGACATAGAAAGGGAATCTATAATATGTATGATCAATTTTTAGATCATAAGAAAAAAATTGTATAATTTGGTTACATCTCTCGACCTAATTGGGTTTCATTGTTTGTTATGAGCGGTATGAATGGAATATGATTTTGAAGGTCCAAATGATGGATTTTAGGGCTAAAATTTTGTACATATAATATTGGAAAAGGATGGATAAAGGATTTAAGTGGTTTTAGGTCCTAATATTTTCTTCATTCCTTGAAATTCATGACAGTGTCCATGATTGACAGAGAGATAGTGTCAAGATGGCCTAATTAAGAAGTTATATTTTTGCTAATGAGCATGATTATTTTAGTTTAGTCTTCAAGGTTTATAGAGAAAGATATATGGTCAAAATGGGTGTCTAAATATGCCATGTTTCTTCTAAGAAGGTAATTTTTTCAACTATTTGATGTGTTTTTCAGTATTCCCATGGCTAGAAGTCTATGTACAATGCATTTTATGATATAAAGAAGGTACTAAGATATTTTTATGATCTTTGATGAGAATTAGGACATATATATGAGTGGAAAATCCTTAATTGAATTATAAGGTGATAGTAGAATGATCAATTGTGTAGAGGTTTTCTCATTATGCACCCTTGAAGCATATAAAATGTGTTTTATTTATGATCAAGATTGTCGTAGTTACTTTTTTTGAGTGCCTTTTCTTTTGCTTGATCCTCATGAGTGAATGGAATTAAGATGGAATACTTAATGTAGTTGAAAAAAATCTATGGGTTATCTCATACAAGTGGCTTCATGAGTTTCAAAGGAAAAGTGTAAGAGATTCCTTGTAAATTTGTGCCATGCTTTTAGTAGTGATCACCTACAGGCTTAAGCATAGTCTTGTTGAAAGTTTTCTATGTGAGCCTCAAGAACAAGGGATGCATTTTTGAGAAGGGTAAATATATTTGAAAAGTGATAGATAGTTCTTCTCAGATATGAAAATATTGTATGATCCTCAATAATGTCTTGAGCCAAAAATTGGCTTCTATAGGCTTCTCGGAAAACTCAAAGGTATAACATGTTGATTATTCATGGATGTGTTATTATTGTGCATGTATTTTGGAGTGTCATTGTCTTAGTACCATCATTTTTGTTCATGTGTAAATATATAATTATGACTTGGAAGTTAGTTGAAGATAATCTTAGAGATGGTGAGTCCGTGGGAGACTGGGAGTTTTCTTGTTAATCTTTTTGCAAAATTACCAACTACATGTTACAAAGGGATGTAAAGGGAAGAGTGTAAGTGTTTTCAACATATATGATGTTTGTCTAAGTTTTCTTGAGTTGTCAAGGTGCTTCCATGAAGCAGACATGATATTTGTAAATTTTCCTTATGGTGTATAGCTGCTTAACCTTTGAAGAGGTTGTTTGATATGGCTATGGACATAGTGCTACAACTCTTACATATGTTGCCCAGGTGTATTTTGGAATTTTGAAGGGAGTAAATGGTTCACTTATTAAATTTGTTCTTAAAAGTACTCATATGCTAGAGGAAGTAAGTGTCTTGACTCAGTTGGAATTAGAGTTGATGATAAATGTGATTCTCTATTGGTGACGCAAGATATAAAGACATGAAAAGATGTTACTATGTGGTCTAAATGTTTACAAAGGTATTTATGATAGGGGAGCAAGTGAGTTTCTCCTAGAAGGTGAGATTAAGGTCTTATGACATATGAGGTATGAGGTATGTATTTTGTATCTTAGGTGAAATTACAGGTGTTTGTATCTTGAATGCATTATGTCATCCATATATGATTGTTAAGACCAAAGATGAGCTTTAGGATCAAGGGAAAAAATGTCAAAAGTGAATTTCTAGCCATGATAAATAAAGGTAAGTTGCTTCTTTTTAGCTTTTATGCTTGAGATGATGGTCTTGAGTCCAAGGGGAGTTATGAATTGCATGATCAAATTATGTATGAGGTTCTAGGGCATGTCAAAGTTGGTTGAAATTGCACTAAGATGATTATTTAGGGACATGATTCCTTATGATTGAATGATGACAAGAATGGTAAGTGATAAGCTAGAATTATGCCTAGACAAGCTATGTATGCTCAAGAAAGGAGGTAAGATGGATTTATAGGCACATATATGACATTTTTGGCATGATTATGAAGAGGTATGGTTTAGATAGTGCTCTCTGCAATAGTGGCTTCACGAAGGCCAAAATAGGGTTGAAGTGAAAATTGAAATTTTTGCATGCCTAGAAGGTGGAAAATGGTTTTTGGCTCCAAACAAGGTAAGATGATGTTTTATTCATGCTTTATTGATGTATTTAGATGATGTAGATGCTTAGATCATGGGGAGCATAGTGATTGCATGCTTGCAAAGAAGGCAAAATCAAGTTTTGAGTGCAAATTTCAAGGTCTTGAGCTTGTTTGAGATATTTGGTTGATGTTTCTAACCAAATCATGATGTTATGAAGCTGTGGAAGATGAATAACATGTTGCTATATGTATTCCTTTGTCATTAATGTAAAAATGGGGAAGTTCAAGTAGTTTTCCATCAATGACAAAGGGGGAGATTGTTGGCATGTGGTCATATAGGTGTTGTCATTGATGAAAAACCACATTAATGAAAAATTGGATGATGGAGTAGGGTTAGATGATGTTGTGGATGGTGTTGACATGATGGTTCATGTGATTTCATGATGATATAATGAGATTTAGTGAGGATTGATTGCTCTTATAAGCCCATTCAGGTGCCTAGGTGATGCTCAATGATGGTATGATATTTTGGATTCTTGAGAAGCATGTTGGTATGATGGATAGAAGGTTTGGATATTTATTAGGTAGTCATATTAGTTGCGGGATGCGAGATACAAGTGATTAGCCATGTTTTAGTGCTCATATGTAGCGGTATGGATGTTAGGGGTCATGAGGATGAGATTTAGAGCTATATGAGATCATGATTAATGTATTCATGTTATTATGGTATACCATGTATGTTTGGTTCATTTTGAGTGATTTTATGATATTTTATAGTGTTCTTTCATTTTACCATAGCTTCTACAATGTAAAACCCTAAGGGGTAGCTATGCAAGTCTTAGTGTCTGGAGAGTTTGAGGTATGGTGATGACATTATGATGATTTAAGATGTTATTATTATGTTTCATTATGCTTTGAGAAAAAAATTCAGATGTTATGATGTGAATTTTGCAAGATATGTTAGTTTTGGTGAGAGATAGGGTAAAGAACTAGTGCATTTCCAGCTTGAAATGGAACTTATAATGCTCACCCTGAATTGTGTGTTTTTCATGGAACCTTTTGGATTTTAGGGATGTTTATACATTTATTCTAGAATGTTTTACAAAAATAATGAGGTCATTTCATCATCAGGTTTTTATGAATGAATGTTAAGAAGGTAAACAACTATTTATGAGTTTGAAACCCTAGCTTGAAAGTGGTATGGAAAAATTGCTTCTAGTGCATGGATGATGATTTTAACATGTATATTACTCCTCAATATTTCCATAAAGTTATATTATAGGTCATGGTGATGAATGGGCCCCACTCAAACAGGTTAGTTTCTAAAGAAGAGTGTTTTGGGACAAGGTTGTCCAAAGGAGTTGCATGCTAAATTGACATTATGGAATTTATGTGAGTTTATATTGATGTAAAAATAGTTTTTAGGACATTTTGATGCAATTTCATGGTCAAATGAGCTCCATTCATGTTGACTAGTCAAAGGGTAGTTTTGAGGCCATAAAAAGCAATGTTCAATCAAATGAGCATAACAGAGGATCTACATAAGGATTTAGGAGGTGATTCAAGTTATTTTGGAAAGAGGATTCAGTATATTTTGATTCATATAAGATTAGTCACATGATGATAAGTTTTTCTAAGGTTCTAGGTCAATTTTGGACATGAATATTTTTCCAGTACGGGACAAGACAGATTTGCTTTGGAATTTTTAAGTTTTTGAAGCATGATATGGATTAGGTGATGCTTTATATCACCTAGAATGTGAATAAATATTGGCATCAAATGAATCCATTTATAAGTATTTATTTTTCCTATAAAGGTGTAAACCAACTAATATTTAAAACAATTTTTGGGAAGGTTGATTTGGTGAAGACAAAGTGAATATAAGGTTTGAGCAGGTGATTGTTTTATGACTTATAACTTTCTTATAAGTGTTCTAAAGGTTCTTACATTTCCATTGAGTGGTCACATGACATATTTTGGATGTTTTTTAAGTGATATAGTGGCATAAATAAGTTTTCAGGATCCTGAAGGGTGTAGGAAATAGTTATTTTGAGAAGTACAAAGAACACTAGGCCCATTAAATGAAATAATTTGATTGGTTGAGATAAATTTTGACCATGTATGATTTTTAAATGTTAATTTAAACATGTGTGGTGATTTATGGGTCATGACTAAGTATGGTTTTGATGTTAGGGTAATTTTCTCTTTGTGCCCATGGGGATTTGACCATTTTTAGAGCATGAAATGATGTTTTTGGCTAGGACGACCTACTTGGGTCACTTGTGACTATTATATTTTTAATTTTGGATGTTTTTATGATTCATGTTTCAAGAGCCAAAGGAGGTTAAAGTTTTGTGTTTGAATTTTAAATGTAAAGGAGCTTATAAAAGCATTGTTTTGGGTGCTTTTTGAAGCTAGTTGTGTGTGTGCAAGAAGTGCGACCTAGGTGAAGTTGTTTTGTAGGTGTGTGAGCATGAATTGATATCATATAAAAAAATTACATGTTCATTACTTATGGCAAATTTTTCCATGTGTTTGAAGCTTGAGAAGTGAAGAAAGTGATTGTATGTGAGAGATTGAACACCTAGGGTTTATATGAGGGTTTGAAGAAGTGCGAGTTGAACTAATGGTATCCATCAGTTTTGGTAGAAAAAAATAAAATATCATATCATCATAAGGTGGTTGATTGGGTGCTTTATCATCTTATGGGGTTGTAGCCTCCTTGTAGAGTTGGTGCTTCACAAAATTAGGGGTTGGTGCTCCTTGTAGGGTTATAATTCTACTAAACTCGGGTTTTGTGCTCCTTGTGGAGTTTTTGCCTCAAAAATTTTGAAATATATCAATATAAAGCTTTTTTTTTTTAGTGGGTTTTCTTCCCTTGATGTTTTCCCACTTATATCTTGTGTTCTTGTGTTGATTCTATGTTTCATGGTTGCTTGCATTTATGATATTTGATGATGTGCACACATTAATCATTGGATAAGTAAATTTTTGGTTTGGTTGAATAATCTAAAATATGGTTTGAAATTTTATCACGGATTGATTCATCCCCCCCTCTCATTCCATTGTGCTTCTAACAAAGATAAGTGAAAGTGTGAAGTGATAAAAATGAAGCGTGGAAACTAAGAAAGAGGAAATGACCATAGGGGTGAATCATATTGTGTTGTACCGTGTTGTATTTGTTGTTAGGATTGATGTAGGGTTTATTCTTGTTACGTATTAAGGACGGACCTGATGAACATGAGTGTAAAAGGATAGAAGCTGTGTCCTAAAAATGTTGTGTAGATTGTGTTTTTAGGCGATATCACTATATGAGCGATGTTTTTGGGTGATCTAATGCCAAGAACACGTTTTTATGAGATCTCACACAAAGTGCAAGTTTTTGGGTGATATCACGCCACCGTAAAAGATTTTGGGGAGAGAGGTCTAGTGTTACTCTCCTTTCATGACTACTTCCTAAATAAAACACCATTGTAGATTGTGTGTCTCGTGTTTTTCTAAGTTGTACCAAATTAGTTCTAACTTTTTAGATAGTAATGGAGACAGAATTCATTCTGCTTGTTGGAGGATTGTGGTTGTACTATGAAACTACTCTAGACAATGATGTGAACTATGTTGATATGAGAAAGTAATTGTATCTGCCCCTAGGACATATGTGCCTAAAGGAGGTCAAGAATGCCTAGGCGATAGTGTTTAGATCTGGGCTCTGGTGTATGTGTTAAACTAAGGACCCAAGTCGATTCTTTAGGACATTTTTGTAATTTTAGCATGTGTTGCTTATGTATTGTACATATCTAAACCGAATCTCTGAGCTGATGTATGGGGTGACCGATTGAACCAATGCATGCCCCCTTGATTGGGGCGTATGTGGCTGATAGGAGAATGTGGTCCAAAATGGAGGACATGAAAATGATCTGAAGTGGATACCATGCATAGGGGGAATGTGCATAGTAGAGACCAAGGAACATGCAAACAAAGTAGCTAGATACATGTGTTAGTAGAAATAGATAAAAACATGTCATAGAGAAACAATGTAACAAGAAAAGGGTCATACAAGATAGAATGCAAAAATTGGGTTTCAAACATGGGACATCACTCACAATGTCACAAGACAATCATGCCCGAAGCGGCCAAAAGCATATAGTGTGCATATAAGACAAAGGGTGTAGCTCACAAAAAAATGGCATAAAATATTTAGTAGTGGCAAGAAAAGAGTAACAAATAACCATGGTGGCAAATAGTTCCTACAAAGAAAATTTTGCACATGAAGCACCCATTAGCATGTTAGAAAGATAAAAAGTATGTCAAAGCATGTATGTACCGATATAAAGTAGTGTACTAGTAATAATAGGAAGTAGTAAAGAATGATCTAATAGCACCTGTGATGTGTGAGAAAGTACATTCCCGTGAGACTTGGTGGGACAAATAAGAGGTACAATTTCAAGCATCATTGTAGCATGTAAGGATCTCAGTAGGAAGTTTGCATTCACAATCAAGACCAAGTGAATGCTCATGTGTATATATAAAAGATATTGATATACTTTTGAGTATTCGTCAACATACAAAACAAAGTGTACATGTAAGTATAAGAAAGTAATAATAGATGCAACCAAGATATGCAATATATTGTGTATGAGTGAGATGGAAGGGTATGTAATGTGAATGTGATGGTGGAAGGAGCAGCTTGGCGCCCAATGGTTATGTATAAGTATGAGATGAAGTTCATTATAAAATACCCCTCAAAAATCTAGAATGAACCATAGAACTAGAGTGTGTCGTTATGAAATGGTTTGAAAATGTGCACTAGATAAATAGATCAATGAAGCATAGAGCATAAATATTGAATGGAGTGAGGTTCATTTCAGATTTATACCCTTAATATAGTATGGAATTCTAGAAATATGTTTCGTGAAGTGCGGAGTCTGAATATGTGTAGTGTGTGAGGTTCCCGAATGTAGTATGCCCTCAATAGTTAAGTGTGAACCTTAGCACAACAGTGTGTCATAGGGTAGTGATGATACAATATGTGTATCAAGTTGTGTACGAGTTCCAAGAAATAGGAAGTATGAAGCATGAAGCGTAAGAGTAGAAATAGTAAACATTCGATGATGCTAGAATGGGGTGGGGAGAAGTAAGCATGATTCCCCCCCAAGCGTATGATTTGTATAAGAAATAAGTAACATGCTCTAGAATATCATCATTGCCAAGATCATAGCCAATTGGGCCTAGATACGAGACTTGGTAAGCAATAGTGGTTGATCATATAAAGATCCATTGCAATGTAAATTTTACATGCCCATAGCATATTCTACATCAATAAAAGGTGGTTGCGGAAAATCATGTGCATACCAGCACGTGATATTTTGATTTTATCCGAGAAATGAGTAATTGTAAATAGAAATATGGCCAAAAGGCATGGAAAATGTGATACTAGTATGATTAGGATCCAAAGTACCACCAATGTAGTCAATCCAAGATTACCCAAGTGTAAGTGGAGAGGAATGAGGAGTAAGTATAAGGAATACCAATAAATGGAAGACCCGGAGGCCATAGGTAGTAGTAACAAAGACACATCCATGATAAAGGTGAGGAGAATGATGATGTGGGAGAATATCATCAAGTGTTAAACCAATCCAAGCTAAGACATCATGTATGCAAACGGTGTATGAGAAAGTGGGATCAATGGAATATGCGGCCAATAAGGGTTATGTATGAAAATATTGCATTTCAACGAAGGTAGTGTCGAGGTAGAGTGAGATGAGGCAGGTGATATAACATCCAATGTATGGACATACCCTTTAAAAGTATCATAACATTAGTAGAAGGAGGGGTTTCTTGAATTTATATTCACCATGGCCAATAGCAAAAAAATTATCATTGAAGTAGGACTCATCTATCTCTAAAGGAGTAAAGTTAATATTACATAATGTGTCATCATTAAGCTCCACAACATCAACCTCATCATCAGTGATGGTATTGTCATGTTGAATAGCAGTATCAAGGATATTGGTAGGAGTGGAGCCAGATGTAGGAGCGAGAGGATTCTTGATAGGCGGAATAGTGGTAACTATGGGAGTAGACAAGGTGGGTGAAATGATATCAGTAGTATGAGTGGGAATGGATGGTACACTTTCGAGGTGGAAGAAGGTTGTGGAACACTAGATTTTCCAACATCATAAGTACCAATATTGCTATATGGAATAGGTTGTGATGGAGGAATAGGCATAGCAATAACGATTTCTATGTGGAAAAAATTGAATGGATCTGGATCAATAGCAATGGTATGCTCATATCCATCATGTAAAAACTTAACACATCGATGAAATGTAGAAGGGAAAATGTGCATTACGTGAATCCATGGTCTACCCAATAAGAGATTAAACGAAATGATGCATCAATAAAAAAGAATATCATAGGAACAATCTTAGGCCCAACTTGTATAGGTAAAGTGATAGTACCCAGACATGTGTGAGTAGTGGAGTCATAGCAATGAATGAGGGTAGAATTTTAGTAATTAGATTATCAGTAATGCCAATTTTCTTGAGAAGGGAGTGAGCACATAGATTTATAGTAGATCCATTGTCAATGAGTACCAAGATAAGAAAAGTTGCAAATGGATTGTCAACATGTGGTATATTTTTGAGAGATTGAATAAGATGTGTGAAGGCCACCAATGAATTATTTATTTCAATGTGGATAGAGCGAAGGGAGACCTCTAATGTATGATGAAAATTAGGTGCACTATGCAATAAATCATAAAGATATATTTTTGTTGGTGTATTCTTAAGTTGTTCTATGATTTCATAACCCTTAGAGGTGGTGGTAGGAGTTGTAGAAGTGATAGGTGGTGGGATAGAAATGGGTTGATCCGTAGGAGGACGAGTGCGATGAGTGGTGACTACATTGATGGTTGGATCAGCCATAGGATTAATGAAGCGGGGAGGATGTTGAGTATGAAATTACATAAAATCAGCAGTAATAGTAACCATACCAAAAACCTTAGTTGGGGTGAAATAAGGATAAGAATATTGATCCATGAATTCAAAAGAAGGAGAAATATTATGATGCATTCTCAGAAGGTAGGGTTTGAGTGGTGGGGTTCACTAAATGATTTAACAAAAATGGAATGATATTAAACCCTAATTTCAGAGTAACTATATGTACACTATGATATACGTTTGTTATGATACACTATGACATAAGAAATAAGAAAATAAACATGAAACCCTAAGTGCAAGAGAGAGAGGAAAGCACTTAGCTAATTTTTAATTTTCCTGGAACTGATTTAGACTTGAAAACTGATGAACATGAAGATAATAGTGTCACAATCACTTGGGATAAATTGTGGAGATGTCGGTCGATTTGGACAAGGGTGTGTGGACTGGGTTAGGGCGCTTGGATGTTAGAGTCTCGCTATTGGGAACCCATGACTACACAGGCGGCCGAATCTTATTTTTCTAGTGTCACTCAAGTGTCGTAAATAAATAGTCATTGTTGGTCACCTGTATGTCGCACCTTGATCGTTGAAGTACCTATAACCTGCAAAACAAATATTCGCCTACAAAACCATAATACCACATCAAATCCAAATAAGAAAGATGTAACATGGGGAGTTGGACTGACCCCAACAGTCACCCAACTGAGTGAACTTACAATTGAGCATTTCCCTACATCTCAGACTCCATGTATTTTTTGTGAGTGTGTGTAAGAATCATGCCCTAGGATGCCCTTGTGCAAGTGCACTTGATAGATGGGTGTAGCTAGATGTAGCAATGTAAATAGATGTGTGGATGGAATAATGAACTTCCCCTTCCTATGCAATGTATGTAGAAAATTCAATCCCTTGTCCCTTGAATGGATGCTAGATGGATGCCTTTGATGCTCTTAGATGCCTTTGGATGCAATTTTAGGTGATGATAGTAGATGATTAGAGATTTTTCCTTTATTTTGGTAAAATATCTTTGTATTTATATGATTCCCTTAGTTGAATTTCGTAATTGACAACTGAAAGGTTGACCCATAAGAAAATAAGATGCCCAAAAGATAAAAGAATCCTAAAAAGAGCGAGTAAGGTGGAAATAATGTTAGGGACACCCGGAGGGGACGAGGGCACCTAGGTGTTGGTGTCTGAAATCATGAAATATAAAGAAATAAAGTTTTGACTGGAATGTAGGGTGTAAAAGACCATAAATAAGACAAGAAACAAAGAAAAGAGGCCAAAGATAGTTGTCAATTACTAGTTTTCTCACTTAGGAATCATATAAATGTAAGTATGCTTTTAGGACCTACAAGTCTACCCAAGTGCATAATTTTGTGTCTATATGTGGTATGGTACATTTGGGAAGGTTATTTATATTCTTTTTAGTTATATTTTTTCATGTTTTTACTATGGAGATAAATATGTCTTGTTGTTAATTATTGTTATACAAAATAAACCCCCATGTTATTTTGACAACTTCCAAATCCATTTTTGGACTTAGGCAATGTTGTTCGGATCAAGTAAGCTTCAAATTTTATAGTTATGGCAAAAATAAAGTTTGGGGTAATTTTGAGTGTTCCACGCATTGCTTCCCATCTTGTTAGGCCTCTTCATTCTAGGATTTATCAAAAATGGTGCAAAACAAGGCAAAATTGGCCTTTGGAGGAATACGAGGAATGGTTCCCTTGTTCTTCATGTTCCCCACATCTTTGCCTTCCCCAACTCCTTAGTGAAAACATTATCAATTGGGTAATTCAATCTCCATGACATAAATAAAATTGTTCTATGGTTCCAAAGGTTCACCACTTTATTGACTCATCCGAGCTCAACACCAAATTCATTAGATAATAGAGGTATTTCTCACATGTGGAACGTTACTTTGTCCCACGAGTTCTCGAAACTTTGCCTCGGCCAAATTTCATATGGTTTTTAGGCCATATATTTTGACTTAGAGATCAAAATTACATAAAATTGGTGGCATTGAACTGTCTCCTCAAGAGATTCATTTTAGTATTAATAAATGTACTAAATGATGGAGTTGAAGGGTAAAATGTGTAAAAATGGGTTATGGAGTGAAAAGGTACAATTGAAACAGATTCTAGACAGTTCAACCACCTAGATTTATTGCATCATGACGCTCATACTTCGTCTTGTAAATCAAATGACATGGAGAAATGGATTTTTCAAGCAATCACATGGTCTTGTAGGAATTTATTTTGTTTGGTGGGTGGTTGGGTTTGAAAATGGCATATTTCCCTCTCTTTCCCCTTCTCTCTCTCCCATGTTATATATATTTATAAAATCATTCATTTTTAAAGGGTTGGATACCTCATAATTCAAAGGCACCATGCCAAAATAGTTTCCCAAGTGTTTGTCAATTGCAAACCTCAAATTGGACTTTACAACTATTTTTGTGCTTTCTACTTCATATTTAATGTATTGTGCAAACTTTATTGTAATAAAATCTGGTTTTGTGATTCTTTCTTTGCCCTAGTTGTGTTTTTATAACATGTTGGCCTCTTCATTTGTTTTTATCATGTTGTGTGTGCTGAATTTGCATATTGCACCATTTTTGTTGTGTTTTGTGTGTTAAATGAAAGGTAAAATGCATTTTTGGTCTATGTCACACTTTTTGACCCCCCCTTCTGCATTTTCTCTCATTTTTACCTCATGGAGAGTTTTCATCCCTCTTTTCTTGGTGTTATCACCTCCATTTCAACTTATTTTTCTTATGCTTTCTCGTATCCCTTTCTCTCTCTCTCCCTAGTTACTTGGATGTGTTAGAATAGGCTTAACTTAAAGGTAGTTTTAGTGTTAGCATGATGAAATAGGTAGAGGAACCAACCTTCTCTAGAGGTTTGTCTCAAGATGCAAGGTCCCACACTTAGAGACAATCCCATGTTAGCCAAAATTATTTATCTTCCATGATCAAATCCAAGGTTGTAACTTTTTGTGTTAAAATTACCAATATTAAAAAAGGAATGCTTTTGAGAGATGTGTTATTAGACTAGGGAGTGACCTGTATGGATAGATTAGATAGCCTAATGCAAAGAATCACACATTAGGTAACCTAGTGCTAAGGGGTATTGGGTGGATTGCAGATAGACTCAAAATTATACCCTCATGATCTTATTCAAGTATGGGATTATTTCATGCCCTAATACATTGTCATATTTGTGTAAGGTACGAGTAACTTATGTTATCCTAATTCATTTAGCCAAAATCACATTCATTACTTATATGATTATTTGGATTCTATATTCCTACCATGTCTTATGTATACCACTTGTTGGGTGGCTACACTACACATGGTGTTATCTCCTACTTTATTGATTTCTGGCATCTTCCTTCTCATGAAAGGCAAGGACACTCTCACTTCATAAGAGGTGTGTGGGGATATGTAAGGATCGTGATTAGGGGTAAAGCACTCGAGATGATACTCTTTCTCTCATATTGCGGTTCAACAACTAGATGGATATTTGATGATGGGAGATAATTGTGTCACATTGTTTAATTGTTTTATTTTTATATGTCGATATTTATTGTATTGTTTATTGGGAAAAGGAATCATAAACCTTATAATTGAAAGTTGATAACTATGATGTATCTAAAACTATGTAAATGGAAACCAATGTTTCACATGTAATAAAAGATGGATTTTATTATTAATGTGTAAATTGTAATGATGTGCACTTATAAATAGATAGAAAACGTACACTTTGTATTTTAATCATGTATTTATAATTATGTTGAGACTAATAAACTTAACTAGATGGATGATTATGTTTAGGTACTTGGATGAACCTAACTAAATATAAAGTTATTGTTTAAATGATGTTATCACACACACACACACACACACACACACACACACACACACACACACACACACACACACACACACACACACACACACACACACACACACACACATGTATGTATGTATGTATGTATGTATGAAATGGAATGGATTAAATGGATATACATATTGATGGAATTAACCACAATTCCTTAGTTTAAATTGGAGGGAATGTTATATGAAAACTCATGTAGGTTTTCATACATTATTATTTAAACATTGTTAATTCACTTATTTTTAAATAGAATAAAACTACATAATTTTTAATTGAGTGACATAGGTAAATCTATTTGGATAGAAGAACTTTGTATAGTTTTATTATAATATTATCATTATTCTTTCATGTATTGATTATATTCATAGGACTAGGAAATTGAGAGGTGTCGATTTTTGTTCCTAATTATAAAGGGTGATTCAAAAACTCGATTACAAAAATAATCCGTGTGTTTTTCCAAATACTTGTCCAGGGTTGCTACACCTTGGTATCAGCACCTAGGTTCAAAACTATGGATTTTAATGTTCTTTATAATTATAAAAGTTTAATTTTTTTGTCATGCCAAGAGCAATAATGGAAAGGAAAAGAGAAACATATAGTAATGACAATGACAATGCCAATATTTCCTTTATTTCAATAATAATGTTGATGATATTACAATTCATCGACAAGAGAATTCGGATCAAATTCTTGTACTATTGATTGATACCCATGATCAACTTATTGTACTATAGCAGAGGGTTCTAGTTGAGGAACCAAATGAATAATATAATCAAGGAAATGAGGTTGATTAAGGTGATGGACAACATGAGAAATCCTTAAAAATGATCATGATCACGAAGTTGTACAATGACCCAAGAAGGCAAGGTTCAAAACGAATTGGCTAAGGATATGAAAAGATTAGTCCCATTAAATTACACATCAATACTAGTAGGGCATGTAGATGAAGCATGGATTATTGAAATGTAGAAATATTTTAAGATTTAGAATTTATCAAAAGAAATAAAGGTAGTATAGAAAACATATCAACATTCAAGAGAAACATTTTCCTAGTAGTATAATAAAAATGCTAAGAATAATTTGAATGACTCTGTTTAGGAAAATATGGTTCCCACAATTGTATTTTTACAAAAACAAAGTAGTTGAGTTCCTGAACTTGAGCTAGGGATGCTTTACAATAACTCAATATTGGGAGAATTTCACAAAACTTCTCAAGTATGTACCACAATATCATAGGGATGAGTAGTTCTAAATCCACAAGCTTATTATGGGTTTGAAACCCCACATAGGAGCATATGTGAAAATTCATGGGATAAATACTATGGATAAGGTGTTTGGGAAAGAAATGAAGAAGGAACAAAAGATACATGAACTTTCGATTCTAGAAAGGATTTCAAGATTCAAGGGAGTCGAAAAATTAGCATCCATTGGCTTCATTCAAGAAAAATTTAAAAGTTCAGAAATATTTACACAAATTAAAAAGGAATTCTTGGAAATATAATAAGACTAGGAACTCATCCAAGATAAATAGTAATCATAAAAATCATCCAAATGGAAATAGCGGTAGTGCAGGGAGAAAAGTTTATGTAGAATAAAGGATTGGAAACTCCGATGCTTTAAACGTGAAAGAGATCACTATGCTAACAATTGTCCCAAAAACATTGATAGAGGACATCCTTTACAACCTCATAACAAGGAATATCAATAACACATTCATGCACCAATTGAAAATCATCGGAAGGTTTCCATTCAACTCAAGTAGAAGTGTCCAAGAAACTTTTTGGTATTTTTGTTTTTATTTTAATTAATACCTAAACCAAAAAAAAATTGCAATAGAGACATTGAGTAAAATTTATAGACAAGCTATTCATATGGATCAAACATGGAGAATTCAGTATGGAAACCAAATGAAAAATAAAGTAATGAAATGTATTTTTGTATCTCGGCTAGAGCTTCCGTGTTTTACAAAAAGGTTAAGTTATATGTTGCACCCTTGGGATCGTATAGCGTTATTTTGGGGGTTGATTGGTTATGGAAACATCATGATAAGGTGAAATATTATACTAAAACAATAACATGGAAAGACGAAAGTGTGAAGTACTTGAGTTTCCAAGGAATAAATAAATCCATTAGGTTGAAGAAAATTTCAGCTATGCAGTTGAAGAAACCACGAGAAAAGGGGGCTTATAATGTATGTAGTACACATTGATGATGTATATGAAGAAAAATAACCAACATTTGAGGATTAACCTTTCCTTACATGATTTTAGTGATGTATTTATTGAAGATTTACAATGATTTCCATAGCATATAGAATGTGATTTCTCTATAGACATCATTTCGTGGTCGACCAAAGTCTAAAGCACCATATCGAGTGACTACCATTGAGTTGATTGAGTTAAAAGGACAATTTCAATAGTTGTTATTTAAAGTATTGATTCATTCTAGTGTTTCACCTTGGGGAGCACCAGCTTATTTTCATTAAAAATAATTATGGAACACTTACACTCCACATGGACTATAGGATGTTGAAGTAGGCAATAATAAATAATTGGTATCCATTATTGCGCATTGATGATATTTTTGATCAAATGCGAGGAGAATTTGTATTTTATATGGTACCATCAATTGAGGATAAAAGAAAGTGACATACTATTGGGCCCATAAAATATTGGCTAAGTATGAAAGAAGGTGCATGGGCATGCAAGGCCTATTTGAAGAAGGGCACGATGGACAACGTTCTAGGAGGGTTTAGTAGAACAAGTGGCGCGCACGCGCAAGGCAGAGAAAAGGTTTTAGGACTTTGACATATTTGGCATATTAGATAGAACACGAGAAAAGCATGACCTAACTATGCATGTAGAGTGGATAAGGTGCCAGCCTGGCAACTTGGTGCCCACGAAAGGAATATACCTTACGATGGAAGATTCTAGAAGGCCATCATTGCAAAGAGTGGAGAGCTCAAGCTTGAAGAAGCATGCTCCCATGGAGGACCACCTTGGACACTTGGCAATGGATCTAAAACTCCCAGCAAAGGCTTGAAGATGTTGAGAAAGGCTATAAATACAAGCACCCGATAAAGAAAAAGATATAGAAGGAGAAAGAGGCGAAGCCATGCGGAATATTATGAGAGCTCCATAGGTTGGGTTTAGAGGATCTATAGGAGTATGTTGTACTAAGGGGATGGGTTTGAACATTTTTCTTTGTACTATGAAGGGCCTAAGTCCAATTCTGATGCATGACATTGGTCTGCATTATCATATGAATCTATGATTTCCTGAGTTAATGTAATGTGGTTATCAACATGCTTAATATGAATATATGTGTGGTTCTCGGTTACAATTACATTTGTATGGATCGGTTATATATATATATATATATATATGCATGGGTGTAAACCCCTTGTGTATTTCTTTTCTATTATGATTCAGATCTATGTTCTATAATTTTTTTCTTATATGAATGAACACATTGGTCTAGAAGTCGTTTTGAGCTCTAAGATGAATGTATGGTTCCTTTCCAATCTGTTCACTTAAGTTTCTATCGTAAATAATTCATTCTCACAAAACTCACATAAAGGAGGGACTCAACACCCACGCATGCCTCGGGTGAGCACCCAACGCCTTCGGGTGATAGGCCGACGTGCATGGGATTTCCTTGTTCTTTAAGAAGGGCATAAAAATGACTACATCTTGGTTCCATTTTCGGACCTCTTTTCAAAGTTATTGTGAGAAATGGCATACATTTTTTTTTTTGATGTGTAATGACAGAGCACCTAACTTTATAAAGTGTTGAAACATGGTTCAAGAGCACGAAGGATGAGTTTTCTCAAAGATTTAGTATTGGGCCTGAGTTCAGTACACGTGGATGGGTAGAAGAGAACCTATACAATGAGCTATATGAGAAATTATTTTGCTACTTCCTAGTAGAGCTATATGAATGGCTCTCAACATATGCATCTAGATCAAGCTGGTTCTGTAGATCACGTGTGTGGACCCAAGATGACTATCGAGAGTGCAAGATACGATCCGACATGGACATGTCCTATTGATCACTTGTGGAAGAGGGTGTTGACTAGTTATACTTTGGAATATGCCATTTTGATGTATTCTTTCCTGAGATCGCTGACTTCAAGTTTCTGAGGCAGCCTAGAGGATAATTTTTGCGTGTTATTCCTCCGCTATAAGATCTTGGTCATTACTTTGAGCTTAGAAGCATTCCCCATAGCAGGCTAATCTTTCCAAACACTGGGAGAGGAAGCTAAGGTGGAGGAAGATGGCAGATGTTGTGGTTGAAAAGGAGAGGGATGAGAGATGACTCAAGTATAATGAATCTTGTGAAAGGTAGATGACTAGACAATGCAAGGTAACAAGTGTGATGAATCTATGGAGGAAGACGTTGTGGGAGGGTGTTGAAGTTCACGAGGAGGACGTGGAGCCTGAGCAGTCTGTGCTACCCCATCTTGGCAAGCATGTAAGAGAATCCTTTTAGCTTCTGATGAGATTTCATCACATGGAGAAACAAGAATCATCAACATTCATCTAAACCCACCGGAAATTGATCCATGGCGCTTGGTTTTCTAGATCAAGGGAAGATTATTTTTAACCTAGTTTGTATTGGTGGAAGTGATCGGTCAATGCCTGGAGATATAATTTCTTTTTTAGGAATTCTATGGCTACACATACCATTCCAGTGTTTAGAGGAATTTTTGGGCAAAGTGTGGATACACAAGCCTTTGGTATCACGTTTGGGAGTGGTGCAGGGTACACTATTAGTAGTGGGACATTATCACAGACCATCAATGTGTAGTTCAATGGGACATTGAGAACCCTTAGCATGACCACTTCAGCACCTGGTGGATCCATTGGATCTGGTGGGTCATGAGGAAGAGGACTTGGTGGATTTGGTGGGTTAGGAGGAAAAGGACCTAGTGGACCCAGTGGATATAGTGGAGGGAATAATGGAGGAAACACTAGAGGAAACTAAGTCTCTCGATCGGGAGGAAAAGGACCCCAGCCACCCCCAAGTGTTTTTGAGATGTATTTACACTTTCCAAACTATAGAGGTATTGAAGATGTTGTAGATCATGTGCACAAGTGTGAGTTACTATGGCATGTGAAAGGGATCACTAGCACTGGAGTGGAAGGCAAGCCAGTTTGTAACTACATTGCAAGGGCACGCACATAGCTGGTATAGGAAGTACGACCCCCATCAAACGGTGGTAGACTATACAACGTTGAAAAACACTTTCCTTGTAGAGTTCCAAATTCCGAGTTCGAGCGAATGCAAAGCAGTGCTTTGAAGGAGATCCAACAGGGAATGGTAGAGAGTGTGTGGGAGTATGATGCATGGTTTAAAACTCTCCTATCTAAACTGTCATATGACATCCACCCCTCATAACATGCTCAATGGTTTGTTTGAGGGTTGATCACTCCATTTAGGAGGGCATTATCACATAAAATGTTCACTGACCCGCACGAGGCTTTAGAGGCTGCCTTACGTGCTGAAGCTATTAGGAGTGTGGATACTGGTGTCAGTCTGTTTTTGGAGGCCCAAATTGTTGTAATGGCTAAAAATTAGAGAATTTGTTTGCAAAATCATCACATGAGGTTGGTAGTGGGATTTTGTGTAGATGATTTATGAAGTGGAGGGACATGCAAAGGATAGTTTCCCTCAGAATTTGGTGCACGCTATGGTAGTAGACTATGAGATCTACCATGGGGATCATGATGTAAGTATATTCCCTCTACTCCAATGTGTAATCCACAAGAATGTTTCTTGCTACTGTAAGATATGCACCTCTACAACCCATGACACCAAGGATTGTAGACTGATTGATCAGATCCATGATGTTATTGATCTAGGTGTGCACTAGACTAGCCTTGTTGGCATTTCTAAGGATGATGACCTGACGTTATGAAGGGTACATAGATGGAGGGTACGTGGAAGAGGATTTCATGGTTGCGGTAACCATAGTGGAAGGAGAAGTGAGTTCCCACTAGGAACATGTTATAATTGTGGATCTACAGAGCATTATAAATGTGAGTGTCTTGATCTATTATAATGCTCATGGTGCAGAAGAAGCACAAGTACAAAGAGTGTACAGAACTCTATGAGCATATGAACTAGCATAAACAGAAAGATAAGGACGTTGTTATGGTGACCATCAAAAAGGCTTATTCATAATGGATGCCAAGAGTGGTGCATGAGTTAGAAATAGAACTGTATCGGTAACAATGCGAGCAGAGGTCCCACTCACCGTGGAGATGCTAAGACCAAGGACACTAGTTTCCAGAGAGGAGGTGCTACATGGAAAGTACTCTGGACCTGCCCATCAAAAAGAAGTATACCAGGAGACTATGGATGTGATTCAAAGTTTACAAGGGGAGATATAGTGTCTCAAGGAGAAATCGAGGTAAGTGGGGTAACAAAAGGATAACGAGGTTCCAAAGAGTGACCTGGATGAGGTCAAATAAGTATGTAAAATGTTGAGGCAAGAGAATATTATTCCCTTGCTAGGAGAATGGCTAAGGGAGAAGGTACCACGCACCGGAGCAGAGTGTGAGAGACAGGTTTTGCATGCAAACCTTTCTCCACATAGCCTTGAATATGACAAGGAGATTACTCTAAATGCGGTTGTTGATGGATGGCTTCTGAGCAATATCCTCATCGACATGGGAGTAGAGGTGAATGTTCTTACCTTAGATGCCTGGCATCAGATGGGAAGGCCCGTGTTGTAGCCATCTTCAAATGTGTTATATATGGTGAACAAGACTAAAGAAATGCCCATTGGAGTCCTAAAGGATGCAGTTATCACCATTCAAGGGGCCAAGTTCACTGGAGACTTTGAAGTCTTGGTGCTCGCTGAGGCAGACAACTTTCCAGTGTTGCTTGGGTGCCCATGGTGTTACAAGAATAATGCTGACATAAGGTTTAACAAAGGATATATCAGTTTCAAAAACAAGGAAGAACGGGTGGTCATCCCTTTGATGGATGGGAAGTCAGCACCCTACACAAAGCCATTAGGAGAAGAATTCCTTGATAGAATCTATGTGCACTCCATCAGAGATCCTGAGGTAATTCACCCCACAGAGGGGGTCATCTAATTCAAGACACTCAGTCCATGAGTGATACCACTAGCGTGGTGTGTGAAAATTAGGCACACAGGGACCTATGAGTTAATTGGGTGACAATTAAAAGAACTGTAACAAGGGTGACAAAGGCACGCTCAGTCAAGTGCCTAGGAGGAAAGAAGTTTCCTAGCTACTCGGGGGAGCATTTCCTGATATTTTCCTGCAGGAAATGGAAGCTCAGTGGAGAAATGAGGACGAAAGAAGAGGAATGCTCAGCTATAACCTACTCGGGACTGTAGCACATTGGTGGGCTACACATCGGAGAACCTCCTAGAGTGGTGCAAGGTAAGAATCGCGCTCTCTGTAAGGTTTTCAAGGAGCAACGTGCCCACAACTATACAAGACTACCATGGAAAAGAAACCACTTTGTTTCATATCCAAGCATGCGAGGAAGCCTAGATGGGAAGTGTGGAAGCATTACCACCTTCATTGTGGGTACACAAGTTGTACTCCACCTTGCAAGGCTATGTGCATGCATGGTATGTTCATTTGGAGATGCATTGTCAAACAGTAATTGGCAAGAGTTGGTGGTTGACCTCATTCAAGCATTTGAGTATAGAAGCACCAAACCATTAGTGGATAAGGTGTTACAAACAATCAAGCACCTTACAATGGGAGATAGTGCCATGGCTAAGGATAGGCTGCTGGAATTACTAGAAAATCCTTATGTGGAGACACGCCTCAATGAGGAAGAATCAGAGGAAGTACATTTTGAGCGTGCATGTATGGAAAAAGAAAAAGGAAAATTGGTCTATGTCATAGATGGGGAAGAGATGGAGACGTTGGATGTTGATCATTCGGAGGGTACACGCGAGGTCATTGATGCGTCGATGAGAAAACACGTGCCTACCATGAGCCTTTGAAGACAAATAAGGTTAACATTGGGATGGAGGCCGAACCTAAGGAGGCTATCATCAATGACTATTGGTTGGAAAAGGAAGTTTCAAAGATCATTGATCTATTGCATGAGTTCTAAGATTTGTTCCCTCGCGGGTACCATGAACTCAAAGGCGTCTACCATTCCTTGGGATAAATGAAGATCAATTTGAAAGAAGGTGCGCGCCTGATTCGAAAGAGACCTTATCGGATGAATCCAAATTTACACGTACGGGTTAAGGAAGAGATAGACAAAATGATAGTGTCAGGTATCATTGAGGCAGTTGAAGAGTCAAAATGGATAAGCCCAATGGTCATCAACATCAAGAAGGATGGGAGGATCAGGATCTATGTTGACTATAGGGACTTGAATGCAGTATGTGTCATTGATCCCTTCCCTACCCCATTTACTAAAGAAATCTTAGAGGGAGTGGTCGGGTGCAAAGCCTACTCCTTCATGGATGGGTTCTCAGGGTACCACCAGGTACGGATTGCAAAGGAAGACTAGAGAAAGAAAAAATTTTCCATTGAATGGGGAAGTTTTTCCTACATGGTCATGCCTTTTGGATTGAAGAATGTGCATGTTGTGTTCTCATGCATTTTAGTGCAAGCCTTCTAGGACTTCATCCATAAATTTATTCAGGTCTATTTGGATGATTGGACTATGTATGGTCTTGTCAAGGACCATTGTGATAACTTGAGACTAATGTTTGAAAGGTGTCGATAGTTGAGGATATCCCTCAACATCAAGAAGTGTGTCTTTGCTACCCCATTTGGAACCTTATTAGGGCATATCATATGCAAAGAAGGCTTACTAGTAGATCCCACCAAAGTTGCAGTCATTGTGGGTTTGGGGGAGCCTACTAGCCAAAGCGTCGTGTGTGGATTCCTTGGACACATGGGATATTATAGGAAGTTCATTAAGGGGTATGCCAAGATCATTGCACCCTTAGAAGAATTATTAAAACACAAAAGTGTCTTTCATTGGAGAGAGGCGTAGAAAATGCATTTGACACTTTAAAGGAAAGGCTCATAACGACGCCCATATTACGTTTTCCTTCTTGGGATAAGCCTTTCCATGTGCATGTGGATGCCTCAGGGACAACAATGGGGGCAGTACTAGCACAACCTAGTGCCAAGTTAAATTCAAAATTTCAAGCTCTCGCCCTCCTAAAGTATTTAAGCCAAGTTGAAAGTTCAAAGAAATAGCAAAATCCATGCCCTAGTGTTGTTTAAATCTTTGTTTTGCTCATTTTGAGAAATTCTCCATCTCCCGGTTTGTGCACGTAATATCCTCTTTACAATCTCCTTTTTTTTCAAATTGTTTGCTTGTTCTATGGCCTGGGTCGTCAAATCATTGTTTTTCCTCCATGCCTCCGGATCACGAAGGAAATTCAAAAATTGGACTCAAAATGATGAAGTTCTCTTCCTCTGTGTATTTTTCCCATAGTCGGGAATGATGGGCATTTTCTTCCCCATCAAATTTTGGCCCCATCATCCATGGGTATGTGGACATACCTAATTGGAAGCAGGCCGTGGAGAGAAATTTGTGTTTTTGAGCCTCTTTGTAAAAAAGGTGAAAAGTTAAAAAGTGACCCGCAGCCCCGATCAGGCTATAAAGGTAAAAGTCAAATTTTGAGCCCACAGAGAAAAAGTCAAAGTTAAGCCCACAGGAAAAAGTCAAAGTTGAAGCCCAAGGAAAAAGTCAAATTTGAAGCCCGTTGTTGAAAATTCAAAGCGGATGAGCGGGCCATTGGGGCACTTTTGGAAATTTAACCAAATTCCCAAAAGTGAAGTAAAATTCTAGAATGCTCCATGCTCCACCAAGGTCTCGGCCCACCGTTGAAAAGTCAAAGCGGAAGAGTGGAATGGCGGAGAAATTTGAGTTTTTGAGCCTTTTTCCAAAAAAAGGTTAAAATGTTGAGAAAAGGGCCATGACCCCATTTCCAATCAAAGGGTGCCACGTGTCAAGAGTTTCAATCAAAGCAGTGGGCAGGAGGAATTTGAGTTTTTGAGCCTTTTTCCAAAAAAGGTTAAAATGTTGAGAAAAGGCCACAACCCCATTTCCAATCAAAGGATGCCACATGTCAAGAGTTCAATCGAGTAAGCGGGTCGGTGGAGGAATTTGAGTTTTTGAGCCTTTTTCCAAAAAAGGTTAAAATGTTGAGAAAAGGGCATGCGACCCCATTTCCAATGAAAACATGCCACGTGCCTAAGTTAAAAAGTCAAAGTGGGGTGTGGGCCAATTTGTTCCAAATTTCCAAATCTCTAAAAAATCAAAAATGCAAAGGGCTTTCCCCACCCACTCCAATCTCTTCCTACCATGTGGACAACCCGATTTCAAAGTTATAAGAGAAAATCAAATGGTCTGTATTCAAACTGGAAAATCAAATGTAACGTTTGCATTGTAAGATCTAGTTTTTAACCCACCATGAGTGTTTTCTTCACAATGGAGGAATTTAAAGAGGTGTAAATGATTTGTAAAGTTATAACCATTTTGGCATGAGATATAATGGCTCCTTAGATTCATTCCAAGGGGCTGGCGATTGATTTCAAAAAATACCAGAGTGCTTTGTACTGAAAAATGAAAAATGCCATACTTCTTCTATTTTCCCTTCTCCTTAGAATTTCCTCTATTCTCAAAGCTCTGTACAAACTCTATTTAGCTTCAATAATAAAAGAAGGAATTTTTTCTTTTTGATTGAGGGATTGATTGGTACCTTGTGACCAATGAATTTTATTCGGTCTTGTAGCTTCTCCTGTGGATTTTTTTTTCTTCTAACTATAAATGCATGTAAATGAAATTTCTAATTAATGTGTGTGGGCATCTAATATTCTACTCACAACATTAGTTTTCTCCTACCTCCATTTCCACTCCCCTTCCCCTTTCCAAGACAAAGTTTCTTCTCTAGTGAGACATTGCTAGCTTTTCCACAAGGTCAGTGGAGTGCCCCTGTTGGATCTCTGGTCAAAAGGCCACCATTGAAATCCACCTTTTATGCATGCACCTAATGGAAGCTACACCGTTCAAGTAGAGGACTTAGATTCCCATAGTGTTGGCTTGAAACCCACCAATTTTTCCATAAGACAAATTTTCTCACCAATAGTTTTTGGTGCCCACCGTGGGGCAGATTTTGGTAGATCTTGCACTAAAAATGACCTCAGGGTCATAAAATACAAAAAAAGATTCTAGAAGAAAAGTTTCTAGAGATTGAATAATCACACAAACTACATGGATGTAAATCATGGCTATTCTGGGAAATCCTCTTGTTGAGAGACCTAATTTACTCTTTCACATCCAAGAAGACATTGCTTCTGATCTGAGAGAAGCTATTTGGCATAATAGACAAAGTGTTCAATCAATACTTCATTTCCATAAGGATTCTGACCTAGAAGAGGAACGTGTTGTCGAATTGGAAAGGCAGAGACAAATTCTAGCACCCCAAAGAAGAGCATAAACTTTCAAGTTGGCTGATAGAAGATACACCCAAAAACTGAGGCAAGGAGGACAAATTGATCCCACATTTGAAGAGCTTAAAAGAGAGGCAAGAGCTGAAGAGGAGATAAGGGCTCAACTTGAAGAAATAGAAAGACTCCAAATTGAAGCAGAAGAAAGAGCAGCAACAAAGAAGAACAGCCTTAGCAAGACCGGAGGCTAGAAACAGAATAGAATGGGTGATCATGAGCATGAAGTACGCAGGCCTAACGTACCATGGGGAAGAAATATTGGTCCACTTGCTCTTCCACAACCACTTCATGAGCTCCCAAGAGGCTCAAGAAATAACTTCCCAAAATTCAAAGGGGATGGTTCTCAACTCCCGAAGAACATGTAGTAGCATTCATCACTACTTGTGGAGTGTTGGGAGTTGAAGATGAAGATGTTTCAGTTAGGCTCTTTGTGGAGTCACTCCAAGAAAGAGTTGTTGAATGGTTCTACATGTTGCCCCCAAGATCTGTCACATGTTGGGAAGATATAAGAAGTGCATTTGAACATAGGTTCAAGAGCATAGAAGATTGTCAGGATCTACTGTCCAATTGGTTCAGATGAAGAAGGAGACCTTCAATCAATGAGAGATTTTTTAGCAAGGTATGATAGGTTGACAAGAAGGATCCCAAAGATGTGGTACCCTCTAAAAACAACTTGAAAAGGTTCTTCATCAGTGCTTTTCCATCAGAAGTTGGTTTCTTCCTCAGAAGAGCCCAACCAAGAACATTGAGGGAAGCTCAAGACTTTGCAATTGAGACTGATGATGATCTAATTATTTCTGGCAAAAGTGAAAGGACCAAATGGGAAGCAAAAAGGTCAGAGTTCAAATTCAGTCACCACTGATCCAATGTTCCAAAAAATGGCAAATGACCTAGTTGCTTTGAAGAAGCAAACTGTCATAAATCACAATGAGGAATGCTCCAAGGAGACCAAATCCTCCTGATAGACCAAGAATTTCTCCACCTCCTCATAGGCTTGCTCTTGAAGCACCACCAATCAATGCCATCTATGACACTAGGGAATCAAAGAAGGAGTAGAGACATTGAGGAAACTAAAGAAGAAAGCATGGATGACTATGAAAACTATCTTGAAATTGAAGAGGTTGGCATGCACAATGGCCTGATTGAATACGTTGATGATGAGGAGGAAGGTGATGAAGAAGCTCCAAGTTTTTCATGTGTTTTTTTCACTCATGCACAATCCAAGAATGGTGTTTCAGCCTTAGTAGTTATAACTGAGAGTAGGAAGAACAAAGAAGATAGCTCTTCAAAGCCTCCACTAAACAAGATCATCAACAGGGATCACCATTACCACCTTCCATGGAATCAGCTAGAGAGAAATCAGATTCACCAATTGTTAAGGATCACACTATTGTGCCAAGTAAGTTATCTGATTCTTCTCCCAACTCAAAAGTTGTTAAGAGAAATTCTCTTCTAAATATTGGTTCTATAAGAACATCTAAATTTCAATCAAAGGCTACACCCCCATCTCCTTCCAAGCCAATTGCTACATTTGAAAAGGAGAACCCAACACCAAAAGTAATGACGCATCTATCCATTTAAGTCCTCATCCACTGCTGGAACCTCTTCCTCATCTACCATAACTTCATTTGACTTTGTAGAGCATGCTAGCAAAACCAAAGTCCAGCTCTCTAAAATTGAATACCTACAAACACATCCTACCCAATTTGACAGATTCATCAAGGCAGTTTGGGGTGGTAACTCTACATCCCCAATCTCTAATTCTAAAGGCTTACTTCCCACACCATCCACACCATCTTCTCAAAACATGCTAGCCCTCAGTGCCTCCACCACCAACAGAGTTGAGCCTTTTTACCTGTCACTTCTCATCAAAGGTTTCCAACTGAACAATTGCATTATAGATTCTGAGCCTCAGATAATGTGATGCCAAAAAAATTTTCAAATGCTCTTGGCCTCACTTTGACCTGGGTAAATGGCACATGCTACTCAATGGAATCCAAACAAGTTCCATTGGTAGGAAGGATTAAGGATGCTCAGGTTACACTAGCTGATTACCCTAACAAGAAGATACTCCTGACCATTTTGGTGGAAGACATCCCAACATCTTTTGGTATGCTATTGAGTAGAAGTTTTTGTAGAGATCTAGGTGGAGAAATAAAAATGGATTGGTCATCTGCAACTATCCTAGTGAAAGGAGAAATGAAGAAGTTTCTTTCAATAAAAAATGAAGTTCACAGTAAGGAAGTATGATGATCCAAGAGCTGATATCCTTTTTCAAGATTGTGGGCTTGGAAATTACCTCCTTACATCACAGAAGGAAGAGGACTTGCCACTTCTCATGGAGGAAGAAGAAGACCGAATCTGGACAATGGAGTTTGATGGCAGTCATTCCAGAGAGTAGGTTCAGAGAGCTGGTGTAGTATTATACTCTCCTCTCAATGAGGTATATCCTTTTTCCTACAAGCTGTAATTTGATAATACAAATAATACAACAGAGTATGAAGCATTACTCTTAGGCATGAATATAGCAGAGGACATGGGAATCAAGAAGTTGAGATGCAAAGGTGATGTAGAGGTTGTGGTAAAGTAGTCCCAAAGCAATATCGTGAAAAACCCCAGACAGTGCACTATAGAAAACAGAGTGTGGGACTGCATTGAATCCTTTGATGCATTCTCCATTGAAGCTATCCCTAGGGAGTAGAATGAAAAGGTTGATTCTCTAGCAGTTTCAGCTTCCTTAGTGACACCTCATCCTTCTTTTGGAAAGGATAAAGTGACCATTGAGATGGTGTTCAGACCTAGTGTACCAGACAATGCAAATCACTGGCAGGTCTTCAATGATGACAATCATATCCTAGCCTTCTTAGAACAAAGGGATAACTTCAATAATATTTTCTTTGAAGGAAGTGAAAACCCACACCATGAATCAGTCCCCAAAGAAGAGAAGGAAGGAATTGAGGGAATTGATGAAGAGGGAGTAATCAAACTGAAAGGAAACAAAATCCCCAAAGGCCTAGTTTCTTTAGAAGACCTCTTTGACAAGCATGACAGTTCATCCAAGAGAAAGAAAAATAGTCTTCTCGTGTCCATCTGATTTTGATCAAGAAAACATTGGCACTTCAGAGAATCCAAGGATGGTTAACATTGGTAAATGTTGCTCACCAGAAGAGAAGAGAAATTTTTGTTGCTCTGCTAAAAAGTACTCAGATGTCCTGGCCTATTCCTATGATGAACTCAAATCTTTTCAGCCAAAGGAAATGCATCACTCCATTCCTTTGAAGCAAGGAGCTAAGCCCTTTAGGAAAAAACAAAGGCCCTACAATCCAAAGATTTCCATGTTATCAAAGAAGAGGTGACAAAGATGCTCAATGCTAGAATCATCTTCCCCATCCACCATTCAACATGGGTGGCTAACATTATGCCAGTAAGGAAGAAGAATGGGGAAATAAGGATTTGTGTAGACTTCCAAAATCTGAATCAGCATCTCTCAAGGAAAACTACCCTCTTCCAATCATGGATCATATTTTGCAAGTAGTCACTAGGATCTGAAATGCTCTCTTTTCTTGATGGATTCTCAAGGTACAACCAAATCAAGGTGGTAGAAGAGGATTGCAACAAAACAACCTTCACAACACCTTGGGGCACTTTTTCCTACAATAGAATGCCTTTTGGCTTGATCAATGTTGGAGCCACTTTCCAAAGAGCAATGGACTTGGCCTTCAAAGATTTGAAACATTGCATTTTCATTTACCTTGATGACCTCACGGTTTTTTCAAAGAGGAGGGGAGATCATATCTATCATTTGGAGCAAGTCCTTGCAAGGTGTAGGAAACATGGCATTTCTCTAAATCCAAAGAAGTGCATTTTTGGAGTCACATAAGGTAAGTTGTTGGGACACATTGTGAACAAACATGGAGCACACATTGATCCTAAGAGGATCAGAGCTATCCAAGCACTAGCCTTACCAACCAGCAAGAAGGGAGTTCATTCATTCTTTGGAAAGGTAAACTTCCTTCATCATTTTGTGCCTGAGTTTTCTGAACTGACTAAGCATATAACTTCCATGATGAAGCCTCAAGCAAGTTTCAAGTGGAATAAGGAAGGAAAAACAACATTTGAGGAGATCAAGAAAGCCATTGCCAAAGCTCCAACTCTTATATCTCCATATTTCAACAAGGAGTTCATCATGTATTGCTATGCATCAAAACATACACTCTCTGTTGTCCTTGTTCAAAAAATGATGAAGGTTTGGAAGCACCCATTGCTTTCATGAGTTGTCCTTTGAAAAATCATGAGCTAAAGTACAACCAATTAGAGAAACATGCCTACGCAGTGGTCAAAGCTTGTTAAAAGTTTCAGATTCTACATTCTCAATTCCCATACAGTGGTGATGGTCCCTGAAGTGCAATCAAGTCCATTTTGACTCAACAAGATCCTGGGGCTAAGAGAGGAAGTTGGATTGCAAAGACCCAAGAGTATGACTTGGAGATTAGACCCTCTAATCTAGTAAGAGGAAATGGTTTGTGCCAAGCTGATTGCTAAAGATGAAGCTCTCAAGGGCTCAGCAGGAGAAAAATATGGTGTTTTCTCAACTGTTCAGGAGATAGTCCATGCGCTCTTTGTCACACCACTACTAATGAGTGGTATGCTAACATTGCTTACTACCTCACTTATGGAGAATGCCCTCCTCATCTTGATTACAAACAAAGAAGGACACTCAAGCTAAAGGCAGCCAAGTTTGTGATCTGAATCATGCACTTTACAAGAGAGGCCTAGATGGTTGTTTCCTCAGGTGTGTAGATAAGGAGCAACAAGAAAAGTTTCTCAGGGCATATCATGATCAAGCTTGTGGTGGAAATTTCTCAGCAATGGTCACCACACATAAGATCCTCAGAGGGAGATATTATTGGCCCTCCATCTTTGCAGACACTCAGGATTGGGTTTCCAAATGCAAAGCATGCCAACAATTTGTTGAAAGCCACAACTAGCTACATTACCACTCATGCCTGTGGTGATTGAAGAACCATTTCAGCAATGGGGGCTAGATTTTATTGGTGTTCTAATCCTCATTCTAGTGTAGGGCATACTTATGTACTCACTACAACTGATTACTTCACTAAATGGGTGGAATCCATCCCAACCAAGCAAGCCAGACTTTGAAACAGTCTGCAACTTCATCAAGGAGAATATCATTGTTCATTTTGGAATACCACAGAAAATTGTTGTAGACAATGCCACCTATTTCTCTTCCAAGGAGCTCACAGAGTTTTGTTATGGCTTTGGAATCTCCCTATCTCACTCTTTTGACTACTACCCATAGGGAAATGGGCAAGCTAAGTCAAGAAACAAGAACATTGTGACCATTGTTCGCAAGCTGGTAGATGAGAATCAAAGGAACTGCACAAGAAGTTATATGATGCATTATGGGCTGATAGGATCACTCCTAAGAAGGCAATAGGTATGTCACCTTTCCAAATGTTGTATGGAGTTGAGGCAGAGATTCCCCTCACAATTGAGATGCCAGCTCTCAAGTTGCTGCAAGAAATAGAAGATGGTCAATACAAAGACTCCATTGACAAGAGGATCCTCTTCCTGGAGAAGTTGGAGGAAAGCAGATGCCAAGTGGTGGATAGAATTAAAGAACACCAATTGAAAGTGAAGAAGATATTTGACAAGAGGAAAAGGCAAGAGAATTCAAGGTTGGAGATTTTTCCTACTATGGGACAAGAGAAGAGAACCAAAGGGCAGCCATGGAAAGTTTGATTCATTATGGCTCGGCCCATTCCAAATTCATGGAGCTTGTGGTGAGAATGTTTTTCTCCTCTCATACTTGGATGGAATGCCATTGGAATTGCCTCAAGTGGGAAATACTTGAAACTATATCATCAGTGAAAGTGGGTTGTCCCCGCCTTGTACCATAGGTGATTTCGTAGGTGTGTTTTTCCCTTTCTGTTGTGTGGTTTTGGTTTAGTTTTGTTTGGTTTTTTTGTGTGTGGTTTGGCTTGTGTGTTTCCTCCTTCTTCCATTCTTTCTCAGAATTGTACATGAATCTACAAGGCCCAATGGATAAGGCACTAGTCAACATGTTATACGGTTTAAAAATTGAGATTTTGGATCCTCATACCATGTCTTTGTCATGCTCAGTCCATGCCATGTCCCCAAGCTAGAGCCAGTTGTTGTCTCCCAAAAACCACTTTTTGTTTTCCAAGTTAAATTTGAAATTTCAAGCTCTCACCCTCCTAAAGTATTTAAGCCAAGTTGAAATTTCAAGAAATAGAAAATCCATGCCCTAGTGTTGTTTAAATCTTTGTTTTGCTTGTTTTGAGAAATTCTCCATCTCCCGGTCTGTGCATGTAATATCCTCTTTACAATCTCCTTTTTTGATCAAATTGTTCACTTGTTCTATGGCCTAGGTCATCAAATCATTGTTTTTCCTCCATGCCTCTCGGCTCATGAAGGAAATTCAAAAATTGGACTCAAAATGATGAAGTTCTCTTCCTCTGTGTATTTTTCCCACATTCAGAACGATGGGCATTTTCTTCCCCATCAAATTTTGGCCCCATCATCCATGGGTACGTGGACATACCTAATTAGAAGCGGGTGGCAGAGAAATTTGTGTTTTTGAGCCTCTTTGTAAAAAAGGTGAAAAGTTAAAAAGTGACCCGCAGCCCCGATCAGGCTATAAAGGTAAAAGTCAAATTTTGAGCCCGAAAGGAAAAGTCAAAGTTGAATCCCGCAGGAAAAAAATCAAAGTTGAAGCCCACCATTGAAAATTCAAAGTGGAGAGTGAGCATCGGGGCACTTTTGGAAATTTAACCAAATTCCCAAAAGTGAAGTAAAAGTTCTAGAATGCTCCGTGGCTCCACCAAGGTCTCGGCCCACCATTGAAAAGTCAAAGTCAGAAGAGCGGGCTGGAGAAATTTGAGTTTTTGAGCCTTTTTCCAAAAAAGGGTTAAAATGTTGAGAAAAGGGTCATGACCCCATTTCCAATCAAAGGGTGCCACGTGTCAAGAGTTCAATCAAGCAGCGAGCCATTAGAGGAATTTGAGTTTTTGAGCTTTTTTCCAAAAAAGGTTAAAATGTTGAGAAAAGGGCCACGACCCCATTTCCAATCATAAGGATGCCACGTGTCAAGAGTTCAATCGAGCAAGCGGGTCAGCAGAGGAATTTGAGTTTTTGAGCCTTTTTCCAAAAAGGTTAAAATGTTGAGAAAAGGGCCGCGACCCCATTTCCAATGAAAACGTGCCACGTGCCTAAGTTAAAAAGTTGAAGTGGGGTGGGCCAATTTGTTCCAAATTGCCAAATCTCTAAAAAATCACAAAATGCAAAGGGCTTTCCCCATACCCACTCCAATCTCTTCCTACCACGTGGATGGCCCGATTTCAAAGTTATAAGAGAAAATCAAATGATCTGTATTCAAACTGCAAATCAAATGTAACGTTCACGTTGCAAGATCTGGTTTTTAACCCGCCATGAGCATTTTCTTCGCAATGGAGGAATTTGAAGAGGTGTAAATGATTTGTAAAGTTGTAACCATTTTTTCATGAGATATAATGGCTCCTCGAGCCATTCCAAAGGGCTAGGTGATTGATTTCAAAAAGACCAAGAGTGCTTTCTATACCTAGAAAAGAAAAAAAATGCCATACTTCTTCTATTTTCCCTTCTCCTTAGAATTTCCTCTATTCTCAAAGCTCTATACAAACTCTACTTTAGCTTCAATAATAAAAGAAGGAATTTTTGCCTTTTTGATTGAGGGATTGATTGGTACCTTGTGACCAATGAATTTTATTCAGTCTTGTAGCTTCTCCTATGGATTTATTTTTCTTCTAACTATAAATGCATGTAAATGAAATTTCTAATTAATGTGTGTGGGCATCTGATATTCTACTCACAACATTAGTTTTCTCCTACCTCCATTTCCACTCCCCTTCCCCTTTCCAAGACAAAGTTTCTTCTCTAGTGAGACATTGCTAGATTTTTCATAAGGTCAGTGGAGTGCCCTGTTGATCTCTCGTCGAAAGGCCACCATTGAAATCCACCTTTTATGCATGCACCTACGGAAGTTGCACTGTTCAAGTAGAGGGACTTAGATTCCCATAGCATTGGCTTGAAACCCACCAATTTATCCACAAGACAAATTTTCTCAGGGAGGATATTGCAGAGCATTGGAGACTATGCCAAATGCACAACTTTTAGTATAAGTTGGGTCATGATGAGGTTCTCAATTGCCATGGTGAGGATGTGTGTTAGAACATGAGCACATTATAATTATGGAAGAAGCGCATGGTGGGATTGCAGGAGGATGCTATGCAAAAATGCAACCGTGTGGAAGATTCTAGTCACGGTGGCTTTGGTGGGAATCCATTTACCAATATTGTATTGATTTTTGCAAGGCATGTGACCATTTCAACACTGCCTTGGAAAACCTAGAAAGAGGGATGAAATTCCCTTACGACCAATAGCCAACGCAGAACCATTTGAGAAATGGGCTATCGACTTTGTAGGACCAATCTCACCAACAGTGCAAAGGACTGGTTCATGGTATATCATCACTTGCACTAATTATTTGACACATTGGGCGGAGGAATCACCTAAAAATGATTGCTCACGGTGACAACTACTATATTCTTATGGGAAAATATAATCAGTAGATATGGTTGCCCTTTAAGTTTAACAAGTGATAGGGGTACACACTTCCTCAATGAAATAGTCAGGATCATTTTTGGTATAATTTATGGTGGCCCATCATAAGACTACCCCATATCACCCTCAAGCAAATGGAACTACTAAGGCATTTAAAAAATACTAAGTCATACGTTAACTAAGATCTATGACGTCGAAAGACAGGATTGGGATGATAAGGTATCAGTCGTTCTATGGGCATACAGACAACCTATAAAAGGTTGAACAAGGCCACACTGTTTCAATTGGTGTTCGGCACAGAGGCTATTTTACCAGTGGAATTCATGTTACCATTATTGCGTATAGCGCATACAAGAGGTTTAGCCGATGAGCAAGCACTGGAAGAAAGAATTGATAAATTGATGCAGTTGGATGAAAGGTGATCACTTGCTAGGTGGAGTCAAAAGACAGAAAAAGCAAGACAAAAATCATGGCATGATCATCATATCAAGAACAAGAAGTTTGAAGTTGGGCAGTTGGTGTTATTGTATGATTCCAAGTATCTGCACCATCCTGGGAAGTTGAAATTCCATTGGTTGGGACCTTACCTCATATCGTACATTCTTGATTTAGGCACTTGTCAGTTACAAGCGTTGGATGGGACAAGATTACTAGGTCACTTCAATGGGAGTAGGCTAAATCCCTACTATAAATAAGTCTTCTTGGTGTTTGTAAATAAGGTCGTGTTTCCAGTTAGTTTAGGTTTTCCTTATACGATTTCCTTTTGTGTTTCCCTTTCTCTTCGTTTGTTTTGTTGTTTGTTTTTTTCTTTGGGCACTGATAACCACCGTAATTTTTGAAGGTTTTGCATGTGTAGAGGACCGCGCATCTATTTTAGTGTGGGGTGGAGTGATGCAAAGTATGGGCCTATAATACAAGTGTGTGTTGGCAGTAGAAGTTACGGTGAATGGCCCGGTTAAAGGACTAAAGGCACGTAAGGTTAATAGGCACATAGAGAAGAGATGGATGTAAATGGTTGGTGTCAAGAAAGCCTTGAAGAAACCACGTACAGAAAAAGGAAGAGTGCAGGAACAACATGAGGTAGGCGAGGGAAAAAATAGGGAAAAGGATGGAAGAAGTGCCTTTGATGTTATGAATGCGTGCGTAAGAGGCTTCAATCGTAAGAGGCTTCAATCATAAGAGGCTTCATTTGGGTTGGATTTTTGCATGCCAGAAGGTTGTAAAGGGGTTTGCATGCAAGATGTGGCACGTGGGAAAAGGCGCTTAAGACCGGCTTAGTGGAAAAATATGCATTTAAGGTCAAAGTATGGTGGTAGGTGAGAGAGCATTTAATGCTGGGAAAAGGGAAAAACTATAAATAAAAGGTCGAGCACTTCATTATTTGCATTATGATTACGAAGGGAAGAAATCTCTCACAAACTAGGGCATCCAAAGCAATATCTTTACGACAAAGGAAACATTTGAGAGATCTAAAGTGCATAGCTAGGGTAAATTCACAAACCAGTAGGAAAGGAGTACATGGGCGTGGAGAAGTTAAGTAAGCAAGTGTCGTCTTGTGGAAGGGTTTTTCCAGTTAGGGTTTGGTGACTAGGGCACAGAGTTAGAAGGATTTTTTGTGAAGATCGAGCTTAGGGCTAGATAGAGGGGTAAAGCAGAGCAAGAGGGAGAAGTTCTAAGTACTAAAACTAGTCAAAAAGATGGCACCCAGAAAACCAACCATCTCACCAAAGAAGCAAAAATAAAAGGGCAAGGGAAAACAAACAACAACCATCGAGAGCACAAATGATAAATGGTACGTAGAGATACAAGACCCAAATGGGGTGTTCTTTAGGAAAATAATGGGAATCACACCTAAGGAAGATGATGGTGATAGAATATAACCATATCACAACTACAACAAAGAAGGAGATGACCTTGGAATTTGTACACCCAACCAACAAGAGAATGCCAGAAAGGCATGCCCATTTACAACGATGAGGTAAAGGTTAAGTTGGAGAAGGTAGGGTTGTTGTAACTTTATGAACTGCCATACTTCAAAAAACCTAAGCACCTCTACTAATGGATAATGGCGTGCGTTCATGAAGACAACTTTTATTTCACATGGCGCAAGATGCGCATAACTCCCCAATTAATTTCTAAGTTTATAGGCCTTATCTGCGAAGGGGATAACATTGATGATGACCTAAACAATAAGGAGGTCATAAAGGAAATAGTTGTTGCATATGACTATAAGAAAGGATCATGATACTTTGACATCATTGAGATCCCAGACCCAGTAATGAGGATGGCTGCATGGTTGGTAACCAATCTCAATGACCAAGAGACATGGACTCAAGTGAACAAGGCATGGTTGAACGTGTGCCGGAGAATATCTGAGGGGACCAAATACAACATGTCCACTTTCATCGTAGATGAAATCATCAACAACACACAAAAAGGTGAGAAGATACTATTTGGTAATGTCCTACTCATAATTTTCTTCTCAGAAATCAGAGTGCCTAATGGACCGGAAAGGTTTGTTTGGGAGTACCTAGAAGAGGATCCCTCACCCGTGAAGCAGTTTTGCAAAATATACTTGTGAAACAATGACAGCCACTCACAAGGCACGTTTAGAGAAATGGTACAAGTGCATGAGGGATGCGTTCGGGGTGGAATGGATAATTCCATAGCAATTACCCACACTCATGCAAGGAGAAGTAGAATTTGTGGTATATAAACACTTATGTATTGGCAGATTTAGGTTGATAGATGAAAAAATGAGCCCATGGTGCAAGCTTCCCTTCTCCTTCACCATGTTATACTTCCAAGTAGGGGTGAATAGGTTTAAAGAGGCCAAGAGACTAAGGTTCAACCTTAGTGAAGTAGATCAAGACCATAGAGAACTACGCAGGAAGTTGGTTTACCCCAAGAAGCGCGCATACGTGGAGAGATATGTCTCCCATGAGATACGATGATGAAACTAGTGACTTTGCCAATCATTGGAAGGGCTGCAACAAGGATATACCTTCGCATCCAGGCCAAAATTTGAAAAGGGTGCATACTTGGAAAATGATGTATCCATCCCCGAGGACCCCACAGTAGAAAGAATCTCATGCCAAAGAAGAGGGAAAGGGAAGAGGTGCAGAAAGCACCAAGTGTTCAGGCTACACAAGCGGGTGCATTCCATGGACAAGCACTAAGCCTAGTATGTATATGCAGAGAAATAAGTCCCCGATAAAAGTAAAGACTCCGTAGGAAGAAGTGTCGAGCATGAGGAACCCATCACCCAAGGAGGGGGAAAGGAAGAAAAATCTCCCGCTAGGAAGAAGTCGAAGGTGACAAAAGAAAATGATTCGTGAGGACACAGAGATCTTGGAGGCCTATAGAGGTGAGAGAGACAATGATGGTGAAGATGAACTAGAGGTGAGGACCATCCTATCTATGAGGTTCATGACTCAAAGGATGAAGGATACAAAGAAAAAAATGAATACATCTATGTCGGAGGGAGAATGACAAGGAAGAAGAAGATACTCAGATAGGGGTGAGTGAGGAACTCACAAAAATAACAAAGGACCCCAAGCCTCACTAAGGAATAGATAGACGAGGCCATGGAGAAGGAAGTATCCAAGATCATTGAATACCTAGTAGAGCAAGAGATGGAACGCAACGTGGACCTAGTGATGAAGGAAGCATAGGAGAAAATCATAGAAAAGGAATATGGAAGCATGGGAGGGGATCCCAGTTTGGTTGTGACCTTTCCTAAGGCCGTGCGCACAGGGATAAAAAGTGCAGAGGCATGACAGGTTCAGAGGATGGGCTATATTGATGATCCAAACAAGGTGTTACATGTGTGCTTTCAAAGCACCATACCAACGGAGCAACTCTTGGCTATGGCATCATTTGATGAGGAAGGTGCATACCCTCAGATAAGGAAAATGCTTTCTTGGGAATTTGAGTCCCACATCGACGAACTAGAATTCAAGTGAGCCAAGGGGAAATAATGAAGGTACTAGAGTCAAAAGGTGACAACCCCTTGGTAAATGCTCAACTGGATATTAGATGAACAAATCTGCAACGCGCTGAATAAAGTTTCGTGGAAGTAGAGGCCAGACTCTTTGGGAGGAACGATAGAGTGAAGTTTCTAGAGGTAGAGCTAGAGAAGAAGGAAGAGGAGCTAGAGAAAAGAACTAAGGAGTTAAAACATGAGGAACTAGTCAGTGCTCAGCTAAGGCATGAATTAAAAGAAGAGAAGGCAAGGGTGCGTGAGGTCTACAAGAAAGTAGAGATGATCACAGATGCCATTTTCTTAAAGCATCCAGATCTAATGTCATCTGCACATGTAGTATATGGATCTGTCCTAGAATGTCTAGATGACTTAACCCATGTCCTCACAATGGAAAGACGACCACTGGCCTTGGATTCTGCAGAGGAGGCATCGGCATGCAAAGAAAAGGAGGACAAGATGAAGGTTGTGGAAATTGTGGCCTAGTACAAGAAAGTCCTCATGGATGTAAAAGCTACCACCCAAGTCGCTGAGGCCGCTTATGAAAATTGCACCAATAGAGATAGAGTGGTAAGCATTCTGGTCACCACCCATGAAGCAGAGCTCAAGGAGTTCCAGGAGAAGAACAAGGGGAATAGAAACGGAATGTGACGAAATTCTAGTAGATGTTGAGGATAAATCAAAGGCTATTGAGACCTTATGGGGATCAATTAAGAACCAACTAAAGGATTTATATCCCCAGATCACTCGTAGGATGGACACGCTCGAGGATTTGGGAAAACAGTTGGAGGGGATCGTGGAAACAATGAATACCCAAGGATAAGGGCTAAGCTTTGAAGAGATGAGTGCCCTAGTTGGCGACCTTTGTCAAAAACACAAAGTGAAGTCAATGCTGGATAATTTGGAGGCAGACTTAATGAAATATTTCCCTCTCCTCTTGCAGAAATAATCATAGTTCCCCATTCTTTCATTCTTCCCCAAAATTCTTCATTCCTTTATTATTTCTCCAAACTATTCAAGAACGGTCATTCTTTATTCTTTGAGAAAATGTTCCCGCAGGATGGAGAACAAGCGTAGTGTGGGGTGATGTTGGGCCCCTAAAATATTGGCTAAGTACAAGAAGGCACGTGGGCACACAAGGCCTATTTGAAGAAGGGCATGCAAGGAGAAAGCACGTAGGATAAGATTCTAGGAGGGTTTAGTAGAATAAGTGGCGCACGCACATAAGGCAAAGAAAAGGTTTTGGGACTTAGCCATATTTGGCGTATCAGACAAAACACGAGAAAAGCATGACCCGACTATGCATGCAGAATGGATAAGGTGCCACTGTAGCTTGGTGCCCACTGGAAGGAATATACCTTGCGATGGAAGATTCTAGAAGGCCATCATTGCAAAGAGTGGAGAGCGAGCTCAAGAAGCATGCTCCCATGGAGGACCACCTTGGACACTTGGAAACGGATCTAAAACTCCCGCAAAGGCTTGAAAATGTTGAGAAAGGCCACAAATATAGGCACCTGACAGAGAAAAAGATATAGAAGGAGAAAGAGGTGAAGCCATGTAGGAATACTGTGAGAGCTCCATAGGTTGGGTTTAGAGGATCTATAGGAGTATGTTGTACTAAGGGGATGGGTTTGAACATTTTTCTTTGTACTATGAAGGGCCTAAGTCCAGTCCAATGCATGACATTGGTCTGCATTATCATATGAATCTATGATTGCCTGAGTTAATGTAATGTGGTTATCAACATGCTTAATATGAATATATGTGTGGTTCCAGTTCTACTTACATCTATATGGATCAGTTATATATATATATATTTTCATATGAGTGGGTGTAAACCCCTGTGCATTTCTTTTCTGTTATGATTCAGATCTATGTTCTATAATGTTTTTCTTATATGAATGAACACATTGGTCTAGAAGTCGTTCTGAGCTCTAAGATGAATGTATGGTTCCTTTCCAATCTGTTCACTTAATTTTCTGTTGTAAATAATGCATTCTCACACAACTCACATAAAGGAGGGACTCAGCACCCGCACGTGCCTCGGGTGAGCACCCAACGCCCACTGGGTGATAGGCCGATGCGCATGGGATTTCCTTGTTCTTTGAGAAGGGCATAAAAATGAATACACATACCTAAGGTGACTTATTATATAAGGTACGGTCATTATGAGTTCACGGTACTTCCTTTTAGAATTACAAATGCACCAAGAAATTTAAATAAGTTTACGAATAATGTTCTCAAAGATTATCTAGATGAATTTTTATTGGTATTAGTGGATGATCTATTCATATATTCACAGATAGAAGAATGGAACATTATTCATTTGTAGTTGGTTTTTCAAAGATTGAGATAGATCAAGCTTTATGTCAAGTTTTGTTCCTTATTCTAGAAAAGAGTGCACTATCTAGGCCATATCACATTAGTAGATGGCATTGCGGTTGATTTATCCAAGATAAATAATATTATGGAATAGCCTACACCTAGGAATGTTCACAAAGTTTGTATTTTTATGGGACTTGCAGGTACTATAGTAAATTTGTACAATGGATTTCAAATATTTCTAGTTGAATTACCTCATTGTAAAAGAAAGGGAAGAAATTTGTATGGACAAAAATTCATGAAAAAACTTTTCAACTTCTTAAGGAAAATTTGACATCTACACCAATTTTGAAAGTTACAAATCTTGATGGATAATTCACAATTGTCACAAATGCACTAGGTGAATTTTTTGGAGGTGTTTTGATTTAGCACAATAGAGTAGTGGATTACAAGTCAAGAAATATCAAACAATGGGAGTTGAATTATTCTCCACATGATCTTGATCTCATAGGTATAGTACATGCATTACAAATGTGGAGGCATTACCTTTTGGGAATTCCTTTTGTGCTTAAAACAGATCATTCAAGATTGCAATATATCTTTACTCGACCTAACTTGAATGCATGAAAATGGCATTGGCTGGAATTTTTGAATTACTATATTTGTTATATAAGCTATATTAAGGGAAAGAAAAACTAATTTATGGATTCCCTTAGAAAGAGATGACACATATCGGTCATGACCTCAATGAGGACCACTTTTAGACAACAAGTTTTGAGTAAGATATTGACATATAATTTTTATGGTAAGTTCAAATATTCTTTGAGACTGATAGCCAAGATCATAGATACGAGGGTTACCAATTTGATAGAGATGGAATTCTCGGATTCTATGGTAGAATATATGTACCAAAACTTGATGGATTAAGAACCCTAGTATTGGAGGAGGCACACAATGCTCCATATTTAAGTCACAAAAGTGTGATGAAGATGATGGCTAACCTCAAACAGCTTTATGTTTGGCCAATAATTAAAAAATATATAAATTTTGTTTCAAAATGTTTAGAGTTTCAATGAGTTAAAGTTGAATGCGTTCATGTGGCATGTTGTTGTACCCATGTAAACCTCTTGAATGGAAGTGGAAAGTTATTAGTATGGATTTTTTTAAGGACTTCCAATGTCTAAGAACAAACATGATGTTATATTGGTGGTTGTGGATAAACTCGCTAAAGTAGACCACTTCATTCCTATGAATTTGAAGGATGAGTTTTTTATTTTGGAAAATAGGACTTTCCATGATATTTTTGTTTGCATGGTGTTGGGCGATAAATTTGAATAACAGCAATAGTTCAGGGAAAAATTCCCTCCTCTTTGTGGGAGAGGTTCCCTTATTCCACACACAAACAAGAAAACTACTTATTTACAAATTTACAAACTATCAATATTAGATGAGGATTTTGATGTTGGATTTTCCCCATATTTGATCTTTCTCAATACTAAGAAAAAAGGATGCAAAGAAGCAATGATTTTGAGAGAGAATGGATGCATTTTTAGAGTTATAGATAGCAAAATAAAATCCTACTTATGCATGCAATAAGATTTCCATAAACATATGAATTTAAATATATCTGAATACAAGACATATATGTAGTAGACACAAAGTTCTAAGCACAACATCAACTAGAAGAACACAAAGTTTCATATCCAAATATATAAAATCCACATTCACAAGATAAAGGAAAGAATAGAAGAAATGCAAGGCAAATTAGGGTAAGAACTTCTTATATATTGATTCTTTGATAGTTCTATATTTTTACATCCCAAACATCAAAATCCAACCCCTTCCATAATGACAAAGAGTTCATTTTATAATTACTTGAGCAGTTAAATTAGAGACCTTTCAGTTTCCTTTCTTTAATCAAAAATTAATATCTAATCAAGTGTTTATAATATTAAATTGGCCCCACTTAAATATTACATGATTACAATAAAAGGTGGCCAACTTAATGAAATACATTGATCAAAAGAAATGCCTAAGAGCTAAATGATGGAAAATTTGAAGAAGTAGTTTCCCCGGTATTAAATTTGAGTATTTGATTTTTGAATGTTACTAATTCTCCTGTTATCTCCATACCTTAGGGAATGGTGGTGTTGGTAGTTGCATGATTCCAGCTATTTAGGCAGTCTTCCATGTCCTTTCCAAATTCTGCATTCTCCAAGAATCCCTTGTTTTCCTCTATAATTGAAGTTTCAAGTGCACATATCTCTTCCATCTTCTCCTTTGATACATTATCTAATTTAAACAAATATTCCTTGAAAAAAAATTGAACTTTCCTTTGATCTCTTGGATTGTAAATTGATCTTCTGAATTTTCTTTCAAGAGCTAGCAACGAAGGTCTTGAAAATCAGATATGATGCAAGCCTTGAAATATTATCCCTTCTATAGCATGTTCCTAAGTTCATTAATGGATTCTTCAAGGACTTTCATCTTCCAATCAATATTGAACACCCATTGTTTAGATAAATTAAATTTTGGATCATCAAACACTTTGTTGGCCAAAAGAACTTGCACATTTGTTTCACTCATGAGCCGAAGGTCTTGGATACATTCAACCCACATTTTCAATTCCCTCTCCAAACTACTGAGTGTTGTAGTGAATTTCAGTTATATCATAGTGATATGATCATATGACTTGTATGCTTCCTCGATGAAGTTCAATCCAGTGATTAGCATTCCATCCACCATGGCTTTCATCACTTTTCCTTAGGTAGCATGCTTATGGATATCTTTAATAGTTTGAACTTCCTCATTGGTTAAAATAGTGGGGGTGTATTGTAGTTAGTGGAGTTGGATCAATTACCTTGTTACTTGCCAATAAAGATCTAATAAAATTTAAAAAGATATGTATATGTTCCTCTTCTCGCTCTTGGGACTGTTTACCCTTTCTACTCTTTCAATTACCTTGACATTGTCTCCTTCAAATTATGCACTTCACTCTCGGGGTAGATTCTCCCAATGGGATCCTTGTCAGCTCTAAGTCATTTATGGTCAAATCCTTTTCATCCTTCTCCTCCTTGGGCTTAGAAATCTATAAGAATTGTTGTCCTTTGGAATCATATATAAATCTAGAAGTGGTTTTATCTTTCTTAGGTGCAAAGGATGTGCCTAAAAGAGCTTCTACAACACCAAACTTTGGGGCAATGATTGAAGATGAAGATTTCCTCTTTCTACTATCAAAAATGGTTGAACCTAAGTAAAATAAGTACTAGAAGAAGAGGGAACAAGGGGCCCTAACTCAAGCGTGCTCATTGATCCCAAAAATTTTGCAACCGATAATTCTATGAAAGATGTCTCAATACTAGAAACCTAATTTCCTTGGCGGGTGGTTCTAGAACAACCACTGTCTCAGCCTCTCCATTGTGAGATCCTCTTGCTTGTCATCTTATTATTCCTTTTCTATGTTTACCCTTCAAGATTTCTTTCTTCTTCTTGCCTTCTGGTTATTTCTCATCCTCCTCGAAATATCAATAGACATAATTTCTATTTGACTTAGAAGAGCAGATTGTTTGTTTTATTCCCAAATTGCTTCATCTACCTTCTCCATCCTTTCAACCTTCCCCTTTTTGGTATACACCAAAGTTGAAGATCCAAGAGGAGAAGGGTCAGTTTGAGTTGGTATCTTAGGCATTTAAGTAGATGCCTCCCTTTGAGATGAAGATGCCTCTTGAGAAGGGGATTTCACTATGTTGGTTCTATAGGCTCTCATTTTCCTATCAAACTAAACCTTAGTTCTGACTAAGATTGGGTTTATGATCTCTTACAATTTGTCCCTTTCCTTCTTGAACCATTCAATGGTTTCAAGGGGAGTATGCTTGATAGTTTTTTCAAATTCAAGAGACTGTAGTTCTTCATCATCATCTTGTAGTTCATTAGGTACCTTGTAGATTCCAAAATCCTTGATTTTTTGTAAGGATAGCCTATCGTAGTATCTTCTTCTCACCTCATAGTCATCTGAACAATCAGCCCAATAGTCTTCTACATTAGAGAGGTGGTAAAAGGACATTCTGAGATTATTGGCAATGAAACCTTTGAGATCAAAACAAGATCTTTTCTGAAAGAAATGGAAATTGAAAGCAACCACTATCCTTTCAATATTTTGAGCATCTAAGGCAGTCTTACAAGTATAATTTCCTAGAGTGATAGGGAATTGTATACCAGCTATCTTCTTGTCTTTGCAGGTCCTGTGCAACTTATCAAGTTGCCTACAAATTTCTACTAGGGAAATCTTGTCACTGCAGAACATGGGGAGCTTATAGGGAGAATCTTCAAAGCATGCCAACCTGATGTAAGAGAACTTTCTGAATTGAATGAAATAACTACCATAGGTGGATATCAGCTGCTTAGCTTCATCAGAAAATCTTTTAGTTGTATCACCTTCTAGAAGCCTAACAATGTACATTGTGAAGGCATCATTAACCCTCCTAAAATGATGATTATTGTTCTTTAGGGTCAATTTTGAGTAGTACTCATATACTAGAGCATCTTTCTTATTGTCTTCTGGGGAGAGGCCTAACCATTCCCTGTATGCCCCAATAGTGTACATTAGATAGGAGGTCATGTAGAAGGTATGGGTCCTCTAGCACATTAGCCAACTACTTAGTTAGATTGGTACAAATGATTTCTCCCCAGTCCAAATTATGTTTCCCCTCACATATGATATTGATGTAAGGGCACATCCAAAAGTGAAACTCATTACTTGTAGGAAGCCCCATTATTCTGGATAGGAGAATGATGATGTCAGAAAATTCTTCTTTGAAATCACTTCGGTACATGGTTTTAGGAAACCTAGAATCTCCCTTCTTTGGGATCTTAAACCAGACTTGACAACCATATGCTTGTATTTATCAGGTTCTTGATCAAACAATTGTTGAGCTTGTGCCATGGTGAGGACATTAGAATTTTCAAATACTTCGATCCCGAGGGCATAATTGATACATCCCACATCTAATTTGGCAATTACTTGACCTTCGAGATCTGTAATTTCTCTTGTGTCGAGTCAAATGGGAACCACAAGCCAAAATCATATTTGCACATTAACTGAAATAGGGAACCCTCCAAAGATACGCTATCACACAATATTTGATGAGTTGAGCCACATGCCGAGGATTTTCATCATTAATTTACACCTAGAAGTCATTGAAATCCAAGTGTTGTACATCGATGTCCCCTACGTCAAATATGAAGGTCTCAAGAGAGGAAATATGCTCATGAATCTTATAATGAACCTTCATTATAACAAAAGAGGGTTGAGGAAAAATGGTTCGAAGGGAGAACACTCATTCTAAAAGCAACAATGCAATGGGGTACATGATTAGATTAATCTTGGAAATCACACAAAGGATTATGGAAAGTCTACCTTCGATCCCTAGATGAATGGCGACGTTCTTAGATCATAACACACTTTGAATTTTGAAAATCACTAAAGGTGGCTCATGTTACAAATAGAACAACTATAGAATGGAGCGCATAAAACCCAGGTTTGTAATATCCAATTTGGAGAAGGTCAAGGGGATGCATTTAATGGGAGCATTAATGGTTTGCGGGAATGCAATGTTTGAAATTCCAGATGTGGATATGACAGAGAAAACATCCTGTGGGCCTGAAAATGTGTGGGATGCTTGGGAAAAAATAGGCCAATATTTCGCAACACAAAGATAGAGACCCTAATGCAAGTAGATGCAGTTTGCGGGGAAACGAAGGTAAGTCACACTTGAGACACATGGGACAAAAGAAATCAAAAACCCCACACTATACCGGCGTCGTGATAATAGAAATCAAGTTAATCGGGTGAGAGATGCACATGAGACCTATGGGTCACTTGGACAAAGGTTCTCTGCCACCCAAAAATCTGCAACCTAAAAGACTTAGACAATTTTATGAAATAGATTGCGGGTTGGTAAGGCTTCGCGGGTCCTATGGAAGTGTGGGGAACTGGCATTAAGAAAGCACAAGGGCCGTGAACTCTCAAAAAGGTCAAGACTCCACAAACAAAGGAAAATTGGATCCTTATGGGAAAAATGGGAAATCAGGGAACAAGGAGCACGGAAGACCATGCGACATACGGGACACCCAGACCCAAAATACCTGCAATACAAAGGAAAGATCCCAAAACTCAAAATTTTTGAAAAATGACTAATTGTTGGGGACCTCAATACTTCACAGAGGGCCAACAAAGACCCAAAAGAATGGACTCACTCAAAATTTTAGAATTTTGGCAAATGTACACACACATTTTTGGTAAGTGACAACACATGGAGTGCCAAAGAAGGTCACCTTGGATTGAGATACTCAGTTGATGTCAAAGTTTCACTTGAGGAATGAGGGAAAGGTCTAAAGAGACTCACCCAAGGTGGCCATCCAACTGGGAGGCCTTGAAATCTAATTGGAAAACCGTACACACTACTATAGGAGCAATCTCAATTTCAAAACTTCCTATCACTAGGAGACAGAAATTCAAATAGAGAGGGTGAACAAAGTTCTTGAGGACATGTTTAGGATGTACTTTGCATGGATCAACAAGACAAATGGGAGGATTGTTTACCATAAGTTAAGTTAGCTTATAAAAGTCCCATCATTTGACATTGGGTATGGCTCCTTTTGAGGATTTATATGTGAGAAAATGTTGCAAAACCATCAATTAGGATTGATTAGAGGATAGAGTGGTTATAGCACCCGACATTCTTAAGGACATGGAAGAGAAGGTAAAAAATAATTATCCAATGCTTATTTGAGGATGCAGATATGCAGAAATGTTATGTGGATAGGAATCAAATTCCTAGAGAGTTCACAATGGGTGATAAAAAAATTTGATTCAAACCAAATAATATTTATATTAAGTTTGGGAAGTCTTTTAAACTAGCACCACGTTATGTAGGACCATTAGATGTTCTCGAAGTGGTTAATCCAATGGCATAGAAACTTGTACTACATCTAGCTCTATATTGGTTACATAATGTGTTTCATGTGTCTTTATAGAAAAGTAACCATTCCGATGTATATCATGTTATTGATTGGAAATATCTATAGGTGGAGGATCCAAGAGTGCTTTTGGTTGAGCCACTATGGGTTCTTAAGGTAGCTTGTAATATTTTTGTGAAAAAATAAACAACTCAAAGAAAGGTCCAATGGGACCAATATTCGAAGGAGAATGCTAGCTCAAAGGACTTTGATGAAGTCCATATAACATACCCACACTAATTTCATTAGTATTTTTATTTTTCTATTAGTAATGATCATTAGGACGATGTTTCCTCTTAGCGGGGAAGGATATCACATCACGTAACTATACATATCTTATTTTACTGAGACATTCTAAGACTAAGTGGTTGTTGCCACATATGCTACAACACATTATATTGTTTTGATTTTCTTTAGTTAGCATTATGACATGTTTTGGGAATAAATGATTTATTGTCAAATATTGATTAGTATTTAATGATGATTTGATTCGCTTAACATTTTCGGATTATTGTTTGATGGCGTAAGACCGATTTACACAATAATATTCACCGAAGAATAATTTATCATTCAATTCATTCTCGAATTTTTATACAACATATGCCACACATATAAATAGGTATTTACATCCCTATTTTATAGGAAACTACTTTCCCAACAATATCTGCATAATGTTATTTTATTGTGATTGTTACTCAACAATACACAACTCAAATCATATGATTTGTTAAAACAACTCCAATAATATATTAATATGTATATAACAATAATATAACTACTAACATTTATACTTATTGAATACACAAGTATAATGTAAATACTAATTTCCTAACATTCCCCCCTTAATGTTTACATGGTAATAAAAGAACTTTCGCACTTCCTTTGCTAGCTCCATGCTTTGTGCGTGCTCATGATCTTGTACAACACTCAAATTGAAGGTAGAAGAAGGAACACATCAAATTTTTATCGATCATGCATCGTCAGAACACATCCGACGTACGAGGATGGGAACACACTCAGGAATCATCTACTTATCAATCAGTCGCTCTAGGGAACACATCTGACCTAGCAGTGTGGGAACTCAAGCAAGAACACATTTGAGTAGACTTCAATGGTTTTCAGGAGGCTAACCACAAACCTAAGTACGAACAGGAACACATCTGATTGTTCTACCTCATCAAGACTCATGATGTTGCATTTCATTGTGCTATTTGTTCGTTCCTATTTTTTTGCATAGGGAAAATAGGAATAATCACATACACAATAAAAAATTGGAAATGGAACATTGGGTCATGTTGATCATGTTCCCCCTCAATGTGAAATTTTCACTTATTGAAAATTGCAAACCGTAAAAAGCGAAGAGCACGAAACCACACCGAAAAGCATATAATCACACACACACACACACACACACACACACACACACACACACACACACACACACACACACACACACACACACACACTATATATATATATATATATATATATATATATATATATATATATATATATATATATATATATATATATATATATATATATATATATATATATATATATATGTCACCACGGCCCCAAGTATTTGGTGACTAACGAGAGGTCATTGGTTTTCCTCTAACCTCTGGTGCCTCCATCCTCCAATATGAAGTTGTTAACTCAGCTCGATGTGATCATTGGGCTCAATAATTTCCACATTATTTATTATATCTTCCCTCCCGCAATGTGAAACACTTTATTTTTTCAGACGTCGGGTAACACCAAAAATGCGTCCGTAAGACTATCCTAAAATCACCTATTTGACAACAAGACTCAATTTACAAATTAACTTAATATTTGACTTAGGACGTCACATATATGTAATAATGTGTCCTTGTACATTTAAATGCTTTTAACTACGACTCTAACTCTCAACTTTGATACTTTATTTAGACAATTTTAACGCAAAAATGACTAAATACACTATGAGTGACTCAACTTGACTTTGACGAGAATGAAATTGACTCTAATAACAATATTAAATGACTTATAATGAAAAACATTTTAATTGACTCTCTAAATATCATTGTTTTGTTTTTGCAACTTTTTGACTCTTGATAATTGACATAATTATGCTTTTGCATTGACAATAAAAATGAATCTTGACATATACCTACTCAAAGACTAACCACCTATGAGACTTAAAAACCTAATAACAAGAAAGTAATGATTAATTAATTTCGAACAACAAATATGAAGACTCAAAAAAATATAACCATAGATATTTTGGAGAGGTACGCGCGTTGTTGTTGCAGACGTCAAAGCTTTCTTTGCAGCCGCATGAGCAGTGGAATGCCACACATCTCCTTTGGACTAGGTAGGTGATTTGATGCAAAATATTGGAATTGTCATGGAAGGGTTGAATGACATATCTGAGGAAGATGTTTGACCAAATCTGCTGAGGAATGGCACGATTGAGCACCTCCACTATCGTATAGAATTATTTGGAAAATGGTAAGACTTGTAGCCAATATTAATCAGATCATTCATGCAACACCAAATTCAACTCCACGACTAAGAAACTGGATCTGAATACATAGAACCCAATGCAAAATGTGCAAACCACTTACTATTTATATTGCTGTGTAGATTTCGAGTAAGCTGGGAATGCAATTGGAGGCCGTTTGAGAATGCATAGCTTTACGAAATTATTCAGAACCCTGTTTTGTTTTCTATTTTTATCAAAAACTATAAACTGGGTTGTTCTAAAAATTTGACAATATTGTTATAGCAGATATATCTTCAAACCCAATAAATCTTACAAAAACTCGATCATACAAATAGAATTACGACCTGTTTTGTAGACGGGTTTAACTAATTTGTCAAATACCTTTTGCTCCCACAAAATTACCTACAAATAATTTTATCAAATAATGAATGCCATAGAATGGGGAAAACTACAGATAAATATTTTTCCCTTCGCATTTCATTTCTCCATTATAGGAAGAGAACAACGGTCGCTCTGATGCCAAATGATGGTGTAAGACCAGATTTACACAATAATATTCACGGAAGAATAATTTATCATTCAATTCATTCCAGATGTTTATACAACATATGCCACACATATAAATAGGTATTTACATCCCTATTTTCTAGGAAACTACTTTCCCAACAATATCTCCATAATGTTATTTTATTGTGATTGTTACTCACGTAACAATACACAACTCAAATCATACGAGTTGTTAAAACAACTCCAATAATATATTATTGTTTATATAACAATAATATAACTACTAAAATTTATACTTATTGAATACACAAGTATAATGTAAACATTAATTTCTTAACATTGTTTACATATATGCCACTTACAATTCATTTTAGTTGATTTTATTACGTTGAATGAATAATGCACTAGGTATTCTTGTCTACATGTTTTCAGGTGTTCGTTAGAGTGAGAAAGGGTATCATCGGGGAGAGACAAAAATATGTGGGAAATGGGTATGGATAGAAATATTTTGTATGTATAATTTAGTGCACAAGAAATGGTGTAAAATCGTAAGTTGAAGTCATATATCCCCTTTATGTGACTTGGATTTGTTTTATATGTGTCATTTTGTGTGACAGATGGATTAGATCATATTGTGGTAACAAGAAAATGTTTTACGATCTTGCTTCAAAATTGCACGATTAATCAAGTGGCACATTGTGACTTTATAACAATAACAAGCTTGCATTTACAATTTTGACGTATGTGTTGCATTATTATAAGTATGTTATTAAGAAAAAAGGAATTATTAAGGATTGATTAAAAATGGATTTTAGGTTTTAATCCCTAATATTATTGATTAATATTTTATAAGTAACTCACATTATTCTAGTCTCGATGGAGATGTATTTGATTCTAGTCCCACCGAGCGTTCCCAAATGTGTTCATGTAAAACTAACTATGCTATGTGAATTGAAACTAACACCTAATAGCTCTAAAACAAAGTTAATCAAACAAGAACCATCAAGATAAGAGCTTATAGAAACTAACTTCTTCAAATGCATGAAACATGAATGAATCAAACTAGCATACTAAGTCATTCCTACTCTTTAGATTGCTAACTAAACATGAACCTAGTTAGATCATTTAGCAATCAAAGTTGATTATTGTTTTCCTCAAGAATTGAGAATGGAATCTCACCAAGAAATGGCTACAAGGCCATTTTTAGATCTTCCCATACTACTCAAATTTGAGTGAATGGATGTAAGATGAAGAGGCTAATCCAAATCAATAGAGAATGCTCAAGATCAAAATGCCTATAGTTTTCACTAATGCAAATTAGGTGTAAGAAGAAAGGGAAGGAGGAGGGTTCTTTATATAGCTTGCATGTTTGGGCAAGGCTAGCAATTTGATGGATGTGGGATAAACCCCAAAGAGTAAATGCAAAGGACATGCATGTTTAATAAAGGATGTGCACTTTGTGGGAGTTGAAAGGGGTTTAATTAATCAAAGGTGATTAATTAATAGGTAGGGGTAAACTTATAAAAGATAATTAGAGGGGGTTTAAAGGGAAATTAGCATGATTCAAGGGATGTAAGAGGGGAATTTAACCAATAAAAGGGGTTTATTGATTAAAATATAAGGCATAATTAACTAATAATGTTTAATAAATCACTTAGAAGTGGATTATAAATAACGGAAGGCCATTAATTGGAATCCGAATGGGAAAGAGTTAATTAATTAATGAAAGGTCGTTAATTAATAAATAAGAAGGGGAATGTTAGCTAATTAGCGAAAAAAATGCTAATTATTACAGAAATGAAGGAAAGAGGATAATTAGTGTAATTTTAGTATTAAAACTGTGGAAGTGGATTTTAGGTGTTTACATTTTCCCCTCTTTGGGGTGGCGTAAGTGATACCACTTTAAAGATAGTAGACAATTACGAGACAAGTAAAAATTTTAAAGGGATAGAAGAAAAATTAGTGGAATGAAGGATGCCCCCTCGAGTGTCGATGGGGTGATGGAATAGGTCGATCGACAATCAAAAAAGAGGAAGGAAATGGATAGAAGAAATGAAGGGGAGGGGGAATAGAAGGTGATCCCTATTGCCTAGGTGTTGTTGAAGAAAAAGTGTGATAAAAGAAAATGATAAGGAAGAAAAATGAAGTTGAAGAGAATGGAAATAGCTTGCATCTAGCTGATGTAAAAACAACTTTATTTCATTATTTTGCTTAATGATATACGTCATCGACCCTTATTAAAATATACGCATACAAAAAATTATTAAATAACATGAAAATCTATAATACTAACATTTTTTCATTACTAAAACACTAACTCAATGCAACATACATAACGTAATGCAATATGAGAAATTAAGCAAGCTAACCTGACAGGGAAATAAGTACAAACACATATACTCAAGAAAACAATGTTCAAGATGGTTGCACAAACGTTTTTGTTATCAAACTTCAATTTTGACATCCGTGAAGACCAAGGTTAAGAATGGTACCCTGCGAGGATACATGCAAGGTGAATAAACAAAGGACGTAGAAATCCCATGAAAAAGTAATTGTGCACTATGAAATTGACCCAAGCAACGCATTCATGCAAGGGAAGACAGATATAGCAAGAAAACCATCTTTTGTTGATGGAGGGTAGATCTAAATGATCCGAAGTCGCACACAAGAACAAGAGGAGAATCAAAGAAAGATGTTTTGTAGGAAAATTTTTGATGTTTGAGTACGATGCATTTGACACAAGCTTCATTGTGTGCATGCTTGTTACCAATTTTAGAAAAAAAATGAATTTTACAAAAAAAAAATTAGATTTTTAACAATTTTTGAATTTTTTAGAAATTTTGAAATTTTACAAAAAAATTAGATTTGTGATTTTTAGGAATAAAATTAGTCAAAATAATGACCATATATGTGGTTATTGCAAAAAAATGTTGGGAAGCAACAATGTGCCCCAAGTAGCGAAAACAGTGAAAAATGATTATTTAATAAAATAATCATCGTCATGAAGTGGTAGAAGAAAATAGAAGAATCATGTTAGTTATCCATCCCATGGGGGTGAGAAGAATGAAGAATTATGGAAAAACGGCTATATATAAGGTCCGGAGGGTTAAAACCATCACGATGAGTTATTGTTACCAAACCCTTTGCAATTTTATTTTTGATTTTCTCTAACGTGCGAGGGAAATGGCTCAAGTGTAGGACCATACACGACATGTTGACATTGTTCGAGATTACATGAGGTTTCCTACCAAGGCCCCCAGTATGTACGAGAAAAAATATATATTTTGAGCTCATTTAATGTCATTTATTGCTTGTAGAAGAATGTGCGGCAACGCTAGCGCAGCCCCTAGGATGAGTAAGCATGGTCGGGGGCACGTGAGCATGGAGATAATGCATATGCGGGCACGTATACGTGGATGGAGGATACACCGTATGTATACTTGATGGCTTATACGCAGTGCGTATACGTCAAAAGAGAGGTGTTAGCATGTAACTAGGTCAAAAAATTAGTGAGGGTTTGAAAGTGTGAAAACCCACGCACCGGCATGAAAAAATGGGGGTGTTAGCGCTAGTTCGCATTAATGCTAAATGAGTGTGCTAATGCTAAAAGGAAAGCACTAGCGTGAATGGTTAGTTTTGGACAATCTTAGAAGAATTTAGGAAATTTATAGAAGAACTTAGTGATGAGTAGAGGAAATTAGATGATGTGTTCTAGAAGAAATGATGTTAATAAGTGGTTTGCTTAATCGTTCATATTGACTTACCCAGATTGGAGACGCGAGAGTGACATGAGGGAATTCAAGCCTTTGCGCAGAGGCCTTCTCACAAAGGTGTGAGAGGATTTATCTGGGGATCACTTTAGATGTTACCAGATTATCGTACATGGCTCAGATGCCACAGATTTATCTAGATAATATCCTTCTCACGGCCTTAGTGAAGAGATGTCATAGTGATAGCCAAACCTTCATATTTTTTACTAGCAAGATGAGTGTCACATTGGAAGATGTGTGGCGCATACTTGAGAGTGCCTATCCAGGGTTGATTAATTACATATGATGACGATCACGGTTGTATTCTACATTTCATTGAGGAGATGTTTGATCTACCCGATATACCACGTCGAGGTATGTCGGTTCATCTCAGTATAGGTGTTTTGATGATCGTCGTCTCTCTTGTGCACTGCTTACTTGATGCCGCTTGTTAATGGCATTATGTTGCATAAAAATATAGGCACACACTTTCCCTTGATCTCATTATATTGATACATGATCTCATTAGTGGAGAGGTATATTGTTGGGGTCAGTGCATTCTAGCACATCTTTCTTACTCGGGATCTGCACTTGATTACATACCATGGTTATAAGACCATGGTTCTAGCCACTTTGCTACAAATATGGGCATGTGACCACATTACTATTGGTCGCCCATTATGAGTTCTACAAGCTAGGGTTACGAATGAGCCTTTTATGATGGGTTAGGCGTCATTTGGTGACAATATCCAAGATCACATTGGAGACACAAAGTTTTACAGGCGTGCATTTGATGATATCTAGTTGTGCATGGTGACATGGCACCCCTATAGACTATACCAACACCGAGGATGTTGTAGAGATCAACATAACAGAGATTGACCACTTTGTTATTGGCGGTTGGGATTATATCACTGAGTGGTATAGAGTAAATCGGGTGCAAAGACAACTTGGTCATGTATATTGCATCCCAGGTGATGAGATGTGGTATGGTCGTAGGTCCAGAGAGACCTTTGATATAGGCCCATGGATTAAACCATGACGGGCTCAAGAGAGCTTTTGACAGTGGTTCCACATACTTGGATTGCATTTCCCGGGGTAGTTGATCCGGGGATGATAAATGACTACATGGCATGGTATGTTACAGTGCTTCCACAAATATTGACAATCCCGTAGGTTGCCATACATGAAGGGGCCACATAAACAAAGCAAGAGAGATTTATCAAGGGCGAGCTCTTAGATCCATAGCACAACAGTAGGTACAATAGGATGCCCATGCAGATCCCCAGCGCAGGCTAGGGTCCACAAGTTCTAGTGTTTGTAAATCAGGCCATCCCTTAAGTTCCATTACAGCAAGTTGTCCCCATATACAGGTTCCACAGGGACATATCCGCATCCCATAGGTTCCCTTGTCATTGTCACATATCATGAGTCCACCACATAGTCCACCTAAGGATGAATGGTATGGGGAATATGGGGAGATGAAATAGATGGTTGGGATGGATGGGGGTCTTCATCTCAAAGTCCTGTAGGTAGAGGATGGCAGAAGAGTACATGTTACCATAGTGATCTCCTCCAAGAAAAGTTATTTAGAGTCCATGTGATCTAGTTACCTTGAGGCATCAATTACAGCAAGTCACCACAGAGAAGGACCAGTTGCAAGATGAGTTAGTGAGCATGAGAGCGGAGTGCAATGTGCTCCATCGAAAGGACAAAGCGGCGATGAGTCCTAGATCTAGTGTTTTAGTGTGCTTCCATCACCGGTGAGGCTTCTTATTACAGGATGTTCTATCATGGAGCTTTCTTAGTAGGTCATAGGATGATGGATTATAGTCAGCTAGTTGAAACCTAGTCGAGATTGAGGTCACACAGCCATCTCGGTCGGCGAGATCAATACAAAGCCCGATCACTAGATCACTAGGGAGCTTCCACATGCGCAGATGCCACCACCATATAACCCATAGAAGATGCCACCACCGACCTAGGCCGTGTAGTTCAGTAAGGTGAGAGTCATGGTTGACTCTATTTATTATGATGATCTATCTATTTTTTATGTATGCCTCGATATGAAGGCACATTTTTTATCCATTCCCATGATGGCATACTTTGTATCCGATGATTATGTACTTAGACACATTGTATATGGACATTGACATTTTTGACACATATTTATATATGTTATGATGGAATTTATTATGATGTATGATTGTATCACATGTGTTTGATTTATGAGATAGCATTTGATGATATCATATTTTTTATGAGATACTTATGATTGTCCATGTTTTTAATTTTTGATATTGGTGAGGGGGATAGAAGGTGATCCCTATTGCCCCATTGATGATATGGTAGGATGATAGTAGCTTAACATACATGTTGGATGTTTATTTTCATGATGATGTAGCTTAGTAGTTATTGATGATATATGATATATGTGATGTTAGATGTGATGATATAGATGATGATGTGATAACAAACAATGTACAAGTAACAAACAAGCACAAGAAAAAGTTAACAAATCTAACAAATGTACACACTAAACAACTTGACAACACAACTATGTACAAATATAAACAAGCATGCAAAACACACTGAATATAAACAAGCAAGAATGAATCTAATCAAGGAAATAATAGATCAATATAATCAGTATGTTAAGCAACACACTATACAGAATGTACAAAGCAAGCAAACAAAACAAGAAACAAATAAACAAATAAGTAAGAAAAGCACTACTTTATTTTTTTGAGATAGTTTCGAGACATTTTGCATTGTTTTTAGGAGATTTTAAACATATTTGAATGTTTTTAGATTTTACTTGGAAAGTTTTCCCGAAGTTGTGTACAGGAAAACAGAGAAACGTGGATGCCCCCAGCGTTATATGGGAATGTACAAGGGAAGATGCCACACATATGTACAAGATAGTGAAGATGTGAATATGCCCCCAGCATTAGATGGGAATATACAAAGGCAATCCCTTCATATATTTACAAGAAGAAGATAATATGGATCAAGGCCGAGATAGATAGGTTCAACGTGATCATGAACTCAAACCAATGAAGTGCTAGGAAAGAGCAAGAATGCCCCCAGTGCAAGTTGACCAAGAAAAATATGATAGATAGAAGTGGAAGATTGTTTATTGAAACAAGGGAAATTTTCTCTCAAACATGGTACAAAGGAAATCGTATACACATAGATGTTTCGAACGAGAAGAACAAAAAATGTTATGAAAGGATATGGAAAATGTAGCTAGAAGATTGGCAATGAAAAGGTGATTAGCCCAAGGCACAAATTATGAGATAAATATGGACTAAAGCAAGATTCTAAACAAGGTCTAAACAAAACTTGGTAACATACTAATCTTGTTTTCTCATAGAGACCCCATCTGTGCTCATGGAAATTAATTACCTCTTGAAGGATATATTTGAGAAGAAATACGTGAAGACATACTAGCCAATGTGTAGGAATGATTTATTTTGATATGTGATTTGTGAATGGAGGGTGGAAGGAGACTCATACATTGCTTTGTTGTCATCCACTCATCTATAGTCCCGACGGAGATGTATTTGATTCTAGTCCCACTTTGGGTATGCCAAATGTGTTCATGTAAAACTAACTATGCTATGTGAATTAAAACTAACACCTAATAGCTCCAAAAAAAATTTAATCAAACAAGAACCATCAAGATAAGAGCTTATAGAAACTAACTTCTTCAAATGCATGAAACATGAATGAATCAAACTAACATACTAATCCATTCCTACTCTTTAGATTGCTAACTAAACATGAACCTAGTTAGATCATTTAGCAATCAAAGTTGATTTTTGTTTTCCTCAAGAATTGAGGATGGAATCTCACCAAGAAATGGCTACAAGGCCATTTTTGGATCTTCCCATACTACTCAAATTTGAGTGAATGGATGCAAGATGAAGAGGCTAATCCAAATCAATGGAGAATGCTCAAGATCAAAATGCCTATAGTTTTCACTAATGCAAATGAGGTGTACGAAGAAAGGGTTCTTTATATAGATCGCTGTTTCAAAGAAGGCTAGCAATTTGATGGATGTGGGATAAACCCCAAAGAGGAAATGCAAAGGATGTGCATGTTTAATAAAGGATGTGCACTTTATGGGAGTTGAAAGGGGTTTAATTAATCAAAGGTGATTAATTAATAGGTAGGGGTAAGCTTGTAGAAGCTATTTATAGGGGGTTTAGAGGAAAATTAGCATGATTCGAGGGATGTAAGAGGGGAATTTAACTAATAAAAGGGTTTTATTGATTAAAATAGAAGGCGTAATTAACTAATAATGTTTAATTAATCATTTAGAAGTGGATTATAACTAACGAAAGGTCATTAATTGGCATCTAGAATGGGGAAGGGTTAATTAATTAACAAAAGGTTGTTAATTAACGAATAAGAAGGGGAATGTTAGCTAATTAGCAAAAAAGCACTAATTACTACGGAAATGGCGTGAAAAAGGATAATTAGTACAATTTTAGTATTAAAACTGCGTAAGCGTATTTTAGGTGTCTACACTATGCAGTCAAGTTGCATTAAAACTAACCAACTTGCATTGTCTCACATTGAAACCAAGTTACCTTGCTTTAGTTCAACCCAATTACATTGCCAACCGAGCCAAGGTTGTGTTCAAACACATCACTTTCATTTCAACATGCATTACATTACAATAATATTTTCATGGCTTACCACCCATCTCATTGAGTTAACCAAGCTAAAGTGATGACAAACCAAGCTAAGGGAAAACAAGCTAAATTTAGCAATAAACATAAAAATGAGAATTGTGAAGTAAACGATGAAGAACATGCAGAGATAAAATTAGAAATAGTCAAAGTGGACAACCACATGGGTAGCTAAGCATTTAAACATAGAAGCAAATAGTGAATAAATAGTTGCATGAGTTAGTTTGAAGCCAAAAATAGAGTTTTCATATATGTTTGATAAATCGCGAAATTGGCATGAATTTTAAGTCGGAAATAGACTTATAAGAATTATAGTTAAACCATAGATAACAAGAACCAATTAAACAAGAAAGAGAAAAGTAAAAAAACCATTTAACTCATATTTTAACTTGAATTTATAAAAAGTGTAGTTTAAGCTAAAAATGCATGAAGAGAAAAGAGGTAGAGCTAATCTTAGCTCAAACAAAACTTAAAAACAAAAGAGATAACAGAGTGTAATAGGACACTCAGTGTTTATTCCAAAGATAAGATAGAGAAAGAGAAAACTACACATATGATACAAAGATTCAAGTTAAATGGAGAGTTTCGATGCACACACAATTTAATACAAAGATAAAATAGATAATTAATCCATAGAAAGAGAAAGATAGAAATGCACAAACTAGTTTAAAAACAAGATAAGAGTAGGAATTGACATCACTAGGGAGAGGGGCTAGTAGTGGTACACCCTAAGTTAAGGGGTCCACAAAATCAATTGTTTATCATGTGGGGTCACAATTTTTTCACCAATATGTAGTTCAGATTTGTCTTAACTTATATTTGTTCTTTGGAATGTTTAATTGGAGGGAAAGCCATATTTTGAATTGATTTAAAATAGTAAATTTGAGTTACACTACAACCATGGTGGAAACCAATACTTGAACATGGGTGATAATGATTGAACATTGAATTTTTAATACTTGTACATGGGTGAGAGGTCTTACATGTCATGATGTGATTGGCTACTCTACATAATTATTATGTCAAAAATAAATAACCACTAGATAGTACTATGACAACTATGAAGTGGTACTATAACAACTATTGGGTATTGTGTGATCAAGACTCATGTCAACTATTGGACCATGTTCACCTATTGGCCCCTCTCCCCTATCATATTCCTCTTTTTCCCTTTTAAATTCTATAAAATTATTTGATATGTTTTGTATAAGTGATTAGCTTAGTGGTCAATTTCTAACTTGTTAATAGAATAGTTCAAGGTTCAAATTTCGCAAGCTTTTTATATTTGAAAACAAAACCAGATAATTATAAACATTTAAATAACAAACTAAAGGTCGTGTTTCCATTGAAATTTGAGTCATGACACCTTGGAAAAGAGAAAGGTGTTGGGAGTGAGGGGTCATAGGTTCAACTCCCTCCACTAAATTATCATTTTGTTTAAACTTAAAACTAAGTTGAGACAGGTTGATCGTTATAAGATTAATATGTGTGAAGTCAAAACAAGGAAATATGTTAATAATTGAATGGCTAAGACTTTAGACTTGATGGGAGGAGTCACACAATCGACTCCTCCCTATATCCTTTTGAAATATAATAGATTAATAAGGAAACTATTTTTCAATTATAGTGAAATTATAAACAAAGGTTGATTTTGGGATTAATTCGATAAGGAGATTCAAAATATATTATTTGGGGTTGTATTAGGTCCACCATAATATAAGATTCTTGAATAATTATTTACAATGATTTATATTGAAGCAAAAGAGACAAACTATCACTTAGTGAAATATTGGAAACCCTCTTGACATATAGAGACATTGACAAGTAATTAACATGATAAAAGAGTTTAAATGGTTTGGTGAATTATAGAGTTATTGACTGGGAGATTTCAACCTTAATTGATGATAAATACAAAATGAAAAGTTAAGGAATGGTTATAATTTATACACCTAAAGATATAGATAAACTATGGGAACTCTTATTACGTATTATGATTATATCATAATATTAAATGTAATCACTATTAAATGGAGTTGTGACATGTTTAAGATGATAAAAAGGAATATGAGATAGTGTGTTATTGTGCATTCGATGTCAACAAGATATTATATAGTGATGTTATAATGATTGTCATCGTTTATTAAGCTTGTATGAATTATTATTAAACTTTGGAACGCATATAACTGGAAAACATGTATATGGAAATTATTATAGAAATTTTATAGTCCTTTGTATGTGATGGTAAACTAGGCTTAGGAGTTTCGTAATAATGACTTCCTTGGGTAGTATGGGACATCCAAGAAGGTTGTGATTTCGTGTATTGTATTCGTGGTTTGCCTTGCATTGTTGGGGAGTTACAAACTCGGGGTTAGAATCCTTTTATTATTAATGTGAATGGGTGGTATGGGACATTCGGGAAGGTTAGTGTTGTTTGTGTTCTAGTTCTAGTTTTCTCAAGTTGTTACCATGGAGATAAAGATGTCTTGTTGTGATTTACTAGTGAGAAAAAGGGAATGTTTTTAGAGATGAGTTATTGGACTAGGGAGTGACTTATATGGATAGGTTAGGTAACCTAATGTAGTGGATCAAACATGACAAGGGTTAAGGGGTTATGGGGTAGATCGCAAACAAACTCAAAATTTTACCCTCATGATTAGTCAAGTATGGAATTATTTCATTCCCTAGTACATTATCATATTTCAGTAAGGTAAGGGTACCTTCTGTTATCCTAAGTATTTTGCCCAAAATCATATTTATTACATATATGGTTATTAGGATGCCATATTCCTACCCTGTCTTAATTCTTCCCCTTTGGGGGACCGTACTACACATGGTGTTCTCTCATACCATATAGATTTCTCACATCTTCCTTCTCATGAAGGGTATGGTCATTTCACTTCGTGAGAGGTGTGTGGGGATCCGTAAGGCTTTTGGTTGGAGGTAAATCGCTTTGATGATACTCTTTCTCTTCTTTGTGTAGTTCATAGCTAGATGGTTCTCTCGACAACAAGCAATAATTGTTTAAGCAACGACGGATTGTTGTATTTTGTATATGTTGATATTTATTGTATTGTGTATTGGAAAAAGTAATTGTAAAACTTGTAATTGAAAGTTGAGAGCTATGATGTTTCTAAAAATAGTAAAAGGAAACCAATATTTTGCATGTAATGAAAGATGGATTTTATAATTGATGTGTAAATTGTAATGATGTACACTTATAGATAGATGGAAAACATGCACTTTATATTCTTATCGTGGATTTAGAATTATGTTGAAACTAATAAACTTAATTATATGAATGATTATGTTTAGGTACTTGGAAGAACATAAGTAAATGGAAAGTTATTATTTAAATGATCTTGTCACATATATATGTATGAATGAAATAGAATGTATTAAATAGATACACATGTTGATTGAATCAACCACAATGCCTTAGTTAAATTGGATGAATTGTTATATGTAAGCTCATGTAGGTTTTAATACTTAGTGATTACACATGGTTAATTCACTTATTTTGAAATAAAAGCAAACTGTAGAAGTTTTAATTAAGTGACACAATTAAATCTATTTAGATAGAATAACTTTGTATACATGTATTATATTATTAGTATGTTTCTTGAATGTGTTTATTATATGTGTAGGACTAGGAAATTGAGATGAATTGTTTCCATTCCTAGTTGTGAAGGATGATTGAAAAAAATCAGTTACAAAAAAAACCGATCATTTTTTTGGTCACACATCGGGAGGTCGCTTCAGGTATGTGTGATAGATGGCTCCAAGGGGGTGACGTAATGAGTGGGTCTAGGTTTGGTGAAGATCATAATGTAGGTGTGGTGAGTGGAGGAAGGACTAGGGGTTGGTACACAATCAATTCAAGCAATGAGGGGGGATGACGGAGATGTCATAATTGGATTGAGAGAGTGTATAAAAGGTGAGGATGATGATGTAGATGATGATAAGAAGGAAAATTCTTATATGAAGTATGATAAACAATTTGAAAATGATGTGGGGTGAGGGGGAAATATTCTAGAGATGGGATTTTCATGGAGTGGAGAGGAGAAATGGGAGTCGTGAGGGCACTAGGAAAATGAGAAATTGATGTAAGGGGTGAAGAGGGTGAAGCACTCTATAAAGATGGGAGTAACGGAAACCTATTGAGGTGATGGATTGATATCAAAAGGAAGTGCAGGAGAGAATGTAGGTTGGACAATGATGTAACCCTTGTCAAGGAGGCCTTGGATGATGTTGCAAAGTTGGGGACATGAGTCGGTGCGATGGTAGTCATTGCTTTGTTAGGAACACAAGTCACAAAAGGTGTGCCACATGGGTGGTTGTGCAATGGAAGAAAGGGTGATCAAATTGGAATTGAGTCGTTTTGGGAGGCCAAAAATAAATCAGTCAAGGAATTGAATTTGCATGTGGGTTGGAGGAAGTTGTAAGCTTTGGGAAAACTCTGTGTAGATTATCGAAGTGGGGGTGTAGAAAGAACCAGATGTAGGGACAATGGTAAAGGAGGTGATGAGCCCAATGAGTGAGTGTGGATGGGATGAGGTTCTAGTGGATGGCTAGGTGGATAGGTGAGTTGGGTAGCGAAGAAGGTAGAAGTGGAACCAAAGCTCATGGTAGGGTAACAAGATTCCAAAAGTGAACATCTTCGAGGCATTGAGCCATGTGCACGAATTTGTTAAAAGTGCATATCGGGTGTATCGGTAAGTAGTGTAATATGTGGGAGATGCAAGTTTTGAAAAATAGGTCAATAAGTTCCAATTGTAGAAGTAGAAAGAGAGGAGGTTTTGGAACATCACACACTAGCAAGCAAAAAATTAAATAACACTCATTAGAAAAATTTTGGAGCGTCCGAGGTCATCCAAAGTGGCTTTGGGAGAAATGAAAAGGAAGAGTGGTTAAGGAAGTTGTGTAAAAGTGTGGAGGTTATGTTGTGGGAGGCACAAGTACTAGTTGAGTGCATGGTCAAAGTACAAAAGTAGGAAGGTACATAATAGGAGAACATCGTCTTGTTAGAGGAGGTGGGATGCGTAACGTAAGAAGAGCAAGTGGTGTTGGGCATCCTTTGTGCTAGTGAATTTTTTAAATGATAGAATCTTGAAGTGCGGGTGATATGGGAAATGTGGAAGCATGGTACAAATGGGCTCATTGAATATTTAGTGATATGTTAAGTGAGACATGCCTCCCTCAAGTGTTGTCAAGTTTGGTGAGGTGGTCTAGAAGATTTTGGAAAAGAGGGTTAATGGGCAAGAGGCCATAAGTGCAAGACATTGTGACTACAAGTTCATGATTAGATATATGATATTAGGTGAACAAAGATGAAATCATAGGCAAACAAAGAAAATAGCACGTGCAACAAAGCTACAAGTGGTTAGAAGCCGACGAATGATGGGGGTAGGCTTTCAATCATGAGAGGAATGTAGAAAGTAGACATATGAGGAAAATATATGATTTGAAGATGGGGTGGGCTACATAAATGACCCGGATGGGATTGGATATGATTAAACAAGATAATATTTTGGAAAATATGGTAGATTTTGGATTTTTGGATTTTTTTGTAGTTTTATAAAAATTTACCAAACACGGGGTAAACATAAGGAGAAAACTCATAATACTAATATTGGTTATAAGGGTTTATGATCATTTAGCAGCCCGCTAACATATAGACAAAGTGAGGCTCTTAATACTATGATAGAAATTGCCTCCTAAGAGGAATCCTCATATCCTCATGCGGTATGTGAGGCCTAAATGCATGTAATTGTGTTGTCTAAGGCTTGGGTATTAGTGGAAAAAATACCTCACATGAAAACCAAATAATTCCTTAGCCAAAAACATCTCTTCCAAGAGTGTTTACAGTACTTCGGAACACACTCTCTAATCTATGGACTCTTGATGATGAAATCCAAGTATCTCCCTAAGGACAAATGGTTTCTAATTCCCAAGATCGTCTTGTGCCATAAGGGAAGAGTATAAATCAATCTTAATAAGGTAAATGATAGAAAATAAAGCATAAAAGAAGCACATAATAGAATGAAACAAAAAATTAAATTTTTTTATAACAGAAAAATCGCATAATAGTCATGTGTGATTGTCCTCCGCAACCAAATTTTATTTTTGATTTTACGGCAAAAATCAGAAAAAAATTACGATTAGATATACAAAGAACGAATGTTAGAAACATAAAACAAAATGACAAATGTGTAAACACATAATAAAAATGATATTAGATTTAGAAATGAAAAGAAGTTAACCTACAACCAAAATTTGTCTTGTTATCATCATTAAAATATACACCTATACATGAGTTACCTTGCAGAGTGTTAGAAATATCAAATGAATCAAGCTCAAATTATTTCAAAAACAAAGATGAACTTGTATCGCCATCATATGTGTGGAGGACGATCACAAGGTTTTTTCCATGAATAAAGTAGGTTATAACTATTACTTTAAACTACAATCACAAAACTAGAAAAAAAATGTTAGTATTTTTTACGATTAGTATTTTTTACATTAGGAACATACCTCGGTCAAAATACATTTGTGAAATAGAAATGATAAATAAATAAATGAAATATATACCTTCGCGAAAAGGTGAATATCTTGCGTAAGGTTGTTCTCTTCCCATATACATTTGATCCAAAATGTTTGTTTACGCCCAAATAGAGGACTTAAAGAGATTTTTAAAAAGTGGTCACAATAAGGATTATGAGCAATATCAAGGAAGATATGACGATCGGAAATTGACCTTACGAGCTTGGCCCTATCTTTTGAAATTTGCAAGTCAAGGGGAAAAAGTGTATAAATAGCCAATAAGAATGAAAGCGGGAGTGAGTCTTATTTATATATAGTTGAGGTGCATAGAACATTGGGATGAGTATAGGTGCATGAGATGATAAGGGTCCAATGTGCATTAGAGATCGAAATAGTACGTGAATTTGATATAAAAAAATGTGGTGTATACATGGAGTGTTGTGACAAGATCTAATCTATGTGGGTGAGGATAATTAAATGGGTGACATGTCTTTAATCAACTTTATTTTATATTTTTTAGTTGTTACAATGTAATTATTTGATTTTTATTGATTTTTATGTTTTATAAAAAAATTGTGTTTTTGTAAAGATGTGACCATAGAAGATGCATTTTCTAATGTCTACAAATTGGTGATATTTTTTTCTCTCAACTTATTTGTTTTAAACGTTTGTGTGTTGATTGTCTAATTTTTGCCATACGTTTTCGCTCACATCAATTGCTATTACAAATATAATATTATTTGTCACACTATATGTACTATCCCCACGTGTACGTGTTTTGAGTTGGTGATCAATATATAATTTTAGGATTCGACCCAAGCTTTTAAGACTCGTCTCGGAATGTGGTAGTTTAAGTTTTGCATGACCTTTTTATTCATTTTTTAAAAGGGAAATAAATCCTTTAATAATTATTACCAAGTGGTTTAGTGTCACTTGTCTATATGCTTCTTTTTTATTACAAAAACCAAAACAAAGAAATCATCGTACAAATTTCAGAAAAAATAATTTTTCATATTTTCTTTATGCACAACATAACATGTTGGAAACTACTACCTTGCAAATTGCAAATACTACTTACAAATATAATCAATGAATTTGAAAGTTAAGTGTGTGACTAAGTTCACCTTTTCATTTGATCTCTCAACCACAAGGACTTATTATTCTAACTTATTTTTTTATGGCTTTGTTTTCATTGAGCACTTATTATGATACTTTTCAAATCACCAAGTACAATGATGGATTTGATCTTGGACACGCACAACATAGTTCTCACTAGAATAATGCAACAAAGTGGTTGCGACATAAAACAAAAATTTAGCCTCATGGAAGAAGCAATATAACTCTTGTTTGACACATGTTACAAAATGTAAGTCCCTAGGAAATGTGGGATTGTGGACAAGGACAAGTACCCCATCCATGTACTTGCATCCACATCCACTAGGGACCATATTTAAATGTGATACAACCAGACTCTGAAAATATCCATCAATGAAGCCATGGCCTTCTCAACCGATAGGTATCATACTAGCCAAGCACCCACCTATTGATTGGTATTGATGCCACAACCCACTCATCTATTGAATATAACCAACCCACCTATTGATCATTTTTTATATTCATGCACCCACCCACCTACCTATCCATTGGTATCATGTTATTGGTGCCGACCTACCCATTGATTGTTATTGGCATTTATAGCTCATATGTTCTCCCACACTCGTTCTATTATATGCTTCCTTGTGTTTTTCAAAATCTTTCCAATGGGTGAAGGGTCAACCACAAAAGGCGGGAATAACATCACGGAGTCTTGCACAAGGGTACCGTGGAGGAGGTGGGAGGTTAGGGGACCTGCCCGGTCCTTCAAAGATGCAACCTGATCCAAGGGATCTCCCTTTTTAGCCCAAATCCCTTCATTGTCAAGCCCGTATATTGTAGAGAAGTCGGACGAGGTGTCCACTATGGGGATCAAGTATGTAATGATTCAAGAATTTTTACAACGCTTAAACTTGTAGTTGTAATATGTCGGTTTCATTGATTTTGGTGAAATCTCTTGCTTTATCAATGGATTCACTCCAATTAGGCCAAAGATTGTGATATCCTTCTATGCTCCAAAAGTTTCTTTATAATCCAGTGCTTTACGAAGGACTACCAAATAGTCTTTGAGGAAGGGCAGTGATTTTGGGTTGAAGCGAGACTCTTCATTATCCTGTGGCTCCTGGATTTTAATCCCTCCACTATGGTGGTATCTAAAATGTCGGTCTAGGTCCGACTCTCAAACTTGCCTATTCTTTTGGTGCCATAAGGTTATCCAAGATATTGGAAATCCTTTGGGCAAATTTTTAAAGGAAAATGATGAGTGGACCACGCAACATATTTTCACCTATGCTCGAATTTATGTGGAGATTGACCTCAATAAAGGTCTCCCAAACAAGTTGATTCTAAAACAGGGTAATTTCTAATGGACCTAGATCTTGTATTATGAAAATACGACATTTAGGTGCCAATTTTGTCATCAAACAAGGCATCTTCAGGATACATGTCCTCAAACACAAGGGCAGCCTAAAAGGAAAAAGGGGTCTTCTCGCTAAGCCCAAACACTAGCGAGTTGTGATTCTCTTCCTTGAAGCCAAAACCGACAAGAATACAAAAGATGTACACACCTCAAAGGTAAAGAAAAAGAAAGATGAAGACACAAAAGTCCGAATGAAGAGTTAAATCATTGATTGGACACTTCAGAAGAAGTGACGTCTAAGGAGGATCATTGTTTGCGAGGGTAGTTGTAAAAGATCTCCGCATAAAAGGAATGAAGAGAGCTCATGAATCTGAAAATTGTGAGTTTGATAAAGAGCTAACTCTAATTGAAATCCACAATTTGGACCTTCAAGTGATTGTCACAGGACTTCCTCCTGTTGGTTGTAATGGAGTCAAAAAGAAAAGAAAAAAAGGCAACACTGAGGTCGTTGCCTCTTGACGGTTTTGTTGTTTTGCTTTAGCCTTTGTCCTACTTCTTTGAGGTGGTTTGGCCTACCTCTTGAGGCCCTTGTTTAACATCCTAGAGTGCGACTCTTTCCACCCATCTTTTCTATACAATTAACATTTGTCCTCTTTTAGTTTTTATTAATAAAAGTGTGTTTTTCAAAAAAATTTAAAAAAGACTTTCCAATGAAAATTCAACAATATCGTAATGTCCATATCCCCTCCGTAGAGGACACTATGCTATATAGATAATTCTTCTGTGGACTTCAAAAATGCAAAACTTATATAGTACAATGACTGTAACAAAACTAAAACTGCATGTTCCACAGAAATCCTATCTCTCTTCAGATTGAAATAGAGAAGACTAGGCCTGTCCTTGCCTCTCAATTTCATACCATACCTACAGCCAACTACTTATATTAATAAGCAAGATGTATTTTCATATAGTCAGGTACTATTTAAGATGAGAACAAAACCATTCATGGAGTTGTAGCACAAAACAAAGAATGCATACATTCATAGGACCAGAAAGCACAAGGAAGACCAAAACAAGAATACTAAAATCACTGTGACTTGAAAAGCATGATTGATTTAATTCCCAGTAAAGTGCAAGACAAATATTAGGAGCATTGCAAAGCTGTCTTGAGCATACAAATCATTTTACTACCTACTAAATTTGCAAGGTTCCAATTGCTACAGTTAACACACATATAAGTTTCCACCTATAGTTACAACAATTGCAAGTTCCCAATGTAAGTTCACCTTTTCATCACTGCTCTGGAACTCCATGACTCAATGGGATTACACCGATTTCTAAGCTTTTCAAATCAAAGTTCTGTCTGTTGAAAAGACAAAGCAATTACACAAACACTACATTAATTCATCAACATTCCCTTTCTATGAAAATTCGAATACTTGTGATTTGGATACCTTCATTTTAATCCCGAGCTTAAATAGCATTGAAATGTTCACGTCTTTACACAAAACATATCAGTGCATGGCTATGAATCAATGTATGGCTATGATGCTTAGTTCAATTAGTTGTATTCATGGCGTTTTCTGCATTTGACGCCAGTATTCCCTGATGCCCCAAATCATATAAATTACAAATTATAGTTTTACTGAATCAAATTAAATTAATGTCCAGAAGTGACCAAAGTTAGCCAATGGACTCAAAAGAACATTCAGCTAATCCCCAAGATTAAATAGCATTGAAATGTTCCAATTTTGCACTTGGCAATGAATTGGTATGTGCTTATGATGTTCAGTTCAACTAGTTGTGTTCATGGCATATACAAATCATGGTATATTCTTTGCATTCATTATCAGTGCCCCTGAAACTCCAGAGCATAAAGATTAGAAAGAAAAAGTTATATTAATGTCCACAAGTGAACAGGACTTAAAAGTACATTCAATTAATTGCAAAGATTAAATAGCATTGAAATGTTCAACTCTGCACTCAAAACCCATGAGTGTTTCACAATGACGTGCTGTGCATTTAGAATGTTTAGTTCAATCAGTCGTATGCATGAAATATGCAAATTTTGGCATATTTTTGCATTCATCATTAGTATTCCTTAAGCTCCAAAGCATATAAATTACAAATTCCGGTCACCATAAGAAAGAAAAAGATTATATCAATTTACAAGTGATCAAAGTCAGTCAATGGGACTTGAAAGTACATTCCTGTACAATGGGACTGAGAATTGTTGTCAAATTTTGTTCATGTTAGAGCTCCCTCGAATTGGCCATAATCCTGAAACATAGCACACAAATACAAAATATAGGTTAAGAAAACTGTTAAATCATTTCTTGAAAAGACTGAAATATACTTCCTATATTTATGGATTCAATGTTTCAAAGGAGTTAAAAACAAAGGAATAGGAAAAAACCATTCCACGAAAAGATAAATTTTATTAATGTGGGGTGAAAATGCACATATGCTTTGGCTTGTCTGATCTTCCACAACCTTCAAGATTCCGTTCTTGACATTTTCCATGTATCTTAAAAACATGGGCATTCACCAAAGCCAAGACTCTGGCTAATTAGCATTAACAAATGTTGTTACAAAAAGTATTTATAGAGCTTCTGGATTCATCAATTTCAAATGCAGTATTCCATGTGATGATTGAAACAGAGTTCAAATTGACAAAGACGGATCTGAACACAAATAATGGGATTGAGTATTTATAGAGCTTCTGGATTCATCAATTTCAAATGCAGTATTCCATGTGATGATTGAAACAGAGTTCAAATTGACAAAGACGGATCTGAACACAAGTAATGGGATTGAGGTTACAAGTGAAGTTCTAAGAATAGGACAGCTCTTGAAATATTGTGATCAACTAGTTTGAAGTCCAATTTTATAATTATAAAATGCTATACTTAATTTTGAAGGCGTCCATAATTACCAAGTGTTTTAACTAGCAGGTGGCTATAATTGGCAGGGTGTTATAGTTGACAGGTCTCTACATTTAGCAAGGCACTACAATTTTCAGGTATCTATAATTAGCAACGCATTTGAATTGGAAGTTGTTTCACTTAACAGGATTCTATAATTAGCAGGTTTCTATAAATAGTATTGTTCCATAATTAACAAGAACAATTCTAAGGCCAGAGACTCTTCTCAGAAGCAAAGTTAAGTTGCAGTTATGGCAAGGGTTCCATATTTAATACATCGAATTGGAAGAGAAAGACATTCACCAATTCCATTCCATACTATTTGATTGGCCTAAGGTGTTACAGGACACTTGTCACAATATAGATAACAAGCCTGAGCCTAAATTTGCTAGTTTTGGAAGAATATAGGATCTCCTCCTGATCCATTCAAATGACTGAAGTTATCCCTCCAGACCCATGTAAGAGGGATTATTGGGTCTTCCTTTAGACCAGACAGGAATAGCATCAAGCCACGACCAATGACCAAACCTATCTGTAGACGTGTGCCCCTTAACATTCAAAATCACAGTCTTACTAGAATTCAGTGTTTGAAAGCTGCCCATTTTAGAATACACGGTGTGACGTGCATAGGTGTTATTAACACTCCAAAAGACACGAAATCAAGTGTTAATGGTATTTATGATATTTAATCAGTCATATTTCTCAAAGCCCTCTAAAAACAATTAGAACTTTGGCTTTGAAACTAGCACTTCAAAATTTATCGCTGCCACACATTGTCTTTATTCTTTTTCACGCAACAAACACTAATTCTGCAGATATCAAATCTCTTTGCAATACACAACTTCAAGGAAAATATCTCTGACATCAAAACATTGAACAATATGCACAACCAATGTGTTTCCTTCACAGCTAGTTTTGTGATGGGAACACAATGTTTTCCCTAAACGTGTCTGACTGACTTGAAACCGGACAGAAATCCACCATAACTTTTTAATTGTAACTTGGTAATCTGACACTATGTAGGAAAATATGCATATAGACTCAGAATTTGGAGGAAATAGAGGATACATTTTAATGGATGAAATTATATTCCCTACAATAAGGTAGAAAGAACGGACAGCCCATGAGCTCATACTTTCCCAATTCCTCATCTCTCACATTCTTGCAATCCACATGTATTTGAGATTTGTGGGCTTATTCAGTTATACCAAAATTAACATTTTGTATAACTGACCACTACATTTAAGATTATATTTTATGTATTGAACCTATTATATTGTAATATAAGTTTCCTAACAATGTAACAATCTAAAACTAGCAGAGGATAACAGGTCCAATCCTTTGTCAAGATGTCCCATATAGAAGAAGATCAAACATTTTGACTGTTGAAGTATTCTTTTAAGTATGGTAGAATTTGAAAAAAAAAAATTAAGTGACAAGGTAGTAAGTTCAGAGGACATTTGAGGAAAGACTCATCTAAAGCTGTGGGCAAACGATTGAACTCTACTGGTGAAAACTGCTAGAGTAACAGACAAAAAACAAGAACCAAGTTATGAAATATGTTCTTAGAGCATATGTGGCAAGCAAGGAAACCATTTAACCTTTCATTTAATATATAAGACAAGATCGATCTATTTTTCTAAAGAAAGTTGTTCTTTTCCAAGTCCAAATTGCATGTACGACAATTTTTAGGTTATTATTCCTGCCGAAGGCAGTTTTATAATACATCCGTTGGATGCAATAATTTCAACATTTTAACCAATCACAAACTTCTATTTTATGTCTCTCAACAAATCTAAAGTTTGACGTTTGAAAAGGAGTGGAATATTTCTTAGGGTTTTATCATTGAACATTCCATTCCTAATGTCAAAACTTTATAACATATTATCAATAATTAACAATACACTAATACAGTATCAATTAACAAGCTGCATAAAAATTATTAAACACACAAATACACTAAAACCATAAAGCAATTAACTAGTCTCATCAATAATTAACAAACACACAAATATACTAATACCATAGCAACAAACTGGTCCCATACCAATAATAATTAACAAACACAATAGTAATTATTATTAACAAACACACAAATACATTAATACCATAGCAATTAACTAGTCCCATATCTATATTTTAAAAATCAACAATTTTTTTAATGAATAATAATAACATTAGAATGAACAAGATTTTATGCAAAAGGTGATTATGTGGCAAATATAGCCAACAAGCCTGCCGATTCCAAATGCACTAATTATAGGTGCCATGTAATTAAACCAAAAATGACAATAAAATTGCGTAAATTTCACTTTAACGAATGCACATATTAGATCCTAATGTTCTGTTAAGACAAAGTGGTAGGTCACAAGCTTTCCTAGATCGCATGGTCACATTTTCTCCAAAATCAATTAGCTAAACACTTACGATTACAAATTCTATAACAATTTCTTTGGCGGGAATAAGCTACTATGTGGCACTTGTTTATACTAGTTGTAGTTCAAGAGTAGGCCCATCCTTCAAAACTTATTTTTGGTTTATTTTTGTACTAAAATGATTAAAATAATAATAAAGAATCCAACTAGGTAATTGATGTCATCTCAAGCATATGTGATCCTAGAAGCACATCATATCAATTTTCCTTCAGTGCACAATACAGGCAGTAAATAAAGGATGTGTGTTAATAATGATTGAAATGTAGGATACATTTCCAAAGCATTATTTTACCTGTACATATCATAACTATGAAGGAACTACTTGAATTGCATATTTGTTATACGAGGATAGAATATGGGTATACAAGGATAGAATTATGATAATCAACATGTGGATTTGAATATTTATGCATGCATGCTATAAACATCATGAGTGCCAATATGAAAACCCTATGGCTAAGTGTCAATTGTCATAACATCAATGAAACATGAATTGTCCCATATGAAGACTTGATTTCTTCATGGATAACTGTAAGCTCATTTACGAATGATGACGCCAAATATAGATTTTCTGAAGCCTAGTAACTCTTTAAATGACTGTTGTTCCACGTGGCACATGCCTTGAAACAGTCCAGTCAAGTAGACAAGAGCCCTAGGGCAGACGTAAAAGTTAGTTGATTGGTTAATTGTGACAGTAAACTTGGCTTTCTATGGTTGAAATTATGCTAAAATCAAGGCCTTCAAACTGTAAGTGATTCTCACATCAAGTGCTATAAAGATTGTGTGAGGCATAGGGACTGTTCATATGACTTGTTCCAGATGACATGCTTTGGAATGGTTTGGTCAGGTAGAAAAGAACCATAGTGCAGAGGTACAAGTCGAATAGATCCAGATTCCATTATCACAATGATAAAAATAGCCTTGACAGTTGATGTTTGACAGCTTTAAACACCCATTAGCTATTTGATTGGTCAATTGTCACATAGTTCTAACATCAGGTGCTATATAGTTAAGGGACGAAGCCATGTAGGGGGCACTCTTGTGTCAACTTGGATCAAGGGAAATATGCCTTATGAACAATATCACGACATTGTATGCGCCAACGCCTTGATGGTTGATGCTTGATCGCTACCATAGCCATTAGTTAGTGATGCAAGAGCATCTGAGTTCACTTACAATCCTACATCAATCAAAAATATAGTAGATTAGAAAATAAGCTAAGTCTAGCAGTGTGCATGTTTCTGATTGCGCTTAGTCTTATTTATAAAGTTTGTTTCATCCATCCTGTAAGCAAACATTTGATGTATTGTTCTTTGTGCCCACTTTTGTAGCACGATTATATGTTTGTGATATTCTACACAAGTATTGATTTGTGTCAATGTCTTAGTGTGGTGCGCAACCTGCGTGCGTGTGAGTGTTATATTATTCTTTGGCGCCTACTATATTAGTGTGCGTATGTTGCAATAATCCACGCAAGTTTGTTGATGCGTGAGAAGGATTGATCAGCGATTTGTAGCTTGTAAAGCTTTGCGCAAGAGTGGTTTCGTCAGTCTTTGGTCAGCATCAGTGCAGCAGTATGAAGATAATTGTGCAAGAAGTTTTCACATGCCTGGTCTTGTGTGTAAATTGTGTAGTGTGTGTGTAATCTTTGAAGTTCCAAATACAACATTGTTCATGGAGCCAACATGGATTCACCTAACCAATAATTGTATCCATTCAGCCGACTTAATAGCATTAAGTTGTGTTATGAATGTTTGGGCCCTACCTTGCATCAAGGATCGGGACACGTTGGGTGTCATATGGGTCGCTTGTTGCTTCGAGACATATTGTACATAGGTGGGCCTTGGGCCTATATAAGCATGCCACTATGCTTGTGTTAGGGATGATTCTGTAAAGATGACTTCCATATGAGTTAAGAGTTTGGACAAAACAATTCATAGAGTTGTGTTTCAGAAAGCTATATTTGCAAGAAACACGATCCAGCAAGTAGAGAGCTCCAGTCTTTGTTGTTGTAAATTATCATAGTTTGTGAGATTGCTTCATGTGTATGACTTGTATTTCTTGTTGCATCAAATAAAGATCTCAGTGATTATTCATATTCTACATTTTAATGCATTTCATTACATAATTTCCACTACGTATTCTAAGGGTTGTCCGGTATAAGGCATCTTTTAATTGAGACCCCTAACTGCGACTGCATCAGTTAATTGTGACATAGTAGTTTCATCTGACCACGATTCAATCCATGCTATAAGCAAGGCCGATGAGGTGTTATTCATTACTGCCCCAATTGCTATGTTAGTTAAGATCTACTTGGATTGGGGCAATATATTATACAATCTCTTAAAATATAAGGTTAGTTAAGTGTTAACTAAAAATTGGTTGTAACCATGTCAACCATTTTGTAACCATCTCTCTCATAATAAAATGATGGACACACAATGAACATGTGTGCATATCGTTTTCTCTTCATTTCTTCCTTGTGCACATTTTCTAACATTGGTATCAGACTCAGTTCTACTTGATGGGGCTCAAAAGCCGAGAAAGCTCGGGACGTAAAAGGAGAAGATTGAGAAGAAGTCCCAAATCGCGAGTTTTAGATAGAATGAGTTTGTTTTCGATTTGAGACGGCCAATGATGCTACTATGTCCAGTCATATAAATAATTTCAAATTTCTTCTAAGGCAATTAGCAAAGGTTAAAGCTCCATGGTGTCACTCAGATTTCACCCTGAAATCTGCGACTACCCAATCCGAAAAAATTTCGTACTTTTAAAATAGTGGGTCGTTTGTTGTTTTTATTGCCTGAAAGTTCCTGTATTGCGTCAAAATAATCCTAAAGTGCCATATTAGCCTTTTTCGCCAAATACCCAGATGCCCAAAATTGTTTTATTCTGTCGTCGAGATTTGTCTGCGGGAAATTTGTATTTAATTATTTTGAGCCCCGTATGAGGCTATTTGCGCTCTGTTTTAACTCCCTTATAAGCGGATATGTTATTATTCCTATGTACCAGAAGGATTTTAACTTATTTTAAGTTTTGGGCTTTATTTGTAACTTTTGGCAATTTTTCGTGTTTTTGTGGTGTCCCGTTCTGTTTTCTGTAAAATTTCTCTGGAACAACTCCTTCGCCCGGTAAGCCCGATTTTTGGCCTGGAGCAACTGGAAAACATACACGCACATTTTGCTCGGAGGAAGTCGTCATCGGAGGTCTGGATCACTGGGAAAAAGCGAAGTCGTGCACAGAAAAGCCCCTGCGGGGATGGGCGCATTTTTGGAAAACAAAGGATTTAAGCTGCGATGGGAAAAATATAAGCCGCAGCGGGGTGTGGGAATTGCATACACCGCTTTTGGCAGGTACTTTTCCCGTGTTATAAAAGTCACTTAAGCTGCAGTGGGAAGTTCATTGTGGGTAAAAATTCCCATGATATAATAAAAGGAAAGTGACTTAAGTGAAATCATGGGATTTTAGTGCCTGCCTTGCAGGGTAAAGAATCCCATTGTCAAAGTCAAATCACTTAAGTGGATCACGGGATTTTGGTGCATGCCTGGCAGGGTAAAGAATCCCATTATGGAAAAAATTCTTAAAAATAGAATTACATGTGCAAAAAAGTGCGCCCCCTTTGGTGATTGATTAAAAAGATTAAATTGATTATTTTTAATAATCTTTCTTCTTAAAAAAGTGCGCCCAAGCTTGAGGAGGTCAAAAAGTCAAAGAAGGAATAAAAGAAAGGAATTAAATTAATTAAATTTAATTTATTTAGTGGCTGCCCCCTTCCTCTCAAAAAGTGCGCCCCATTTGGGCATTATTTAATGTTTTTGAAGCATTAAAACATTAAATTAATTTCTATTTTCAGTGGCTATGGTCAAAGCACACTGTGGGGCTTGAGTGAAGTGCTGTGTGAAGGATTAAATTGGATTAATTTAATTTATTGGATGGCTGTCCTTAAACATGCTATTTTTAAAAGAGAAAAGCATGATTTTTAATTAATTAATTGCCTTTAATTGTTAGGGCAATTATTAATTATAGAATTGTGAAGGTTATATAAGCATGGGCAGCCATATGGATGAATTATTTAATTCACAGGTTAAGAATTGCAGCAAGGAGGAAAAGTGCGCCCCCTTTAGAGGAAGGATTTTGCTCAGACAAAGTGCTAACAAAGGCTAAAAGCTTCCAGATTTGGCGCATGCTTTGGAGAAGGTTGATCTTCGTCTGCATAGTTGTTTTCACAGGTGTTACAGGAGCTCAGGTGTTGATTGAAAGGATTCATGCTCTCTTTATGTGCAAATTAAACACCAATTTTTGGGGCAGCAGGCTTGAAAAGTGCAGATTTTTATAATTTAAATTCACTATTCATGCTCCGGTGGCCATTTTTGTCTGAATAAATTGCAGGAACTCATTACAGGTGCTTTATAAAAGAAAAGGAGTTTTTATCAATGTCCAATACATTGCAAATATCCTCCGAATCTGAAGAATTGTCCAGATCTGCACCAGTATTGAAGAAATCCGGCCAAGTTAGAAGAAAAAGAATTATTCGGACAAAGATTGATAAAGCCATGGCGAAAGGAGATGAAAAAGAGAGCACGATGGATTCATGCATTGCTTCCAAACTTTCAGACATAGGAGACACAGATCTAGGCCCAGAACCTCTTTCTGATTTGATTGATAGATCCAGAGTGAAAAGACTTCACTCATGCGTGCGGTCAAAAGTAGTGGAATTATTCGAGCTGCAGCTTTCCCGTGTACAGCCCAATTGCCAGAGTTTGTGATGGAGTGTGCTAGATCTTATCATCCTTCATCCAGATCAGTGCGTGATGTTGCGGGAAAGACAATAATTCGTTTGGATGCAAAATTCTTCAATTATTGTCTGAAGATTCCAGTACGAAAGGTGGTGACTTCTATTAGCATTCAGGATGCTGACAGTAGGTGGGAAAAGCATAGAGCTGATTGTGTGAGCATCATGAATAGCCGGTTCATGAAGAAGCCTAGATCCCCTTCCAAGTTCCCGAGAACTCTTCCACGATCCAATTTGGTGCAGGAGGCGGATGATATCGTCAAATTGCTATGCAGGTTGAATGGTGAAGCGAATGCCTACACTTTCCGGACATGGATGTATGCTTTCATCAGGACCATTGAAATCAACAAGGTTGATTCTATAATCAATTGGTCAGAAATTATTAGCAGCAACATCGGTGAGCAACTGCGGAACGTGAAGCGTACCTTCAGCTTCAAGATGACTTCATACTTGGTGTATGCTGCAGCTTCACAGGGTGTCTTTTCCAAGCTGGATAGATGTGGTATTCTTTCCAAGGATCCCATTTTCGAGTGCTACCCACAGCTTACTGTACCTGCGTGTGAGAAGGACTTCAAAGTGATCAACGATGACTTCTACGATTTCATCTGCAGGTTAGACAAAGACTTGAAGACTCACAGGGTAAGCAAGGAGGCATGGGAAGCAGTGTCCAAGATTGGCAGTGTATTCATCCAGTTTGCAGATTTCACATACCTCAGGGTTACGAGCTTTTCAGGTGAACCAATAAAGATGCCAAGGTACCCGAGTGACAGATTGATCGCCATGGAGCTGAGCAGGCAACTTGTGGAGTTACACGACCTTCAGTCGAAGCGGCACAAGTCTACGGGCTTCTTCCCACTCACTGTGGGATATTACAGTTGCATCAGCATTCACAGAGCTCGAGGGATGGAAGCACAAATGTTGTCCGAGTATGAGCAAGAATTCTTCTGCTGCGGCTTAATTTCGATCCATTTGGAATAGCCAGGAAGACAATCTCCCAGGAGTACGCACATGTGCCTTCGTTAGAAGATTTCTGGATGAAGTGCAGAAGTGAGTACGAGGTTAGAAAGAAAGATTTCAGCAGGCTATCGGCAAAGCAAGTATTTGACTTTGGACTAGCGCGGATACCTGCGGATCTTAAAGATGATGGGAACGTGGTACTTGACACTTACCATCAAATGGGAGGAGATAAAGCTATACTGCAGGATAGCAATGGCGGCTGCAGCACAATAGAAGAGAGATCCGGAGCTGTGTTGGTGAGTACTTCGAGCTGGCTGCTAACGAAGGGATACTGCCTTGATGAAGTATTGATGAATCAAATCACGGGCAACTTCGGCGCAGGAGATTCCCTCAAACGAAAGCATGAAGGAGAAAGCAGCAGAAGGTCCGAGAAGTTGAAAGTACAGAAGATCTAACGACCATAGCTTTGACTCCGACTTCTCCAGTACCTAGAGGATCACCAACTATTGCACCACAGCAGCAGGATGTTTCCATGCCTTCATTGAAACCAGCGACGTTCGTCTTCTCTCCGCAGCCACTTCGTTCAGCACCCGTTCCAGAGGAGATGTTAAAGCTGCAGATGACGGAGTTCGAAAGAGCTTTGTCCTTGGATGTTTCAGAAGATGGCAGCCATGATACTGTGGCACTTTCTGATGGAGAGGATGCAGAGCGGGAGATGGTAGTGCACTCAGCGACTTCTCACTCTCCGAGAAGTAATTTCTCGGAATGGTTAGCTATGCAGTTGGTTCCGGAAGCAAGAGTAGAGATGAACTTAGAGGAACATGACTTGCAGCTACTTGGGATCGGCGAAGAGACGAGAGGCCTAAAGTTGCTAAAGCAACTTCTAGGTTGATCATCACGGATTCGGGAGAGAAGTTTGCTGAGATATCAATTCCGGCGGAAGGAAAGGTAGAAGAGGAGCTCACGGCAGAAGATGTGACGGTGACCAAAATACCACTCGGTCAAGCTACCACTGAAGGATTGAAGCAGGACACGCAGACATTGCTTTGGATGCTTTGTTCCTTAGGCTTGACAGTGAAAAGGCGGAGAAAGAAGAGCTGCAGAAGCAAATATCTCAATTATGTGAGATCATAGCCAAGGTTGCTAAATCTTCCGTTCAGCCCATTTCAGCGCAGGTGAGTGATCATCTTATGCGGGAATGGAAGATGCAAGCAATCAAGTAAAGGCTATTGGCGAATGGAAAGATCGATTATTCGTCGTCGACTTCGTGCAACTTGGGAAGTGCCGGCCCGCTTAAAGGTTATGAACAATGCAGCAAATCAACTAAAGCAACTAATAGAAAGCATAGAAGGAATGAATACGATTCTGCGAGAGAGTAACTGAGTATTTTGGCGAGATCAACAAGGCTGCAGGAGATGTATTGGTTGCGAGAACAAATTGTGCCGATGGATCGGTCGAGAAGGGGAAGTAGGCTAGAGTTTGCGAGTATCTTTCCGTTTGGAAATCTGCGAGTTTTGCTTTGAAAAGGATGCGGCGCTTGAGAGTAGAACATCAGATTTTCCGGACAGTATCATTTCTTTCATTGAGAAAAGAGTGGATGGAGGTGTTACTTCATATGTGCGGATTATTTCTAACGAGGTGCATGATTCCTGGAAAGTTCTCTTCGATGGTACAAAGAGAATTAATAAAGCTACCAAGCCTTTCACGATGAACTCTATCGGTAGAGGTGGTGACATTGCAAGGCAGGACATTGCAAGATTTGGGCCAAGTTTGGAAGAAGTGGAAGCATGCGTGAAAGTGTTGAATGAAGGGTTGCTGCGATTCGGGGAGAGAAAAAGGAAGCGATGGCTAAAAGATGGAAGGATCTTGAATTATATGTTCGACAAGTATATCGGATATCGAACAAGAAGAAGATGTAGATGCGCATAACTTCTTCTATTCTTTCTTCTTCTACTTTCTATGTTCCCGGATGAAATTGTAAACTTCTAAGTTATTGGTTTTGCAACCATTACTTGAAGTCATGTGGAACCTTTCTATTAGTTAAGTGATACATGTGTCACTTAAGAAGAAGTTAGTTGAGGATGATTGCCAAATGTCATCTTTACTTGTTGTTCATGCTTTAGTTCAGTTTGAGTCTTCTATTTGTACTTTCCCTCATACATTCTATAAGTAGGAGAAGAACCTCAGGTTAATGATCGATCGGGAATTTGTAAGAAGCAATCTTGTGTTCTAGACTTTGTGTTGAACCCCTGAGAGCCACTTGTTGCAAAGGAATACAAAGAAGCAGGTTTCCGGAGAACTTTGTGTCACGGCGTACTGTGTTTCTTGCTTTTAAATCTTAGATCTTTAAAGTAAACTTTGTGTTATTTTAGATCTGGATCTAGAATGCCTTTGCTTTATAATTACGTGTTCAAATCTATTAAGTTTCTTCTATGTGCATGCAATTAGCTCTACTATCTACTAATTGGGATGCACATCTTCCTTACTTCTTCGTTGTAATACCTTGACTTTCTTCTTCTATCATTTTCCTTTCTTAAGCAGTAAACTGCTTACTTGCTGCGAGAACTTCTTAGTTATGGTTCATGAACTAAGTGGTTAAAGTAAAACCCCGATAGATAAAAACACATTTATATTGACAAATCGACACGGGAGCCTCACCGGTTAAATGAGGAGATTTATCTCATGGCCTTTTGCCTAGGTTTGATGCTATGCGAGAAAATCTAGCCAACACTCCAGATCGATTACGAAGATTCTAAAGCCATTTTGTTAATTAATTTGCCTTTTCATGAAAGCAATGTAATTTTAACTCTCGATCGAAATGCTTTCGCAAACCACCGGAAGATATGATTCCAGCTCTCTTGGCTGAAGAAAAGAGAACTGTGGATGATACAAAAGGCAATTCTTCACATGAAAGTGCACTATACTCCCGCATGAGAAATAAGCAAGGTCATTGAGGTGTTATTCATTACTTGCGCCTAATTGCTTTATGTTAGTTAAGATCTACTTGGATTGGTGCAATATGTTGTAATGCCCCATTTCGAGCATATGGCCTAGGAGGCTTTTCATCCATCTTAGCCTTGGTTATGCCCACGGGGCTAGTGATGTTGATGGTTATTGGGTGTGGTTTATACCTTCATTTCACTTATAGGATATGTTTCGACGTTGGACAACTTTGTTGGCTAGATTTTCCGCATAGCATCAAACCTAGGCGGTCATATGAGATAAATCTCCCTCATTTAACCGGCGAGGCTCCCATGTCGATTTGTCAATTAAAATGTGTTATTATTTATCACGGGTTTTACTTTAACCACTTAGTTCATGAACCATAACTAAGAAGTTCTACAAAGAAATATTATGTTTAAGAAAGGAAAGTTATAGAAGAAAGAAGTAAAGGAAATACGAGAGAAGAAATGGGGAAGATGTGCATCCCATTAGTAGATAGCGAGCTAATTACATGCACATAGAAAAAACTTAATAGATATGAACACACGAAATTATAAAACAAAGGCACTCTCTAGATCCAAATCTAAAATAACACAAAGTTTACTTAAGAGATCTATAGATTAAAAGCAAGAAACAAAGTACACCGTGACACAAAGTTCTCCTAAACTGCTCCTTTGCTCAAGTTACTCTCGAAATTCAGCACAAAGTCTAGAACTCGGATTGCTTCTTACAAATTCGATTGATCCTTAACTGGAGGTTCTTCTCCTACTTATAGAATGTAGGTGGGAAAGTACAAATAGAAGACTCAAACCGAACTAAAGCATGAACAACAAGTAAAGATGACATTTGGCAATCATCCTCAAACTAACTTCTTCTTAAGTGACACATGTATCACTTAACTAATAGAATGGTTCCACATGACTTCAAGTAATGGTTGTAAAACCAATAACTTAGAAGTTTTACAATTTCATCCGGAACATAGAAAATAGAAGAAGAAAGAATAGAAGAAGTCATGCCCACTGAATTGTATCATTTATGTCTTCTTCTTGTTCGATATCGGATATACTTGTCGAACATGTAATTCAAAGCATCTTTTCCATCTGCTTTAGCCACTTTCCTTCTCTGCATCTAAATTGCGAAACCCCTCATTCAACACTTTCTTTGCATGCTTCCACCTCTTCCAAAGCTCGGCCCAAACCTCGCGATGTGCGCTGCAGAGCCACGATCTACGATAGAATTCATCGTGAAAGGCTTGGTAGCTTTATCAATTCTCTTTTGTACCATCGAAGAGAACCTTCCAGGAATCGAGCACTTCGTTAGAAACGATCCGCGTATGAGGCAACACCTCCATCCACTCTTTCCTCGATGAAAGAAATGATACTTGTCTGTAAATCGATGTTCTGCTCTCAAGTGCCTACATCCTCTTCAAAGAAACTCTCTGATTTCAAGCGGAAAGATACTGCAAACTCTAGCTTTCTTCCCCTTCTCGACCGATCCGTCAATGCATAACTCTGTTCCGCAATCAATACATCTCTCGGCGACTTGTTGATCTCGGCCAAAATACTCGAGTTATTCTCTGTTTGTATTCATGCCTTCTATGCTTTCCATCGATTGCTTTAGTTGATTTGTTGCATCGTTCATAACCTTTAGGGGGTGGCACTTCCCAAGTTATGCGAAGCTTGACGAATAATCGAGATCCTTCCATTCTTCAATAGCCTTTACTTGATTGCTTGCGTCCTCCATTTCTGCGCATAAGATGATCACTCACCTGCTCAAAATGGGTTGAATGGAAGGTTTAGCTTGACCTTGGCTATGATCTCACATAATTGAGATACTTTCTGCAGGCTCTTCTTTCTTTGCCTTTTCACCGTCGGCTAAGGAATAAAGCGTCTATCAGTCTCTGTGTGTCTGCTTCAACCCTTCGATGGTGGCTTGACCGAGTGGTACTTTGTCACTGTCACATCTTCCGCCGTGAGCTCCTCCTCTATCTTTCCTTCGCCGGAATTGATATCTCAAAGCAAACTTCTCTCCCGAATTCTCAATGATCAACCTGGAAGTTGCTTTAGCAACTTTAGGCCTTTGTCTCTTACGCTCGATCTGGAGTAGCTGCAAGTCATGCTCCTCTAAGTTCATCTCCATTCTCGCTTCGGAATCAACTCTGAAGCTAACCATTCCGAGAAATTACTTCTCGGAGAGTGAGAAGTCGGCCCAGTGCACTACCATCTCCCGCTCTGCATCCTCTCCGTCAGAAAGTGCCACAGTGTCATGGCTGCCATCCTCTGAATCATCCAAGGACAAAGCTCTTTCGAACTCGCCATCTGCAGCTTCAACATCTCCTTCTGGAACGGGTGATGAATGAAGTGGCTGAGGAGAGAAGACGAACGTCACCGGATTCAATGAAGGCATGGAAACGTCCTGCTTGCTGCGGTGCAATAGTTGGTGAATCTTAGTCTTTGGAGAAGCCGGAGTCAAAGCTATGGTCGTAGAAGTGATCTTCTCTTTCTCTTGAGATCTTCTGTGTACTTTCAACTTCTCGGACCTTCTGCTGCTTTCTCCTTCATGCTTTCGCTTGAGGGAATCCCCAGTGCCCGAAGTTGCCCATGATTTGATTCATCAATGCTTCATCAAGGCAATATCCCTTCGTCAGCAACTAGTTTGAAGTATTCACCAACACAGCTCTCGATCTTTCTTCAATTGTGTTGCAGCCTCCCATGTTATTCTGCAGTATGGCTTTATCTCCTCCCATTTGATGGTAAGTGTCAAGTACCACATTCCTATCATCTTTAAGATCCGCAGGTATCTGCGCTAGTCCAAAGTCGAACACTTGCTTTGCAGACAGCCTGCTGAAATCTCTCTTTCTAACCTCGTACTCACTTCCGCACTTCATCCAGAAATCTTCTAACGAAGGCACATGTGCGTACTGCTGGGAGATTGTCTTCCTGGCTACTCCAAATGGATCGAAGTTCAGCCGTGCAGGGAAGAACTCTTGCTCATACTCGGATAACATTTGCGCTTCCATCCCTCGAGCTCTGTGAATGCTAATGCAACTGTAATATCCCACGGTGATTGGGAAGAAGCCCGTAGACTTGTGCCGCTTTGGGTAGTAGGTCGTGTAACTCCACAAGTTGCCTGCTCAGCTCCATGGCGATCAATCTATCATTCGGATACCTAGGCATCTTTATTGGTTCTCCAGAAAAGCCCGTAACCCTGAGGTATGTGAAATCTGCAAATTGAATGAATAGACTGCCAATCTTGGACACGGCTTCCCACACTTCCTTGCTTACCCTGTTGGCCTTCAAGTCTTTGTCTAGCCTGCAGATGAAATCGTAGAAGAAGTCATCGTTGATCACTTTGAAGTCCTTCTCGCCTGTAGGTGCAGTAAGCTGCGGGTAGCACTCGAAAATGGGGTCCTTGGAAAGAACACCACATCTATCCAGCTTGGAAAAGACACCTTGTGAAGCTGCAGCATACACCAAGTATGAAGTCATCTTGAAGCTGAAAGTACGCTTCACGTTCCGAAGTTGCTCACCGATGTTCTTCTTAATAATTTCCGACGATTGATTATAGAATCAACCTTGTTGATTTGAATGGTCTGATGAAAGCATACATCCATGCGAAAAGTGTAGGCATTAAGCTTCGCCATTCATCTGCATAGAAATTTGACGACATCATCTGCCTCCTGCACCAAATTGGACCGCGGAAGAGTTCTCGGGAACTTTGAAGGGGATCTAGGCTTCTTCATGAACCGGCTATTCATGATGCTCACACAATCAGCTCTATGCTTCTCCCATCTACTGTCGGCATCCTAAATGCTAATAGAAGTCACCACCTTTCGCACTTTGGAATCTTCAAACAATAATTGATGAACTCTGCGTCAAACGAATTATTGTCTTTCCCGAAGCATCACGCATGCGATCTGGATGAAGGATGATAAGATCTAGCACACTCCATCACGAACTCTGGCAATTGGGCTGTACATGGAAAAGCTGCAACTCGGATAATTCCACTGCTTTTGACCGCACGCATGAGTGAAGTCTTTCCCGCTCTGGATCTATCAATCAAATCAGTAAGAGGTTCCGGGCCCAGATCTGTGTCTCCTATGTCTACAAGTTTGGAAGCGATGCATGACTCCATCGTGCTTTCTTTTCATCTCCCTTCGCCATAGCTTTGTCTATCTTCGTCTGAATAATTCTTTTCTTCTAACTTGGCGGATTTCTTCAATACTTGGTGCGAGATCTGACAATTCTTCAAATTCGGAGGATATTTCAATGTATTTGACATTGATAAAAACTCATTTTCTTTTGTAAAGCACTGTAATGAATGCTGCAATTTATTCAGACAAAAATGGCCACGGAGCATGAATAGTGAATTTAAATTATAAAAATCTGCACTTTTCAAACTGCCTGCTGCCCCAAAAATTGGTGTCTAATTTGCACATAAAGAGAGCATGAATCCTTTCAATCAACACCTGAGCTCCTGTAACACCTGTGAAAACAACTATGCAGACGAAGATAAACCTTCTCCAAAGCATGCGCCAAATCTGGAAGCTTTTAGCCTTTGTTAGCACTTTGTCTGAGCAAAATCCTTCCTCTAAAGGGGGCGCACTTTTCCTCCTTGCTGCAATTCTTAACCTGTGAATTAAATAATTCATCCATATGGCTGCCCATGCTTATATAACCTTCACAATTCTATAATTAATAATTGCCCTAACAATTAAAGGCAATTAATTAATTAAAAATCATGCTTTTCTCTTTTAAAAATAGCATGTTTAAGGACAGCCATCCAATAAATTAAATTAATCCAATTTAATCCTTCACACAGCACTTCACTCAAGCCCCACAGTGTGCTTTGACCATAGCCACTGAAAATAAAAATTAATTTAATATTTTAATGCTTTAAAAAACATTAAACAATTCTCAAATGGGGCACTTTTTGAGAGGAAGAGGGCAGCCACTAAATAAATTAAATTTAATGCATTTAATTCCTTTCTTTTATTCCATCTTTGACTTGTTGACCTCCTCCAAGCTTGGGCGCACTTTTTGAGAGGAAAGATTAATTAAAATAATCAATTTAATCCTTTTATTCTCTCACCAAAGGGGGCACACTTTTTTGCACATGTAATTCTATTTTTAAGAATTTTTTCATAATGGGATTTTTACCTGCAAGGCAGGCGCCAAAATCCCGTGATCCACTTAAGTGATTTGACTTTGACAATGGGATTCTTTACCCTGCAAGGCAGGCACTAAAATCCCATGATTTCACTTAAGTCACTTTCCTTTTATTTTATCATGGGAATTTTTACCCTGCAAGGCAAGCAATAAATTCCCACCTGCCTGCAGCCTCTATTTTTCCCACTGTGCAGCTTAAGTGACTTTTATAACACGGGAAAAAGTACCCTGCCAGGCAAGTATAAAATTCCCACCCTGCCTGCGGCTTATATTTTTCCCATCGCAGCTTAAATCCTTTGTTTTGCCTCCCGCGGGGCTTTTTGTGCACGACTTCGCTTTTTCCTAGTGATCCGGACCTCCGATGGCGACTTCCTCTAGGCATAATGTGCGTATATGTTTTCTAGCTGCTCCAGGCCAAAAATCGGGCTTACCGTGAAAGGAATTGCTCCAGAGAAATTTCACAGAAAACGAAACGGGACACCACAAAAACACGAAAAATTGCCAAAAGTTACAAATAAAGCCCAAAACTTAAAATAAGTTAAAACCCTTCTGGCACATAGGAATAATAACATATTCGCTCATAATAGAGTTAAAACAGCGCAAATAGCCTCATACGGGGCTCAAAATAATTAAATACAAATTTCCCGCAGACAAATCCCGACGACAGAATAAAACAATTTTGGGCATCTGGGTATTTGGCGAAAAAGGCTAATATGGCTCTTTAGGATTATCTTGACGCAATACAAGAACTTTCAGGCAATAAAAACACAAAATGACCCATTATTTTAAAAGTACGAAAAATTTTCGGATAGGGTAGTCGGGTGAAATCGAGTGACACCATCGTACTTTGAGGTGACTTAAGTGAAATAAGGTTGTGTGATGCTCCCCTATGGTACTTTATTATTCTATTTCTTCGTTGGGGGTAACTTAAGTGTACTTTTGGGCATAGTGGTGATAAAGTAACTTAAGTTATTTTATTATTATGTGGATTTTTCCCCAAGGAGGTCGATTAGGATTCTTTTGAGCCCTTTGTTGCAATGAAAAGTCCATCCCTAGTTTGCTAATTTGGAGCTTCATTCAAATCAAATTTTCAGATCAAAGTTTTCAGAGAATTTCAAGGGTTTGCTCAGTCTTGGGAGAGAGATTATTTGGTCCATACTTCAGCCATCTACAAATCAGATTATTTCCAACGTTTGAGGCAAGCTTGGCGAATTCCCAGGAGGAGTTTCATTCAATTTGGGCTTTATTTATTTTCAGATCTACTTAGGGTTTTGCAACAGTGTTTTCTAGGGTTTCTGGTTGGATTTTTTCAGTTTTCCAGGAGGAGTTTCATTCAGTCTAGGCTTTATTTATTTTCATATCTACTTAGGATTTTGTAGCAATGTTTTCTAGGGTTTTTGGTTGGAGTTTTCAATTTTCCAAGTTGGATCTGATTCGTTATAATTTAAATATATTGTTGTCCGAATTTCAAAATTTATAAAGATCATTTCAACTCCTTGTGAATTTTTGGAATTTTTAGGCAGTTCCAGCAGTTAAAATAAATAAATAAAATCAGATCTGAGAGATAAAAATTATTTCTCTCTTATTTTTGTTATACATATTTTTCTAAGTTATTTGAAGCTTCTAGGTAGTGTTAGAAATTATTATTCTAGAAAATACAAATTTTTCTTTGTTTTTGCATATTGTTGTCCTAAAAATCAGAAAAATTAGAATTTCAGTTCGTTGTTATTTTTATATATTTTGTGAATTTCAAGTGATATCCTGAAAGGATATTTCATATGTTATAGAATCTATTAAAATATAAGGCTTAAGTTATCTAAGTGTTAACTAAAAATCGGTTGTAGCCATGTCAACCATTTTGTAAATGTCTCTCTCATAATAAAATGATGGGCAAACAATGAACATGTGTACATTTCACTTTCTCTTCATTTCTTCCTTGTGCACATTTTCTAACATTGGTATCAAAGCCAATCCTACTCGATGGGGCTCAAAATCCGAGAATGTTGGGACGTAAAAGGAGAAGACTGAGAAGAATCCCCAAATCACGAGTTTTAGATGAGCGATTTTGTTTAAAGAAAGAGTGCAAGTTTTAGACAGGGTGACGAGTTTGTTTTTGATTTGAGACAGCTGATGATGCTACTATGTCTAGTCATATAAATAATTTGAGATCTCTTCTAAGATAATTAGCAGAGGTTAAAGCTCTAGTAGATGACGAAGATTCTAAAGACATTATGTTAAACAATTTGCCTTTTTCATATAGCAATGTAATTTTTACTCTCAGTCAAATGCCTTTGCAAATCCTGGAAGATATGATTTCAGCTCTCTTGGTTGAAGAAAAGAGAACTGCGAATGATATAGAAGGTAATTCTTCACATGAAAGTGCATTGTACTCTTGCATGAGAAATATGCAAGGTCGTTGAAGTGTTATTCATTAGTGCCCCAATTCTTTATGTTAGTTAAGATATACTTGGATTGGCACAATATGTTATACAATCTAATTAAAATATAAGGCTTAAGTTAAATGTTAACTAAAAATCGGTTGTAACCATGTCAACCATTTTGTAACCATCTCTCTCATAATAAAATGGACACACACTTTGAACATGTGTGCATTTTGCTTTCTCTTCATTTCTTTCTTGTGCGCATTTTCTAACATTGGTATCAAAGCCAATCCTACTTGATGGGGCTCAAAAGCCGAGAAAGCTCGGGACATAAAAGGAGAAGAATCCCCAAATCACGGGTTTTAGACAGAGCGAGTTTGTTTAAAGAAAGGGTGCAAGTTTTAGACGTAATGAGTTTAATTCAAGACAAAGTGTGAGTTTCGGACTCATAATGTGATTTTCAAGCAAATCGACACAAACACGGTCAAATACTGTTGACATTGACAAGGGCACGGTAGGCACTAAAAAATCACGAAAAAGGGCATCGAGGGTTTCGTACGAAGCTTGAAATAGAATAATACACTTTCACAATTTATTCAGTCATTACATTCGCAAATCTCATTCATTACCAGCTAATCGTCGAGGGAATACACGGTCATTTGAATAAATACAAAATCAAGGGAAAAAATAAAGAGTTTCAAACCTAAGAAAGTCACGCAAGGACAAAACAAGGAATAAAGACAAGTTCAAAATATAGTCACAAAATCGAGTTCGAAAAGGGAAACACAAGACAAAAATTCTAGCCGTAAATCTCAGCTAGGGCATGGATTTCAAGTAAATAAATTGTCTTATTTCTCTAAAATATTTGTGAAAGCAACAAAATAACCTGGTTTTTTCTTAAGAGTTGATTTTTCTTTACCAATAGACAAATATTTTGGTTTCAGTTTCCACACCTGGAAGAGGTTAAAATCCAAATGCAATTAATGAACAAAAATTTGTAGGGTATAGTTAATGAAAAAGAAAAACAACCCACTGACGCTTCCAAATTGTTAGAATGGGAAAGCCACAATGATAAAGAGAATTCTATAATCGGGCTTTCTCTTTCTAATTTTGAACTCTATCATATAAATTTAGACAAATCATCTAAAGAAATCTGGGATAATTTAAATAGGTTCTTTGGGACAAAGTTGTGAACTAAATTTTCCTTAAAGCTTCAGCTCTTTTCAATTTGAGACGGATGATGATGTTGTTATGTCCAGTCATATAAATAATTTGAGATCTCTTTTAAGACAATTAGCAGAGGTTAAAAGCTCCGGTCAATGATGAAGATTCTAAAGCCATTTTGTTAACGAGGGAGGAGCGGGTGTGCCACAATATATAGATTAGATAAGATAGGGGCCCCCCTAGAGAGAGAGGGGGCGGGGGAGGCCCCGGCCCCCTACGTATAGAATTGTTCGCTATCGCTCACACCTCGGCCCTAGAGAGGGGGCCGAGTGCCCCCACCCCGAACTATCTTATCTTATAGTTCTAGATAGGCCCCATAGCCATATATAGATAGGGGGAGGGGGCCTATCGGGCCCAGGTAGGGACTACATTTCGCACCTTTCCTTAGAAAAAGGAGCCATCAACCTTTCCATTTCTGCTTACATCAACCATTCTCGGGAATTTGATCAAACAATGCCTGTTGTTGCGAGAAAGGAGACTGCTTTCTTCCTCCTCAAGAGGGAAGCAAAGAAATCAACCTTCACCTCTAATTTCTTTCTGCTCAATCAGCCAATCACCCACCCCATTTTTTATTTTCAAAATATAATTGATGCGGTTGGATGAGCGGCGCGCCATGGGACGTTTGAGCCAAATGACAAACCTTTTTCATATAGCAATGTAATTTTTACTCTCGGTCGGATGCTTTCACAAAGCCCGGAAGATATGATTTCGGCTCTCTTGGTGATGAAAAGAGAAGTGTAGATGATACTGAGGTAATTCTTCACATGAAATTGCACTATACTCCCACATGAAAAACAATCACAAAAAAACTGCAGATAAAGACACCGGTAAGTTGGGTGTTATTATTGCGAAAAAAGAGGTCATAAATTTTGGAATTGTCACATTCGAGCTAATAATGTTCTTAAAAGGAAAACTCAAAGATAATCTGAAATAAGAAAATGTGTATCTCTTTCTATATCTCGTTCAGGGCCCAGCTAGCTATATAGAATAGAGAGATCTATATATATCTATATATAGAGTAGGCCGTCGGTTCCTCTCTCTCTAAGCTATATAGAGTAGGCCCCCCCCCATCTCATCTATATATGGGTAGGCCGTCGGTCCCCTATCTGTATCGCCCCATCTAGATAGAGGGGCCCCATGGGCCCAATCCCATCTAGTTAGAGTTAGATCCGGGGTCCCCTATATCCCCTATCTATATATGGGTTCGCCGGGGGGGCTCACCCCAACTAAAACTAGGCGTTGAAGATTTTATTGATGAAGAAGATGATGAATATGTACTTTAAGAAATTAGTGTTTTGAAGATAGGAAGGGATCTAGTGTAGATAAAGCTTAGTATGGATGGTTGTCTGCAGGGGTTTGGGAATCTGTGAATCTCGGGAATTTGTTCGACGAGGGTCACGAGACAATTTGTTAGAGCACCTTTGTGGGAGTAGCTCAACATGGAGGGTTGTCCAACAATTCAGGAGATTCTTTATAATTCGGGAGTTTAGGGAGGTGGAATCCGGGAACTCGGGAATTCAGCTCGGGAACTACACCTTTACGAGGGTTAGGGAGGCAACTTGATGGAGTTCTACCTAGTCCAAGAATTGTTATTCAAAACAAAAACTTCTGAAGATTGTAACTCTTATCTTCTTTTTCTATAGTGTAAGCCTTAAGAAGGGGTATTAAAATATAAGGCTTAAGTTAGTGAAGTGTTAACTAATAATTGGTTGTAACTATGTCAACCATTTTGTAACCATCTCTCTCATAATAAAATGACAGACACACAATGAACATGTGTGCATTCCTTTTCTCTTCATTTCTTCCTTGTGCACATTTTCTAACACAATCACATTGTCATGAGCGTTAGAGAATTAGCTACAAGATAGGTTTGAGATAGCCGTTTAGCATGCTCCTAACGGCATTATTTCTTGTACCATCACGGTATCCTTAAGTTTGTATAGACATGCATTTACTCTAATGCTATAATTCTTGTCTCAACCGCCTTCTTGTGATTCTAGGTGCAAGAAATATGTCTTCAACACCTTAGGAGAGATAGTACATTATGGATAATAGTAACAATATTGGGACAAGAGTTATCCTAGTTGAAGACTTGAATGAATGATGCATACATGAATGTGTTCATGTATAAAAAATGAGACGATACCCACAATGGATGGTAATTTATTAGAGTTGTTCCATGTGGGAAAATTATGAAAGTGGCCTAATCAAGTAAGGAACATAGTGAAATGTTAATAGACCTTTGTCAAAATCTTGGATACATTCAAATCCTACATGAGTGTTTTGTCAAACTTTCATTACAATGGTCAGGTGTTAAGATCGTGGCCACACCAATAAAGCAAGGGATTCAACATCTAAATGAATTTCGCAATAAGTGTAATATGGGAAAGGAATGGTGTCATGTGCAAAGCATTGACATCTCCTAATGGGTGATTTGAAGATCACACAACAATGAACATTGGTGAAGAGATTATATTGTAGGCTTGATTGGTCTAATATCATGTCCTTCAGGAACTTTCGCTGCCAAATAATACTAAACAGGTCTCTTTTACTTCCACATTCACATAGTGATAGGATAGGTATGCAAGCACACTAAAACTATAAACTATTTTTGGTTCTTCTTTATTGCCTTGTGAGTTCTGATTGAGGGAAAAAGCCAACCTTGAAAAATTCAACCACTTACAAGCTTTCGACATCAATTTATCAAGGCAACTATTCCTTTTCTAGGGATTATGAAATATCATGGCACAAAAATGTTGAGTATGAACTAGCCAACCAAAAGTATATGGGTACCATCTAAGATAATAAATCTTAACAGGTGCTTATATGATGTTTGTATTTTTATTTGAGTTGTTGCTCATGATTGTGCCAATCCACTTCTCTTCTTTCAACACATGATTTCATGCACTCGAAAAAATCATCCATTTCTCAAACACTTAATCCCAAACTCCACTTCTCAAGTCTCGTAACTTCATTGGATATCTTCATAATCAATTAGATGACATTAACTTATCATGAATTCATAATTGTTGATTTTTCCTTCAGACATCAAATGCAAGATAGTTCCTCATTATCATCTACAAACACGAAATTCCAGTACTAATTTATATTCTTCCTTTTTATACTCAGCTTTACCTTTTTATCCCACGGTAATACTTAACCTAGTTGTTAAGGTTTTCCTTTAAGAAACATTAATTCCTCATGCGGAACATTCACCATTTCCAAGTGAGGAGCTCAACATTAGTGGAACATTCATGTAAAAGTACATGAGTTCGAATGGAGGACACAAAATTGTTTGTAAAAATGGACCAATTTATGAGGAGAAAGTTAAGAGACGCATTGATAGAAATTGGAAAGCATCCCAATAATCTAATCAAAGATGAAGGTTAAGATTTGAGCAATTCCTGGAAGACGATTATTCATAAATTAGAAATCTTAATGATCCACCATGCAAAAATAATTAATGCTTGGGAAATTAATTGAAGATGTTTTTTAAAAACAAATTAAATATTTTCAAATTACATTAATCGTATTAGATTTTTTATTGTAAGGGTCTCTCTACTTCTTATTGTGGAAAAGAGTTATCTATATAAGGAGCTCCGATTTATATTCCAAAACAATCATTATGATGGTGTGCCACAAAGTGTGACATAAAAAGTCTCTTAAAACAATCTCTATACAGTTTTTCCTGAAAATATGTTTCTTGATTATTATGGATTGCAGAAATTCAAAATATGTAGCATAAATGCCATTGTTATGTATCCATTTCATATCGTTTGACATCAAACAAAATAGATGTGTTATCATTCATATAGTTCTTCCCATCGGGTCTTGTTTATTTGGGTTTTTGTTTTTTCTTTGTTACATATCAATCAATCAATGTATTTTTATGATAGCTCACTAGTTATAAATTAGGATATACCTAAGCGTTAATGATAATCATAAGTATATCGTAATTTTCTTTTAAGAGATTCCCAAGCTCTCACAATTGTGTTCTATCATTCATAAATCTACACAACTCACTGACAATGGAGTTGATAGCGCTGGTGTGTCTAAAGATGTAGAATGTCATTTTCAATGTCAATGGTATGATGATTACAATTCCAAATTCACATGTTTTGTAGGCTTTATTAATAATGTTAGTCTAAGCAACTCAATAAAGGATTGCGGAATAACATCTAAAGCCGAATACTCGGTTTTCAGGATTTAGTTGTGTGCACTTTATCTTGGTTTCAGCTCACACACATACATATGTATATTGATGTAGCGGCGGTTCGGGGTTCCAATGAAGGGATTCCTTAGACCACGCAACCCACAATTTCAAAGTTAAACCTTACCGAATCAAGCACAATTTTAACAAGAAACAATAAAAGCTTCTTCTATTAATATAAGGAAAAGATTACAAACTTAGGCACAATGGCATTACACTCCAATGACAGTCTTATGACAAGACTCTGCAAAAATCTCTAAGAATTCCAGCCCTATGACCTATCCAAAGCTTGCAGAATCTACAAAGCTTTTAGAGAACCAAACTTAGCTCAATTTGGAAAACTACACACGATATGGACTTTGAGAGGTGACCTCCAAGATAGATGCCCTACATGTTCACAACTCCCTTCTATTTATAGAACATGTAGGGGCTCAAGCGAGAACAAAGATGCCTTTTACAAATAAACATACCTTGAAAATATTCCTTAGAATGCCCATTTTGTTTATAGGTATCTCCCATGAAATCTCCTCTATCAGATCAATCTTTACCCGGTCATTAAATTTGTCCTTGGGCATGGAAAAATGAATCAAGGCCAACATATGGGTCCCTCTAAGTATATCAATGTTGATTGTGAAAGGATCCTATTAGACAACTATCCAATAATGGAGGCATAAGATAATGGTCTAGCAGAATGTAATACTTTGCAACATCGGAATGTGCTCAAGCGATGTATGTAAGGCTTCACGGCTTCCGTGCACAAAAAACAAGTGTTTTGCGGCATAGGATAAGGCTACAACGTTTGTGCGACATTAATAGGTGTGTGCGGCATTGATAACGTTATGCATCTAAGTATACCTTGATGTGGCATATGTGCGCAACTAAGTATAGGTATGCGCGAGAAAGTAAAGCCTACACGGCTTGGATAGGCATATGCTACGTCCGCAAGAAGAGATGTCAAGGCATGAAATTTTGCGTGGCATGTTCAAGAGTGGCACAACATTGCACAAGTCTTTATTTACTAACTCTAAATGCTTTTGGGTTATGCAAGATTGCAAGTGAATTGATATGCTCCTACATGATACACCTCGGATAAGAAGAAACTTGAGCCCCTACTAAAGTGTTTTTGGAGGTCTTCATGGAATGACCAAGTCTAACAATCTTTGCTTCACTAAGCCAAGACGCATCCTCGACTTCTTTGCCTCTCCATTTCACCAAATATTTTATATGCTCCTTTCTACACGTCTTCACTACGTGTTCATCCAAAATGTATTCAATTTCTTCACGCCTTTTCTCTAGTAGTTGGTGTCTCCGCTCTACTTTTGCGCATCTGCTCTCCACTTGTATGTCCTTCACAATGCGGGTAAAGAGCTGCTATATTAAAGATAGGTGAAATGTCTATCCCTTCCGAAAGCTCTATCTTATATGCGTTCTTCGCAAATTTCTTCTAGACTCTGCAAGATCTAATCTTCTTCCACTTGAGTTTATAATATGTTCCTCTCGGGAGACTTTTTTGCGCAAGAACTAAGTCTTCAACCTCAAATTCCAAGTGTTTCCTCCTCATGTCTACACGCTCCTTGTATTGTGCATTACTCTTGCTCTAGCTATTTGCGCACTTGCTTGTGCGCTTCCTTCATGTACTACGCAAAATATTCAACTTTTGTGATTCTTACTTCTTGTGGAAACTCTTGTAGTTTTTCAACTCCTCGGGACTTATCCCATAAACAATCTAGAAAGGTGACTTCCCGATGCTCCTATTGATAAAGTTGTTATAAGCAAACTCTACTTGTGCAAGAATTGAATCCCATGTTCTGCCTTTTCTCCTACCAAAATCTGCAACAACAAATTACAAAGGATCATGTTGTGACTTCCATTTGGCTATCCGTCTGCATGATATACGCAAAACGAAACTATAGCCTCATGTTCAATTTTTTCCACAATGTTTGTCAAAAGTGGCCAACAAATTTAGTATCCCTATCATACACAATATTGCATAGTAATCCATGTTGTCTCACAACTTCCCTAAAAACAAGTTAGCTATATGCATAACATCATTGGTTTTCTTACAAGCAATAAAATGAGCCATTTTTAGAATCTATCAACAACAAAGATAGAATCATGAACCTTTTTCTGTTGTAGAAAACCCTAAACAAAATCCATACTTGGATGCTGCCAAGGTTTCTCAGATATTGGTAGTGGTTGATATAACCTTGCGTTCTCACTCTTTCCTTCACTAATTGACAAACTTTGCATCTCTACACATATTTGTGCACATCTATAGTCATCCATGGCTATCTCTCACTTGAAGGTCTTATCTATTCCAAAGTGACTTGTTAATCCTCCATGATCTTGGATCAAATTCCCCTTCATTGATCCTTGTGGCACACACACATTGTGTGCCTTTAAACAATGAACCTTTCTTTACAAAGTAGTCTACACCAACGCGTGCGATCAATGTTCACTCGTTTTGCACATGCTCTCCATGTTTCTTTGAAATCTTCATCTTCCACATAGAGTTCCTTCATTGCATCAAACCATACTAACCCCACTTGCATCTCACTCACTAAGGCGCATCTTCTACTCAACACATTTGTAACTCTATTTGATTTCCCACTTTTGTGCTTCAAGACAAATGAGTAACTCTATAAGAATTCAACCCATTTCACATGTCTTTGATTGTGCTTCCACTGGTTATTTATGAATTGCAGTGCTTAGTTATCTGTATACAACACGAACTCCTTGGGCAACAAGTAGTGCCTCCACTTCTTCAAAGCTTGCACTATGGTGTAAAATTCTTGATCATAAACTAAATATCTTCTTCTCGCGTCATTCAGTTTCTCACTAAAATATGCGATGGGTCTTACCTCTTGACTCCTCCTCACACTCTCCTATGGCTACTCCGTTCGCATCACAATCAACTTGAACTACCTTTTTGAAATTCGGTGAGGCCAACACTAGCTACTTTGTGACCTTCTTCAGCTTCTATAATCCATACTTTGTGTTTGCATTCCAAGCAACCTCCTTATCTCCCCACATCACCTCTGTGATCAATGTACAAATCTCATTGAATCCTCTAATGAACTTCCTATATAAGCTCACCATCCATGGGAAATTTGGGCCTCTATGACATTTTTGGGTGACGGGCAATCCACTATAACTCACACCTTCTCAAGATCCATCTTCAATCCTTCTTGAGATATCATGAATACCAAGTACATCAGCGCCTTTTGCATGAAATGCGTTTCTTCAATTTCACCAACTTCCCTTCACGAAAACGTTCTAGCACATTCTGCAAATGGACCAAGTTGTTAATTCTGATATCTAATGATAAATAATGACAAACTTACCTAAGAAAGGCTTCAACACTTCGTTCATCAACGCATGAACGTGTTTAGTGCGTTGGTTAATCCAAATGGCATGACCAACCACTCAATGTTTTTTTTAAAGTAGTCTTCCCCTCATCTCTCTCTTATCTTGATATGGTGGTATCCACTCTTCAAATCAATCTTTGTGAAGTACCTTGCTCCACTTAAACAGTCCATCAAATCATCCATGCACAAAAATGGGAATCTATACTTGATAATAATCTTGTTGATGGCTCTAGAACCAATGCACATTCTCCATCTGTCCACCATTCTTTGGTGTCAATATGCAAGTACTACACACGGGCTCAAATATTATCTAATCAACCCCTTCTCAAAAACTCTTGCACTTGCTTTCTTATCTCCTCATTCTCCATGTAGTGTCAACCTATATGCGATCTTGTTTGGTAAACTAGACTCTAGGATCAAGTCCATCTAATGACTGATATTGTGTGTAGGTGGTGAACCATTCGGAACATCCTGCAACATGATATCCACGAACTCACCTAACATCTCCACTTCTCACAAGATGTCCTCTATTTGTGCAACTTTTCCTCACCCCTTTTCTACGCAAGCCTTGGAATGAATGCTAATACATTCACTATTCCCTATCATGACATTCAAGAACTCCTTCCTTGAAATCAACAATATCTATGGACTCCTTTATACCTTCACACTTCTATACTTCAAACGATTCAAAGTGTACATTTGTCTGTCCTTCACCAATGTGTATGTATTTGCACAACCATCATGTACCACCTTTTTGTCTTATCTTCATCGCCAAGTTCAGCACATGGCATATGTCATCAACATTACATTGCATAAGACTTCATCTTCATATGTGCCAATCTTAATACGCACTCTGCATTGCTCATTCACAAGCAATTGATGCCCCTTCAACAACCATAATACCTTATATGGGTTCAAATGCGCAATTCTCTTCAGACCAAGCTTCTCAACCATCTCATTAGAAACAAGATTATTTGTCTACCAATATCAATAATAAATTTGCAACACTTAATTCCATATTTGTAGATGATCTAAGAAACTTCTTTCTTTGTGCGGCACATTCTCTTCCTTTGCGGGTTTTAGCAATAGCCTCTTCATCATGAGAGCTTCTCCGCATTCAGGTTCTACTACACCACTATTATACACATTGTTTTTCGCATCTACGCGCTAAGCAACATGATTGCTAGCATCGTTCCTCCTACCATTGCTATTGAATATGGATTGTGGACACTCAAATGCACGATATCCCATCTCTCCACAATGGAAACAAGTTCTATCAAATCCTCTACCTCTTCCGCATCCTCTTCCTCTAAAAGAAGATCTACCTCCGCCTCTTTGTACATGAATATGCTCATTCTAGGAGCTCACTTCACCCTTGTGCATGTGATTCTATACATCACTATGCAAACTAACACCTCTACATGGGAACCTTCCTTTCCCTCGCTTTGCTTGCTTTGCTTGTCTACGAGACAATTTCTCCTCTACTTTCAATGCAAACTACTAGGCTTGCTCCATAAATCTCAATCTAATCATACTAAACTCATCTTGAATGGAAATGTGTAACCCATTAACAAACCTTGACATCTTTTACTGCATCGTCCTCCACATGAACTACTCTAATAGTGAGCCGACATAACTCCTACATGAACATCTTACACATTGAGTTCCTTTTTATGCAAATTATGTAAGCTGTCTGAACAAATGAGATTGTAATCCATAGGCATGAACTTAGCCTTCAACTTTGTCACCAATCTATCCCAATTCTTGTCTTTTCTTTGCCTCGACATACTTTTTCGGTATGCACATGTTCCCACCACAAAGATGCATGACTCTTCAACTTAGTACAGGCTAATCTTACCTTCTTGGAATCTTCTACACCTTTGTAATCTAAGTATTCCATTTTTCCATCCAATTGATGAGTTCCTCTGAATCTAAGCTCCCAGAATAACTTGGAACTTCTATCTTCATCTTGTTACCAATCCTCATCATCACGCACAAGAATCTATCCTCTTGCTTGTCAACATGCTCAGTGTGCTCTTCCAGGATACTCATCATCATTTGCATCGTCATCCACTTTGGTACTCCTCTTCATTGTGCAGTTTCCATTGCCTTGAAATAGGCTTGAACTCTCTCATCATCTTAGCCAAGTCTGTAAGTTTTGGCGCTTTGTTTTCTCTTGCAGCGATTCCATGTGCCATCACTGTTTCCTCACGCTCACTCACAAGAATATGATCTACACCTTCTACCCAACAACCCAAATATTGGAAGATGTCTGCAACTACTTTCTACCCACACCCATAGTATTGAAAGCAACAAATCTAAAGATCACTTACTAGATTGATGTTATCACACCCAAACACACCAAACTCTACAACAAGACTTAAAAATCCTAAATACCAAATCAATTTCCATACCGATCTTCCCAACGGGACTTTAAAACCCTTTCTCTAATACAAGATTGATTTAGTTGTGGTTAGGGGTCCCAATAAAGGGATTCCTTAGACCATGCAGCCTCAATTTCAAAGTTAAGACCTTGCCAAAGCAAGATCGTAGAAACAACTTTAGCAAGAAACAATAAAGATTCTCCTACTAATATGAGAAAAAATTATAGACTTAAGTACAATGACCTTACACTCCAATGACAATCTTATGACAAGACTCTACAAGAATTCCAACCCTAAGACCTATCCTAGGCTTGTAGACTCTACAAAGTTTCTACCAACCAAACTTAGCTCAATTTAGCAAGCTACACGTGATATGCCTCTGATAGGTGATCTGCAAGATAGATGGCCTACATGTTCACATCTCCCTTCTATTTATAGAACCTATAGGGACTCGGTGGGAGAACAAAGATGTCTTTTGCAAGTAAAGATAAATTGCAAATATTCCTCAAAATGAACTTGGATCACCATCTGATCTTCCCAATCGCTTTGCAGGTAGCTCACCACGAAATTTCCTCCATCAGATCAAGCTTTACCGAGTCATTCAGTTTGTCCTTGGGCATGGGAAACAAATCAAGGCCCATGTGAACCTCCCTCTGAATTGCATTGATGTTGACAAGAGATTCTATCAAGCAGAGATCCAATCATCGCAGCATAAGACAGTGGTCCCACAGGAATGCAAGACTTCGTGGCATCAACAAGTGCTCAAACAGCATGTGTAAGGTTTCACGGCTTCTATGCACAAGAATCAAGTGCTCCACGGCAAGAGACAAGGTTGCAAGGTCTGCGCTGCGTTGATAGGCATGCACGGCATAAATAACATTGTGCAGCTAAGTATAGATTTGTGCAGCATAGGTAGTGTTGTGTCAGTGTGGCATAAACAGTATTGCACAACTAAGTTTGCACATCAAAGTAAAGCCTTCGCAGCTCAGAAAGGCATTTGCAGCTTCCACAAGAAAAGTTCTTGAGGCATGAAATTCTACGCAGCATGCTCAAAAGTGGAGCGGCATTGTGCAAGTCTTTATTTACTAACCCTAAATGTTTTTGGGTGATGCAGGATTGCAAGTGAACCTAGATGCTCTTCCATCCTATATACATACATATATATGTACACGTGTGTCGGCGTGTTTGTGTGTGTATATATATGTACACATGCATTATGTGAGTTTACCTTACATCTATCTCAACCAAAAAACAAGACAGAATTCTAAATATATTCTATTGACCTCCATCACACCCGTGTCCTCATGAATGACAGAATATAAATAGCAGCCATGGCATTTGCAATTAGTGCATAGTATTTCCTATAATAGGATAATCTCTTCTTCTAAAGTAGTTTCAGATTTTTGCTATCAGTTTTTATTTACTGAAAATGTCATACTTGCCCACATTGAGGAAGAAATAACATGAGATTAGTCATGGTAAACTTACAAACTCAAGGCAGTCATCTTGAGATGACTTAAACACACACGAGTAACATCCTGCAAAAATTAATGATCTAATTAAATTCCTTGTGGAAGCCTTCAATTACTCAAGTTAAAAACTTTTTAGTAGCTCGCAAACTCTATCTTGGCTATATGCATTTATTATCTTATTTGCATTTGTGTCTCTATAAGGTTTTATCAGTATCGCTGAGATTGTAGCTGAACCAGAGCAAAAGAAAAAGAAAATAAGGATACTTTTAGCATAGCTACAAAGATGACTGAATTTCTGTACATTATATCTCATCTATTTTTAGCAATTCCTGAATGACCAATTAATACAAGATCTAAGGTATTCGATAGATTACTACAACATAGCTTACAAGGAGGTTCATTGAGGTATTCGATAGATGATGGAGAAGTCAAAGCTGTACAAAGTCCTAGTCCCTGCATTAACAATTTCATTATTAGTGGACCTGCTTTAAATTTTGTACCAATGATGATTTATTCCTATTGGTTTATTAATGTTTTAAGCAAATGTTTAAGAAGTTGGCCACTGCACCTTTTGGATAAGAGTTGATTTCTTTGGTTTTCCTGCATACTTGTGGCCTGTCATTTGTAACCAGTCTTCCTGAATTTCCTTCCGAGTAAGCACAACATTTAGTCTTGGTAGCTTCAGCGGCGGAGCTGGAGGTTCCTCTGGAGCCAATCGTTGTGCCACTCGTCTTGACCTCTTCATACCCTTTCCATTTGGCTGATTTGATGGAGGCAATGTCTCCGGTTCTGTATTCCTACAGAAAAAAACCAATATCAGACGAAACAATCCAACATCAAGTCTACATTCTTTTATAAGATATGCATAATGAGATTGATTGTACTCTAATGTATATCGACTCTAGAGGCTACAAGAGCCTGTATTCATGAAATATTTCCCATTTATTCACAAATTTCGTTTTGCATATTGTGATTATAACAATAGAAGATTATACCAATTTCATAACTTCCTATTTAAGCTCAACTAGATAACTACCAGCTCTCCTAAGTAAAATATCCTCAAATTTTTAATGTTAGTGGAAAAATTGTAAAAGTTTGAACATAAAGCATTCCTTCTCAAACTCGTCGCGGCATTAAATATCTCTCAAGTATTGTTCTCATAAAATTGGTATTAAGGCTGATATCATGCCACATTTGACATCTAATTCCAGTAAAACGTGTTCTAGAAATGTCTCATAATGTATTTTGAAAATTTTAGCTGAATTAATGTACAATTAAAATTACCGTATCACTAATGAGCAAATGTGGGCTGCCACTGTAATTACTAAAAATTTCCAATTCTCATAGACAAGAAACAAGTTAAAATCACAGTTTCTTGGAAATGTGGGCGTACAAGTACTAATATGGGGACGGGGCAACATTCCAATTAGGGTACATGAGTAAATAAATAATGGTATGGCTATATATATATATAGTAACCAGAAAAGGTGGGTTCAGGTATGGGGAATGGAAGGGTGACATGGTCCTCATCCCTATACTAGAGTTTCTTAGTAACTTACTAATTGGCTCATTGGTCCATTGGTGAAGTTGCTTGGCTCACAAAGAGCCCACCAAGGATCAATTCTTGCTGAGTGCAAAGGCCTTGACACCAAAAAGGGATGAGGCCGAGGATCCTGCCCTAGGCAAAGTTGGCGATATGGATATGCCTCAGTCCTTGGCACTAAACTTAAGAAGGCAGGTTATTCTGTACACCTAATCAGTGCAATTGTTGTTAGGACTAAGATGTTTATCGTTCAATTAAGAAACAATCTTATTACTTCATAACATTCCAATCTGCCTTAAGCATTTCATATCCTTTATTTCTGTTTGAGAACATGTTTTGAATTGTTTTATTGGAAGGAATGGCTTTGTACTTCAAAGATTCATTAGAATATGGAGAAAAATAAGAAGCGTGTCGTCTTTAGGACATGGTCAAAGCATTATTTTCCGTTTTCAAACAAAAATTGTCGGACAATTTGTCAATACATAATGGCTATAAATTTAGTTTATATGCATAACTACATAAATATGATTCTCTCAAAAAAATCTTACCTCGCAAGTTAGCTTTAGCCATTACATGAGAAATCTGGAATATAAATTTTATGCAAAATATAACTATAAAATGTATCAAATGAGTCTGTAAAATGTTGAAGAAGTGTTTTCTATTACATTTGAATACAAATACAATACAAAATTGCATCATCATGCAAATACAACAGCCAAGTTGATAAGTGTTATGAATTTATGATGATTGTCATTGAAAATTATCATCATAAATTTCATATCTATGCAAGTTACAATTTACAATAATTTACATTTTCCTCTTCCCGTTCTAGAGAAATATTGGGGAGAGGGTCTATTGCCTCTACTAGTCCCCACACTCGGTTGCGGTTGCTCGCTCCTCCTAAAAGGCTCCGACTGCAGCTCCACCATGGTAGTAGATGGTGGTGGCTCCTCTATTTGCTGCATGTTCGACATCACCTCCAAAGATGTCATCCAATCCAATATCTCTTTGCTAGTGCTTCTCCCTCCATAGCTTCCCTCTCAAAAGAAAGCAATCTTGTCTCTTCTTGAACTTAGGGATTTCCTCTTCTTGCCTAGTCCATTTGTATGGATCTCATCCAAATCAATAAGCTCTCTACGATGTGGCCTCCACCTTTCTTGTGCGAAGCCGAAGATTGTATTGCACAAAAACCAAGTCATTGAGGCATTTTTGAGTCAACTTGTTGCGCTTCTTCGTGTGAATGGCCTCAAACAAACTCCAGTTGCAGCTCACATCCAGAAGCGCTACAAGGTTGAGATAAAATTCTGAGGGCTAGCTTTTGAAGATGTGGGGTATTTCCTCCCAATCCTCCCACCAAGAACCTACAAACAAGATAATCAAAAGTTTATAAGTAATTAATAAAATTAAATTTGTAACTTGTAACATATAAGTAACTTAGTAAACATTCTAATTTTTGTTACCTAGTGGTTGCGTGGTTCTCCTCGGATAGCTAACGCCGAAGAAAAGAGCCTCCCCTAACATGCTTGTAATTTTGCAACTCTAAAATAATGAGGTCCCTCGTCTCAACCTCTGGTATCATCCTCTCAATGCATGTTGAAAGGCCCTCCATAACCTCCCCGTTCACATTTGTGAAGCCATCAGAGAAGAAAAACTTGGGGTTGAGGTAGTACCCCATTGCATGAATAGGTTGGTGGAGTTGATTGTTCCACCTCCGATCAATTATCTCCCAAAAGGGACCAAATCTGTCATATCCCCCTATAATAGTTTTGGATGGCCTCTTTGGCCCTATCCATGGCCTCATAAATGTACCCCATCGGGTTTTGCTCCCCATCAACCAAGTGCAAAAAACCCTCACCAACGACTCTAACACCTACACACAAATTAAACTTTAAAGTTACAAACTTACAAATAAAGTAAATAAGTAAATAACAATACATTTAACAAATTAAAATAAAGGAATCGACTTGAAATTTAAATTGAAGTTTGAAGTTACCTTGATGATCTCTATAGCTCTCTTTGCAAAGACATCATCAAAAACTATCTTTGCAGTCCTCTCTCCATCAACTTTCTTTGAATATTGTGAGTCTAGCCATGCTTGACTCACAAACATTTGTTTCATGATGACAACAAACTAGAAATACTTTACAACGTCAAAAGTTAGTTGCAAACCTTGTGACACTTCGGCTTGCACAAAGCTCTTTTTTCCCCTTGTGTGTTCTCTCATCAAGTTGAGAACCCAAGGGTGATTATATATGTACTTGGTTATATTTCTTGCATCTTCTATAACCGGCCTCACCCAATCAATTTTGTCTATGTCCTCCAAAAGAAGGTCAAGGCAATGGGCCATGTAAGGGGTCCAAAAGAGTGATGGATGCCTCTCTTGTAGTAGTCTCCCAGTCGCCACATATGTTGTTGCATTATTGTCATGACAACTTGCACAACATTCTGGATACCCACCTCTAAGACAACCTCCTCCAACATAAGACTCAAATTTTTGCATTTTTTACTATGTTAGAGGCATCAATTGACTTCAAAAATACCATCTCACCATTTGAAGCCACTAAAAAATTGATGAGGGTGCGGTTCCTTCCATCTGTCCACCCATCTAAAAGAATGGTGCATCCGTATTTTTGTCATTGCTTCTTTTGATCTTCTAGGATTGTCGTTGCATCTGCAACTGCACCCTTGAGCAATTTCCCACTCAAGTCTTTTGGAGAGGGTGCCTTGTACCCTTTCCCTGCAATGTATCAATGTTGTCACCAAGTACTCCTAGTATGGGCTCTTCGCCACATTGAAGGGAAGGTTGTTGTAGTACCAAAAATTCACACATGCTTTATTTGCTTCCTCATGTGCATCCTTGTTCCAACCTATACCTTGCAACGAAGGTTGTGCCCTAGGTATGTTTCTTGGTACAAAAAAACTATGTATCCCTTTGCTTGAACTCGATGAAGCAAATGTGTCTCTTCCTGCTTCGTATGTGTGGACCGCGAGTAGAGCCCACAATCATTTCCGCATCGTCCTCTAAATCCTCTGCCATTCCAGTCTAATGGCTTTTGTTATGGCTGCATGCACCCTTTCCCTCTCTAGTTTCTTCTCCTCCAACTTTGTCAACTCTGCCTTCATCTCTCGTTTTGCCTCTTTTGTAACATTGGGACATACCACAATGTCCCGACAAACAATACATGCAAGATGATACTTTAGGCGATTGATGCCTCCAGAAAACGTTTTCCCACAAAATTGCAAACCACGGTTCCCTGAACTACTCCACGTACACCATACTTCCAAGCAATGGTATGGGCATTAGCGGGAATGGTTCTTGCTTAGTGATGTTGACCTAGATGCGAACTTGATGCCATTGCTAAAGCTCTAATTTGCAACACAATGTACATTTAAAAATTAAAAAACCGTAAACTTAATTAAAAACAACTTTATAAAATTGTTTAAAAAGTTTAAAAAATTGTAAATTTAATTAAAAACAACATTATAAAACTATTTAAAAATTTAAAAAAATTGGCTTTATAACCCTATGTAACGTAATTTCAAATTTGTAATTGTAAATCCTACAAACAAGAATAAATTCCCAAAAAATTTAAAAAAATAACATTTACAACAATACATTCGACAATTTTGTTCATTAATGATGATAAACAAACATAAATAAGTTAATAACAATTAAAATCATTCGGAATTGAATTGAATGCATTCAAAATTGCAAATCATATTCGGATACAATATATAAATAATATAGAACAAATTTACATTCTTGAAAAGAAGGGAAAAAAAAAACTTACCTCCAAATGAAATTCTTCAAATTTGCTCTTCGAATTCACTATAAAATCTCTTCAACTCATGCAAAGGATGCTCAATGGCTGTGTGATTACAAGTGAGGGAGTGTGTTGCCTTAAAAGACAAATTTTTGGCGAGTTTAAGAATCGGACTCACCAAGTATTGGTGAATATTCACCGAATATTCTTGTCAACTATTCACCAATATTTGGCAAGCCCAAGCAGCGAGTCTTATTGGCAAATATTTGCCATTGTGCACTGTTGGCAAGTGCAAGAAAACTCGGCAAGTACTCGCCGAGTTTTCTTGCTATGGTTAATTGCGTCTAAGAGCTACCAAAAGAAAACACTTAGTAGTGCCCCTATATGCAAGCAAACTAAAAACATAGTTCACTACAATCTACTGCTATGGCTTGGACATATTAGGGATGCATATCCAAGAATTCGAACTTGTAATTTTGTGACCTGTATAAGAAACTGAACATTAAGAATTGCTAGTTCACGTTGCCTTTCCAAGCAATTTATTTTATTGAAGAATTTTAGATAAGAACGGGATAAAGCCTTGCAGTTGTATCTTTTGATGTGAAACCAAGAACATCCTGAATTTCCAGTCACGTATAATGAGGTGTTTTAAAGCTAAAAGTCCACCGACATCAACTTATATATCAGTTGTGTTGATTGTTCATAATGATTAAATGAAAAATTGTTGCCATATTAAGATCCTGAATTAAAAACGCGGAAGCATACGAAACAAAAGTATTCTGCATGATTTAGTTTCTTTTACCTGGTATTTGATGTGACATTTATAATGTGGGAAAACCTGAAACAACCAGTTCAGTCTATTTATACTGCAGAAAAATCTGTTTTAGGTTGTTTTTTGGAGTGAATATTATGTAAAAGGGCATCAAGAAAGTAGTAAATTCTTGAATTGATGCATTCTTGAATTGATGCACATTTGTGTGCAAAACCACCAAATTCCATTAATTAGAAATTTAGAACATAATATCTTGAGCTACTATTTCTTTCCAAAATACTAAAGGAGCAGTCCATATGGTAGGTAAGCATTTATCATTCAGGCTTCAAGTTATATTTTATCAAATCACAGTAACACTGGTTATGTGTGTCTTCGTTTCAAACACTGGATATTAATTATATAAGTTTATGCCAGTAATGATGTGTTTTGTTTTGCATACCTGGATTATTATTTCTTTGCTAAACTGAAATTCATTCGTTGACCCTTCCACATCTTTCAAATGAGATCATCTATTTAAATTTTACAAAAGTGTCACACCAAAATTGAGTTTTGCTGCTTGAAAAATGATAAAAAGCAGGTTTCAAATTTCAAAACCATAATTTTCACAGTTCCCGAGTCTTCCCCAAGTAAGACTTTAATGGAAAACAGCATTAGTGCTTCAAAGATTACTTAAACGTCCAAAGATGCTCTTCATTCCAAAGACCTGCTTTGACCACTGGGAAAAGTTTTCTCTCAAGCCCATATCAACTGTAACAAGGCATCAAGTCTTGAAAATCCTCAAATTGGGAGGGAAACTACTGCAGTTGTTTGATGATTCCATCAATTTTCTTATTTTTCTAAGGACAGGCTTTAGATTGATGAATCCAAAAGAATAAGCATTCCTTACAGTGGCATGAGAATCAAGATTCACAACCATGCAACAAACTAACCCACCATGATGTGAACAGATTTTTGTCAATTACAGCAACTGGATTAAATAGACTATGAGAAGACTCAGAATATTCAAGTGACTACATTTTAAAGAGGAAAAGGAACCCTGTCAATTCTAGTCCTTCGATTAGTCAAACATGAAAAAAATTAGAAGAAATGTTTTATGGGGCTGTGTTGGGACAATGCATAGTTTTCAATGAGTAAGTCCTCAAAAAACGAAGCCTATAACCAATAGAAAAGTCAAAAGAAAAAAAAGTTGATGGGAACAGATTGGATATTCCGGTGTCTAAGGAGTGGTATGTTTCTTAACTTCGTACTCATTTGTTTGCGGGTGAATACCTAATTTGAGTCAGTTTCTTTTATTTTTGGGGCGTGGCTATAGGCTTTAGAAAATATGGTCACGTTCTAGTTCTAATTGTTCATTTTTAGGCAACCCCCATCCTTCCCACACCCTTACTTTGATCTCCTGACTCAAACATCATCAATCTCCTCATTGCCAGCCATTATTTACCATTCATAGGTGTGTTTAAAAATCAAAAGAAAACAAAAAAAAGTTGATAGGAACAGATCGGATATTCCGGTGTCTGAGTGGTATGTTTCTTAACTTGGTACTCATTTGTTTGGGGCGAATACCTAATTTCTTTTATTTTTGGGCCGTGGCTATAGGCTTAGAAAATATGGTCACATTCTAGTTCTAATTGTTCATTATGAGGTTATCCCCATCCTTTCCACGCCCTTACTTTGATCTCCTGCCTCAAACATCATCATCTCCTCATTGCCAGCCATTATTCACCATTCATGGGTGTGTTTCTCCGCGCTCTTATTTTGAAAGCCAAAGTCCCTATGTAAAGCTAGCAATTCTGCACGAAAAATTCAGTCCACTACAGCATATAATCAGAGGCACTTTATTGGAGCTGCTTTCAGATTTTTACAAGTAAGTATGTCTTGTTTCCCATTTTGTTTCATGGCATTTTGGTGGTTTCGCCCCTTCAAGGTTCATACAATTGAAAATAAAATTACACTTGCTTAGTTTTCCAAATGAATTTTCTTTGTTGTTTTTTCTTGCCATAGGCACGAATTTATAGCATGAATTTGAATTTCCTCCAAAATTGCTTTTGTCGGTCAATCATAATACAATCCGAATGCTCCCCTTCGATTTTATCTTTTTATTTATATGTTTTTGCTGTCAACCATGGAAGAGGTTATGGGTTCTTATGATTCCACAGGGTAGTGGATGCATATCACTTTGGTTTCTTGTTATTCCATTGAATAATGCATGTAAATCACTTGGGTTTTTATTGTTCCATTGAATCATTGATGCAAATTGCTTTCTTTATGGTTATTCCATTGAATATCGATGAAAACTGCTAAGGGTAGAAATTGTTTTTATCATTTGTTTTGCCATTTCAAATATGCATCTTGAGTCCCCCTACAATTCAAGGAATTGAAAAGAGATTTCTTATGAATGGCATACACCTGATTTGAGATTATTTGACTATTATTCACAGATTGATTCAGAGTGTTTCAGGTCTATTTCAATTACAATATAATCACTTTATCTGGCTGCTTAACACAGGAAGCCCTGGGCTAAGAATTTAATGGGTTTGTAATGTGACTTTAAGCAGGTGCATGCGAGTTTCAGTTAAGTAGGCACATATGCAATTTTCCCTAATTTGATAAAGTGAGGATGAGAGGTTTTCAATTCTGACTTGCAGATCTGTAGTTGTTCTATTATATCTCTACAAAACGTTGGTGTTTATTTTGAACTGTAAGCTCAATATTGGGACTGTTAATAGATATTTTTGTTTTTATTATGTAGGTTCACTGGGAATTCCTTTCAACACAACTATTACACATCTCGCATGCCTCCTAAAGAGCTCCCTTGGCGGTCAGGAAGCTTTTCAAAAACCATAAGGCTTATATGCCAGAAACATGAAAATGATGATTCCCAGATGTAATGGGCTCTTTTCACAAATTCAGAATCGACTTTGTACTCATTTGCAAGTATTGCAGGGTGCAATTGCTATAATATTTTCTGTTTAATGAGTTTGGATCTGATTCCCTTCATATTTAATAGCTATGAATTTAGCTGGATTGCATGGACTTTACTCTTAGACTGTCAGGTAATTTAAGGCACTGCTAGGTTGCCACCATGACACAACAAACAGTTACTTTGTCAAGAGAGTTTTGAAAAGCAAATAAATTTTATATAATACAATATTAAAACAATAACTTCTCTGACCCACTTATCTGAGGACATTCTTCACTCAAGCAAATAAGCCTCCTAAAGAAGTGCACTCTATAGCCCTTCCTACATATATTTCCTCTTCAATGCTTAAGCCTTTCATGGCATCCTCAGCAATGAACTATCAAAGAAAGATTATTAACTAGAGTAGACACTTTAAGGCCAAGCAACTTAACAGCTTCCATTACCATTTACCTAACGTGATGCTTTCCAAGTTTGCAGCAATGTTCATCTCAAGAAAAATTGTTGATTATTTATGGGAAGAATCTTAGCAATACCTTTTCATGACGCTTGAACCCTGATACTTGCTCCTCTCCGAAGCAGCTTTAGGGGTTTGCTTTTGTCGTCGTTTTCTCATCGGCTGATCCAATCTTGTTTCCTTATGATTATGATCTGATGCAACCTCTTTCAGATGCCTCAAATTAGATCCATGATTTTCCTTTGAGTTCGGTTGCCTATGCTTTTGTATTCTCCCTCCTACATCTGTTGCATCTGCTGCAGATTTTCCACAGCCTCTTCTACTATTTGGTTTGGGTCCATTTTCTTTTAACTTTGTTTTGCCAGATTTTGGTCGAGGATGTGGAGGGTTATTAACACGAGAAGCTTCACAAGAAGGGGACACTTCACCATTCATATGCCCCTCACCATTATTGTTCCTGTCCTCAAAAAACTCCCGGTTATGTGACATTGTTGATGCATCACCATTGGTGTGATTCCTGGGAGTTCAAATATAAATAAGATATTGTTAGGATCATTAAACTTTGAACATTCTTAAATTGCACTACAGGAAGAATCAGGCCCATTTTGCATATGATTGGGTTTTGTCAGATCAAGTTCAAATAAATACATCACAGTTGCAGCCTAGTAAGTGCCTTAAAGTATGCTGCAGTGTATGAGGAACATCCATGCAATTCAACTATCTTCATCGCAGTTAAACTTTTACAAAGGAATCACAGCCAAATACCTTAAACAAAATGTATTTAATCATTGTGCTTTAAGATACTTCCAAGGGAGTACAAAGTGGATTCTTAAGACTGAAAATATGGAAAGGTTATTACTTTTGAGCCCGTTACCTCTTGGAGTATACCATTTTCACGCTGCTGGCTTCCATGCCTTCTGTGTCGTCAAAATGCTTCCTGACCGCGAGGGAGCCCTACATCGGGGACATGAGATGCTCAAGATTTGTGTTGGAGACGGAGAATTGTCAATGCACTAAACCTACTATATCATTAAAAGCATTAAAATATCCCTAAGCTGTCCCAATTTTGAGTTAACAGTTCAAAATTGAACACCATTGAAAAGTAAAGGTATACTAGAATAACTATAATATGCAAATTATTATTGATAAACTCCATTGCTTAACAGAAAAGAAAAAGAAACACTTTCTCACCTGGTTAACTGAAACTCACACTCCCCTACTAAAGTTGCAGCGATATTCCATTGAAACCCCGTGTTCAAGGATTAAATTTCTGAGTTTCCTCTGTAAAATGACCGTATAAAATGATTGAACAGTGATTGGAACAGAGTGCAAACACTCCAATCAGCATGGGTACCATGAGAATAGTAATCAAACAAACTCAGATCAGCTGCATACCTATATAAAATCTTGAATTATATTGGGGCTCAAAAACATATATTTGAAGTGAGAAAAGATGCACATTTGGAATGAGGAAACAAATGATAAGATCAACCAGCTGGAATTAGCAAAAGGACCCTAACTTGTTTTCATCAATCATGCATCCATGATTTAATGCAGTAACGAAACACCCAAATGATTTACATCCATGATCAATAAAAGCAAGAAACCCAAGTGACAAATCATCCATTATTCAATGAAACCATAACTACCCACAACATATCCCATGGCTCAATGCAAACCCACATGAACAAAACATCAAGAGGAGAAAATTGAACTAATAAAAAACATAGGGAAGAAATATCTGGTTTGAATTTAGCATTGACCCACTTCTAGGAAAGCCAAACTTATGTCTTTAGCAAGAAAAAAAGAAAATTCAGTTACCACAATCCAACAAGGGTAACTTTGTCTATGAAAAACAATTGGGAAAAAAATTGTCTATGAAAAACAACTGAAACAAAATGGGAAAATAAAGTACAATTACCCAAACAGCTCAGCCTCAATTGTATTCTAGTGTGCACTGAATTTTCTAGGCTAGCAAACTACAAATAGGACCATGGCTTGAAAAAATACATGCAAACAAAAAAACTCACCCTCAATACGAGAATAACGGCTGACACAGAAAATTACTGATGTGTTTTTGACAGCAGATCTAAGAAAAAGGGGGACAGACCTAATAATGAAATATAAATAGCTGCTGACCACCCTGACTTACATAAGCCATTGAAATTGAATAAATAAAATGAAAAGATGAAACTGGGTATTCACCCACATACTTCCAAAGAGTATCTAAAGTAACAAACATGCCTTTCCTGACCAAGTGGAAATCTCATCTGGTCCTGTCAACTTCTTTATATTTTTCCAATAATTTTTTAAATTAAATTTTTGGACCTCATTCTTGAGGTCTTCCTGCTTGAAAACAATGGATTGTCACATCTCGGTCCCATCTAAATTTGCTCTCCTATATTTACAATCTATACCCAGGAATTTTAAATGTTTATGGGTTTGACTAATACGAGGAGTAAATTGTAGGGTCTTTTTGTGTTAAACTCAACACAATTAATTGTATTTTACTCAAAGTACGTTCGCCTGTGGAATGTTCGATGAACCCGAGGTGATGGAGACATTTGCTCTTTGCATTCCCAGAGTTAATTTAATTCCATGGTTGCATCAGCATGCACGATTTTGCATTTTTTTATGGCGATATGCTTCTTCCTTGGTGTCTATATTATATTAAACATCCCAAGTATCGAAGTATTCCAAATAAATTGATATCTATACTAGCAATTGCACATGAGTCGCAATTACAAATTATGTCTAAGAGGATAACAATGTTAAGTTTGTTGGAGTTGTAATTTTGAGTGAAATGTATGCTATTTTAAGTTTTTTTGTGATGGGGAGGAGAGACCAATATAGTACAACTACAAAATTCGACAAAACTACCTCCCATTTTACTCTGATGGATGTCCATACCTTGCTCCAAAACTCTTATCTTGCCACCGCCTAGAGATAAAGTAGAGTAGACTAAGACATCAAGTCATAAAATATTTTATGACTAAAATCACAAAAACATCTACACAACCGCCAAATATATATTGTAATTCAAAGAGAGAGTCAACTTAAATGTTATGGGCATGCTTTGGATAAATTCCAAGTGAACCGACATTTTGTGCATCTATATTTTTTTGATTTAATGAAATAGGAAGAGGATATAATCAACTTTTTCTTTAGCGTCCAAAATATACACCTAACAAATCTCCATCAAGTACAACAATGAATGAAGGAAACAAATATTAGCATCTAATAGAACTAAACAAAGCCTGCAACAAGCAATAATGTAGAGAATATTATGATATTTCTTATAATTGGTAATATTTTGATATATCTATTATCTCGATCAACCGTATAAGGAAAAGTCGTAGAATTCTTGATAACAATGAGCATCGTGGACACAAGCAATGATCACTTTTATGTTTTTTGTTTTTATTTTAATGGACAGAAACGATCACTTTAATTTTTCGCTTTTATTTTCATGGACATGCGGTGATCGCTTCACTCACTGATCTCGTGTTCGACCCCTCAAAATCCAAAAGTCAAGTGACAACAAGCTCCCATGTTTCACTCCTCTCTGCGCAACCCTTCTAAGAAAATCATGCACTCTAGACTATAAATATTTATACCAATACGGATGTTAAATATATGGAATAGTAATGGGCAAGAGCGAGTCATCCCGAGGGTAGTGACTAGGTGAAGCCACAACACCTAAGGCCATTTTTCTTATAATATGATAGTGCATCTCAAAATTTTGCGAGGAAGTTTTTTTCCGGGAAGCGAGGTGTCGGAAATACTTAGTGAAGAGGCCCGCCGAATTTGACACTTCCCAAAGAAAGGCATCTCCAAAGGTGGACGCCTGCGGGAATTATATTAAACAGATTAAAATATAGATAATACGATAAATGAGACTTAATTTATAATTCTAAAATTAGAGAAAAATGAGAAAGATGACATGTAAGGGTTAGAAGTGTAACTTGATTATTACTAAATGCGGTGGCAATCCTCATAAGTCAACAATGATGATTACGGTTTTGTGGTTAGTGATTGAAAATCCAAAAACTCAATACAAATGGATTCAAAGTTGGAAATGCCTAAATTGTCAAGTTATGTTCTTGATGAATTTTATACGAGTGAAATTCGTTTTGACGACTATGTTCATCTAATTCGGGCTCAAAACCCTCATTCATATTTGTGTGCTTTCGCTCCATCTTCCACAAAATATAAAACAATGTCTTCCATTAATTTTATATATATATATATATTGTGTAAGGAAAAACAAATGTGGTTTGTGGCCTATGTTAAACCAAAGAATAGTAAAACTATCTATATGACGAACAAAGATAGGTTCATGGTTGGGTTCTCGAAAGTAGGGATCAAATCTAAGTCCTACACATGATGTACATACAAAGGTGCTCGGAGCGCTAATGTCATAATTTTAGAGGATAGTGACCCTAATCCTATTATAGATATTATAGGTTTCAAGGCTTGTACATAAGATAAAGATAGGTATTTTACTAGGATTTAGAATAAAAGTAATCAAATGATGAATAAAACTAAGGGCGTGTAAGCAGTGAAAAACTTAGCAGAAGTGAAAGATAAACAAATAAAGACAACAAACCTTTCTCCATGCTCTTCCTTGCAAACCTCAATGATAAGATTATGGAAGTATTAAACTTGTAGAATCTTGTAGTTGTTGGATTGTGGATGCTCTAAATTAGTCTCCAAATGAAGGAATGATAATACTACGAGCGAATGAGACCTGATGATGCGGTTGTAATTTTGGCAAAAGTTGGTTGTAATTACACAAAGCTTCCAGGGATGATTTAAAAGGATTGGCCTACTTTTTATAGTTGGGAGTGAGGCTATGAATTTTGTTGGGGTTAGACTATACGGGTTGTGGGATATAAATCGAGATCTAAGCATCTGACAAGCAATGAACACAAAAATAAAACCGGAAGAAACATTACATAGGATATAATGTGGTTCACCCAGGTGTGGGCTCGTCCACCAAGAAACAACCAATATATTATTCCAGAGGATATACAGATTGAAGATCTGCAATCTTCCACACCTCACCACGATGTACAATATTTTTCCTCTTCTTACAAGATTCTTTGAGCTCTCTCAAAGAATTCTTTCTTCTGATTCATTGATATTCTTAATGCTCTTCTCTACCCTAGTTTTCTAACTTATATACGCATATACAAACTTAGGTCACTTTAGCTATGTAATTACAACCCTGAGATCACCTTTTAATCAAATATTAGATCTACTCCCACGTTCTAAATAAAATCATTTCACGCACAGGTAACCGATGTCGGTTACCCCAAACGATGTCGGTTTGTCCCAACGGATGTTGGTTGGTTTCTTTAGGTGACCGACGTCGATTCTTGTATAAACTTGCAAGTTGTAAATAAGCTATTTGTGAAGCAATTCAGCTCCACATCTCAACAATCTCCCACTTGGAGATAAATTGTTGCACTGTAACATACAACTCCATCCTTGGATCCTCTTCCTTGGCTTTTGTTTCTCCCTCTTTAAGTCTCAAACTCAAAGACCAACAGAAGTGGAGTGTAGCTCCAACTTCTCCTTTGCCAACAACTTCATTAGCATATCCATAGGGTTCTCATTTGTATGAATTTTCTCCACTTCAGTTGCCATCCTCCAACACCTTCCGTATGAAGTGATATATCAACTGAATGTGTTTCGTTCTTGAATGAAATGTTGAGTTCTTTGTTAGATGAATCACACTTTGACTATCATTGTACAATCTGTAATCCTCTTGTTCCTTTCCCAACTCTTCCATGAACCTACTCATCCATATCATCTCTTTGCTAGCCTTTGTAGATGCAACATACTCGGCCTATGTAGTAGACAAGGCCACACCTTCTGATCTCGAAATCCATTAACTATCATCCCACTTATCGTGAATACATATCCAGGTGGTGCTCCTCCTACCATCCAAATATCCACCATATCGAATCAACATAGCCGTATAAAGAAGTGTGCGATCCTCCATAAAGCATAACTGCATGTTGGAAGTCCCTCTCAAATATCTAAGTATCCATTGGATTGCTTCCCAATGCTCTTTACCTGGATTGGCCATAAATGCACTCCAACTCCCACTTTGTACGTGTGTAATGTATGTTCTAGTACAAACCATAACATACATAATACTTTCAATCTATGAAGCATATGGAACCCATGTCATGTATTCAACCTCCTCATGTGATGTAGGACATCAATCTTTGCTCAATTTAAAGTGTCCAGGTCATAGGTGTACTTACAGGTTTTGCATCCTACATTTTAAATCTTTTCAACACCTTATTGATATAATCTTCTTGAGACATATAATTTCCTATTCTTCTGTCTCTCTATGAATTTGCATGCGAGGATTTTCTTTACATATTCCAAATCCTTCATTGTAAATGTGTGAGCTAATTTTCTTTAAGCTCACCAATGTCATGCATACTAGATCCTGCAATAAGCATATCATCCACATACAATAAAAATAATATAGCTCCCACTTTCAAGCTTCTTGAAATAAACACAATGGTTAGATTCACATCTCATATAACCATGCTCATGCATAAAACTATCAAACCTCATATACCATTTCCTTGGAGCTTGTTTGAGCCCATCTAACTCTTTTTCAACATGCACACAAATTTCTCCTTACCCCTGACTTCATACCCAAACGGCTGTTGCATATAAATCTCTTCCTCCAAATCATCGTGAAGGAAAGTCATCTTAACATCAAGTTGTTCTAAATGTAAATCTTACGTTGCAACTAAACTTAGAACAATATGAATGGAAGTCATCTTAACTACAGGAGAAAATATCTCACCAAAGTCAATACCTACTTTCTGTGTAAATCCTTTTACCACAAGCCTTGCTTTGTATCTTTTCTATCCACCCTCTTCCTCCTTGATCCTGTAAACCCATTTGTTCTGCAATGATCTCTTACCTATTGACAACTTGACTAAATCCCATGTCTGATTCTTTTCCAAGGAGTCCATCTCCTCATTCATGCCATGTTCCCACTCCACATGGGTATCTTGTTGCATTGCTTCTTCAAAACTCTCGGGTTCACCACTATCATAAATAAAATAATGAAGGAGTAAATCTTTCTGGAGGTTTACTTACCCTTTGGGACCTTCTCACAAAAATCTGGGGTGCATGGGGCTCAATTTGTGCATGTTGCACATTCATATCAATTTTTATAGTGACCGATGTCGGTCACCTGTAGTAGATGTCGATTCCCCTATAGCCAACATCGGTTCACCCAACCGACTCGATCTTGCTCCTACGAACACCGATTACCCTAAGCGGCATCGGTTCTATAAGATCGACTTCGATACATATTTGTGATTGTTTTAAATATGAGAATGCATTTTCTTCAACAAAATTTTCACTCGGTTCATTCTTGGGTATCAAAACCTGATCCCTGTACATTCTCTTTTCATTCCAATCAATGTTACGACTCCTAACAATCTTAGCATCCTCTAAATCCTAAAAACGGAATCTAAAATCACTAGAACCATAACCAATGAAAGTGCATCTCTTGGATTTAGCATCCAATTTCTTCCTATTTTCTTTATCAACATGCACAAAAGCTTTTGAACCAAATACTCTAAGAAAATAAAGATCTACCTCTTTTCCAGTCTAAGATTCTTCTAGTATTCCACCATCTAGTGCACTTGAAGGCCCATGGTTAATTAAATATACCACCGTATCTATTTTCTACGCCCAAAATTGCAAGGGTAAACCAGCATGTATCCTCATGCTTCTTACACATTCCATGATAGTTATGTTCATTCTTTCAACCACTCCATTCTCCTGTGGAGTTCTAGGAACCGTTCTTTCTCTGCATATTCCATTCACTAAACAGTAATCATTGAAAACCTTATTGCAGTACTCACCACCATTGTCAAATCTAAGACACTTTAACTTTAAATTTGTTTCATTTTCCACAAGGGCTTTCCATCTTTTAAAAGTCTCAAAAACATCAGATTTACGCTTAATACAATAAACCCATACCTTTCTTAGGGCATCATCAATGAAAGTCACATAGTATTGGATCCACCATGAGAAGCTACATGGGCTGGTCCCCAGACATATGAGTACACAAGCTCTAATTTCTACTCCTTTGTTGCCCTAACCTTAAGAAAACTCACTTTCTTTTGCTTTCCAAATATGCAATACTCACAAAAATCAAGATCTACATCTTTCAAATATGATAACTTACCCTTTTCCTTTAAGATCTGCATTCCCTTTTTAATTATATGGCCTAGCCAATTATGCCACATGCTTGCATCTGAATAAAGTAGATAAAGAAAAAAGGAATCGATGTAATGCGGTAGAAAAATACAATGTTCCTACCTTCTTGCCTCTTACCACAACAATGTCTCCTTAGAAAATTTCCAAGAATCAATTGTGAATGTAACCATGCAACCATATTCACCTAGTTGTCCTGTAGAAATTAGATTTCTTCGAGGCTAAGCACATGCCTCACATATTTCAATATCCATGTATTTTCATTACGTAATTTAAGATCAACTTCACCTTTACCAATCATGGACGGTTCATCATCTCCTAAATAAACATGCCCAAAATTACCCTAGACATAATTTAAAATAACCCTTATTAGGGGTAGCATGGAAAGAAGCACTGAATCTAATACCAGGAGTTCAATTTTATTATCAAGGAGAGAATAAGGGAATCTTGCATTACCTCAGAAGATGCAACATTTTCCTCTTTACCTTTCTTTGGTACATTCTCTTTGTTTTCCTTGAACCAACAATCCTTCTTTGCATGTCCTTTCTTTCCACAATTCAGGTTATTCCTCTACCTCTAGATTTAGATCTACCATTCTTTGACTTTGATCTCCCATTATTCTTGCTCTTATATTTCTCCTTTTGTCTTCCCCTACTTTCTACATTCAAAGCATTTCCAGATGATGACTCTCCTATACTTTTCCTGTGTATTTCTTCATTCAGGATTATACCAATCATATCATCAAACTTTAAAATATTAGTAGCAGATGTTGTATTACTAACAACCACCATTACTAAATTATCCCAACTATCTGGCAAAGAACACAAGAATAATAATACTTTCACTTCGTCCTCAAAAGGGATTGTTGGTCTTCAAACTTGCACCCGCGTCTTGGATCTGGAAGATCTGAGTTGTTTGAGATCACAATGGAACCATCTCCAAGTTGTGGGACCTTGCGTGCTTGAGACGGATCTCTGGAGAAGGCCGGTTCCTCTATCTATTTCTATTACTACTACTACTCCTAGTCTTTGAAAGGGGAACTAAGCTAATAAATGCCAAGGGACCAGGGATAAAAGGATAACATGAAAATAAACTACACTAAAAGGTGATAGCACCAAAAAAAGAGGGATGAACACTATATGTTCTGAGTGGGAATGAAAAGGTAATGCATGAAAGGAGGCTAGGCACGAGTAGCACAATTGAAAACGTGTTTACTAAATCATTCTCATGGAGTGCATGACAACTAAATAAAGAATAGCAAGGGATGTGAAGTGGCACAATGAACACACAATGTAAAAGAAAGGAAAGAAGAAGAAATGCAAACACGTTATGATAGATAATAGTCACAAAACGATGCTTTTATTGCTTCTAGAAATGCACTGAGTTATTCTGAATGGCAAAAGAGGTGATATCCACATCGCATGAGCCAAATCTAGAGTCAAAACTCGAGTTGTAGAAAATATGAAGTCCTTAGAAAAATACGTAAGGATCCAGAGTATCCAACATTAATAATGTGCCCAACTCTTACATTTATAGATGAATCTGTAGAAGGAGAAGAGAAGGAGGAAAACCCGAATTTGAAATGTAACTACCAACAAGAAGCATTCAATGCCTACAAATCCACGAGAATCTATTGAATGCACTTCCCAGTGTCATTTGGCGTGTTAGATGAAGAAGGAGGGAAGATCATATCAAATCCAGGTGGTTAAAGAAATCAGATTTGCTTCATTAATGCTCGAGAAAGACGTTTTCCATTTCTCACCTACTAAATTTGCCAAGAATTTGAATTTGAATGTCTAGCACTGTGGTTGATGTTAGCAGCTCTCTAAAAAGTCTAGGTGTGCACTAATCAAAGCTCTGTAGAAAAATATATGGCATTAGAGGATGTCGAGCCATCTGCATACGAAAGACACGTGGCGTTCGTAAATTGGCTGAAAGGATGGCGAATTGTGTAAAATGTTTGTCATTTTTGCCATGTGTCACTCAACGATTTTTGTAATGATTTGGCACCCTGTTAGCGTGCTTTGGCTGGTTACGTGTGGCACACTCAAGAATGTTAAAAGATGACCTGACATAAAATGGCACAAAGGAGGGCACGAGGGAAGGGCGCCTAGAAGAAAATAGAGGAACGCACGTGCGATGCGTGCGGGAAATGAGGAAAACTGGTGAGTAGAGAACATATGGTCAAGGCGCAACCATTACAAGATGATGTGAGAGCACGCGTGAGGGTGACCATCTCGAAAGAAGGAGAATGCACGAGAAGATGCACGTATGGGGAAGATGGAACAAAGAAGAAAAGGAATGGAAGAAGGGGAAGCACGCGAGGGTGCGTGAGGAAAAGAAGAGAATGTGCGAGGAACTTGAGCGTGTGCAAACTTGCGATGAAGAGCTCGAGCCGAATATGTATACAAGTTATCCAAATCACTAGGAGATTTATTTGGATGATATGGATATTAACCAATTTTAATTGATTTACATAGAATGGAAATCGAGTCAAATGATTAGACACAGATCCACCTTCTAGCATTTTAGAATTAAATAATTTATTCATCAAATAAACCTTATTTGATGCACTTGTTTTTCATATAAATTAGCTAAAGCTTTCATCAAATCTATTGTGGTTGTTGCTTCTGTTATATTCGAAGCTACAAATCTTTGCCAAACTCAATCTTATAGATCCCAAAGCCTTTTTGTCAAGAATCTTCCATTCTTCATCAGTCATCTTTGTAGGCCTTGCCTTCTCATCCAACAATAAGTATAAATCTCTCTAATATAGATAATCCTCCACCTACATCTTCCATAATTGATAATTACGGTCGTCAAACTTCTCCACTTTGTATTTACTATCTTCTGCCATTGTTGTGCTCCCACTCAATCAGAAATCCCTCTGTGAGTAAATTTGTCAACACACAAAACCCTCAAACAAAGCTCTGATACCAGTTGTTGGGGTTAGACCATACAGGTTGTACATATATAAATCAGATCTAAGCATACAAGCAATGAACACGGAAATAAAACCAGAAGAAACAATACACAAGATATAATGTGGTTCACCTAGTGTGGGCTACGTCCACCAAGAAACAACCAATATATTATTCCAGAGGATATACAATTGAAGATCTGCAATCTTCCACACCTCACATGATGTACAATACTTTTCCTCTTACAAGACTTCTCTAAGCTCTCTCCAAGAATTATTTCTTACAATTCATTCAATCTTCTTAATTCTATCCTCTAACCCTAGTTTTCTAGCTTATATAAGCATATACAAACTTAGGGCACTTTAGCTATGCAATTACAACCCTTAGATCACCTTTTAATCAAAGGTTAGATCTAATCCCACATTCTAAATAAAAACATTTCACGCATAGGTAATCAATGCCGGTTACCCCAACCGATGTCGGTTTTCCCAACCAATGTCAATTGGTCTGCTTAGGTAGTGACCGACATCGATTCATGTGTAAACTTGTAAGTTATAAATAAGTTATTTGTGAAGCAATTCAGCTCCACATCTCAACAAATATTGGATCAAGTTTTAAATGGGTTACAGGTTCATAATTATAATTTCTTGAGATAGCCATTAGATTTGGTATGTACGATTCTGACTTTGTAGGGGCAATGAATATTTGGATTTTGTGTAGGAAGATGGTTGTATGTGCAGCTTTGTTGCCCCCACCATTGTAGGGTTCTAAAAGTAGAGTTGAGTTGAGTGGAGTGTGAGTAGATAAATAGGATTATTTAAATAACTAATTTAATTAGTTATGAGTTTGTGAGAGGATAATTAACCATTTAATTAAATAAATGTTTAATTAAATTAGCTAAAGGGTGTGGGAATTAAATGATATAATTAGTTTAATTAATTATAATGGGTTGTACTCTAGTAAGATAAAATTAATTTAATTAATTATAATGGGATGGAATTAACTTAGTTAACTCTGAAGGGATGTAAATATGATATGAATAATCTAAAAATAAGATAGAAATATGTATGCATTTTAGAGTGTTTACATGATAATAGACACATGCGAGCTAATAAGCGGAAGGCGGTGAAGCATTTAGATACCCCAACAAATGGAATGGTAAGGGAATGCCCCCTTAAGTGGGTGGGTGACACAAGAAAGCGGTGGGACAATTTTTGATAGGAAGAAGAAAAGGAATTTGAATGAGGATGGTAGATATTGTGATCGTAGCATGAGCGTCATTTAGAGAGTGAAAATTAGAGAAACCTTATTTTGTTGTTACACAATAGAGGAGGAATACATTGAATGTCGAGATGGTGTGCGCGTACCGTAGAGAAAGATCGGGTGCCGATTGCGAAGAACTCCTTTTTGTCTTGGAAGGACTACTGCAAATAAGAACACAAGACCACAAGATTTTGATTAGACAATAAATGAGGAAGCGCCTTGGGCCAGGAAATATAAAACTTCCTTTGAAGGTGGTCGGTTTCCTGCTAATATGAATTAACACCAAAGACGTAAAATATCAATTAAGTTGCTTTGTTGAAACAGTAGGGAAAGGCTGATTTCTAGGTTTGAACCACAATAACCGATGCGGTTCTTGATAACCGATATCGGTAGGGTCTAGGATATGTGGGGTTAGTTGTGTTGTGGGGTGGTTGTTGTTGTAGGGTAGTTTGTGTTGTTTGTAAGGCTAGTATATGGGTGATATTAGGTAATGAGGTGATGAGAAGTAAATGAAGGATAGTTAGATGCATATGTTGCTTTGGGTAGTGGATCTAGGAATGGATTTGTGAGGCTGTGATTCAAAAGTCTAAGAAGTATTATTAAAAGGACATGCGAGATGTAACTTCTTGGTTATTGACGAAGATGCGAGTCAAGAACTCGATGACAAAGGCGAAGCGAGGTAGGATGGCACGACACACGAGAAGATGAGATATCTCCCTCCCGATGATCACGGTGAGTATCACGGGCTCTCGTATCGATTGCGATCTTGGGCTTGATCTCCTTTCTTTGAAACTCTTCTTGTCTCTTCACTTGTCTCTGCTCAGCCAAGTAAAGATCCGGATTCTCTTGATCGCTCCTGATGCTCTCTCTCGATCCAAAAATCCTTCGACCTCTGTTTTTGGTTTGGGGAGCCCATTTACAGGGAACCGATGGCGGTTACGTAACCGACGGCGGTCGAGTAGGAACCGGTATCGGTAAGGAAAAAGCAGGCTATTTTTAGTAAAATAGCCCACTTTCCCTACTTTTCTCCCGAGAGATTAGTTGCGGGCTTGGTCAAGTGACTAGAAGGTCGGTTTTGGGTGCGAGAAAGGGGTCATTAGTCATGGGTGTAGGTGTGGACCAAGTTATAGGTCTTAATTAGGTTAGTTTAGGGTTAGGACTAGGTCATGATGAGGTGGCAAAATGAGGTGGCAGGTAAGGTGATGTGGATTTATCAATTACAAGGTAATTAATAAATAATTGTGTAAGGTTTAGGTGATGAGGTTAGGTTGCGAAATGAGATGCGGGTCACAAGGGGTCGTAAGACACAAATTTGGTGTCTACATTAGCCCCTTATTGTCGTGTAGCTTGTTTTGTAAAGCTGCACGGACAATAATATGAAGTGGTTTCTCCTGTTAAGGGTATAGGTAATCCCCCCTCAATCTATCACAGTTGAGAGAACTTGAAATCGGGGATAGGGTTGATAAAGGGTAAATGGTGTAGAGATGATGGGGAAAAGGTGGGGTAAGTCCAAGGAAGCGGACGCGTTGAAATGCAATAGTGCGACTAGGGTACATGATTTGATGAGCAAACCAAAGAATGCATAGGCAAAGGTCGATAGTTTATCCAAACAAGGGTGATATAATCACTGGTATCCAAGGCATAGGAAGTAGCTCCGGGTATATAACGGGTAAGGTGCGAGAGCGTTTAGGCATGTTCGGCAGTACCAAATGGTTGGTTTGGTTGAGATAAACGTCACGGTCTAGGTCTAGGCAAAGTTGGTCGACAGATCAAGTCAGGGACCCTAATCATGCTAAAACACGAACAGGTGAGCTCGATGGAACAAAAAGCTACATGATGGGTGGATAAAAGTGTATGTTGTTGATGTTGGGTAAGGTATTGAAGTGATACGGCCGTGGGTCGGGCCAAGTTGTTGGGTTACGGCCTTGGGTCGGGCCGGATGGGTAGGGTGAGGCCTGGGGTCGGGCCGGATGGTTAGGGTGAGGCTTTGGGTCGGGCCGGATAGGTAGGTTGAGGCCTTGGGTCGGGCCGGATGGTTAGGGTGAGGCCTTGGGTCGGGCCGGATAGGTAGGTTGAGGCCTTGGGTCGGGCCAAGTTGTTGGGTTGCGGCCTTGGGTCGGGCGAATGGTTAGGGTGAGGCCTTGGGTCGGGCCGGATAGGTAGGTTGAGGCCTTGGGTCGGGCCAAGTTGTTGGGTGGCGGCCTTGGGTCGGGCCAAATGGTTAGGGTGAGGCCTTGGGTCGGGCCGGATAGGTAGGTTGAGGCCTTGGGTCGGGCCAAGTTGTTGGGTGGCGGCCTTGGGTCGGGCCAAAGGTGAGGCCTTAGGGGCCGGATAGGCCTTGGGTCGGGCCTTGGATGGGTGGTTGTTGAGGCCTTGGGTCGGGCCTTGTTGGGTTGCGGCCTTGGGTCGGGCCAATGGTTAGGGTGAGGCCTTGTCGGGCCGGATAGGTAGGTTGAGGCCTTGGGTCGGGCCAAGTTGTTGGGTGGCGGCCTTGGGTCGGGCCAAATGGTTAGGGTGAGGCCTTGGGTCGGGCCGGATAGGTAGGTTGAGGCCTTGGGTCGGGCCAAGTTGTTGGGTTGAGGCCTTGGGTCGGGCCAAATGGTTAGGGTGAGGCCTTGGGTCGGGCCGGATAGGTAGGTTGAGGCCTTGGGTCGGGCCAAGTTGTTGGGTGGCGGCCTTGGGTCGGGCGAATGGTTAGGGTGAGGCCTTGGGTCGGGCCGATAGGTGAACAAATGGTGTTGAAAAAAGGTGGATATAGCGATGTTGGGAGAAAGGGCGATTAGTAAATAGGGGCGAAAAGTTGGGTGAATAAAGACAAAACCGATATCGGTTAGCTATGACCGTGCAGTTAGGTAGGTAACCGATGCCGGTTCCTTAGGGCACGATTTGGCCAGGTGTCGGTTCTATGTTAAAAACCTATAAAAAAAAAAAATACGGCTGTCATTGTCACATTTCTAATTTGAAAACCGATTTGGGGTGTCGAGGTGGAATAGTGATATTGGTGCATTTGTTGGGCTGAGGTGGCACTAGTTGAGTGGAGAAGTGAGTTGATTGGTGGGCCCGAGTGAGTAGCGGCAGCGGATTGATTGGTAGAGGACCCAATGCGAGTTTGAGCCATGGCACGGCCGGGAGGAGCGGAGGTCTTTGGACCAGGTGGACCACCACCACCTATCCCACCACGGCGACGTGTCGTCGTCATGCCGTAGGTTCGAAACCCTTCATTATGTGAATTTAATGGTATTATGCTGTATTTGGGATTCGGGTAGGAATCTTAGATTTGGAGAAAATAATGAATAAATGGAAGTTATATGAAAAGAGGAAAGGGTAGATAGGCTAAATAGGCCAAGGCGGTTGGGTGGGTAGGTTTTTAGGGTGTTTGGGTGGGTATGTAGGGAGAAATAGGAAAAAAAAATGAATTGGGTAGCCGCGCGGGTTCGGCTCGGTAATTTTACGGCCGATGTCGGTCACTAAGCGACCGGCATCGGTCCAAAAAATCTAGGGGCAGGGTTGATCAGTGGTGACCGGTGTCGGTCGGTAGTTGACCGGCGTCGGTGGAGAGGAGACCGGGGTCGGTTATGGGTGACCGGTACCGGTTCGTAGTGATTTGTAGTTATTTTGGTTGGTTTGGGTTATGTTTTGGTGTTGAATTGTTGGTTGTGGTTTAGGTGTTGTGAGTATGGTTTTGGGATGGGGTAGGGGTGTTTTGGTATGATTTAAGTTGTGTCGATTGTTGGATTTGGTTGTTTGGGTATCGTTTCGGTTTCGTGGTAGTATGATGTGGGTTGTTTGTTTGGGTGTGAAGAGGGAGGGGGATATTGTAGAAGATAGGTGGGTAGAGGGGTGTGTTAGAGAGTCGGGGTGTGGTCGGGGGATAAAAGGGGGTATAGAGGGTAAAGTAGATGTTGTGATAAAGAGTAGGGCTAATGTAGTGGGTTGGTTTTGCAGGCACGTCAGCAGCTGACGATGCGGGACAGGATGCCCCCACTGTTGAGCCGGATGCGACCACATGTGTCCGCAGCACACTGGGCTATCATGCGCGAGGTGGGACTCGGCGGAGTCCAGCGATACAGAGCGATCGACAGAGATCATAGTTTGATGGTTGCCCTCATCGAGAGATGGGATCCGGCGACCAATGTGTTCCATCTCCCGACTGGAGAGATGACCATCACATTGGAGGATGTGTATCGCATCCTTCGATTACCTATCGATGGAGAGGCAGTCTTTCAGGTGGATGCAGAGACAGCCATGGACAGCATCCTACAGGTTTTTGGGGATGCAGCCGCGCTATTGACATATCACAGCGCGAGTATCGGGTATGGGGATATGTACCGTGCGCACCGACATGAGACACGGCTTGCCGTGTTGATGATGATCGGGATCACCTGCTTCGCCCTCCCAGACTCAGAGGGAGGCCGCTTTCCACGGGCGCTGATGGGGGTGCTACATGAGATGGTGGAGGAGCACACATGTTATGCTTGGGCACCAGTATACCTGGTGCAGTTATATAGAGAGCTGTGGGGCTATCGCCGGATGAGGCGATTTGGGATTTGTTCGACATTTTTGCTTCACTGTTGGGCATATGAGCACATCATATGCATTAGACCAGTAGGATTACCCCAGCAGCCAGGGCCACAGGTCATATATAGATACGGCTTTCAGAGGTGGTTGGGGGTCGTGGGCCAGCCACGAGCAGTGCTTGCAGGGCGGGACGTCGCTTATTACAGGCATTTATTAGAGGGCCTGACAGTGGCAGATATTGTATGGAGACCGTATAGAGGTCATCACCCCCGTGGAGGAGCCCGAGGACAGTTGCAGTGGATCCAGTACACATTCTGGATAGCGGGACGGAGGCCGGGAGAGTATGAGAGGATACCCCTGAGAGAGAGTGCACGCGGCGAGATGGGGCTGCGGCAGAGATGAGCCACCTCCTTCCCTCGTCTGGAGGGATGATGTAGAGGCCCCACTACTGCGCACCACGCCCTGGATCCAGTTGGGTTCTTGAGAGGCCAGCAGATGACACTGTAGATGATCTTGGTTATACGGGAGCATATATGGTTTGGTGGGCTGGTCAGAGAGCAGCGAGAGATATACACACTGACCACACTTGCCAGACTTAGCGGGTGATAGCGAGCGAGATCAGCTCGAGGCGAGTGCGGTTATTACGAGGCAGGCTGCTGCTGCTGCGAGCACGAATAGGTGTTTACTGAGGGCAGCTAGCCCGAGCTCGAGTATCGAGCACGAGCGGCACCACGGCACACGCACCACGGCCCGAGCACGCGCAGTAGTGCACAGTACGACACACGACCCACAGGCACCACACCCACCCCCACCACCCAGCCTGCACCACCAGCACGAGCACGAGGGGGGCACTGGTAGTAGGAGTTAGGGGACCAGCCCCAGCAGCGATGGTGGCGCGGGACAGGTATATGGAGGCGAGAGCGGAGGCCCGGTATATCAGGATGTTCTTGATGGTACCGGAGCTGAGTATCAGCCATATGCAGCCTATAGAGCAGAGACCTCTCATAGTCAGAGATCGCAGGGAGGTGCAGCCACGGCCGTGTGTCCATTACGAGCGAGGAGAGAGGCACCACGAGGGACCAGCGAGAGAGAGGTGCGAGAGGCGGTGGGGAGAGGCCGAGGATCCCGGCATTGTTTTTGTATTTGTATATTGGATATGGGCACCGGTCTGCGAACCGGTTATGTTTATAGAGGCCTGCGTGCCTACATATTATGTATTCATTGATTCATTCATTCATTTATTGTATACCGGCCTGCGAGCCGAGTATGAGTTGTATAGTTGATACCGGTCTGCGAGCCGAGTATGTTTTTGATATGAGAGACCGGCCTGCGAGCCGTGTTGAGGTTTTTGATGGTTATTGCGGCCTGCGTGCCGGCTTTGTTGGATTATGAGATCACAGAGGCCCCGATGCAGGGCACATTGTATATTGGAAACATTGTATATATATATATAGATATGATGTTTTGATCCACATGCTGTGTTTAAAAATGCGTTAAATGTTTTGTCGATGGTTTGTGATATTTGATGTATGATGAGTTGGATTTACATGGTGTTATATATTAATGATGTTGATGTCTTTTGTTGATGGGATGTATGTAGATATAAATGATGAGTTTAATTGACATGTTGTATTATGAAATGTTGTATGTTTTGTCGCTGATTTTATGAAAATGTATGTATGTAGCTGTTAAGTTGGATCCAAATGGTATATAGATTAATGGTTTTTGATATCGTTTGTTGATGATTTGTTTGTTTTGGTAATGTAGATAGATGATATGGATGAAATCGTAATGAGATGTGGATTTGATGAAAAGATTATAGCTATCGGTGTTGGTATGCAGGAAAAAGAGGCGGGCGCCTCCAAAAATTAGATAAAAAATAAAGAAAAGGACTATGTTTTGAAAAAGGTGGGTATGTGACCGACGTCGGTTAGCTAACCGATGTCGGTATAGTATAGACCGATATCGGTTAGGTAACCGATACCGGTTATTCCAAAATGAGATTTTTCTAAAAATAGAAAAGCGTAGGTGGCAACTGAAGTTCTTATTTTGAGAGGCATGCAAGATGTTAAATACGCGAATGCGACGCTGTTTTAACGACTGAGACAAGTAATTGCATGAGAGATTTGAGTGATAAGGAGGAAAGAGACAGGTAACGTGATTGTGGGCTGAGATCAAGAAGACAGAAATCCAAGCTATATTTGAAGAGGGTGGTGAGCATGGCTGAACGAGGAGAAGCATCCAGCAGGCATGGACGAGAGGGAAGACAAGTTCCACCGCAAGCTGCTGCAGCCCAAGAGGTAAACGATTTGGTTGTAATTTGGTGTTTGCATGTTTTGTGAATAGGAGGAGGAGATTAAGTGGGTAGATATGAGAAAGAAAACGTGATAGCAAGGGTTATAGGTGAGGTGAGTGTTATGGGGTAGGTAATCAGGGGTTTCGGGTATGTGCATGTATATACGAGAGAGAATAAACGATCAATTTATTGTCGTAGGTGGTTGTTTAGGCAAGGTGTATGTAATTGACAGTGACCGATAGTGGTTAGGGATAACCGGTATCGGTTCTTGAATCGAATACTGATTATTTATAACCGTCTACCGATTCTTGGAAAATTTCGAAATGTGAGAAAAAAAAAAAAAAAACTTTAGGGATTCGATGGATTGAATGGTTATTTGTTGTTGTGACGTATGCAGGCAGAGGCAGGGCCGAGGATGAATGATAGTGTACCAGCGCTGTTGTCACGAATCCGAGCGGATGTAACACCAGCTGAATGGACATTGATAAATCGTTTGGGGTTAAGTGGAATCCGCTATTATTCACGAATCGCACATAACCATGCTATGTTGCAGGCGTTGATTGAAAGATGGAATCCAGAGAAGAATACCTTCTATCTGCCAACAGGGGAGATGACAGTAACATTGGAAGATGTGTTCCGTATTTTGAGACTCCCTATTACAGGAAAACCAGTATATCAGGCATTACCTAGCGCGGCGCGGAGCGATAACAGAAGTATTTGGTCCATACGCACGAGATTTGACACAACGAGGTTTGTCATTCACATATGGGATAATGTATGCAGCACACCCTGAGGAGACAAGGTTAGCAGTGATATTAATGATAGCGGTAGGGTATTATGCATTACAGAGGCGGATGGGGAAGATTTCCAAAGGCATTGATGTGTGTTATTTGGGAGATGATAGAAAGGAACGTGACTTTTGCATGGGCACCTGCATATTTGGCGGAGTTATACAGGGGTTTATGGGCTTGTAGGTGAAATCACAGGACGACACTGGATTGTTCATACTTATTACACTGTTGGGCCTATGAGCACATTGTTTGTGTGCGACCAATAGGCCGACCCATCCAGTCAGGAGAGACCAGAGTACAGAGGTTGGGATTCAGACGATGGGTCCAGACAGAACAAGAGGCAAGATCCCAGGCCGTGACGGGTGACATTGAGTATTACAGGCAGGTATGGGAGAGGGTGACGATTGCGGATATCTGTTGGAGGCCTTACGGGAACTATATGGTAACAGAGAACATAGCTGAGGAGTTGAGGGGTGTAGAGCGATTGAGGTGGATCGCGGGGCACAAGCCAGGTGAGTATGAGAGGATTCCTCTAGATCGCGTGCGCGACAATTTGGATTTGTGCAGGATATACCCCTGGCTTATAGACCATATATGAGGATCGGCGCCGAGGCAGCATTCTCACCTCCCGGCCAACACCTCCCAGAAGGGCCCAGAGGAGATAGCAGCCGATCGCAGGGTAATGGATGCGAGGCAGCGAGGCCTATAGGTTATGGTGGGTAGCAGAGCTGCGAGGTGTACGTGATCGCCCTGACATAGCTGTGATTACAGCGGAGAGAGATCGTCTGCAGAGTTTAGTTCATCAGCTCCAAACGCAGATGAATGAGACAAGAGGATTGTTAGCGGTTGCGGAGTCACGAGCAGAGAGACTAGAGGCTGGATTCCTCCATGCGAGAGGCGTATTCATATGTTACAGGAGAGATTGGCAGATCAGTGGGCGGTACCAATAGCCGTGGTACCTTTGAGGATGGAGAGGCCCGGCGAGAGGCGTCGATGATCACGATCATCTCCTGGGTCGGGATGAGTCGTGAGGGTCTAAGTAAATGTTATCGAGGTATAAGAATAAATAAGGATGCCGACCTGCGTGTCGATGATAGAGAAGACGTATTTGTTTAACATCTAAATAAAACTGAATATGTATGTTGATTTGAGTTATGATAATAATAAGAATGTTTGCGTTGTGATTTTTGGTGTTTTGAAAAAGGATAAAGAGGAATGTGATTAAATAGAAATACACAAAAATATTTATATTTACCACACATGATAGGTTATGGTAGGGGATGGTCGAGCTAACCTTGGGAGACCCCATGTCTCCGAAGTGCTGCCTACATAGCCCATTGCACAAAGCAAGGAGGGGCCTCAGACCGATGTAGTTCTCCCTTAGGACCAGGGAGAGGTGAATTTAGGCAATTTGGTACGGTTTAGGCAATTGGTTGGTTGGTAAAAATATTGATATTAATATTGGTAAGGTAAGGTTGTTGGTGTTGGTAATGAATTGGTGATGTTGTAAAAGGTATAAGGGAAGCGAAAGTTAGCCTACCCAAGTAGAAGGGAACCATGTCCTGATTAAGATCAACACACAATCCTAGATGCGAGGCAAAGAGGAAAGAGTGCTCCGTAGGTGAAAAGAGCTAAACAAACCACACAACGTAGAACGAGCTTGAAGCCCTAGGTACCGTGCATAGACGAGAAGTCAATAGGTGAAAAGAGTTGTATGATCACAATATATCGGGTGTACGTCACGTCCCTTGAGTTGAAACAAATGGTGAGGTGAGGTGGATGATATAACGGAGGTACAGAGAACTTGTTACAAAGTGAGTGTTCTGACGAAAGAGAACCTACCCTAAATAGACAAGTCCATGACTCAAAAGTTCTTTTGAATGAGGCTTTTATTTTACTGAATATAGACTGATCGATGCGGGAAGTCTACAAGGGATATTGATTGTACTATTCTTGAGGTCTTCACAAAGCTGATCAATGCGAGAAGCTTCTGATAAAGGCTGACTGTGTATAGCTGTCCTTCGAGGGAGCAGTCTATTTATAGTAGCAGATATGATTTTAGTGCATAGCTGTCCTTCGGGGGAGCAGTCTATATATAATAGCAGCAATAGTTTGGCATATAGCTGTCCTTCGAGGGAGCAGTCTATATATAAGGTAGATAGCTAGATGTCCTTTTGACGTGAAGCATCTAGTTTTTGTAGGAAGTTTGACTCAAGAAAATCCCATAAGAATACGGCTTATTTTAATACTTTGAAGTCATGGACTAGACTAAAAAGGGAAGGCATTGCTGAGGTGAAGTGAGAATCAAACTATGTGAGCTTGATTTTTATTATGAGGTGTAGGAAACAAAGTGTATGTGGTGGTAAGTGAGCTCAAGGGACGAGCGGCAGGTAGATAAGAAGTGATATAACACTAAATTCAACAGTAGAATGGTCGAAGATGCAAGGCATTAAGGGGTTCAGGCTCAGGTTTACCATTAAGCGAAGCTAAACGATAAGTGCCTGATCCATAAGTGTGAGTGATTATATAAGGCCCAATCCAATTAGGAGCAAATTTTCCACGTTTGCTCTTTTCTAGTTTGGTTACATGTTGATTCTCTTTGAGGACAAGATCACCAACCTTAAAGGTACGCTCATGAAGTCGCTTATCATAAGCACGCTTGATACGTTTTTGATAGATTTGGAGGTGATCAAGAGCTGTAAGACGACGCTCGTCAAGAAGCTCCAATTGGGCTAACCGCTCTTGGCGGAAATCATCGTTGGTGAGAATATCCTGAAGAGATATTCTAAGGGAGGGTATTTGTACTTCGAGGCGGGACGCCTCGGTACCATATACCAAAGAAAAAGGTGTGGCATTAGTGGAGGTACGAATGCTAGTACGATAAGCCCAAAGGGCAAAGGGGATGTGATCGTGCCAATTTCTTCCGGATTCATTGACAACTTTCATGAGGATTTTGGTTAGGGTTTTATTAGAGGATTCAGCTTGTCCATTTGCTTGTGGATAGTAGGGTGATGAGAAGTGAGTTTGATACCAAAGTTGTCGCAAAGTCTATGCAACAACTTGTTTTTGAAAGATTTTCCATTATCTGTTATCAGGCGATGAGGAACACCAAAACGACAGATAATGTGGTGGTTAATGAACTCTACAATTTTTTCTTTTTTAGTTGAAATGAGCGGAATAGCCTCCACCCATTTTGTGTAATATTCGGTTGCTGTGATAATCCATCGGTGACGTTGCGAAGAGGATGGATGAATCTCACCAATAAGGTCTAAACCCCATTGTGAGAAAGGCCAAAGATCTCGGGCGACCTGTAGCGGGTGGCTAGGAGTATGTTGAAGGTTGGCATGTTGTTGACACATAACACAACGCTTAACATATTCGTAGCAATCGTTATTGAGAGTAGGCCAATAATAACCTAGGCGAAGGATTCGTTTGGCCACGGCAAGGCCGCTAAAATGTCCGCCACAAATACCGTCATGGACTTGTTGGATGGTATGGGTGACCTCCGCACCGGTGAGACATCGAAGGAGGATGCCATCAAAGCCACGTTTATAAAGGAGTCCCCCCATAACAACATAACGAGAAACGCGTTTAAGAAACGCGCGTTTTGCCGGTACTAGTAAGGTCAGATGGGAGAACAGAGGTTGTAAGGTAGTCGTGGAATTGGTGATACCGGTATCCTGCGAATTAGCAGACACATTATTTATCGTACAAACAACCGAGGTTGAATAAGATGGGGCAAAGAGTTGTTGGACCAAGACGAAAATGTCAGAGTCAGTTGATGAAGCTGGAATTTGCGAGGCTAAGCAAGCCATAGTATCCACAAATTTGTTAGTGGAGCGGGGAATGGTTTGGATAGAATAGCGAGTAAATAAGGCTAGAAGTGAATCCACATAGTGTTTGTACTTTTGAAGTTCCTCATTTTTGCATTGGTAGATGCCCATAACTTGATTGACTACCAATTGAGAGTCGCCAAAAATATTGATAGATTTGATACCTAAGTGTAACGCAACTTGGAGACCCAGAACAAGGGCCTCGTATTCCGCTGTATTATTAGTGCAAGGGAAATCGAGTCGGAATGAGAGAGGCATAGGCTCAGCGTCGAGAGGAATGAGAACAACGCCGGCTCCTCCGCCGCGCTGGCATTTGGATCCATCGAAGAAGAGGGTCATTGGATACGACTCCTCCCTGAGTGAAAGAGTGGCGATGAGTTCGTCGGGGAATGTAAAATTGGTAAATTGTTCCCAGGTAAAGGGGCTTCCATGCAAGTTGGTCTGCGATGGTTTGTCCTTTGATTGATTTCTGGTGGACAAACTCAAGGTCGAGGTCGGCGAGGAGCATGAGCCATCTGGCGATGCGTTGGTTTAGATGAGGTTTGGCATACATGTAATGGATGGGGTCCGTGTTGGTGATGACGAAAGTTTTGTGATTCAGAAGGTAGTGTCGGAGTTTGGTGGCCACGAATGATAGGGCTAGGCACAACTTTTCTACATGTGTATACCTAGTCTCATAGTCCACCAAAGTACGACTTATATAATAAACGGCTTGTTCTCGATTCTCAGAGTCACGATGTGCAAGCATGGCCCCTACAGCGTGGTCGGTGGCAGAAAGATAAAGGTAGAAAGGGCGGTCGTCCTGGGGTGGGATAAGCACGGGTGGCTGCAAGAGATAAGCTTTGAGAGCCTCAAAGGCTTGGTGGCACTCTTCACTCCATTGAAAGTCAATGTCTTTTTTAAGGAGGTGATGGAAAGGTTGACATCGATCCGAGAGTTGGGAGATGAAACGTCGGATAGATTGGAGCTTACCTTGTAAACTACGCAATTGTTTAAGATTGGTAGGTGGGGGCATTTCTAGAATAGCTTTGACTTTAGATGGGTCGACCTCAATGCCACGCAGAGAGACAATAAAGCCGAGAAGTTTTCCCGAAAGGACACCAAAGACACATTTCTTTGGTTGAAGACGGACAGAATATTGTAACAGGCGGTCAAAAATAATGGTTAAAACATCGAGATGTTCACTGCGATGTTTAGATTTGCCAAGAAGATCATCGACGTAATCTTCAAGGATAGTGTGCATAATGTCATGAAAAATGTAGGTCATAGCCCGCTGATAGGTTGCACCAGCATTCTTAAGGCCAAATGGCATTACACGGTAACAGAAGGTTCCCCAAGGAGTTATGAAGGCAGTTTTATGTTGATCGGCGGGTGCAACCAAAATTTGGTTGTATCCTGAAAAGCCATCCATGAGAGAGAGCATCTCATGGCCTGCAGTGAGATCAACAAGTTGGTCAATACTAGGTAGGGGGAAGTCATCCTTAGGGCAAGCGAGGTTGAGATCCCGAAATCCGTGCATATCCGAAGTCCCCCATCGCTTTAGTGATAGGTACGATGTTAGAAATCCATTGAGGATAGTCAATAGGCAGAATGAAGGAAACAGAAAGAAGTCGTTGAAGCTCCTCTTTGACCAAGAGGGCAATGCGTGGATGCATTTTTCTCAATTTCTGTTTAATTGGTTTGGAATCGGGTTTCAGTGTAATGTTATGGACGGCAATGTCAGGATCAATTCCTGGCATGTCAGCGTAGGACCAAGCGAAAGCTTGGTTGCGAGCACGGAGAAAGGTAGTAAAGGCGACTTGTTCTGATGCGTTAAGGGATTGTCCGATCTTCACAATGTGAGGATCCTCCTCCGTGTGGATGTTGATTTCAATAGTAGATTCGTTCAGCATGGTTTGAGTTTCAGATGGTAAGGCGCGTTGAATATAAGAGTCATCCGCGCCAAGGTAAGTGAGGATGGAGTCATCATCCTGGCATTCAACAACGTTAATTGAAGGTGAGTCCTCTTCAATCATGTCTGGATACAGAAGGGGGATAGAAGAGGTGTCCTCATTATCGCGTTGATAAGTGAGAGGACCTAGGAAGATAGCATTTATGAAAAAAAAAAGTTAGGAGGGATAGATTCAGGATCTATCGACTCTGTGGGTGACAAAGGCAAAATGGGTGATGATGGTTCGGTAGGGGTGACGTCGTTGTCTTCTAGAAGACAACTGACACGAGGTTCCTTCGGTGTAAGTGTTCCCGAAATCCGAGACCACTACGATCATTGTGCTTGCGTGTAGTTACGGGGATGATTGTATGTCGGCCTTGTTCATAAAGACCAAAACCAAAGCCTTTCCAAGCACAGCGAGTCAAGAAGGTGAGGGCGAAACGACGATTTGTCAGGTATTGAAAATCAGATTGGAAAGGAACCACACCAAGAGGGGGCTCAGGGGCAACGGAAGATGCGTCGACACCCCCATATGTTAGGTTAGTGCGGCAGTGAGGTGGTCCGTAGGGGATTACTTCCCCCACACGACGGTCATAGGTAGGATGTGCATGTACCTATCCGTACTCCTGTGGGGTATGGAAAGAACTAACGTTATATAGGCGATACTCCCCCAGCGTAAGGCGTTGAAAAACATCTACTAAGGGGTCTGACGGTTGGGATATTAGCTGCAGGAAGGGAAGTGGTTTTTGCGACAGTGGTTTCATTTGAAGGTGTAGGTGCGGTTGAGGTGGATGGTTGAGGCACATTTGAAGAGGATGGTTGGGTTGAATGAATGGGTGTCTTGATTGGTACAAGCACATCATTAGGGCGGTATATCATATTATAGGTTTTAAAGGGGGGAGGATCAGCTTTTACGGTGTAGGACTTCCCCTCGTATTCAAATTTTATGCATCTATGTAAGGTTGAGGGAACGCATCCCATAGCCCGGATCCAAGGGCGACCTAGCAATATATTGTATTGGAACTCTCCCTCAAGGACATAGAAGAGTTCGGGTAAAGTACGTGGTCCTACACGAATGTTAAGGATCACGGTGCCTAAGGTAGAGGTAATAGCATCATTGAATGACCGCAACATGATGGGATTGGCACACATGTAGCTAGAAGGGATATTCATTTGTTGGAAGGCTTTTGAAGAGATGATGTTTAGGCTAGCGCCCCCATCAATCATAACACGACGTACCCGAATGTCTCGGACGTAAGCTGAGATGAAAAGAGCAGGGTCAGGATCTTCTGTACCAAAGTCAACAATTTCGTCTTCGGAGAAACTGACTGCAGCAGCTTGTTGTACAGAGACAGAAGAAGTTGGGGCAGTGGATTGTTTGGTGAGAGAAGCAACGTGATTGGGTGTAAGAATGGAGGTAACAGGCAGGGTTTCATTAGGTAAGACCTCGATCCCTTGAAGAATTTCAACGAGAGCTTGTCGATGAGATTCAGAAGTCTGAATTAGATCATAAAGTGTCATTTTTACGGGTGATTGGTGAAGCTGTTTGATCATGGCTCGATGGGCAACTCCATTAGAGACGGGGTAAGCGGGTCCACGAACAACCACTTTGGGTGGTGGTGCGATCGGGATGGTGGAAGGAGAAAGAGAGGACACAGGTGTGCTTTCTTTTGCTTTCTCGTTATTTTTCTGCGCTCGAGTAGCAACACTAATCATATTAATCTCGTAGACCTGAGATGAGGAAGATGGTTGGGATAAATCATGGTCTTCAAGAGGTGGGGTTGTAATAATGATAGATCTTGGTGAGGCGGGGACAGATGGTATAGGAGAGGGAATTGAAGCTAAAGGTCTCTCCCTTCGTAAGTTGTCTTTCTTAACCTTTCTATCTGAGAGAGGTGACTGACGAAGGATGGTTTTTAAAGCTTTGCATCCCTCCACATCATGTCCTGGTGTGCGGTGATAAGCGCAGATTTTAGACTCATCATAACCTATAGGTCGAGGTTTAGATGGGTCATAAGGTCTAAGTGGGGGTAGGGAAATGGTCGCATTCTCCACCAACATAGCAAGGATTTTGGCGTAAGATCCTTTGAGTGGGTCAAAATCGGAGGAGGATGAGGGCATTGGTTGTGCGGGTTTTGGTAATGTTTGGGCATGGTTGGTTCGTACGGGTGGTGGTTTAGCCAAGGGGTGTTGACACGTGGTTTTCACTAAACGTGGTTTCTTTGGCGCAGGAGCTACGTTTAGCTGGTTAGATGATGAGGCTACAGATGACGTGGTAGCGGGGAACAACCACGGAGAAAGGGGAGTGACAGAAAATAAATCCTTTGATGATGGAGTTTGTTTAGGGTTGATGGGTGGACAGGATACGTGGGGTGACAACGTTGATATATCCTTTGATCTCTGTATGGGTGTAGGAGGCGTAGGTTGTTTTGAAGAAAACGCAGGAGGTATGATATATTGATGCAAGGTGGAGGGATGAGGTCCCAATATGGAAGGTAGGTGTGACGATGATGGTTTTGATTGTGATAGAGGCACGGATGGAGTTTGTCTCCTAAGTGGCGGGGCGGCTTTATTTTTGGATAAATCTAGTCGCTTAGGCGGGTGTGTTAGGCTGGGTATTGGTGAGGTCCCAAGTGTAGGGGAAGATTTGGTTAGGTTAATAGAGGTGGATGAGATACTTGGTAGAGATTCGGGGGATGAAGATGAGGACATAGGCATTTTGAGTTTCTGTAAACACTTCGGGTATATGGTAGAGGTATCTGGATCGGTCATCTGCATTTGAGTAGAATAGGGGGTACTCAAACGTTCCCATAGGACTCGTCTATCTTCTGGAGAATAACAGTCTTCAGGCGTGAATTGTAAATTTTGTACGGAAGAAAGATGGGTTGTGATTCCAGTCCACTGTGGGTGTGATACAGGGGGTAGATGAGGCACTGTATCAATAGATGTTAAGAGGTCGACTGGTCGTTGAAAAGATTTAGGCGATGAAGAACTAATAGGCAGGAGGGCATGTTTGAGAGGGTCTGTTATGGTTAAAGAATTCGGTGATGTCGGTGCGAGAGATTTCTCATCTAAGGATGACAAAAGGAGTGGCGAGCCTTCCTCTTGTGCAGCAAGAGCGGTAGGAGGAGACGTTTGGGAAATAGATAAGTTAGATAACATCCGTTCGCAGTCTTGTAGGGATGTGGTATAAGAAGACTCATCGATGAGAAGAAAAGTCTGGGGAGTTAACTCCTTTATGGGTAAAGGAATGATTTCGCCTTGGTTTGATGGTGGTGAAGGAGGTTCGGGCCCCTGCGTTAGTGAAGAGGCTTGATTCAAAATTTTCTCGATAGAGGCTTTTGGCTGGGAGTCGAAGACTGCATGGATCTCATGAACACTTTCCTCGGCTAAGATATCCTGGTTTATGTTACTGTTAGAAGAGTGATTTGGGAATGGTTTGTTGAATATTTTCAGATTTCGGTTGGCAGGGGCATTAGGGTTATCGAGGGTTATATCACCTGCGTCAACCATTTCCTGCACTATGTTTTTCAACATCTTGCAGTTTTCATGACTATGTCCTTTTACGCGGTGAAAGTTACAGAAGTCATTTTCTTTGTACCAGGAAGGTATAGCGCGGGTGGAATCAAACCCGGAGTGGGGTTTAACAGGAGGCAAGGTGATAGCTCCGGCTTTGAGCAATTTTTCCAAGATGACACCATAAGTTTCTCCCAAGGGAGTGTAATTGATGGGCTCGGCTTTGTACTTATAGGTGGTTTTTGGTGGGGTATTAGACGGTGTTTGAGATTTGACCATCACCGCGTGGACAGCTCCTTTTGATTTCGAAGAAGTGGATGCGTGAGGAGGGGTGGTGTTTGGCTTATTGGTAGAATCTGGAGTTCGGAAATTGGGGTTTTTGTTGCGCAACCGCAATTTCTCTTCTTCTAAGGCTCGAATTTCTAATTTCCGAGCCATGGTAAAGGCCTCATCAAATGTACGGAAAGTTTGAATTTGGAGGGTAGGAGAGATGTGCTTAGCGCAGGCCCGCGTAAAAAGTTCGATAAGTTCAGCCTGAGGCAAGGCATATGTAAGTTGGTTGATAAGGCCACGCCATCGTCCAACGAAATCTGCGATAGATTCGTCTTCGAATTGTCGGATGGCATAAAGGTTGGTGATAGATACTTTCTTGGCAATGTTAATGGAGAAATGATCCAAGAAAGATTGGGCTAGTTGGTTAAAAGAGAAGATTGAGTGCTGGGTTAAAGCACTGTACCACTCCAAGGCGGGTCCTGATAAGGACATGGGAAAGGTGCGGAGTAACAAGGCATCATCATGAGCAATCAAATAACAAGCATGTCTAAATGATCGCAAGTGTTGTTGAGGATCCTCTTTACTATTAAAACGAGTAAATTTTGGCAACTCCCATTGAGGAGGATATGAATGAAGGGGGACAGAAGGGTGAATAGGCTCCCGACAAACTTGCTCGTATGTCAAGGCGCTACGACTTCCTGAAACAGAAGCCTCCAGATTATGCATTTTGTCCATCATTTGTTTGATGAAATCTGTGGTTGGATGAGATGAGGGTGCGGTTGTGGTAAACGGAGGCAAATTGGGCCAAGGGCCTCCGCTAGACAATGGTGGGGTTAAGTGTTGATAAGGTATGGAGGATGAATATGTTGAGGCGACCGAATAGGGATGTCCCATATAGGATGTTGAGGTCACTGGATACGTGTATGGGAATGAAAAGGTAGGCGGAGCTTGAGAAGGAAAGCTCGTGTGGATAGGTGGCAGAGAGCAAGTCATGAACGGAGCGGTCTGCAAGAGAGATGAGGTAGGGGCAGTCGGTGGTAGTGATATGTGGGGTCCAAGATTAACCAAAGGAAAGCTAATCTGTGTCGTATGAACCTCTGAAGCCATCGGATTGGGAGACGGGGCTAAAGATGCGGGAAGCAAGGCGGTGTCATCAGGCGGAGTGGGAGCTAAATGAGCAGCTATACTAATAGGCATACCAACAAGGAGCTGACCATCGGGCGTACGGTCAGGGGCATGAGACAAATAGTATTGTACAGCACTAGGATTAGCATCCAGAAACTTGGCAAAGTCCTTATCTCCCACAGGAATTTTAGGAACCTCGCTGGTATCCGTAGGATTCCCCACAGAATGTGAAGGGGGTGATTCAGGCAAAGAAACAGAGCAAGCATGTGAAACCATGGCGGCGGCTTGCTTGCTTTTGAGTGATAACAACCATGGACGGGGAGTTCACAAAGCAGGGTTTCAATCTGTCGTCAGAATAGAAACAAACTCAGATCGTAAAATTGGTAGGTTCTTTGGTTTGTCGAGAATGGAAAAGATAATGAACCGATATCGGTCGATAACCGATGTCGGTTATACTATAGCCGACGTCGGTCAGGTAACCGATGTCGGTGTAAGAAGTCTGGGATAACAAGATATAAAAGGTTGCTAATTTGATTTTTAACAACGTTTAGTATACTTGTCAAATTATTGATCACAGAAGATAGAGTATGACAAAGAAAACAGAACTAAAAACAAGTAAGATGCACACGTAAATCCAGAGACTAACCCTAGGGTTAATTTTAATTATCGTGGGCTTATGCCTTTAGACGTAGAATGATGTCAGAATCCTAAACAAAAGACTTAGGGGAAATGTCAAGTTTGTTTTGGCTCATAAGGTTACCTCAATCGGGCGGAGGAATACCGCGGAAAAGGGGGGATGTTTGAGCTGTTGAGTTAATTGTGAAGTGATTCGGTATGTGTTGTGCAGTGAAAGTAAGATTAATTTCTTGTCAATACCGTGGATATCACCCCCACGTGTACGACCTGTTACTTAATCTACGTTCACTAGAATTGAAAACAACAAGCAGGAATGCAATGCACGTGTTTTAAACCCAAATCGAAAATTATGTTCGATGAAGCAAAAGAGATGACTTTCACTTAATGCAAGATGTAAAAGCAAAGCAAGTTCTTTTACCGAAATTATACAAAGCCTTGTGAATATCTTTAGAAGAAGAAAACAACAAGTATGCTCCCTATATGAAAGCAAGCAAGAAAGAAAGAAACCCAAAATGGGTCCCACCGGCGTGCCAAAATGTTTCGCTCGGAATGTTTCGGCTTCTGGGAATAGAGTTGCTTCTATCCTTTCATTCCTTTTAGAAACAGATAAGGGTTAGGGCTAGGAGGAATACCTGTTGAATGTCGAGATGGTGTGCGCGTACCGTAGAAAGATCAGTGACTTGCGAAGAACTCCTTTTGTCTTGGAAGGACTACCTGCAAATAAGAACACAAGACCACAAGATTTTGATTAGACAATAAATGAGGAAACTGCCTTGGGCCCAGGAAATATAAAACTTCCTTTCGAAGGTGGTCAGTTTCCCTGCTAATATGAATTAACACCAAAGACTGTAAAATATCAATTAAGTTGCTTTGTTGAAACAGGTAGGGGAAAGGCTGATTTCTGGTTTTGAACCACAATAACCGATGCCGGTTACTGATAACCGATATCGGTAGGGTCTAGGATCTGTGGGTTAGTTGTGTTGTGGGGTGGTTGTTGTTGTAGGGTAGCTGTGTTGTTTGTAAGGCTAGTATATGGGTGATATTAGGTAATGAGGTGATGAGAAGTAAATGAAGGATAGTTAGATGCAATATGTTGCCGGGTAGTGGATCTAGGAATGGATTTGTGAGGACTGTGATTCAAAAGTCTAAGAAGTATTATTAAAAGGACATGCAAGATGTAACTTACTGGTTATTGACGAAGATGCAGGTCCAAGAACTCTGATGACAAAGGCAGAACTGAGGTAGGATGGCCTGACACACAGAAGATGAGATATCTCCCTCCCGATGATCAGCTGAGTATCACAGGGGCTCGCAGTATCCATTGCGATCTTGGGCTTGATCTCCTTTCTTTGCAAACTCTTCTTGTCTCTTCACTTGTCTCTGCTTGCTCAGCCAAGTAAAGATCCGGATTCTCTTGATCGCTCCTGATGCTCTCTCTCGATTCAAAAATCCTTCGACCTCTTTTTTTTGGTTTGGGAGCCCATTTACAGGGAACCGATGGCGGTTACGTAACCGACGGCGGTCGAGTAGGAACCGGTATCGGTAAGGAAAAAGTAGGCTATTTTTAGTAAAATAGCCCACTTTCCCTGCTTTTCTCCCGAGAGATTAGTTGCGGGCTTGGTCAAGTGACTAGAAGGTCGGTTTTGGGTGCGAGAAAGGGGTCATTAGTCATGGGTGTAGGTGTGGACCAAGTTATAGGTCTTAATTAGGTTAGTTTAGGGTTAGGACTAGGTCATGATGAGGTGGCAAAATGAGGTGGCAGGTAAGGTGATGTGGATTTATCAATTACAAGGTAATTAATAAACAATTGTGTAAGGTTTAGGTGATGAGGTTAGGTTGCGAAATGAGATGCGGGTCTATTTTCCAAAGAAGTTCCAATTGCATGCTAAAATAAAGTAATTGAGCTCCACAACTCAACAATCTCCCACTTGGAGTTTAATTACTGCACCATACCTATACAACGTCATTCTTGGATTCTTCCTTAGCTTTGTTTCTTCCTCTTCAAGTCTCAAACTCGAAGACTAATAGAAGTGGAGTGTAGCTCCAACTTATCCTTTGTTAATGGCTTCGTTAGCATATCCACAAGGTTCTTGCTCATATGAATCTTTTCCAGATTCAATTGTCCATCCTCCAATACCTATCATATGAAGTGATACCTCAACTGAATGTGTTTCGTTCTCGAATGAAATGTTGATTTCTTTGCCAAATGAATTACACTCCAACTGTCACTGAACAATTTATAATTATTTTTCTCCTTTCCCAACTCTTCCATGAACTTACTCATCCATATCATCTCCTTGCTAGCCTCTGTAGTAGAAAAAGCCACAACCTTCTGCAATCTTGAAATCTAGCTAACTATCATTCCACCTACTGTGAAAATATATCTAGTAGTGCTCCTTCTACCATCTATATCTCCAGCCATATCCAAATCAACATAGCCACATAATGAAATATCCAAACCTCCATAGCATAACTACATGCTAGATGTCCCTTTCAAATACCTGAGTATCCATTGGACTACTTTCCAATGCTCTTTACCTAGATTGGCCATATATCTACTCACAACTCCCACTGCCTGTGTAATGTCTGGTCTAGTACAAACCATAGCATACATGAGACTCCCAACTACTGAAGCATATGGTACTCGTGTCATGTATTTGACCTCATCATGTGATGATGGACACTGATCTTTACTCAATTTGAAGTGTCCAACCATAGGTATTTCTTGTTTTTTTCTGTCTCTATGTATTTGCATGCCAAGGATTCTTTTTGCATCTCCTAAATCCTTCATAGCAAATGTGTGAGTTAAATTTATCTTAAACTCACCAATGTCCTGCATACTAGATCTTGCAATAAGCATATCATCCACATACAATAACAAAATAATATAGCTCCCATTTTCAAGCTTCTCGAAATAAACACAATGGTCAAATTTACATCTTAAGTAACCATGCTCTTGCATAAAACTATCAAACCTCATGTACCATTGCCTTGGAGCTTGTTTGAGCCCATATAGACTCTTTTTCAACCTGCACACTAATTTCTCCTTACCCTTGACTTCATACCCAAGCGGATGCTTTGCATATAAATCTCTTCATCTAAATCACCATGAAGGAAAGCCATCTTCACATCTAGTTGCTCTAAATTCAAATATACTACTGCAACTAAGCTCAATATAATACGAATAGAAGTCATCTTAACAACAAGAGAAAATATTTCACCAAAGTCAATACCTGCTTTCTATGCAAATCCCTTTACTACAAGCCTTTCCTTGTACCTTTTATGTCCACCCTCTTCTTCCTTAATCCTATAAACCCACTTGTTCTACAATGTTCTCTTACTCTTTGTGGCAACTTAACCAAATCCCAAGTTTGGTTATGTTCGAAGGAGTCCATTTCCTCATCCATGTCATGCTCCTACTGAACACGAGTCTTATCCTGCATTACTTCTTCAAATCTCTTTAGTTCACCACTATCAGTCAACAATAAATAAAATAGAGAAGGTGTAAATCTTTCTGGAAGTTTACTTACCCTTTGTGACCTTCTCACAGGAGTTTGGGGTACCAGAGGCTCAATCTGGGCCTCCTAAACATTAGTATCAACTTTTGAAAGTGATCAACATTGGTCACCACTAACCGACGCTCGGTTCGCTAACCGATGCCGAGTTCGATCCTCTCGTAACCATCGGTGGTTCATCTCGACCGATGTTGGTCGGGGAATAATCTTGACCATGGTTACTATGTATTTTTGTAGATGTTTCTTTAAAACCCGAGAGTTCATTTTCATCAATAAACTTCTCAATTTTCTCATCCTTGGGTACCAAAATTTGATCCTTGTATATTATCTTTTCATTCCATTCAACATCACGACTCCTAGTAATTTTAGAATTCTCTAAATCCCAAAAATAGAAACCAAAATCACCAGATCCATAACCAATGAAAGTACACCTCTTGGATTTTGCATCGAACTTTTTCCTATTTTCCCTATCAACATGCACAAAAGCTTCTAACCAAAAATTTAAGAAAAGAAAGATCTACCTCTTTTCTGGTCCATGTTTCCTCTGGTATTCCTCCATCTAGTGAACTTGAAGGGCCATGGTTAATCAAATAAACCGCTATATTAACTACTTTTGCCCAAAAATGCAATGGCAATCTAGAATGTATCCTCATACTTCTATCACATTCCATGATTGTCATATTCATTCTTTCTACAACACCATTCTCTTGTGATGTTCTTGGAACCATTCTTTCTCTACATATCCCATTCACTGAACAATAATCATTGAAATCCTTGCTACATATATTCACCACCATTGTTAGATCTAAGGAACTTTAACTTAGAATTTGATTCATTATCAACAAGGGATTTCCATCTTTTAAAAGTCTCAAAAACATCATATTTACATTTAATACAATAAACCCATACCTTTCTTGTAGCATCATTAATGAAAGTAACATAATACTGGGATCCTTCATGAGAAGCTACCTGAGTTGGTCCCCACACATCTGAGTGTACAAGCTCCAATTTCTTCTCCTTCTTAGTTGCCCCAACTTTGAGAAATATCACTCTCTTTTTCTATCCAAAGATACAATGCTCACAAAAATCAAGATCTAAATCTTTCAAATCTGATAACTTACCCTTAGCCTTTAAGATATGCATTCCTTTTTACTCATATGACCCAACCGATTATGCTAGATGCATGCATCCGAATCAAGTAGATAATGCGAAAAGGAATCGTAATACAAATAGATAAATATAACATTCCTACCTTATTGCCTCTTGCCACAACAAAATAACCCTTGGTGACTTTCCAAGAGTCTCTCAGTAAAAGTAACCATGTAACCGATTCACCTAGTTACCCTACGAAATAAGATTCATCCTAAGGCTTGGCACATGCCTCACATCTTTCAATACCCATGTATTTCCATTCTCAGAACTTTAGATAAACTTCCCCTTTACCAGTAATACCGCAAAGTTCATCATCACCTAAATAAACATGGCCAAAATTTCCTGGACATAATTTCTGAAATAACCCTTATTAGGGGTTGCATGGCAAAGAAGCTCCCCGAATCTAAAACCCATGATTCAATTTTATTGTCCAAAGAAATAATAAGAGCATCTTACATTACCTCTCGATGAAGCAAAATTCACCTCTTTACCTTTGTCTGTTGTTGATTCTCTTTATCCTTTGACCAACAATCTTTCTTTACATGTCCTTTCTTTCTACATTTCCAACAAGTAATTCCCTTACTTACTGGATTTAGATCTATTATCCCTTGACTTTAATTTCCCATTACTCTTACTCTTGGATCTCTCCTTCTTCCCGCCCTTGCTTTCGACATTCAAAGCATTTCCAGATGATGTTTCCTCTGTACTCTTCCTACGAATTTCTTCATTCAAGATTATACTAACCACATCATCAAACTTCAAAATATTATTAGCAGATGTTGTATTACTAACATCCATTACCAAGTTGTCCCAACTATCAGGCAAAGAACATAAGAATAAAAGTGATTTTACTTCATCATCAAATGGTATAACAACTAATTTTAACTGATTTACAATAGATCATAAATCATTCAAATGACTAGAGGCAAATTCACCTTCATGCATCTTAGAACTAAATAGTTTCTTCATCAAATAAACTTTATTTGAAGCACTAGGTTTTTCATATAAATTAGCAAGATATTTCATTAAGTCTACCGTAGAATCCGCTTTTGTAATATTGGAAGCCACAGATGCTGTTAGGCTCAATATTATATATCCCAAAGCCTTTCAGTCAAGAATCTTCCATTCTTCATCAGTCATCTTCGTAGGTCTAGACTTCTCATCCAATGGTTAGTACAAATCTCTTTGATATAGATAATCCTCAATCTGCATCTTCCATAATTAATAATTTCAGCCGTAAAATTTATCTACCTTGTATTTATTATCTACTGCCATTGTTGTAGCTCCCACTCAATCAGAAAACCCTCTCGTGAGTAAATGCACAAACACAAAACCCTCAAACAAAGCTCGATATCGGTTGTTGGGGTTAGCACACGGGTTGTACATGCATAATATATCGATCTAAGCATACATGCAAATAAAAATTGATATTCTACCGAAGAATTATACAAAACAAGAGACATAAATCAACACCAAATTTAACGTGGTTCACCCAAAGGTGGGCTACGTCCCACCGAGAAACAAGCCAATTTATTACCCAAATCTTTGACAATATATACAATGAAGATTTACAATCTTCCACACCTCTCGAGATGTTCAAGTACTTTCTTCCTTCAAGCTTTTTCTCTACCATCAAGAATTCTCTCTCATCAACCTTTTTTTTCAAGTTCTTTCTAATTCGTGTTGGTCATTACTTCTAAACCCTATCTTTTGTGCTTATATATAGTCGTTTATAGACTTAGGGCACTTAGCCATGCAATTACAATTAATAAATCTATTTTAATGCTAAAAATAGATATAATTCCCAAGAGTTAATTAAAACTTCATCGCACAGGTAACCGACGCTGGTTCTGCCTAACCATCGTTGGTTCCTACTTGCCCTTGACCGATGTCGGTCTTCCCTAATCGATGCCTCGGTCTACCCTTAACCGATGTTGGTTACTGTATTTTCCAGCAAGTTCCAATTGCATGCTAAAATGAAGTAATTAAGCTCCACAACTCAACAAATACACGCAATATTAAACAATTGAATTTTTAAAAATGGATACTTGCAAAATTTGACAAAGCCAATTTTCACAAACTAAAAATTTGACTAAGTCAATTTGCATAAGATGAGAAATATCAAATAGATATATACTATTTACAATAACAAAGTGATATTTTACATACATGAAAATCCTCATCTAAGATTTGTAAAATTATATTTTGAAATGTTTGCAAATTAAGGATTTTCCCAAGCCCTTCTTCTTCCCGATTAGTTAATTCATTCAAATTTATGACCTTTTTAAATATATTACAAGAGCATATACAAAACAATACATGTATATAAGGGACAATGTAAAATCATTATCAAGAAACGTGATCCAAAAATGGATCATAAAATCAAGTATACAATATCAAATGAAAAAACCTCAAAATATCATCGCCAAAGATATTAACATAAAAATTAAGTAGGAATTGTCATCTTAAAGAGTATAAAAATAATTAGATATTGTCTTCTTATATTATCATTGTGGGATCTTCGACACGTGGACAACTTTTGAGTCAAGTTTCTTTTACCAATCTTATCTTCACTTCTTCTTCGAGATCCCTTTATTCTAGCACTTATTGCCTCAATCTCTAGTTCTAAGTGTCGCTTCCTATTCTTTACCCTTGCCACCGATAAAAAAATTGAATCTCTCTCTCTCTTCTCTTGTTATCATCTATTTTTTTCATAATTTATTTTAATTATTCCATTTTCCTTAGACCTTAAAATCAATGAGAACTTTTATCCAATGAGGAATATTATGGTTTTCATGAATAGATGAGTTATCAAGAACATAACCATCGCTTATATCATCATAACTACCCTCCTCCTATAATTATTTTATCCAAGGATATTTGAAGTGCATTAATTAAATATGTATCCCTATAAACTAAAATAAGCTCATTTTTATATTCATTCTCCTATTTACTAGCCAACGAGGTATCAACATGTTTGCATTAGCGGTAAATATGAGTCTTTGATTAATCCCACTCAGTATCATAGATTTCCACAAAGTCGCAAATAGGGTGAAGATTATTCTAGTTAGAGAAGGGGTATATCTATCATAACCACTTGGGCCAATAATATAGTTAGTTGAACTTTCAATATACCAGCTTTTAGAAATTGTGCAAGTGAAAATACACGTGATTATATGATTGGAGGTATTTTCTCTAGATATGGCTTAGATTTTTATGTTACAAAATATGGCATATTATCTTTGCCAAAATTTTCATTGATGTAGGAAAGAGTCCACTTTTCAAAATTTCCTATGCATTTAGTGCATTGAGTCATCCATCCCTTCCACCCTTTGGGTGAGTTTTTTCCAACCCCTTTATTAATGCCCACCTCCATGGTAAATGCATCATTTGATTTAGGAAACACCAATAGATATCTAGACAAAAAATACCCTCAAGTTTATTCTAAAATTCTTCCATGAGGTAATGTTTCTCACCCTAATAACCTTCTTCTTGATGTGGTATTATATTTATTGAAATTTTATAAATCTTGGCATTAATTTGAAATTTTCAATCTGGTTGGGTACTTTTTCTATTAAGTCCCTTCAAAAGGTATTCTCAAACAATGGGTGCATAACCACTTGTAACTACTTCTTGCTGTTAAGATTGAATGAGTTTAAAACATGAATAAATATATTTTTTCCATTTCATGAACCTTGAATATTAAAAATCCATTCTTAACCATGTCCCTTGGTTCGCCTGCACACCCTCATGGTGTTCTCCCACTTTGACAATAAAATTTCAAGTTTCTAGGAAGGCTAAGCTCAAAATACATGTTTAGGTGAAATTACTATTTAATCCTTTTCCTCTCTAGAGCCTTTTTGAAGAGATTCAACCCTCGAGTTTATTTTGTGTTATAAATATCTCAAGTTTTATGTAAATCACCCATAAGAGAGGGTTTATGTGGAACTATATCTAGCCAAAGAAATGAAGAAAACCATCAATATCCAATTCAATGACACTATCTTCTCTAAGTGGTGTTATATATTAATCTTAGAAATACATGCTTCAAGTGTTAATCCTCAATGCATATGATTCAATAATTCCCGTTGATGGGAATCGCATGGCCCGGTCCATAAGAGAAACTTACTATGCATAATAGAGCCACTTTATCCTTTAGTAATTGTTAGAGCATAGTTTCGACAAGAAAAACTTTTGGCCTCTCAAGGTGCCAACAAACCCCAATCTATTATGTATTGACCCATAGTTATGTTTGGAAAACTTTCCTCAACTAACACTAGTAAAAATTCCACTTAACCTCTTCCACATCTCGTTTCTTATACCCCACTTACAATTTTCACTCATGTTTCCCGTTGAAGACACGAAGCTTTTCTTGTGGTCATTAAAACATTAGTTTTATTCCTCCCCTTAAGATTATTTTGTTTATTTTTATACCTTGATCATAAAACCATCCTTTTACAGATCTGTAGTCCCTCACCCTATGGAGAAGAGGATTATGTTCAAGGAAATTTGTGATATACTTGAACTTGGTGAATTCGTGATGTGTAATAGTGATTTTTCCAATAATATTTCAGTCCTCAAAGATCTAGATGAGGGGTATAATATGAATTTTGATAGTATCTAATGATTATACATTCTTGGAATGTTTGATTTCTTACTAAACCGAGCCACATATATATGGTTAAGGACAATTGTCAATATTTCAATAACATGTAAATTTTATGTTTACATGAATTTATGGTTTTCTTACTCCAATATAATGCTATCACTATTTAGCTAGGGATCATTTTCAAAATGTCCAATCATGACCATGGTACAAGATGTGAAATCATTATTTTACCATATCTTTCTCAAAATATTATTTCTTAGGGATCCAACCCTACCCATCATGTCATGTGGACCCTCTTTTATTTTAACAGATGTATCCTTGGGCTTGCCAACCTTTACACCTCCAATGATGTGGTAGAAATATCATTTTTAGATATGGCTTGTAAACTCTTTCCCAATGCTCACCAATTCCTTTATGGATATTTCAACATGTTGTAATTGTTTGAAGAAAAAAAGGTCGCATCCTAATTAACTATCGCACCAATAAAAGGGAAGCTTGGTTTTATAATAAATCTTGAAATTTTTGATCCCCACCACCATCGAAAGCACATATCTATATCCTAACTATTCACTTAGTTTAATTTCATAGGGAAAAGATAGAATTTTTAAAATATTGGATCATGGGATTTTTGTAGAGCAAGATATTTTATTCTTTTCTTACGAAAATGGCATCCCCATTTTAATAATTGATGGGGTTACTCTTTATATCATTCCCCTATTAAGAATTGCATTGAATGGTCCAACATTCATCCTAAAAATTCTAAATCATTATCTTAACACAACTCATCTTAAGCACAATAATGTTGTGAATTTCAAATATCTCATAAACTTTTTTCCTTTCATTGTTCAAACTCCAACTTCAAACCCAAGCTTCCATTCGGCAACATAAACTTAAGGCAAGAGGGACTGTAATAAATCTCATATATCTCAACTTTGGGCTCATATGTGCTAGTTAAAAGTAGGGGATAAAGTCACCAAATAATTCTTATATTTTCTTAGGTCCATAAAAATTACTAATAGAATGAATGTGATTGAGAATTCTAATGAAATTAGAATTATAAAATTATGTAACATATTGTGATCATTTTTCCAACACTACAATGGTGTTTTTTTATCTTAAGCTTCCTCCCCAACTTGGGATAATTCTCTTTTGCAATTCCTTTGTGTTTTCCCTTGCAATATTTTAGAATACTAATGGGTTTCATATGATATAATCCTCTTTTTGAATAATCTAAAATAAGCTATTATGCAAATGGTAACCAAAAAATCCCCTAACATTGATAGTTTTCCAAGTAAATTATATTAAAATATTTGAGATACTATTGGGATAGAATTACACAATGTCTACATAATAAAAACCAACACCCTTAACAAACATATAAATTAGGGAAATATAAAATCAATCCTTAAAGTTATAGATCCTAAATAGATAAATATTAAAGACCAATCACCTTGCTCAATGTATCATAAAAATCATTACCAAAGCTCTAGCTCTTATACTAAGGGACTTTCTTCCCCTCATTATCGAATTGATGAGACCAATTTCATCTACCATATATATATTCTTAAGAACATCATTGTAGTTTGGGAATGTATGGAATAAGATAGCCAAACTAATCAAAAATCTCTTTTCATTAAAATTGATTTTAAAAAGTCTTATAAAAGGATTGAATGGGATTCATCATACACCTATTGGAATCCCTTGGTTTTGTTCCTAAATTTATACAAAATTTCAATATATTATCTCAAAACTTTGGGGCATATATCACCATCAATAGAGCCCAATATCACATATTTGTCATTTTTAGTTCACTTAAACAAGGATGTCATTTAACCTCCTCTCTCTATTTTTTTGTTGTTTAAGCTTTTAGTTTCCTCTTTGACAATTATTCTTCCAAAGGTCTGGTTAAAGGTATCTCCTCCTCATCGTGACCAACATCTCACCAATTATTATTTTTGGATGACTCTTTCTTAAATTTTCTTGAGATATCTATTATAGACCCAAATAAGTAAGGGGCTTGAGTCAATTGACATTAAACTCCAAAGACATTCCTTAAGTGCTAATTGGATCATCAAACACCTGTAATTATCATAATATTGCAAAATCTATTAAAAATTTGTATCTTTCAGGGAAATCTACTTGGGAATAAATCATTGAGAGGATTAGACCTTCACGCTTTCCTTCTCATGCTAGTGATTGTCAAAATTGAGGTACATTTGTGGGAAAAATATATGGAAAGCTTGGGAATCACTCAAAACCTATCCCATATTAGTAAGAAATGAATTCAAAAAAATTATTTCTATAAATTCTCACTTAGTTTTGTGGTCACCCATTATCCAACTCTAAAATGAACTTCTTTGATTAATTTCTAGATTCAAAGGTCTTCATCTCTCTAAAAAGGGGCTTCCCACACCAATGATCTATTCTCAGAAGAAGAAATTTTTTACATCCCTTGGCCTAACATCAAACAAAAAAATATTACTAAAAAGAAATATGCCATCCTAATACATTAAACTAAATATTCTATCTCGATAAACACCTCCATACAATTCGGGTTTCATCTCCAATTTCTTGGTGCAAAGACTAGAATTGGCTGACTTCCACTTCTTTGTACCAATATAAACCCTATATTTATTACATATTTTTAGTGGTTCATGAAATTATTGTAGATTCATTAAAACACCAATGGAATCTTAATTCCTCTCACCAAGTCTCGAGTGAATATATTTGACAATGTTGGAAATTCTAAGCACTAAGAGGGGGTGAACCAGTGCTAATTAAAAATTTGAAAGATAATTCAATTAGATTTACTTTTTTATGATGAAACCGCAACACCATTCATAAGAAATAAATAGGAGAACATATAGAGAGACAAAATTTACTATGGGAAACCATTCAAGGGAGAAAAACCCATTGAAACCAATGCACTAGCTTGGACAAATTGTCCTATAAAATTTACAATGATTTCATTGTTGAGCATCCACTCAACTTAAAGTACAACTCCAAAATTTAGTCAAGCTGCAACTTGACCTTTAGAAGATTCTACTTGCAGGAAGCTTCAACTCCCAACACTTCAACCAAGCTTCTACTTATTCTTTTGTAAGTACAACTTATAAGGAAGATTACACTCCTTGTGTGCTAAGCACACACTTATAATTTACAAGATGGCTTGATCACTCTTACTTCATTTTTTAATACAACATATCATGATCTCTAAATTAGATCTTATACATTCTCTTTTACCCTCCTAATTCATCTCTCTTCTCATCACCTAATCATCTACAAGGCACTCGTCATATAATGATTCTTCCACACACACCCTCTCACATGCTCCATACTTTGAATCCCACCATCAAGAATCTAATTTTCATGTGTTCAATCTGCTGCAATATTTCAGTCATGAAAGCATTTCTTTCTCACCTTAATCCACCTATTTTTCATGTTCTTAACCTTCTTCAAAAATTGATCATCAACCATTCATTTTCATACTTCATACCTCCTTCCTCAACTTACTCTCACATATACCCATAAGATCTATCTTCAAAAAATATCTATGTTTCTTTAACCAAGTATATATGTTCGAGGAAGACCTACACAAAAGACTCTTACACTTCACCTTTTAAGAGAACTCTTCAACTTCAAGTCTTTATCTTGAATCGAGGTTAAATGGCATCATTTAGGGATGTTACAAAATAATCATTTCACATACACTTGTAATAAGCTTCAAAGTACCATCCTTTCCTATTTAGTTTGTGACATTTATGAAACTCATTAGGAACTAAAAAGAATCTATGAACTTACTGATCATCTGAAAAATGAAATTATTCCATTCTCAATTTGTCATATTTTGTTTTGAACTAATCGACATGTTTTAACTCTTCCTTTGGTGAGTTATCTTGTATTCTAACTATTATAGGAAATGTAACTGATCTCATGATGAATTTTGGACATTACAAGACTACCCTCTTGCTCTTCAATTTCTTGAACCCCTTCATTCCTCGCCATTTCTCCTTCAACCTTTATTGGAGCTTCAAACTCGGTCATGGAGGACTAAAATTGTAGTCATAAAGGTGCTTGAAAAATTAAAGGAACAGGTCTTCAACTCTCTTCAAATCTTGGAGAATATGGTGAGTGGTCTCTATATTACCTTCAGATTCCAAGAGAAGCTTCATCACTCTCATTCAAGCAAGAACATGTTGATTTGAACAAGCAAAACCATACCTTTAAACTCAAAAAAATTACCTCGAAAAGTGACCTTGATCATGCACTTGATCACTTCTTCAAGACTCTAAAGCAACATTTTTGGAAGGTTATATGTCTTGACCAACTTATCATGTTCATATCTTACTTCATTTCAGGTCAAAGAGTTCAAACAAACATGTTTTTCACAAACCACTCAAATTGTGTTTTAGGCTTCCTAAAACCAGTCTTGCTTTGCCTTGCACTAAACACATGAAACATCACTTTCATGATGACCCGATGCTTTAAAAACTTCAAGATATGCCTCTAATATATGGAAACTTATTCTTCTACATGAATTAGATTATGAATATCAAGTTTTCATGCTCAAAACATAGTCCTTCTTGACTGACTCCGAATGAGAGTTTTGGTATTTTTGGAGTTATACACCAAGGATCTTCATTTCATCAAGTAATTAGCTTGAATACATTGTATTGGAATCATATAACCTATAAAAAGTTATAAGGCACTTGAAAACAAGTTATTTCATCAAGACACACTCATACTCTAATGACTAGTTTTGACATGCTTAGCCCTTAGTGGTATGAGACCAAACTTGACCTTGTTCACCAAAGATTTGCATTGAAATTTTTTGTATATTTTCATGGAATTCAAGAGAATTTCCTGTACATGCTTCCACATGAATTTTTCAATTTGAAACTCATCTATGCATGTTTTTTCAAATAATTCTCTACAAAACATGGGTAAAACTATATGATACAAGTAGACTTGGAGCTACAAAATACCACCAAATTGAAGTATAGAGAGTCCTCTACTTTCCCAAAACATCAAACTTGCTTCACAAATCCATTTCATGACCAAAAACTCAATTATTCTTCCATCACTACAAGGAGAGGGTTTGAGGAGGGTTTGGAGTGACTTTCATTGTTAACCTTCATTCATAAAGCTTAGTCCATAATTTTAATTCATTCCACCTATAAAATGATCTTAATTCAATGCTTTAACTATGGTGAAGAGGCTTGGACACCATGCACAAGTTTTACATACCATTGAAGTCCTCAAAGTTGACCTTTGAGTTGGAGAAGGGCATTCTAAAAGCTATATTTCACTAAAAACCTCATAACTTCAAAATACTTTTGTTTTTTCCCCAAAACTTGGACCAAAACACTATGATGGGTCCCTTCACATGTACCAAGGCTTGGTTTCTCATAAATGCACTGTAACTTCTTGGTCAATCTCATTTTTTCATGAATTCTTGTTTGTTCTCAAGGGAAGGCATCAAACTTACCCTAAACATGCCTCCTAAAGATGAATTATGACATGTAGCTTCATATGAGGACTCTTGGCATTGTCCCTATACACCTCCCATGCTTGCATTTTTTGACATGGCTTGGTTTTCTTCACACACCCATTCTAGGTCCTTTAAGTAGGCCAGATTGAGCTATTTTACACCATAACTCATCATATCTAACATGTTATTCATCATTTATCACATTGAAAATGTCATATCATGTGTCTCATGCCTCTATCATATTTCCACATCATCCTCAAGCCTTCACTCCACCATTCCAGGTCCAATTACTAACTAGGCCTACTAAAGTGAGCTAGTCATATTGATTCAACTCATGTGCTCGTGTTTCCATCATTATGATATTTTCTCCACATCATATACCTGGTCAATCATTTAGTGCATCATCCTGACATGATCTCACATCACCACTTTACATGTACAATCCACTAGCTCCTCAAGAAGTCAAGTCTGCATAAGGTGTTCTCAAGCTTTTTCTTGTCCTACCTTGTCTCGATTCACTAAAAGATACTTATGCATGTTGTTTTGTCATTAATGTGCCTTTTACATCAATGAAAACTTCATCAATCACCTTCCAACTAAAAATATTTAGAAAATTCTTGTTAATCCTAAAATCTCAATTCCTCCGGTGTGTACTTTACCAATCCCTCTTACTTGAGAAACTACTAAAGCATATGGGCTTACTAACCCCATTTCCCTTATTTCCATTAAATTGAAACTATTAATCACTTTTTTGGGTTATTACCCTTTCCTACCTCTACATGGACTTGGATTCACTCGTCATCAGAACCCTTCCTTTCGATCCCTTTACTTGGAATATGGTTATACTTGAAGACTTAGCCACACTTCCTACAAAATACAACCAAATTTGGTAATTATTTAGAGGTGATATTAGTTTTCAAATCTATAAAGGTCAAATCATGTGTTTTTATATCATATGCATATGGACATATTTTTTCTATTTCTAATAAAATTTTCATCATTGCAAATCATACTCAAGATCCAAGTCTAGAAAGATAAATTCTTCTTGAGGTGGAATGTTTCAATACATTCATGGACCATTGGGAAAATGTACCCTATGCGCTTAGCCACAAACTACCATATCACTCACAAAAACTCTCTCCTACTTTGTATCATGTTCAAAGTCTTACACATCACCATTCTAGGAGCACACATAGGAGTTTCGTATCTAGGTCCTAACCACCCTTACCTGGGGGTAATAAGAGGAAGATTTTCAACCACTTTGGTTATGATGGGACTGATGATAGTTCTCATAGTATTGGTTTCAATAGAAGATGAGACGATCCTCTTTTGGTGATGGTGGTAGTGGTGGTTTTAAAGGTGATACTTGGGGTGCCACCCCTCTTGGAAAGTTTCCTCACATTGTTTTGGCCATTTCTCCCGGAGGAGGATAAAGACAAGGCTCGAGAAGGAAGGAATCCCATATCAAAATTATTTTAGTGTTCTTTCATGGAATGGAAATTAAGACAACCCTCCACCATCTCTTCCTCTGCCACCATGTTTCGCAAGCGCTACATAATTTCCTTGTGTTCTTTATTTATTGCTCCTTTTTATCGATCAATATCTATTGATATGATATTGTCTTGAATATCTTGGCCCACATGTCGTCCTATCTCAAAATTGATTTGATATGGAATTTTATGGTGTGCATCCATATCACCCTCTTTTTGTATGATTGACATTGTAATATACTTTTCTATTATTAGAGATCTTTCCAATAAAAAAATCAAATTACTCCTAAGTTAAATTAATATATAAAGATACTTACACATGAATAATTTTGATAATGAATTCACTTGAAGTAAAAAAGGAACCTATAATTTTCTTCAAAATGTCAAAAATATTTTGTTTCCATTAAAACCATATAATTTTAGTAGGAATTATAAGCCACAATTTTTGAAAGAAAACATGAATTTAATATTTATAATGGATATAGCCAAAGAGAACATTTAGCCAAGTGATCTCATTTGCAATCAAAATAGACCCGGGTGCTTGACGACAAGGTTCCAAATCATAATAACATAAGGAAACTAAAAAACTAAATGCTCAAAATATTCATTCTCACTCCAAACTAAAAAAAAGGACTAGCAATTCCAAATTTAGAAATAGTAGAGTTAATAACAAGCTTCTTGTGTAACAACCACCAAGACATTTTTGGCCCAATATAGGTAGACCATTAACACTAAATTTGTAGGCCCAAGAATGTAAGGGATCAAAATATGACCACTTTTTGTTAAGAGAGAAGGGCCTCATGAGAAAAAGAGAGCTCATCATACCATTGTTTGTCAATGATCTTAGAAAGAGGGGGTCATTTAATCTACTTAATGCAAGTCTCAAAGTAATCATTATCTTTCGTAGTAATTTTAGCAGAGGTAGACTTAATATCCCTCTTAAGAATAGTGTAAGTGTACAGCTATGTGTTAGGAAGTTGGAATTTCCATTTGAATTCCTCCCAAGTTAATATTACACCATTCTCAAAGATGTCACCCATTATTTTAATTCCTATTTTATACCAAAAGCTACCTAATAATTCTCTTAGACTAGCTAAGGGAGAGTCATTATAGTAGAGGTTCCACCAAATAGATATATATCCCTTACATTTAGCCCCTTTCCATGATAACAAAGGCTACCTAACAACTATATGCCTCACATTTGTAAGCATTCCTCAAATAATTAAATATGGGGGATCATTTTATCTTGATAGAAATTGCACCGAACGCCATATCAACCACATATAATCCCTTCCAAATGGGTTTACCTTTTGGAAATACCTCCCTTAATATAATTCCTTACTAACACCTTCTAGGGATTTTTTCCTCATATTCCCTTTAAAATCATTTGACAGCGAGAGAAATTCCTTGGAGTTTAATATCCTTTGGTCCCAACCCTCCAAATTACTTTTGGTTACACCAAACATTCCATAAAATCGCATGCCTTTTTAATTGCCTTTTCCATTTGAACACAAAAATTACTTGATTATCTTATTTATTTTTTCAAAATTAGTATTCCCAAATAAACAACACGAAGATTTATAAATGGTAAAATAATATAGCACTTTTTTGACACACTTAAATTCTTCCCATTAATGACAAGAAATGCCCTTGCAATCTAGAAAATTTCTTATTAACATTATTTAAAATCCAATCCCACATATATTTGAAAGAAGGGATAAAGTAAAATGGAATCCCAATATATCTAACCATTTTTGATCCCCCAACTCCACCCCATGGGAAGGATACACTTAGATAGGTAATCATTCCAACAAAGCACAAGAGATTTTTGAATAGAGATCTTGGAAGCATAAGTAAAACAATAGATATCTAGTCTTTCACAATCTAGCTAAATTTATCTTCTTCAAGAACAAAAACAACATTTTCATCAATAAACAAAACATAAATAAGATCTTTTTCTTCTAGGATCTTGATACCCTTGAATTGGTTGCCAAGAGAAGCATCTCCAAGAAGGTAGTGTAGTGCCTCCACTATAATGAAAAAGGCCGGAAAGGGGAAAACCCATTATTATTGACCTTTATAACATAAAAGGCTCAGCCATATCATTATTAATCTCAACTTATGTCAAGGCATCACAAAATATGACACTCAACATTTTACACAATATATCATAGAAATCAAGATCCTTCAACATGAAATCAATAAAGGGTCGCTTCAATTATGGCATATAATGTTTCAAAGTCCAATAAATCCATAAAAGCATTCTAGTTAATATATTTAACCCATTATATCCATTCCCATATTGTAATTAGATTATCCAAAATATACCTACCTTCCAAAAACCCATTATGGGTACTTTAGATAATGGATTTCAGTAAAGGAGATATCCTTTTTGATACAACACAAAGTGGACCGATACGATATGAACAATCTAACACAATAGAATGAAACAAAAAGGTTTATTTTATTTCTTCAATTTCCTTAATGGTATCTACATGCATGTACTTTATAAGAGCTTACAACTTGTTGATGGAGTATTAAAGGATTCTATGGCGTGTCTCTCGGACCTATTCTAGACTAGACCGTGTGCTCAAAAGCACATTCAACAACCTATTTTTTTGTTAAAAACCTCTAACAACCCATGCTCCAACTTTGGGCCAATAACCCTTTCAATAACCTAAAAATGGTGAACTTGTTCCATTTTTATAGTTGTGCACTCTCACTTCTCTCTCCTAATTTAAATTTTCCTTGGATGGGATGGTTCTTTCTATACGCTTCTATATTATCCTAATCATATTCAAATTTAAATTTGATCTCCTTTATATAGATGTTCCTATTATGACACATCAATCTAGTTGTTGGCTCTTCTAACCATTCCATTCTTGTCATTGTCTTCTATCACCACCTTCTCGACATATTTAGTTGTTTTTTCTAACTACCCATTTAGTCATGCACTCCTCTCTCGACACTCATATGAAACACCTTTTTCTTATTCTTTTGTGCACTTAGATGTTTGAGTCTCACCTTTAAGTCCTCTTGCGCACTAACTCTAGGTTTATGGTCATTCTTAAAACATCTATGTGCTTCCTCTCAGTAACCTTTCATGTTGCACAATCTTTATTATTTCCTTGTGCACCCTCTACTCACTCTCTACCATTATGCATATATCCTTCACAATCTCTATACACCTCTATTCTATTCAATCAAGACAAATCTTCTCGCTTCCCTACAAAAATACTATGCACACCACTACACATTATTCCTTCACACTGGATCTCTCTTACAAGCCATACGTGCACATCAAGAACTCTTACTTCATATACACACCCCATGCACTACGCTCCTCACCAATAGATAGTATAAAAACTACTCACGTAATTATGTGTAATCACCACTTGATTCCTATGGGATTCCCTTACCTATGTGCTCTCCCACATTGTGCATACTTCTCCTTCACCAAAATTGTATAGGATTAACTCGGACCTTGGATGCTCTTGCATCAAACACATGAGGTACTTTAACTTGAGGTCCTTGTCCTGACTAAGTGGGTGGAAGGACCACCCTTTGAACTATTGAGAAAAAAATATTTCCATTTCCTTTGTTCTCTAAATATGTTCCTAGTCTCAGGCTTCTTTCGCCATCCTCTCCAATACCTCATCACCTTCTTGTGACTTCTCAACGCTATCTTTTGCATACTTGTGAGCTTATGCCCACCATAGTATGACATCCTCCTCCAAATAGATCTCTCTTTTGAATCCTTTGTGATTATTTTCCCGCTCTTCTCCTTTGTAAGTCTTTGCTTTCCTCAAACCGTCTTCCTTGTCATAAGGCTACTCTAATGAGCTTTATCCCATATGATTTTGTGCTCACCTCCAAATCTCTCCTATATGATTTTGTGATTTCCATTTTCTTTCCACTTCCACCTAAATCCTTCAAGGATTTAATTATTTCCTACCCATTTCATTTATGGGATTCCTTCCTTTGGATGTTACTTCTTCACATACTCCTTTCCTTGTCTTCTTATATTTACCTCATGTACGCATATCTCCTTCTCATGTGACATATTTTCTCTTTGATCCTTTTCTTCACACATTACTTCTTATCCACACTCCTTCCCTTCTTCTCTCCATGGGATTATACTTCATACTTGATCTTTGCACACTTCCTTCTTTATTCTCTTATCACCTCCCTACCGTGATCTGCTCTCCTTACAAACTCTTCCTTTTCACACTTCCCTTTCATACTATACTTTGTGAAACTATTCTTCATGCTTCTTACGGTATTTCCTCCTATTTTTATTATTGGTAAAATATTTTGGAGGGACCTTACCCAATCTTACACAAAAGGCTCAACAACCAAGATAAGCAAAGTAAAACAATGTGTTTTTTTGATCCGTGGGGTCCACCCCAACCAAAAGAGGAAAAAGTAGTAAAAAGCAAAGGCAGGGGCCAACTACCTACAAAGATCCCAGAGACAAAGAAAAGGCAGCAATACAACAACACAAAAACTATTGCACCGAGTACAAAGAACCAACAACATTAACCAATAGACTTGCTAAAAACTTTGATAGCCACCCTGAAATCTTGGTAGAGTTTGAGGGCAATGGCGATGGTGGGATCCCAATTTGATGCCTTGAAATTTCTTGTAATATTTCCATTCTTCCAAGCCGTATCCGAGATGCCACTGGAGTCACAGATTTGTCGGATGTGTACCTACATAAGGTCCATTATAGCATTATGCATAGCCAAGAAATTGTTGTACTTATCCTCAAGATTCTTAAACTTGGTTTCCAAAGCAACAATTTCATCTTTGAGGCTTGCGTTGGGGTCCAAGGCTTGCTCTTTAATAGTAGACTTAAGAAGGAAATCTACATTTTCTTTAAGGGTTTTAACCACATTAGCCTACATGTTAAATTTATTTTCCAAACTAGTGCCAACATCAATATTGAGGAAAATAGAGGGGGCTATCATCTACCACAATTTCTTCTCCCTTCGTGCTAGAGCCCACAACTTCCTTTCCTTTACTCTGCTATTATAGAGAACCCTTTTTGGGGGTGGCTCCAAGACAAAGTCTTTGTACATTGGATTTTTAGACCGGATACGAGTTTTCTTAGGGAGGGGAGAAACCATAATAGGGCATGGGTCATTTCCAACAACACTAGACAGTACTGACTAATGAGATATATGACACCCTGATGGAGAGGGATAGTCCTCTTATGGCCCTGAACTTCAAGAATGGATTTTTCCATTGACTTTAGAATGTAGTAGGAGAGGCTTACCTTCACCTCATGCCTAAAGTGGTTGAGCAAGACCAGATGATACTGCGGAATGGTGGATAATCTCCCTTCTAAGGTGACATAGCATACCATCATATGTGTCACCTCATCATATGGTTGCAGGATAGAAGAAACTAGAATTCCCTCTTTTTTATGTTGAGAATTTCCCCATCATCCAAAAATAACCTTTCTTCTCGCTTCCTTATCAATTTTGTTCTGAAAATGTATTCCCTTCCATGCTAAGACCGGTAATAAAAGAGATGAATTATTCAGTGATTTGAAAGCTCTTATCTACAAAGGAGACATTACGGTCTTTCCAGTTCGTCATGAACTAGATGGATATATAATGGTCATGCCCTTTTATGCGTTGGATGAAATCGGTGAATCCATCCATATTAATGGTCTCCCAAAGCTCAATTTGTTCTTGCCATTGGGGATCAAATTTAGGTTTCACACGGCAAGGGCACCACCCATTATAAAAACCCTCTGAGAATTCATAGAAATAAACTAAAAGTTGTGAACAGTAGACTTCCCAGCAGCCCTTTGACAATTTGTATGCCTATGTGAAGCAGAAATAAAATTTGCTTCTTTCTCCCTAAAAAATTTTGTGTGATCAATTTTTGAGAACATGGGAGGATAAATTTGGGCATGCCCAAAATGCCATTGAGATATAGCTTTGGGATTGCACATGTGTTTGCCCCATCGGTTGAGGTATACTAATGAGTGAATTTGTTTCATTTTAAATGATGTTTCTAACTTCAGTAGGAGTGTCATTGATCTCATGCCACTCTTTGTAATCATTGCTACAAACTCCAATATTTGCAAGAAAATCTACATATTTGTTCCCTTCCCTGTACACATGCTTGAAAATGATGTTAAGACCATTGCATAAGTTATGAGCTTCATTAATGAAATCCCTGATGGTCCAACTAGGATTTAAGGATTTAGTGAGAATGTTGATAATATTCATTAAGTCACCTTTGATGGTGTTTCCTCCTATGCACACTTGCGCAGTTGTGATATTTTTTTCATACCAAATCTCCTTTGTGCATTCTCTCCAAACTTCTTCCCCACTCTCCTTTGCTTTGCACATCTTTCTCCTTGCACACTATTGGATTTAGAACCACTAAAAATAATTAATTTCGTGGTCCTCTCCTCCATCCTCACCCTTTTCTACTTGAGGCTTCTCTTCATTATGTGTCTTCTCTCTTGTGTGCTCTATTTGGTATAATTTATCTTTAAAACCTCCTTATCCCTTCTTGATGTCTCCTCGCAAGATTCTCTTCTTCTTCTCCTCTTATCCTTTATTAGACCACACTTCGATTGTCACCACACCGTAAAGACATGATCCTTTTTCTTGCAATCACTTCTCTTCCTTCTCCTTATGGATACTCTACCATATTCTCATCTTATCTAGTGCATTGTGCACTCACCTTTGTGTCCTCTCTGTTGGTGGTGTTTTTACTTTTGTACCACACTGTCTACTTTGGTGGCTTTGGGCCACATCTCTTTTCCTATTGTCGCCACTTTTATTCTCCTTCTTATCTTCCCTTACACCTTCTCTATTTCACAAAACTTTTGCAGGAAATATCATAGTACCTCCACACTACTATCTTGCCCTTCCTTTTCTATGTGTTCATTCTCTTGTATGTCTCTTGCATTGTGCACTCTTGTAGTCTCCTCCTTGAAATGTACCTTTTAAATTAACTTCGGAAAATTTCTCCTTCTTCACGCAATTCCTTCTTTCATTTACACTCCTTTTATCCTACATACTTCTCTATATCCTCTTCCCCGAGATCTTTGTCGATATCCCTCTTCCTCCATGTGATCCTTTTCATGTGCACTCTAGCAAACTATTTTTAGGATTCTTTGCTTCTAATACCCTAAGGGAAACTCCTCGTTTCTTCTCTACCTCCTTTTTAATGGTGCTACCATTGATGTGCACATCCTTTTCTTCACTCCCCTTAACTCCTCTACTCATAGTTATTATTTCCATGTAGTATCCTACACTCTAATTCATTTCTACCGAGGTCCCATCTCTTGCACTTAACTACACACCCCATATTTCCTCCATGTATGAAAACTTCATATACACAATCCATTTCACACTCTAGTACTTCATTTGATACTCATGTTGCGTGATCCTCTCCATTCAATTGTGTAATCTCCTTTCACCTTTCCACTACTTCATTTCATGTCTCAACATAATCATCTTTGTGTTTTTGGTTTCTATGACTATTGTATTCTCTTTAGTAGTTCATTTTCTAGTCCGATTCTCTCACACACTATTTTCTAATTCTGGTGGCTTCTCTTTTCACCCTCTACTCATCTCATGAGCTCTCTCCATGTGATTTCTCTCACACATTATTTTATGGTACTCCCGCACATGCTTTCTCTTCACTCTTGTGATTTTATCTTACAATATTTGGTTATGACTCTATACACAATTTTTCTTCTCTCCGGCCCTTCATCATGACACTCTTTCCACAAAATATTATCTACATTTTCAAATCTTGACTAAGTCTCTCACCTCTTTATTCTATATTATTTGCTCCACAACACTTCATATCCTCTCGGTGGCTTCCTCTCGCATCCTCCATTCTTTTTTTCACATCATTAATCTCCTCCATCATCTTATCAAACATTTTCACGACTACTACATCTCAATAGTCCCTCCTCTTAGCAACATCTTGCATTCTCACAAAATATCATTAGAATATTTGAATGCTACACTATGGGATATCTTATTGCATCCTCTACCTACCTTTCTTCATGATAGAGAACACAAAATTCTTTGCTATTTTCCTCACATTCGGTGTTCTCGCTAGCTCCACTTGCAGTAAAGTAGCCTACTTTGATACCATTTATTGATATAGCATAGTAAACCAAGATGATCTAGTATCGTTTGTAGAGTCCAACATAGTGGAATTAAATGCAAAGGTTTCTTCCATTTATTTAATGGCCTTAACAACATCTACATGCATATGCTCTCTAAGATATTATAACTCATTGATGGAGTATTAAAAACTTCTATGGTATCTCCCCACGATCTATTCTAGACTACAATATATGCTCACAAGCACATTCAATAACCTAGTTTCTGCTTAGTATCCTCTAAAAACCCACAATCAAACTTTGGTCCAATAACCCTTCAACAACCCAAAAATGGTGAACCCATTCCCTTTTATAGTTTTTTGTCCAACCTCTCTCTCTAATTTACATTTTCCTTGGGTGGGATGACTCCTTTTAGATGCTTCTAGATTCTCCCACTCATATTAAAATTTTAATTCAATGTCCTTTAATTCCCCGAGCTACCTCCATAAATACATTCTTGGATGTTTCGTGTTGATCTTTATGTTTCCTCTTTTGGATGTTCCATCCTTGTCGATTCTTATGTTAGTCAACTTCTAACATATTTAGTCACTTTTCTAACTACCCATTCATCATCATACTCATTTCTCACAATTATATTCCATGACTTTATCTTCTTTTTATGTGCACTCGGATGCTTGAGTCTCATCTTTAACTCCTCTTGCATATTATATTTAGGTTTACGGGCCTTCTCAAAACATCTCGCACACTTCGTCTATAATGTTTCCTATTACACAATCCTTCTTATCTCCTCTTGCACACTCTCTAATATTACAAATAACTCCTTAACAATCTTTATGCACCTCTAGTATGTTCAGGTTGAGACAAATCTCCCCATTTCCCTATAAAAAACCTATATACACCAATACACATTATTCCTTCACATTGGCTCTCTTTTACAAGCCTTTCATGCATGTTTTGGGCTATTACTTCTTCTACACAATATATGTATTACACTCCTCGTTGATAGATACTACCCAAAGTGCTTGCATAATTTTGTATAATCACCAATTGATTCCTTTGTGTTTCTCTTCCTTACCTACACACTCTCTTTTCGTTGCATTTACTACTCCTTCACTAAAATTGTGTAGGATTTTCCTAGACCTTGGATGCTCCTACATCACTTATAGCTAAAACCTTTGCAATAATATTGTAAGAGGCATTGAGAAGGGTAGTTGGTATCCAATTTTTAATCTTCCTGCGGTCCCCTCCTTTTGGAATGAGATTGAACACCCTCTACTAATTTTTTTACCTAAGGACCCACTCTAAATACCCTAAATATACACCCCTAAGTGTTTAGGAATAATCCAAGATTAACCGATCTTATGGTATTCAATAGAAATCCATCACACCTAGGGGCTTTAGCAACTTTGAGGGATCAATAACAAATACTAATTTATTTAGGAGACATCCTCTTTGAGAGTAGATGTTGTAATAAGAGAGATTTTCAAGGGGATACATTCAAGACAGAGTCTTTATTAGCCATTACGTACTCCCCAACCTCATCAACTATGAATAAAGTTGAGTAGAGTGAGAAGAAGGATATTTTAATATCCTCAAAATTTTCATATATATTCCCACCTATGTCAATAGATTTAATTTTTTCATTACTATGTTTGGATTTCAATATTATGTAGAATTGTTTTGTGCATTTTTCTCCATCTTTCAACCATAAAATATTATATTCAATTTGAGAACCTCTATCCAATTATTATTATTTGGTCCTATGATGATGTTTATTTTTGACTAGATTCAGGAGAGAAGGATTCTATGGGTAATCTTGTAGTAAACCTTCAACTTTGATTAAATTCTCTTGGATAATTCTCTAATTCCTAGTTCTCAAAGTCTCTTTATACTTGCCATAGGTTCTCATAAAGTTATTACACAATATGATTGATTTGTCCCAAGAATATATATTAGAGTTTATTTTATTAATACTTTTACCAAACAAACATGAGGTTGTAAGTCTAGTGACATAGTATACTTCCATAGGATGAGAAACATTGAGTTTATGTAATCCCTTCTAATTTTTATCACAAGTTAGAGGATTCTCATTGAATTAAAATGTGATTTCCATAGGGTCATGGCATGAAAGGGTAAATAGAAAATTGGTAGCATCATTTAAATCCACTACCAATAGAACTAAGAAGTGTTCTTTATTGAAATAAATTCTATGTAACATAGATTAAAACTTATCCTTATCTTGTTAGTTATTACACTAGGTGGACCAAATAATTTTACTATTGATATTTCCCTAGAAAGGGGTTCACTAATTCTTAGAATCATTTTGAATTTTGCCTAAAAGAACTTCTCATTGCATTTCCACATAAAATTTCTCCCTCTCCTTTTTTTTTCTTGTGTTCAATCATGTTATTTATTCTTCTTCAATAATCATGGGACATCAAGAAACAATGAAGTCATATAATTCCAAAGTTCATCTTTATGTTTCTAGTAATTTAGAACATAGAATGAGTAAATACCAAAAGTAAGGTTCTCAATGTTGATTATATCTTACACCACTATATTATAAGGTGAAGTCCCATAGTTTTTAGCGCCTCAACCCATTTTTCAATGATGACGATCATAGATCCACCTCTCCCCTTTACATGCTTGGTGTAGAGAGGGACACATCTAAGAAAAATATGTTCTAAAGCTAATTCCAAGGCCACCCCACTCTCTTTGACTTTCTGAAGAAAAAAATTAAGATATTTTCTACAATTTTTAAGTTTCCTTACAATAGGCTTCCTATCTAGGGTTTCCAACCCTCTCATGTTATAACTTAAAATTTTCATAGATGTAGGTCATAATTGGAATAGTCACCTAGAATCCTTTGAATAAGTCTCAAAGAAACTTTATTCGATACATCATATCAAATAAATAAAGGATTTAGGACTCTTTACGATCATTTTTACCTTATCCTTGCACTATGTTTCTCATTTTCTTACCTTCACCATCTTTAGGGATTCATCCCAATTATTCCCACTAGTAGCTTCCATTTTTTTGTCTAAACCTAATTTAGAACAAATATTAGGTGGATAAATCTCCTTAAAGATAACAAGAATCTCAAACACTTTCTTATGTATGGGGGATCCAAGGTAAGGCCAACCATCAAGGAGCTTAGTAATTTTAGGCCCATCCCGGGAGATATTGGTTGAGAAATTCCCTTTATTTTTGTCTAAAAATCATATTTCAAAAATTCAACCACATTCAAGGGTTTTATTTAGATCTCAACTAGTTTAGACAATATAACATCATATTATTTTAAAACCCTTCCCTCAATATAGGAAAATGGTGCAATTTCAATGCTTTCAAGTAGTAGGAACATATTATGAGTGGGACTATAGAATATTTTTGTAAGCACCGTAACCAGACTTGTCACATAAGGGGGCTTCAAGTGAGTTTTCAATAATATCAAGGGAATGATCTTATTACTTTTTACTTGATAGCACTTTAATAAGGTTGGAGTCCTTCCTATGGAGAGATTCAACAAAGGCATTCCACTTCTCATCAAAGCCCAACCATTATTCATATATTTTTATTTTTAACCATCATCGAGAAATCCTTTTTTAGATTACCATAATTTTTAAAACAAAATATAGGCATTAAGTCCTCTAATCCCAACCATTGGGAAAGTAAAATCCTTATTAGTGTAACCAAAATAAATTTCATTAGGGAATCGGTCAAGGAATTAAAGAGAGATTAAAAAAATCATTCATGTTGGGCAAAGTAACCCAAGTTTCTTGAATTTTAAGAACCTCCCAAATTGTTTAAGAGAACTTGGTAGAAGATAATATAATCGTTGGGGAAAATTTGTTATCAGAGGTTATTATTTATCATTTTATTTGTTTATTAGGATAATTCTTACACTTATGTTAGCCCTAAACTTGTTGGGTTAGCTTGTTTAGGTGTATTAGTTATGTGGAGTTAGTTTACTAACCGTATGGAGTTAGCTTCTCGCTTATGTGGAGTTAGATTACTAGTCTTGTGGATTTAACTTAACTCCCAATATAAGTTAGTGAAAGTTTTTCACCACTGATTTAGGTAGTAGTTGTACTTCCCTCCTCCTATATGTACATCCTTATTATTGAGAAATGTAATGTAATTCAATTCTAATGTATTGAGAATAATGGATTATGATGGATTTCCATATATGATGTTTTAGCTCTTCTATTTTGTAAATCTAATGTGGTGTGCTATTATCATCTAAGATCTTCGCAGAATGAAACAATATACTTATCGTTCCTTTCATGGTATCAGAGCAATAGATGATGTAGAAATCCATCTAGTACATGTTGGAGAGGATTTGAAGATTTGTGGATGCCTTTAGAAATTCATGCACTTTGGGAGGTAAAATGTCTAGAAAAACACTTTCTAGGGTTTTTTTGGGTTATTTACGTTCATTAATGGGTTTTTCTTCATCTTTGCATATTTACTTGTGTGCCGAGGATTTAGGGATTTTTAAATCTGCGCTTACCTCCTAGGATCTTGGAAATCGGTGCCAACGAGACAAAATCCGTAAATATAGTTTCTGGATTTTTTTGGGTTTCACGTTTAGTAATGGGTTTTTTCTTCTTCTTCCATTTTGTAGATATAGAATTGGAATTTTTTTTCCAGAAAATAAATAGAAGACTGCATGGCATTTTATTTTTAAATAAATATTAAAGCACAAATTTGACAATCTTGTATCTTTTGATCGGTAACTCAAATTTGAGTTTCCTTTTTTTCAAAAGTGATTATTTTTTCGTGCTTGTTCAACTAGAATTGTTTATTTTGAGAAATAAACTAAAATTTTAAAATGTCATATTTGTAACATGTACTCAATTATAAAGTGTCAACATTTATATCTTTCTTGTTTGTTGAGATATTTTAGATTTGTATTTTCAACACTTTTTGGCATATTGACAATCTCTCTTGTGGGGGAGCTATTCTGGTGAAGTCCAATCTTAGTTTTTCAGTGTTCAAGTAGTTGTTTTGATAACTCATACATATTTGTAGCATTACCCTACTCATTCAGCAATATGGGAGGGTGTGGTGTTGATACTGCTTCTTTGGGTTTCGTGCCCTTGCCTTGTTACATGTTAATATTGCTTCTTTGGGTTTCGTATTCTTTCCTTATTACCTTAGCTTTTCTTGGATCGTGACACTCCAATTTCTTTGGATCTAGTGTCCTTGCCTTGTTGCCTTGATTATTTTTCTTAGATCGTGGCACACCTATTTGTAGCATTTGATCTTTCTTCTTTGGGTTTTGTGCCCTTGCCTTGTTACCTTGGCTTTTCTTGGATCGTGGCACTCTAATTTCTTTAGATTTCGTGTCCTTGCCTTATTGCCTTGGTTATTAATCTTGGATCGTGGCACACCTATTTGTAGTAGTTGATCAAATTATGTTTGGTGTATTTTTGCACTTTTGACATCACTTCATTAACAGTCTTGCATGGATCTATTATGGTGAAACCCAGTGTTAGTTGTTTTTGAGTTTTTTGATCGAGTAGTGGATTCAAACCATAGTGCGCACCAAACTTCTTCAGGACTATATGATTTTTCGAGCCGAGCTTCTTAGGATATCTTGTAGCGGGATTTTTCTCTCTCCTTTATTATTACTAGTTTTAGGTACCTTGTGGTGTCCCTTTTTCCTAGTTATCAGACGTGGGTAACTCATCAAGTCTTGTTGCCGGACCCACCTTATTTTTCACCCACCTAAACTATGCTTACGAGGGTGTTAGTGTAAGTTATTATTTATCCTTTTATTTTTTTATTAGGATAATTATGACACTTATGTTAGCCCTACACTTGTTGGGTTATCTTTCTTAGGTGTGCTAGTTATATGGAGTTATTACTAGTTGTGGGAGTTAGCTTACTAGTCTTATGGAGTAAACTTAATTGTATCGCTTAGTGAGAATTCTTCACCCCCGATTTAGGTAGTAGTTGTACTTCCTCCTCCTATATGTACATCCTTCTTATTGATTAATGTAATTTAATTCAATTATAATGTATTGAGAATAATGGATTATGATGGATTTTCATATATGATATTTTAACTCTTCTGTTTTTACAAATATAATATGGTGTCTTTATTATCATCGAGATCTTTGTAGCATGGAACAATCTTCTCGATTATTCCCTTTAGAATTTTGGAGCTCAATCCACTTAGGATCGATTTTAACTATTAAATCTCGATAGTCAAGATTCAAGTTCCAAAACAAGGCCCTAAACAAATATTTCCCAACATTCTATAAATTTATATTAATATGTATCCTCTACATATTTCAAATTTCAAACAAAAAAATGAAAACCCTAATCGCTTTTTGAATCATTTGATTGAAGGAAACTTACAACCCTATTTTTCCCCACACCATATTTATTCAATTATCAAATAACCTTCTAGAGGGAAGTTCATTACCATTCATACAAACAAAAACATACCTAAATTTTTTAGCCTCGCTTTTCATTGAGAAAGTCTTTAAACATAGCTTCATTATGGTGTATATGAAGGTTAGATAGATGGCTAGAAAGGGTCCTTACCTTCTCTTCACTTCTCTTTGCATCCATCCCATTCTCTAAAAGACCTAAGTCCAACACCGAGAAAATATGCTCTAGATGATATAAATGTAGACTTTGGGCTTTACTAAAGGATTTCTTGAAGCTACCAAAGATCCCATGGCAGTTTTTAAAGGACCAAATTGATTATCAATAATGTTAATAGGATTTTAAGATCCATTTTCAAAATGAAATTTGACATCTAATATAATTTATTTTCCTAAATTAAATTCAATCCCACATTCATCATTAATTCCCTCTCTCTTAATCCCTTCCAAAATCATGGAGCCATTAACTCCCATCAAATTTGTATAAGAAAATTAAGCCTAAGTCTAGTGTGTGATAAGAAATAAATTTTATAAAAAGTTCAACTAGGGAACACACAACACACACATAAAAATAAAACACACTTTACCAAAATTATGGGCAAAATACCAAGGTAAGAAAAAAAAAAGGAAAAGAATTAAACTAATCAAAATAAGGACCTAAAAATAGAGAAGACAAAAACTACTAAGAAGGAAAGCTTACAAAGCATGAAGGTAATCTCATGGAGGATATCCCTTCATCCTCCTACACAAGATCATATTTCACCAATTTACCAATCAATTCATGACATTTTTTTATTTGTACAATTCCCCAAACAATGATATTTTTCATTTTGTATTCCGAGAAATGGGGTGTGAAGGATGAAACCCCTAATAGTGATGAAGGTTAGGGCACTCGTGGGGTATAGGGGTAGTTCTATTAGCACACTCCCTATTGTGGTATAGGGTGGGGTCAAGGGAAGTGCCCTAAAGCTTGGAAAATTTTGAGCTTCTTGAATCCTTTAGAACATCCCAACTTTCTCGCATCTTTATGCCAAATATTTTCATTTTAGGATTCAATAAATTAGAATTGTTTTCAAATTCAAAATATCCTCCAAATATTTGAGTGGAAGTTTGACGTGATTTTTCAACTAAAAACCAAAATGGATTTTATAATTGCATGCACACCTCAAATTTCCTCCAAATACTATGACATAGTTTTGAGTTGAACACACACCAATAAATTCCACCAAAGACCATTGTGTAATTTTGAGTTGCACACACACCTAAAAATTATACCAAATATCTTGATAGATTTTTGACTTGCATAGACACCTCAAAAAAATTCAAAGACCTTAGCAAAGTTATGAGTTCAATTTGCACCTAAAAACTCAACCAAAGACCGTTACGGGAATGAGGATTTGGGAGTTATCATGCAAGTTGATATTTAATTTAAAATTTACATCAAAGCTCTTAAACTTGGATATCTGAAAGGGACATTTGCATTTCAACATCTAGACATCTAAAATCATTATGTAAGGCTAAAAAGTTCTCAAAAACCCCAAAACTCTTAAATATGAAAGAGAATGACCATTTTGGGAATCATAGGTCTAGAACGAATTTACATGCAAATTTCAAGCATGCACTAGAAGTCCAAAAGTGTGATTAACATTGAGAAATTATTTTCATAATCTCGGGTTTTGGGAGTATTTTTTATCTAGCTTAAATGTGCTTCAAAAGTATGGACTTCTAAAAAAATGAGTTTTTAAAACAGTTGAAAATTTTGATTTTTTTAGCCTTGTGAACTTATTAAATCTATTCCATAATTTCAATTTGATTGAATTTGATTCATTGTGACCAATTTTCATTGGCGGACTCAAATTTTCACTTAAGTTCAAATTTCAGACAACACCCTCAGTGATATGTTCATGAGATGGGTTTTGATAGTTCTTTGATCATTTCTAGATATTGCATCGATATTATCAAACTTGTTTATACACGAGTCTCTCCTTTTAAATTTTAATAGTGACATAAAACTGTAGCCCAAAACTTAAGAAACAAGATTAAAAAGAGTTAAAAATGAATACCAACAATAAAAAAGGACTCAAACTAAAAGGGGGAAACCATTCATTACACAAAAAAATGTTGGATTGTTTCATCTAAACATTTTCATACCGACACTTGAAATACTTAAATAATAAAAAGGAAAAATCCAAATATCTATATGAAATGACATAATAAAGTGTGAAATACCACATCTAGATGATACAAAAGCAATTAAGAAATCCAAATGAAAAATACCAAACAAGGACTTATGCCACAAAAGTCTTGTTTCATTATTCAAGACCCATATATGTATAATTTTCTAAAAGTGTTATGTAATAATATTTGTGCCAAATTTAGGTGTCTACAATAGGGATATAACTTTCAAATAATTTTAACCATGAATAATGGTTTTGTCCCTTCTCACAATACACGTCTAGAATTGAAGATGAAGCATTTGCAAGACATTTCTAGGTTTTTCATCACTTTATCACACTAAAATCAAATTTCATATCAATTAAATAGCTAAGTGCACTTACTCTCTCATGTGTTACCTTATTTAACACATGTTTTAATTTATTGATATTGAAAATTGCTATATTAATATTATAATCTAAGTGTTAATGTTTAATTAATAATTTGAATATACATCTTGTTTCTAACCCCTAATATACAATTTAAATAATTAAATAATCCACCTCTTATTTATTTTTTTCGGCGAAAATATAGCCATTTATAAAGCTAATTCTATATGTAGATGATCTTATCATAATTGCAAAAATAATGCATAATTTAATAGAACACATGAGCGATCTAGAGCTCTTTTTCCAAGAGGCTAGAATACAAGTGAATATCATAGAAACAAAATTCGTGATCTTGTCAATATGCAAAAAAACAAATTAAATTCCTTTTCAAAGGAATTTCACTTTGGATATAGTGGAGGAATACAAGTAATTTGATCTTGAATTTCATGATAAATTTAGTTTGGAGACTTGTAGGGAATAAGAATACAAGGGGGTGCGAGGATTTATACTTTCTAAAAAGAGATATAAAAATACGGAATAATGGGACTGGATAATCAAAGTGTTCTTTGTTTAACTTTCTTGTCAAAATGCTATCTCTATATGTAATTATATTAGTAGAAAAAATTACTTTCTTAATGGAGGCATCGATGATGAATTTGATATTAAGATATTTAAAAAGACACAAATCATGGAGGCAATATGAAAAATGAAAACTATATAAATGGAACGAAACAATAAATGGATGAGTAGATGGAGCATTAGTGTAAATGAGTGTTCAACCACTAATAAAGAAAATAAAAATTAATTAGATAAAAACTCGTGATGACCTTACAGACAAAGAAACTTGGATGGTAGAAAATTATAATATAAAAGCTAAGGTTTAACCTAATTAAAATATATACTATGTGTAATATGCCTCTCAAGAAATCAAGTAGTCAATCACATAAAAGTGTGTCTACACACTCGGTATGTGTAAATTGAGCTAAGTCTGAAACCATATGACTTTACTTGTTGCATAATATTGTTTGGCCTTAGGTTGTACGATCTAATATGGGTCGGGGATAATTTTAGTGGCGAATATTTGTAATATGGTGAATATTCCATTTTTGAAAAATTTGAAAAGGGGAATTTTCTCGTGTGGGTCAGGTGACTGCTCGCTAAAAATTACAGCGCAGTTTAATTTTTTTAGGGTTGGCTTCGCCTACCCTTGAAACTATCCCCTATATAATCCTAGATTATTTGCTAGGCATAACACTACTAGCTCAATCATACCACCTGTGAGCATATGTATTATCAAGTACAAAGAAACACGCAATAGGAGGGCGAAGGCTGCAGACGCGTGACAGAGAGTTTGTTGACGCACGACAGGGAGAGTTTGTTGAAGCGCGATAGGAGTGTGGAGGAAGAAAACGCGCGACACGAGAATTTTTTGTTGCGCGACCAAAGGACAGAGGCTTCGGATGTGCGGACAAAATTTTGTTGTCGCACGTCAACAAGGTTTTTGTCGCACGACAACAAACCTCTTGTTGCGCATCAACAAGGTTGTTGAAATGCAACAACAAACTTGTTGTCATGCGTAAACAACCTTGTTGACATGACATGTGACAAAAATGTCATGTCGTGTGTTTGCATGCAGCCTTCTATCACACCACTTGAAAATTAGGCAAAAATTTTGCATACAACCCCCAAAAATTGCCTTCCCGTGAAACCGGTTCCAGGGATATTCGTCAGGTATTTTCCACCTCCAATTTCTAAGAGGTCTCTTAAAATGAACCCTAATATGGGTGTATTCGGAACTCTCCAACTTAGAGGGGTTTTGAGTGGCCTTATAATATTGTGTTTTAATCTTACTTGGGGATAGTAGTTATTACCTAGGTTAATTTGTTTTTCCTAAGGTAGAATCTTTCTTACCAAGGCTAATTGCCTTTTACATCAATTTGTTACTTTTATATTAGTTTGTTATTTGTTGAGATTTTATCTACAACATGTGCATGTATTATTTGAAAATTGAAAGTTTTCGGTTTTAGCTATTCATTACATAATTCTAATAGTTTATTTTCATATAAACAATTTGGGTTATTTATACACTCAAATTGTAATGAGCCGAGAGAGAAAATAATTCATTCTTGATTTATCATTAAGAGGCACCATATACAATTTAATTTTTAGGTTTCATTATTTTATTTAAAGGATTATTTTGTACATTCATTATGTGGATTCATTATCTCGAAGGTCCTACAGATCAATCATTGTCAATTCTAACATGTTATCAAATCATGTGCTCTTATTTGATTGTTAAATATCCTTCGGTTGCATTCCTTCAAATGAACCAATAATATTTATTTATTTACCGTGTTTTTGAAAAACATTTATTTATATTTCTTCACGTATTTAATTTCTCTTGATTTGATCAATCCCTAGATTTAAATTTTCCCATTAGTCATTCATCATACATATAAAAACATTTTTTCCTTAAAAACCACAAATATTGGAAGGTTTTCATATGTTGTAGACCACACTAGCACAGAAATTAGGAGATGTGTATATTCAAGTCCTCTACCATCATAGAGTAGGTTGTGAAAAACTAAAGGTTATCAGTATACCTATTTGGGGTCAAACATTGTAGATTGGTCAAGAAAAATCTCTTTTGGAAGGAGAAAAGATTTTTTTAATTTTCTGTAAAGAAAAGTACAATTTGATCACACGGGTTTGAAGAAAATTCACAAATGAAGAAATATGAATCTTTTCATACCACCAATTTGCAAGTTTTATGGCCCATTTATGAATATTTCTGTTGCCCTCTATGAAGCATGTTTTTATGGTGTTTTTTAATTATTAATTTTTTTACGGAATTCCATGCTCAATTGCCACAAAAGGATAAGATAAAAGGATTTTTTTGAAAAAAATTCAAAACCCCCACATATAAATCATCTTTTCGAGTTTTTTTGGATTTGGAGTAGTTAAAAAAATTATTTAATAAATATATCCCAAAAAGTGGCTTAGGGAAAGTGGCATAAAGTTTTGGGAAATAGGTGGTCTTGGGATCAAGTCCCAAAAGCTATTTTGTTGTATTTTTTTAGCAGAATTTACTTCTCCTTTGGTAAGAGTTTGAAGATGAATCTTATCATTTCCTCGTAAAATTCATTTTTGGTGGTATTCCCTGTAAGAGGATTTTTCATTTCATTACGGGGTGGGAATTATTGTTAGGATGTGTAATTAGGGGTATTATGTTTTGAATGTTCTTTAAGAAGAAAATATGTCTAGATTGCTCATGGCAACATCATCTTCTTTAGGAATGGAGTCCCAATTGTTTGAACCCCCATCTTGACAAATTATCACATTTAGAAACCAAAGATGTAGCGAATAATTTAATCAAATGGCTTGTGGAGAATCTTCGATGACACATCATGATTTTTGGTTTAGGAACTTCTCATTAAATTTTCACACATATCTCCTCCTACCCCTTTTACCTCTCTCATGTTAGAGATTTGATTCTTGTTAGTGTTTTCAAGGAGTGACTCTCATGATATGTTGATGGAATCTTTCATATATTAATAAGAATTTTGGAGTTGTATGCATCATTTGGTGGTTTATTTTTGGGATTATTTTATATTCACATTGAATTATAAAATATCACAAGGGGTTTGTTACTTTAGTCTTGTTTACCTTTATATATCGTGTTTAAATTTTGGGCAATATTTCACCTGTTTTAATTGTTATAATCTCCCATCACCACCAAATCAATCTTCTTGAGACATATTGTGTGTATATTATCGACATTTTTTAGTATGTGGATAGTATCCTTCACTTTGTAGTTGAGCTAGTTATCCTTCTCAAGTGTAGCTAGTCTAGTGAAGTCTAGTGTCAACATTTCTAGTGTTTGAGAACTAGGATTGGCCCTATCATACATATGTTTTTTATCACTATACCTATTTTAGAAGCATGGGGGTTTTGTGTATATCTTGTCTCCTTAGGTGTTATGTTATTTACTACCTCTTAGCACACAACATCTTTTATTTCATGGAAGTTGATCATTTTGGTGAACTCTTGCATTAGTGACACCACTAATAGTCTTTGTGGAGGGAGATGTTCTAGTGAATTACAATGTCAATAACCTTTTGTGATCGAACAAAGTGGATCCAGGCCATTCATGCATGATTTATTTTTGGTCCACCAAGCACCTACTTTAGCATTGGGGTTATTTTTTGAGTTGCACTTCTTGGGATGCCTTACACCATAAGTTTTCACTCCAATTTAGTTAGTGTATTATTGTGTTTTTGGGTACCTTGTGGTGGTAACTCTTTTTTCCTATTATTTGATCAGTGCTTTTTCTAAGCAATCCTCATATAGAGCACTAATTCCTAAATGACTTGGCAGAGATATAGTGACTAGACATCCGTGTGTTCTCGTAAGATGGATTGGCTACCATAGGGAGATTTAGTATTCGGAAGTATTTGTACATGCGTACCTTATCGGGGCTAGTATCTCAGGAGCCATATTTCATTTATCATTCTCCTTGGTTTTTATTACAAGAGGGTTTTAGAATAATGTGTTTTAATCTTACTTAGGATTAGTAGTTATTACCTAAGTTAATTTGTTTTACTTGGGGTAGAATCTTTATTACACGGGTTAATTATATTTTACCTTATTTTGTTACTTTTACCTTAGTTTTTAAATTTTATTTGTTTATATTTTCTCGACAACATATGCATGTACTATTTTAAAACTGAATATTTTTAGTTTTCTTTATTTATTGCGTAATTTAAGTATATTTTTTTCATATAAACAAACTATTCTAAGCTACTTATACACTCAATTGTAATAATCAAAGAGAGTAAATCATTCATTCTTGATTTATCATGAAGAATATCCATATACAAATTAATTTACAAGTTTTACTATTTTATTCTAAATATTGAGTTATATATTCATTGTGTGGATTCGGACATCCAAGGTCTTGTGGATCAACCATTTCCAATTCTAACATAAATGTGCTTCATTATTTGATGAAAAATATGTGACACTTTTCTTAGAATTAATTGTTATGGATGATAACCTGATACTTGAACTCGCACTTCATAAACCTAATTAGATAACAAAAGGAGAAATCAAGTGTATGGAGGAGTTGGACTGACCCTAGTGGTCAACCCCTATTGAAACGATCTAGGCATTCCACTACATCCCCTTGAATTTGGGAGAAAAATACATTTAGGCGTCCTAGTGTATGTGCAATTTTTTATGTGAATCTAATCCAACCCCCTTTCATACCCTTGTGTATCTTTACACATAAATAATGGGTATAGATAGATAGAATATAATGTACCCTTCATGATTATGATACAAAGGGTTATACTTGTTGATGCTTTGATCGATTCCTTTTGACAATTAGAAAATTTGGAAATTTTTGTATCAACTTTCCATTTTTAGGAATTATCTCTAGAACCTTTAGAGGCTTTTAGATTTGGAAGGCAAACTCTAAAACCTAGTTTGAGTACTTGATACCTAAGTAATGCATACTCTTAAAGATGTGCTACTAAGTTAGGAGGATTTAGGAAAGCCTTAACTACTTTAAAAATGTATGTTGCATGATATGAGCTCTTGAGAATTTTAGGTGAGTTATTAAGTGCATTAGAATTTATTATATAGGATTTTTAATTAGTAAATAGTAGAGAGGGCTCCAAGAGCCATACAAACTGAAATATATTTAGGAAATTTTTAGGTTAGATATCGTATTAACGCTAATATATAGGATAAGAAACGACCCATAAAAGCATATAGAATTGGGAAATGAATCATTTGGAAGAGGGATACAATATTGCATGGGTCATCCCAAACCATAGTAATTCATATTATTTATCCATATGGTTTTGGACAGGTAGTTCATTAGTATTATGCAAAAAAATTAGGCAAGATTCCTAGGAGTGATATATTGATTTGGATAAATGCAACTGAGTATATGAACAACTAAGAAATGTGTAGAGTAAAGAAATTCATCTTTCATGCATGAATTTATTTACTCTACACACACACACACACACACACATACACACACACATATACATACATATATTATTAATTAAATTAGGCTTAGGATATGCACATAAGTCATAGTGTGAAGACAAATCCAAACTTTTCATTATCAAAGGATAAGTTACCAAATTTAGGTGTCTATAATTCCCCCTTTAAGTGTGAAATGAAAATTACATACTTAAATCAAAATATACGTTACGATATGCACACACTTATCTTTCACTTATATTTGATGATTTTTCTTTGCATTTACATGTTCCATGATGAACCCTATAGCACATAGTGTATTCAATATCCACAAAAGGAATTGAACAAAAACTCAAATATGAATAATATATTTCTAACTTTGAAAATTGAATTTATAAGGAGTAAAGTATGGAAGGAATACACTTATTTTATTTTATAAGGGAAGATAACTCATTATTGTTGTGCTTGGAGATTTTTATTTGTCTTTGGTATGTTCAAGGATTAGGGGTAATTGGTCCCCAATTTTATGAGTATCTAGAGTTGGATAGGAGTTAATCATCACAAGACCCAAAGACTAAGGGGAGAGATGTCATAATATATTTATCCCACGAATCTCGAAATAAGGAAGACCACTATAGTGTTTCTATCCATCCTAATATCTTCCATTATAAAAGATTTATATAAAGGATGCCACAAGGTTTTTCAATCACCTTGGTATCTTCAAATCCCATTGACAATGCCACTACAAATGGATCTAGGCCAAAGTGTAAAAATTCATAAATTTAAAAGGGAATGGTTGTACCATCCTCCGTTGTGTCTTTAATAAACGTTGAGTTTAAGATATGAAAATGTTGAATATAGAAAGAGAAGGAGGTTCATGCCCCCATACCCTTTATCCAAAATTTTGTGTGAGTCACATAGTTCCTAAAAGGAATGATGTAATCAAACCCCTCACATTTTGTATCAAAATGGAAGAGACCATACCATGAACTATGTAATTTTTAACTTATCAAAAACTTGTGAATGCTTTTGAAAATATAAGAATCGTGTAACTTTTTGGAAAAATTTCCTAGGATGAAAACATCCATACTATATTATAACATATGGCGGTTTCATTCCTATAAGATAGTTTTCTATTTATTTCAAATATGTATATGTTTTATGTCTAACCCTATTTCTAAGGATCTGTACCCTTTATATTTTTGTAATCGAGACCTATTTTTTGTATATGCATGAATAAATGTATAATAAATTCCACTAAACTCCCCTCTTTTTAAGGCACACGAGATATGAAAATAAGACATGTGACTTACATGGAATGATGTGTATCCATGTTAGATGCATATGATAATCTATGTTAGATCATGTGGGGTAATATCTTGGGTGTCCACCATTGAGATCTTGCTCATGTAAGGAGTGTTCTTAGTAGAAACCATGTCACAAAAATATATCAAAGAAACAAGCAAGCAATCAATGTATAAAAACATGTTATAGAAATAAACAAGTGTAGATGAAATCAAGCATACAAGTAATCCAAAACACAAGTACACAAAAATATTTTCATATGGTAGTCACACCAAAGGTATAAATCCATAAATAAGGGACACAAAGTTTTGACACACAATAGAAGCATAGGAAATAGGCTATAGAATCCAAAAACAAGGGATATATAGGTGTTAATAAAACAATCACGATAAGGCCATAGGACAATTACTTAGAAACAATAAATCAAACAAGTTAATACAATATAAAATAGGAACCTAAAGGCACATATATCATGATAATCTAGTCTTTCACAAGACACATATATTAGCCATATCAATATGAAAAATAACATCTACACATGACATAATACATTGATAATAATGAGAAAATAAAATTAAATGTATTTAATAAGAAACACATGAAAGGTGTGGGAGTTTCCCTCGTAAGAGAAGGGTCAAATGGTATAAGTTGGTATATTTCATTATGTAACAATTTATACGTGTCTTACATCAAGCTCAAGATACCTCTTGAATGCATGTGTGTAAATAGTTTATAAAAATATGTTATCTAGAAATTTGTATAATAAACAACACATGTAAAGTAATATGTTATAAATCATGTCATATGTAGGTTCTAATTTTTTATTTATTTGATTTTTTTCTATTTTTGGAACATTTTGTATAATAAGATAGGGCACCACAATATCTACCCTATGAAAACATCATTATGGGGAGGGGCGGGCATATTAATAAAAAGAGGCTCATACCTCAAATGTGTCAAATGTGTAATAAGATAGGAATGAACCTCAAGAATCAAGGGTTATATAACTCGCTTAGGATCCATAGTATGGATAAATTATAATATCCTTAGAAAGAATCATGCAAAGAATATATCCACTAGATGTAGCATGTGTAATAAGAGACCTAGGATGAGGCGTACAAGGGATAGACCCACTAGAGGTATCATGTGTAATAGGATACATGAGAGTAGGAACGCAAGGATATTCCCACTAGAAGTAGTGTGTGTAGATGTGAGAGTCTTAGGTGTGGACACTATTACTTTATTACTAAGTAGGCTAGGTAACTGTGCCTCGTATGAGATACCCTTGACCGTAAAATCATATTTATTATAGGTAGAGTTGAAACATTGGTGCAAGATAGATGTATAACCTTAAGAGAAAACATCCTATAACTTAGACACGTATCACATGATCTAAGGAAGTGATGACTAAAATAGGAATAACCATAATAACATAATCAATTGTAAGAGGTATAACAATGTGATTAGTATAATTATTAGTATCATCTCATGTCATGTTTTTCTTAGTGTTATCATTCTAAATGTCTAGCATAAAAATTGAAACTTTTTTCCATGAAAACTATGCCCGCCATTGGAAAAATTATCTTCCGATCATTGTGAACCCTTCATCTAGCCAACCCATCACTCACGCACCCTCCAAGTATGTGTCACCCTCATCCTGGTTGAGAGGAAAGTGCTAACATGGTTTTCAAGTGTGTTTCATGTGTAAGGGAATATATCCAAGATGGTTTCATGATTAGAATAAGTTATGAGGTGGAACAGCTTTTCTCCAAAACATGAAATTGGATATTTTTACCCATATTAAAACATAAGGACATCCCTCTAGAAGCTTAAATGGAAGAATCAAGCCATATGGAAGTTTTTCTTGAGAGAAATAATGTTTCCAAGGTAGCTTAGGGAAAATTTATGGATATAATTGATGTCGGGAACAAGTTAAGCAAAACTGGGTCATTTTGGGCACATGGAATGAATGATCCAACAAAGAAAGTCACCTTATTCTAATGATTCGAGGAGTTTTAGAGGAGTTGGTATATAAAAAAAATAGGCAATAGAAATATATTAGAATCCTCCACATGATGGACACATCAATTTTGTTCCAAGACTTCAAAATATCCTATGAGAGCTCAAGTCATTATTGTTTCTCCTTCGTGTTAAAGGGGTGAATGGTGCCAAAAATAAATTTTCACGTATAATTGGCTCCTAAAAGTGGATGGGATGATCTCAAAAAGTGATTTTGAGTAAAAATCATATAAATTTTGAGCCTGAAACACAATTCCATGATCTCAGGAAAAAAGCACTCTCTGTGTTCTAAAATGGAGTTGGCGGGATGACATCAACATATCAAAAGGATTTGGAACACTTCTCAAGGTTGTGTGTCCCCTTTCATTTTTCCCCAAGGTGAAAAGGCACATGGGGGACATAAAAGTGTGCCCCATGTGCATGTTGTGTTTTCATCGTTTAAGTTTGTTAGGTGAGCACAATACAAAAATAGACCACTTTCTCACGATGAACTCCCCCTTGGTGCATTTTAAAGCATGTTATGTCCCTTTGGATTTTTCCCCAAGGTGAAAAGGGAAATGGGGGAAAAGAAAATTTTCTCCCCATCAAGCCTCTCTCCTCACAACTTTATGATCACAACTTCGCCCATAAGAAAGATCATTTCTTAACTACTCCCCCTTTCGCATGAGTTGATGACCCATGAGCATTCTCGTATCATGGAGTGTACCCTCAAATTTTACCAAAAACAAAATGGACATGGGGGACATGAAAAATGCTCTTCTTCCCTATATATATCCCATGGACATATCAAGGTCCATATTTGCAACCCTCGAAAGCCATTTTCAACACCCTACATCTCCCTCACATTGCACAACAACCTAACAATTTGCATGATTTTATGAAAAGTGAATTTTGGATCCCATGTTGTGCCCTTTGTCCCTTTTCTCCCTATTTTGTTAGGGTACAAATCCACATAAACCCTCATTCAACCTGTCATTAAGCCTGTTTCAGTCAAAATTGAGGTAAGTGTAAGTGAGAACAAAAACTTCATATTCAAACACTTAGTAATTTTTAAGTTTCAACGATTAATTTTCCCCCTAATATCACTCCTTTCTTCACAGTTGTCTTGCTGAAAATATGCTAAAGATATCATATACTAAAAATGGAAAGTTGATCATATTTCTCAAACCCCTGTGTTTGATACTCCACGAGATTTTGACAACTCGTCAAAATTTCCTTTCCATTGATTCCAACCTTGCATCTAATGGTTGTATACATTATTTTAATAGCTATACATTTTTTCCAAAATAAAAACTCATTTTTCAGATCTACGGAGTTCGGATATTGAAATCCTTTAAAAATTGGAGCAAAGCATCCTTATAAAATAAAAAAACTTTTGAGACCACTTTCATTCCATTACGATACCGGGAAGACCCAATTATAAATATTTCCTAAGATTCATTGTCTATAAATAGTAAGTATTGTAAATATTTCATTCTCAAAGTTTTCATTTCTCCTTGCACATCAAGAAAACTCAAAAGTGTCAAATTGAGAAACCGGTGACTAAAAATGGACTTCTCAAAATAAGACTTACTAAAAATAGTAAGTGTCAAAATATTGGTTAAGAAATAAGGATGTTGAGTCACCCATGCTGACATAAGGGAACCTAGATGTGTTTGAAATAGTGTATATCATCATAGTGACTTGAAAATTTCAAGATTTCATAGTATACACTTTCAGTTGAATATAGGAGCAATTTTTCTTTCGGAGAAGAAGGTCTCTTTCAAGAGGTAAAATATGATAAAGACATTTTTGAGAATCTCACATTGATTCTATTAAAAAAGGATACATCTTTATCACGAAGGTGAATTTTGAAGTCAATATAAGTAAGGTAATGATCTTCATATCCTAACCCCGACCTTGTGTTCAAAGAGAATCATCATGTGAGCAAGACTAGGCAGTCATCTCAGTGTAAATCTCATAGTAGCATTTTTTAACACTTATTTAATGCCCCGAGTGTTTCCACATCTCACGGAAGGAGGAAGTTGCAATATTAGTGTTCCAATTAAACACGTGGTCGATGGAAATAAAATTCATTCACGATCCATCAAAAATGGATTCTTCATTAACAAGAGGCTTTCCCGTTTACATATTTTCGATTCTCTCTCTACTTCTCTCCTCCTCCATCTCTCTCTAACATTATATGTCTTCATTCGGAATGTACTTTTTCACTATTTTGTATTATTCACTTAAGTGAATTAATGTTGTATTGTAAAAGTCCCTTTTTAAAAATAAGAAAAGGAGTTAATTTATTTCTAGGGGATGTGAAAGGTCATAAGTGGTGGTGAGAAGAAAATTCACATGGGGGAGAGGAAGAGACATTTTTGTATAAGCTATAAATTGGAATAGATTCCCATTCCAAAGGGTTATAAAAAAATTTGTTACTTAGTTGTTGTCTTTCAAAACTACTTCAAAAATAAAGCTACATTCTTCTATCTCCTTTCCTATGTTCTTCCATCCTCTCTATTTTCCAACTTTGCAAGCATTGTAATCTTGTAAAACCAAAAAGGAACTTTTTGTCTCTTATTTATTAGTCTTACTATTACTTACATGTTCTCTTCTTCTATTGAATGTGGGCCTACTTTGGTTGTTGTTGGTAGGAATCTGTTAATGCATACTCATGAAATGAACCTTCTTTCTTTATTTCTCCTACTCCCAATTATATCTCTTCAAACTAATTCCTCCCTTGTACATCATACAAGTAGTTTTCCACATGTTTAGTGGAGTATTATTGTGTGATCCATGGTGTAACGCCACCCCACAATTTATTTCGTCCTCGCATCTAATAATGGGATCCTCCCCATACCCAAGAAGGAGGGGCTTAGCCCTCGTGACTTGTGGAAACTAATAATTTTTCCTGTAATAAATTATTTCACTAACACTCAAGATAACAAAGAGAAATAAGTAATTGAAATTTGTGTGTATTGTGTCTAGCACCAATGTTAATCAAAACACTATGAACAATGCATTGAAATAAAATGAGTATAAAGTGTATCTAAAACAAGATCATGAGTCATGTATCGATTCATTGAAGGTGATAATAAGTCTAAGAGGTGGCATAGTAGTAATTTACCAATAAGAGAGTCCAACATGTGATCATATCAAAGATAAAGAGGGTAATATCAATAAGTATGGTGTACTTTTGAATTGGATTTAACATTACCATGATTAAGAAGAGGGTTATTGAATACCTTGAGATGTATATTATCATTAGTATGCTTAGATTTATGATGAGGAAATTAAAACTCAATAACATTTTCATCAATAAGATCTTATATAACATGATGAATCTTTATACAATGATTAGTAGTATTGTCAAAAAATCTTTGATAGTTAAAATAGGTATTAGTGTCAAAATGTTTACCAATTAGGTATCTTTGAGTCAACCTTCATAACCGCAGGGGAGAGATACAAGGCTGCACTCTAACAAATTTTGTAGAACCACTTGGGGTGAGGAAGGAAATAATGTGAGTTACTATTAATAAGGACCTTGTAACTAAATATTTGTAGGTTAAGATACATCATTGACAATAACTTTAGCAGATCAATTTTGTTGTCATTGGATTTTCCTTTAAAGATAGGTTTTCATTTAAACCTAATATTGAATGTGTTGGGATAATTAGCAATATGCTTGATCTTTTTCATTACAAATATCTTACCCTAACGGTGACATAAGTGATGAAATTACCATAAATTTTCAAAGATATCATAGTCTTGCATGGGGGTGAGAAGGGTTTGAGTGAATAGATCTTGAAGATCAGTTCTATGACATTATTCATCATAACAATCATAGTATCATAGCGTAGAACATAGTCATCGGTGATATCAGTAGATACTTGTCACATCTCATGAATTTGAGCATAGGATACGTTGTCCTCAATATTGATTGAAACTTGTGAAAGGAATTGATTATTTAATGGGGTGAAATCCCATAGTAAATGAATAGGAATATCATTAAATTGTTGCAATACAAATTCTGAGGCTTAACGGAAATATATTAGTAAGTAATATATCATTGTAAGCATAGCCTAAGAAAGGGCATAGAAAATAAGAAGGTGTTATTTAGGATCACTTTTTAATCATAGAAAGTAATATTATAAGTGAAAAATTAGTATCCAAAGGATAGGAATTCACTCCAAGTGCAAGTGTATTGTGAATTAACTCGAGTAGAATCGATGATATTAGAAAAGGCAGAGGAACCTTATTGTAATTTTAATATTTTATCTTACAAACTATTAACAAGGTTCTCATGGGCATGTGTATTATTGTAGACACTCAAATTTGGTAACTTATCATTTGGCAATGAAAAGTTTGGCTTTACTCCTTTTCTAAGACAAAATTTCACATTCTTAATTTAATCAACCTATATTTTACTTTCTCATCTCCACACTCTACTCTATTTTTCATCCAAGAAATACTAATTAACAAAATAATTCATTTATCTCCAAGAATCATCTCGAACCTTTGATTTTGTATTATTGTTTTCCTATCTAAAATTGTACAAGTTGGGACCATAATGGACTACAGATCTTGGCCAAAAAGTACGGTCTTAGAACCTTTTATCTAATCAATATTTCTCAAATTTGAATATCTAATATGTGTCATTTCATCTTCCTAGGGTAAACCTTAACATGAAATTTCACCTATGGAATCCCATATAAGAAATTAAATACCACTTCATAACTCACTTGATACTTTCATAAGATATTATTACAATTATCAACCCAAAATCACTCGATGATATCTTAAATTTTATTAAATTAGTTGCACATCATTTACATAGTAGCCTCTAAATCAAGTTTGAAGAACTCAATCAGGTAAAAGAGTATAGCTTTCTCTCTTTTCAACCATCCAAAGGTCTTATAACCATGTCATAACAAGAGAAAGTCACTCCAAGCATTGTTAAAGATCTTGAAAGGACAAAATAGTTTGGTGGGTTATCTAAAACATGCCACATCACACTAGTACCATGATGGATACATTCTCTATTCTATATTTATCCCATTATGTTTGTTTCAAGATACATAAGGGAGATCATAGTGGGTTGTCTTAGATTACATGCACACTTACACAAAATAATAGGATAACTACATGAAACTTGATTCTATTTGAGTGAATATATTAAACAATTATATTGGTTCAACATGTGTTGACTATGAATGGTAGTTAAACCTCACCCCACACTAATTTCTCATGTTTAATAAAATATTTTGATGAAGGGTGTCACAATTATCTAAGGTTTCAAATTATTATAGGTCATTACATGTTGTGTTGAGGTTTAACAAGCTAGAGAAATGCGTAGTGAAAAATAATTCCAGTGCGAAGTGAAGGGAACAAAAAGTTACAAACCTAATTGCAATTAGGTTCAAAATAATATAGAAGAGGCCATAACCATACCATGATCTGAGAAGAGTTATATGGTCCTAGATAGAGATAGTTTCTAGTTACAGTATTAGAATAAATAATCTACATGTTCATATTAGGTTGTTTACCTAGTTTGCACTTTTAGATCTTTTTGTTTCACCGATTATAGTTTCCTTCATTTCCTCTTGTTTATTTTAGCTATCATTGTTTTATTTATAATTATTGCAAGTACTAATTTTTTACTCTAATCATTCATGGTTAATTGTAAATTAATTAATTTATAATAATCCCATGTAACATACCCCTACATCCTATATATTTTAAGGTGTATACATTTGGTGAACCTATATTTCATCAAATATCTCATTTTGTTCCAACCTTTTTTACTTAGGGTTTATCCTTCTTTAATTAGTGTATTATCCTCTTCTTATCTCAAGGATTTGTCTTATTTTTGTGTGTCATCATGCCTCTTCCACTAATCTTGTATGATCGTCACTTCCCAAGCCTAACGTTCACTCCTTCATTTTAATATCATCTATCATGCTTTTAATCCATTCCCATATTTCATATGGGGAATGGGGTACCTGTGTTTATTCTACTTTCCTCATGGCTATTATGACTCCTACTTACATTAACATACAATTTGCACACACATAATGTTGTAGGCCTATCACCAAGATCATTTTGGTCCTCTAAACCTATGTATGCCATTACGAGTGCATGTTTTAGTGATTGCCTTTTCTTACTCATGTCCTTAGTTATCACCTATAGTTTATCATGAGACACACTTATTCTAGTTCCATTTCTACGTCAAGTGTCCCTCCATCATGAATACATATTTGTTTCATGACCGTAGTATTGTGTCATCTAGTTGTGCGGGGGAAATCACTTACACTCGAGCTTAAAATTGGCTTACCAACCTTTAGTGTGGGAGTGGAGAGATTCCATATTGAGAAAGTATATGCATAATGCATATAATAAAATAAAACTTATTTTCTTTTGGTAAAAAAAAGCTGGAATAAATAAAAAAGAGACTAAATAAAATGAAAATAGAGAAAAGGAGAGAAGTAGAATGGATGAAGGGTGGATATAGTGCTTCGTGGAGTTGGTGGGAGAAGTGATGATGAAGGGATGGAAAAAACATGATATCCCACACTTGGGTAGGTTCATAATAAACACCAAAACTTTTACACGCATCCTTCATACCACACCTCTATCATGTACCATAAGAACATTGGGTTCTAGTTAGATGCGACTCCTAGCCTTTGTTAAAATAAGAGCTTTGAAACAGGGCATAGACTTATACCAAATCATGATGAAAGGAACGGACATATGTTGTATGTTGTAGTTAAAAGTGTTATAGTGAATATCTATGTAAACCTTCAAGAATTTGATTATTCAACCACATGCCCGAAGAAATGAGGCCTTGTGGATGGAAATGGTTGCAGGATATGCTCAAAACGTTTTTGTTGAAAAACAGGCTCAACGAAATGTGTTTGGAAAACAATCCAAATGCATTTGCAAAATTTTCAATATGGTTGACAAAGGAGTATTTTTTCTCCCCATGTCCATGTCATTCAATAAATGTTTTGAATCTATAAAATATCCATGTTGCATTCACCTCCCAAGACAATTTCTCTAATGTTGCATAGATTTGTTGTGTTTGTGTTGTGATCTGTCTCTACACCAAAGTTTGAAGGAAAGTAGATTTTTATATGTTTATTGTTGTGACTTCCTTGGTTGTGAGATATACAAAATGTGGAATCGTAGACAAGGAAAGTGAACTGTTTGAAAAAATTCTCAAAATACAAAAAAAAGTTGTGTTCTTGAGGGAGGTAGTAATGATTGTAGGATATACACAAATTGGTTTCATTGGAAAAGGCCTTATAAAATTCAAAACAAAATGTGATTAGAAGATGTAAACCTAAATTCCAAAAAAATTCCAACATCCTCCCGCATGTGTCAAAATGGGGTGTCTTTAAAAAGGGTATGGACACCTTTCAAAGTGTAGTGGACATGACATTTTGTCATATTATGTAGATGCAAGCTCCACAGTAGACTTTGTATGTAAGTGTAAGTAAGGCAAGTGGAATGATTTGTGTAGTCTACATTTTACCCACAAAATCCCAAGGCATGTTGACACATCACTCAACCTAAATTGATTGCTCACTTTGAAGCGCGCAAGGGTACCAGTCACTCTTTTATGTCGACTTGTTATGGGAGCTAACATGATTAAATCAGATATTCCATATCCATAATAGTTAACCAAACATATTGCAAACTTAAACCATATCTAGATCTTAACCATGTGCAAGAGCAATTAAACAAGAACCAAGATAAACTTTACCATGCAAGATCCATTCACAAATGTGTCTATAATCAATATCCAACCACAAAAATCCATTATATTAATTCTTGTAAAACACAAAAGCTTCATACATACATATCATAATCACCATAGTCATGTGTGCCCATAAACTCGTAACATAACTCTACCAAAACATAGAACTCGGAACTCTCTAAACCATGCAAATCAATACATATTTATAGGGGTGGGTGTAGACACCTATAATTACGCCCAAGCAATTTAAATACTTAAATTGTGGTAATCATCCCCTTTCTCGCAAATCAACGACATATCGTCAAAAGCACCCATTTTCCTCATATCATCATTAATTAATTACACTAAGCTAATTAATTAAGTTTCCTATCCAAAAAATACCCTAATTAACGACCTTCCATTAATAAATCACCCCTTCTACCTAGACTAATTAATTATTATTAATTAATTAGCTTTCCCTTCCATTTAACCAATAAATCAATATTTAATTGATTTAATCCCCTTATAATAGCCTAAATCGTACTAATATTCCTCTAATTATCTTCTATAAGCTTACATCTACCTATTAGTTAATCACCTTTGATTAATTAAAACACCCCCAACTCCCATGACTTGCTAAGCATAAATTAAACCCTTCTAAAGTAAGGTTACCTTTAATAAAGCAACCTTATCCATTCCTAATCATGTTTTACCTTTATCCCACATTCATGAGAATGTGTTGAATCCTTTATCCTTTGGGCTATATAAAGAGCCCTCCACCTACCTTTTTACTTACACCTAAACTCCTAAGAGAGAAATGCAAAGCATATAGCAAAGAGACTAAGAGCTTGCCTTTTGTTTTCTTGAGAGGTCACCATTGTTAAGAGCTAAAGCTTCATATTCTTGCATTCTTTAAGGATCAAACAAAGAAATTTTTGATTGCCATTGGAGCTAAATAGGTCCATTCATTCTTGTTGGTAATCTAGGAGAGTAGAGATGTTAAAATAGCATGCATAGTTTTGATCTCATGTTTTCAAAGTTATAATGTTAGTTTAGATCTTGCTTAGTTCTCTATCTTGATGGTGTTTATGCTTTGTTTTAGCTAAATTGTAGAACTATTTTAGGTGGTAGTTCTTGCTTCATTTGATTTAGCATTAAGCAAAGTATACATGCACACATTTGGCATGCCCGGTGGGACTTACTCCATTGTCCTTTGCACTTAATTTCAATTTTTGTAGTTAAGTTTCATTTTTGGTTACTAACCCTCTTTTACACATGTTGATCTAACTTGTTTTTCTTAACTTGTTTTGTTGAGTTTACATGTGTTGAGTCTTCCTTGTAGGTATAAAGGAGGTGAAGTGCTGTCAAAATTAGAATTGATGGGAAAATTTCAAGATTTCTCCATGTTTTCATTTTTAGAGCTTACTTTTTCAACATTCTACATGCTAGTTTTGTCAATTTCTTGAAAATTTTAAATTCTTGAGCATGTAGGTTAGTGTTTAATAGTGCTGAGTCTTATATTTACATATTAATGTGGTGGGTTGCTATAAAATTTAATATTGGTGAGAAAATTTCAAGATTTCATCATGTTTTCATTTTTAGAGCTTACTTTTTCATCATTCTACATGCTAGTTTTGTCAATTTCTTGAAAATTTTAAATTCTTGAGCATGTATGTTAATGTTTGATAGCGTTGAGTCTTCTATTCATATATTGATGTGATGGGTTGTTGTAAAATTGAATCTTGGTTGGAAAATTTTTCCCTTTTTGCAGATTAAGAGACCTTTTTTTTATATTTTTGAGTGCATGTCAAGTGCATACCCGTGAGCATAAGAGCATATGCGTAACCCATCTTCCGAAGGCCATAACTTTTCTCTCGAACTCAAAATGACTCCATTTTTTTGCGTTGGAAAGGTATTGAAGTTAAATATGCAATAAAAATATAAATTTAGGATTTATACTTATAGAAATTATAGTTTTTCTGTTAGTTTAAAACTGGTCATTTTCTAACATGTCTAATGTTTTGATGAATGTTGTATTTCCATGCTTCCTCGATTTAGACCAAAGCGTGTGTATGATCTTCTCTTGCACCTTTTGGTGATCTTGAGAATAAAAAAACTTTGATCTATATCTTTTTAACATTGGGATTAAACTTAGAAATTTGATTATTCATTTTGCTTAAGGGAATGAACCTTTTACAAAGTATTTTTCAATGGTCCTTTGATTTGAAGTTTTCCATTTCTATATAGTTGGGATAAAGTTTGTGTATGCTCTTCTCTTGCACCTTAGGGTGATCTTGAGAATCAAAAGTAACTTTAGTCTTCATTTTATAACATTTGGTAAATTGAAAACTTCATCTTTCACTTTTGGTTTAAGGGAATGAACCTTTTACAAAGCATTTTTCAATAGTCCTTTGATTTGAAGTTTTCCATTTCTATATAGTTGGGATAAAGTTTGTGTATGCTCTTCTCTTGCACCTTAGGGTGATCTTGAGAATCAAAAATAACTTTAGTCTTCATTTTATAACATTTGGTAAATTAGAAACTTCATCTTTCACTTTTGGTTTAGGGGAATGAACATTTATCAAGAATTTTGTATGGTTCATTGATTGAAAAGATTTTCTTTACTTTTTAGTTGGATTATTTGTTGTGTATGCTCTTCTCTTGCATCCTTGGATGATCTTGAGAATCAAAAGTAACTCTTAATCCTCTTTTAAATAATGTGATTTTCTTGGAGAACTACTAACGCTTGAGTGCAGACCTAAAAACACTTGTCAAAGAAAGGAGGAATCAAAACGAAATCAAAAACTACTAATACAGTTGTTATACAGGTTTCCAAAAGGTGTTCAAGCAAACCACACCTAATTAAACAAGATAAAAAGAACAACATATTCAAAACATCATTGCGAGTTTCGGAAAAGGGTACGTCCCTCTCCGCTCAATCGAACATAACCCCTTTGGCATAACGCCTTAAGCTACAACAATGGGGGTGGTTCGGGAACCCCAAAGTAGTCCACACAAGAGGAACCTTGTGGATGAAACGGGAAGTGCTCCACACTACCTACTTGACTAGTGATTCCTTTGTGAGATAGCGTTACAAGTTGTCCATTATGGCGACCCTGATAGTACACGATAGGCACTAGTTGCCTACTATTGTTCTTGAAGGGGGTAAAGTAAAGTTGAGATACTCCCAAACTAGTCAATGTGACTTTTTGGGTAAATCACGCTTGCTCGTGGAAACTTTGTAACACCTAGGCGAGAGAACCACCTAGGAGAATATACTTTGGCCAGAGCCCACTTTGACCAATTCTAAAACAGTGTTGAGTTGTGAATCATATTTTCATTGAGAAACATGTGGCACGTTACTTTCACCTAGTTTTTACTTGCCTTAGGGTGAGGCAAAACTCTGCCGAAGTGAAGCTAGCATTTTTCATCATTCTTTTGATTTGTTTCCTTCACATTCTTTTGACACTTTGTTGATCAAAAGAAGGGTGACTACCTTTGTGTTACCAATCGATTGTTTCTGCCACTTTTTGTCCATTTACACCCATCCATGTTTGCGGTTGGGTAAGTTAAACATCTAAAGTGTGCGGAGGCATATTTATATCATTGGTAGCCTTTGTGATCTTGATACCCACGTCAAGATCATCATCATAGTTAGGAATTAATTCATCATTTGATCTCCCTTTGACGTGTTACCTTGTGTGTATTGTCTCAACACAATTAAGATACTTATGTCATGTTTTTCATAAATGTGATCTAAGTATCTACATTGTGGCGTTACACTGCACACATTTTAACACATCCTTAGTATACTTTGACTTAGTTTGGCTTCAAACATTGTCCAAAATCTTGAAGAGTGTCACTTACTTTGTTTGTGTCGTTTCGATACCACTTTGACACTAATATCTCACTTCTTCGTAAAGCTTGATTAACGTGTCCAATTGGTGTGGTTACATGGCTTACGTTTGTAATCCTCACCCTTTAACATTTAGGCCTGTTGGTTGTTAAACTTGTCATGGTATCCTTTGATTGGGAGTCACATCTACCCTTTGTTAATATTTATGCCTTGTTCATTTTGAGCTTGACGTAAATATTGCCATTGTGTTGATCATTTTTGCATTAGACTATCACTTTGCACATGCATTTTACATAGGGAGTAGTTCCTTGTTGATTGGCTTTGTGTTTCACACTTTCGTGATTGTTCTTTATGATTATTCATTCAGAAAACTTGTTTTCTAGGACAATCCCTTTTGATCTCATCGAGATTGCATCATCACGATGTTTATTTTCCTTAGCCCCCCTTCGGAAAATCACACACACATCTCATACATAATGAATGTCTAGTTGGTTGCCTTATGCTACCCAAATCGACATGTCACTTCTTCACTTTGAAGAAGTTTGATCGCACTATCTAGATCTAGACATTTGTGCTTAAATAACACAAGATGACTAATTATTGTGCGGTTCCTCATACTTACAACAATAAGGAATCTAACTTTCGGTGTTCACATCAAAGGATGCCCATCATGACCAAACCTCGATTGGTTCTTCACGTGCTAGAGAACCCATTCAGGGTAACTCGTTCCCCACCTTCATCTCATAGTCGGTGGTATGATTTGGACACTTCTGATCCAAATTATTATTCAAGTTCCCCCCACTCTTCTTCTAATTCTAATCCAAACATTTCCTCTTCTTCTGAGGATTCCAATCCAAATATTTCCTTTGACTCTTCTGATGATTCAGATCCAAACTACTATTCGGATTCATCTAATTCGACTCCTAAGTCATCTAATGCACTCCTATGTCATGGTCCTCCCTATCTTTGCAGGAACCTCTTCATCATACATTTAATATGACTCCTACGTCGCGGTCCTCCCTTTCATGTAGGACCCCTTTTATCAGTTACCTCGAACAACATCTTCTTCCTTTGAAGATACATGCGACTCCAAATCCCTCCAATCAAACATCTAATACAATTCTTGAATCATGGTCCTCTCTTTCTTTACAGGACCCTTGTTATTATTCATCCGATGTGATTCTTGAATCACGGTCCTCCCCTTCTTTGCAAGACCTTCTTCATCAATCACCCCCACGAAATCTTCCTTCTTTGAAGATTCGTGTGACTCAAAGTCCTTCGAGACAAACGTCTGACTCGACCCATGCATCACAATCTACAGACTTTGGACTTAATCCTACTATTTTACATACGACATACCATTGTATAGGTAGGTCCACACCACCTTCTTCTACTCCTGAGCCATCTAGCTACACATATTCTTCGTCCCCCACATCATCTTCTTCTATCAATAATCATCAAACATATTCTAAGTCTTCCACACCAAGTGAACCTATTTCTTCCAATCAACCCCTAGGGATCGATCAACAACTCATACCGATTGACCTCTTTCAGAATGAAGAAACAATCAGGGCATTTATAGGGGCACATGAAGATATTCCTCTAGCAGATTACGAGGAAGGTTTCTCTTTAGACTTCGATGCGTTTCATATTGTGAGGAAAAGGTTGATTCCTTTTATCAAGAAATGGAGGAAGAGCCTCAAATCATGCAACTTGATCCTCCTCTTATTCTTCCATCTTCACATTCTTCATTATGTGATGAAACTCCTTGGTCTTGCATTGATCCATGGCCTATCTTTTCATCACCCAATAACTCTTTGTCTATCATAATTCCTCAATCACAATCTCTTATGGGGTCAACGCCAAGTAGCCCTTCATCTTCATCTAGGTGTGGGTCACATTCTAGTAGCCCTCCCTCTACTATTTTTGGGACATTTTCGAGTAGCCCACTATCTTCTATTCTTGGGGCACGTCCAACTAGCCCCTTGTCTTCTAGGTATGGATCACCCCGAGTAGTCCATCATCTTCTATTCTTGGGCCACATCCTAGTAGCCCATTATCTTACATCTATGGGTCACGTCCTAGTATCCCTTCTTCTTCTATTCTTGGGCCACATCCTAGTAGCCCTTCATCTTCTATCTATGGGTCACATCCTAGTAGCCCTTCTTCTTCTATTCTTAGGCCACATCCTAGTAGCCCTTCATCTTCTATCTATGGGTCACGTCCTAGTAGCCCTTCGTCTTCTATCTATGGGTCACGTCCTAGTAGCCCTTCTTCTTCTATTCTTGGGCCACATCCTGGAAGCCCTTCATCATCTTCTATCAGTAGCTCACCTCCTGGTAGCCCCTCCTCTTCAATTCTTGGACCATATCCATTTCATCCATCACATTATTCTTCTACCAAAGATGGTGGCAAGCCCATGGTCATTTCTCGCATCAGTTCTAAATGTCCATGTTCACTTTCTTCTCCTTCTTGGGATCAGACAAGTCATGTGTTAGCTTATAAGAAACCCAAACAGGTTCATTATCAAGCTCAGTTCAAAACTTGCAAGAGCTCAAAATCACCCAACAACTCAAACAATCTCAAAATTCTAAATCAAGCACGATTCAAGAATGCACATCAATATAACCATCAAGTATGGCGCAAAGTGCATAAACCTCTGGATGGGAATTCAAGCTCCCACATAAAAATCCATGTTTCAGAAAAATCACAGTCATTTATTGAGTGTGAAATCACCACGATCATCGAGATCGAGGAAAACATGACTCTTGATAAACAAACACGCTTAGTCTCCCTTATCAAGGAAGTCACAAACATCATTGTTGGATCTTACCACACAGAGTGACTTTGTTAGTCCCAACCTCTTAAAACTATCAAAAATCTAAAAATCTTTTTTTTTAAACAATTCAAAATAAAAAACATTGAGAAAACACAACAAAAATCAAAGGTATAAAGATCAAACATTGCAATCAGGTATTGTGTACTCATGGATGTTTCTTTCTTCCCTTCCTTGCTATTTTTTTTCTACAAGTCTCCCTACCATTTTCATCCCTTCGGTGATATTTTGGTTAGCTTATTCGCATGCATTTTGTGACATTTATCTCTATGGTATCTGTTTGACCCTGGTCTTTTGTCACCTTGGTAAATTAAAGAACAACTGACCTCTTAGAGATCCTATCACATTCAACATCTAATAAACTTGTTGCAAAGAACTTTTGGACATATTTGTTGACACTAGCCAATGTCATCATCGTAAGCATTTCCACCTCCTTCCATCAAGCCATCAGTGGTTCTTAACCCCTTGTCAAACAAGAGAGCTGAAATAAGTTTTCAGACAACAAAATAATCAAAATCAATCAAACATCAAAATCTAAAAGCTACAAAGCAAAAAGCAAATTGATATATAACTCTCTCTTGGGGTATTTCCAATAATCTCTATCGGGGCTATGGACGCCTGACTGGCAGTAGAGCAATGTTGCGATTAGAATTAAATACATCTCCGTCAGGGCTATGAACGCCTGGTTGGCAGCGGAGCAATGTACGACTATCCTTTCACCATCCATTCACAAAATCACCTTTCATAATAAATCATTCCTACACATTGGCTAGGGTGTCATCATCTTGTTGTCTTTTAAATCTTCCCTTCAAGAGGTAATAAATTCCATGTGCACACACCGGATCTCTATGAGTAAATAGGATTAGTATGTTACCAAGTGTCTTTTTTGACCTTGTTCAGACTCTTACTCTAGTCCATATCTTGTCTCACGATTTGTGCCTTTGGCTAATCAATTCTTCCTCGTGAGGCTTCTAAGCTACATTCATATCATTCACATCATTCTTCTACTTCATTCAGAACATCCATGTGTATAAGATTTTTTTTCCATGTTTTCGGACACCTTTGTCCCTTTCACAAAAATAATCTTCTCCTTCCTTTCTATCATGTGCTTTTAGGCCAACTTACGCTAGGGGCATCCTTGCTTCTTCCCAACACTTCATTGGTTTATGTTCACCATCATGTTGAACCTATCCATAATGGCCTTGGGTCCCACTTCTACCTGTGAAGAGTTTACCTTTGAATACTCCCACCTAATCATTGGGGAATTTTTTTGCATCTTCACCTTTCTCATACGCACGTGGCCTTATGCCCTTGTACATCCCATCTATCATTGGGGGCATCCATGCTTTCTCATCTTCCTGTACATAGTTTCATAAAACTTTTAAAATCAACCAAAACATTCAAATATGTTAGAAAAATCATCAAAAACATTCAAATATGTTTCAAAAAACTTCTAAAAATTGAAAATCATCCTACAAAACGTCGCTCTTTGGTTCTCACTTGTTCATGTGTGACTTGCGGATCATCTTGATCTACCTCCATCAACAAAAGCTAGGCTACTTACTTCGTCCATACTCTGGGGCACAACGAGTTGCCTAGTACTATTTCATAGTGCACATTGCTTTTCCATCGGACCCAAGTGTCCTCCATTATTCCCCTCGCATGTATCCTTTCTTGGGGCACCATCATCAACCCTTGTCGTTAATTCACACAGGTCATAACTAAGCTCGATAATAAAAACATTATATTATGTTTCTTTGTTAGTTTAGCTTGTTTACTTTCTCGTATTGCATTACATTTTGTATGTTGCATGGAGTTAGGCATCTTTCACTTTCTCGTATTGCATTGCATTTTGTATGTTGCATGGAGTTGGTGTTTTCAACAATGGACAATTGTTCGTAGTATGGCTTTTCATGTCATTCTACCTTTGTCGTATGCTTATATTTTTCATAAGGACCGATGATGTAGTTCCTATGGCAATATGATGACATCAAATTTGTTCCAAATAAATAAGTGGCTAGAGGCTAAGCTCTTCTCTCCCCTCTTCCTCATTTCTTCTACTTCACTTCCCTTTCACCCCTAATTTTCTCTCTCATCGGGGCATCCTGCCTCCTCCCATTCTTCTATCTATATCTCACCTTTTTCGATCGTCGATCGGCTTCTTTCATCACCCCATCGACACTCGAGGGGGCATCTCTCCCTCCTACTAATTTTTCTTCTATCCCTTCAAAATTCTTCCGTCTACTATCTTTGAAGTGGCATCACTTACGCCACCCCAAAGAGGGGAAATGTAGACACCTATAATTACGCCCAAGCAATTTAAATACTTAAATTGCGCTAATTATCCCCTTTCTCACAAATCAACGACATATCGTCAAAAGCACTCATTTTCCCTCATATCATCATTAATTAATTACACTAAGCTAATTAATTAAGTTGCCTATCTAACAAATACCCTAATTAACAACCTTCCGTTAATAAATCACCCCTTCTACCTAGACTAATTAATTATTATTAATTAATTAGCTTTCCCTTCCATTTAACCAATAAATCAATATTTAATTGATTTAATCCCCTTCTAATAGCCTAAATCATACTAATATTCATCTAATTATCTTCTATAAGCTTACATCTACCTATTAGTTAATCACCTTTGATTAATTAAAACACCCCCCAACTCCCATGACTTGCTAAGCATAAATTAAACCCTTCTAAAGTAAGGTTACCTTTAATAAAGCAACCTTATCCATTCCTAATCATGTTTTACCTTTATCCCACATTCATGAGAATGTGTTGAATCCTTTATCCTTTGGGCTATATAAAGAGCCCTCCACCTACCTTTTTACTTACACCTAAACTTCTTAAGAGAGCAAATGCAAAGCATATAGCAAAGAGACTAAGAGCTTGCCTTTTGTTTTCTTGAGAGGTCACCATTGTTAAGAGCTAAAGCTTCCTATTCTTGCATTCTTTAAGGATCAAACAAAAAAAAATTGATTGCCATTGGAGCTAAATAGGTCCATTCATTCTTGTTGGTAATCTAGGAGAGTAGAGATGTTAAAATAGCATGCATAGTTTTGATCTCATGTTTTCAAAGTTATAATGTTAGTTTAGATCTTGCTTAGTTCTCTATCTTGATGGTGTTTATGCTTTGTTTTAGATAAATTGTAGAACTATTTTAGGTGATAGTTCTTACTTCATTTGATTTAACATTAAGCAAAGTATACATACACATGTATGGGGACTTTCCCTTCACCGTCCATGCACCTTTAAAAAGTAGACTACATGCTTAATAATGGCCATACACCTTTACACAATAAATACAAGAGCATGTAATCTCATTAATAATAGATTATCTAATAATTTAACAACAATTAATCCTATTATTAGCTCCAAAACTCTGCATGGGGATCAATCTTCTACTCGTCCAAAATATCATTTTCATGCTCCTTAAGTCTTCTACAAAACGTGCACTACACTCCATGTCTATACATTAGCCTCAAACTCCAAAACGTAGCTAAGTCTTGACTTCAAATCTTCATGGGATCCCTATATTCCAATAGTTCTATGCATATCTAGGTGCCTTGTATCTATGCACCTAATCCTCCCGTGCTTTCATACTTAATTTGTATTTCATCAACTCAATTATGTATTACCCCATACTAATTTCATTTAGCCTCCGGAAATGGGTAATCATAACTTATCTCTCCATGAATCAAAGAATAATGAATAATGAATGAAAGAATAAAGGAATTACTACACATAAAGAATTAAAGATTACTTGGTGCTCTGTTCTTCTCAGGAGAAGATCAATCAGTGGATATTCACTCTTAATCTCGGCCTCAAATGCATTCCAATCACTTAACATGTTATTCGTTTTATCTAGAATGTCTACAAGAACTACCTCCATTTCATCAAGTGTCACGGTTTCACCTCCCTTCTATAAATCTTGAGTACATTGGAAAAACTTGAGACCATTCCATCCATCACATCCATTTTCTACGCTAACAATTTTCCAATGTCTTTTATTTTCTCCTTATATAGACCTGGGCTATTGCAGTGAATCACACTTCTCTGCAATCAAAGTAAGCCTCTCCATGCACCCAAGTGTCTCATTCTTCATTACCTTAAGGACCTCATTCTATTCTTTAATGGTCCTTCTATTTATAATTGCATCAGGGGTCACACACATGTTTAATGCCAAATTCACTTTCTTCAGTTCGTCCTTCAAAGTCTGTAGTAAGGCCTCATAACTTGTAATCTTCGGTGCATTATAGTTCTTTTTGCCCTCAATGCCTCCTCTTCCGAACATCCTTTGGTTTTGGAATTCGCATGGGTCCTTCCTCCAAAATCAATTGAATCTGTTGTGCGTAAATATTGTAGAGCGTATGGAAAATTTTTGCAACCTTATCCTGCAAATATGGCCTCTTTTCAACAATCTCATCACCAATTTGTTCTACCATTTTAAGAACTTTCTGCACCTCTGCCTCAACCTTATCTCACTTCTCTGGAGGTGCTTTATTTCGGTGTCGTTAACCTTCTTATCATCCAAAACACTTTAATGGTTGCAAGCTTTATCAATGTTTAGGTGTAAAACTTCATGCATATACTCTAGTTAAGGCATTGTTTACCTATTCATCATACATGATAGTGATCTTCACGATTACGTGGAGTGAATGTGGCACCTTCTTCAATCATGTATGACACACAGGATTCCTCACATATGGAATTCAAGCTCATCCATATGAGTCTGCATCGTCCATGATAATTGTTTCCTTATGCGAGGTCGCCATCTCCGCATCCATGAGCTCCCATCCATACAAGTCCTTGGGATCCAAAGTGCTTTGGAACCTGCACGCGTATGATTTTTCTTAGGTCATCAACATACCCAATAGATGGAGTCTCATATGTCTCTTCCTCCTTTTCCTTTCTTGAGTGCCTACCCCTCGGGTATGTACTCCCGAATCAACTCTCCTTTATCAAGTTGTGTAGTATGGGGTGCACTGATGGATCACCCTTGTCTTCACCTATCTTCACATGAATATCCCCACTTTTGACTATGTTCTCCTCCAACTCCTCTTCATATTTCTCCATTTCCTCTTTCTTAGGCTCGTCTATATCCTCGTGTCCAACCCGAGTATTCATCGCGTTGTCTCTAGACTTCTCATCTTCATCATCTTTAGGGGGACATACCTCATTGCCTTTTCTTCTTTTCTGGCTCTACCTTCATAGGTGAAGTCCTAGGTGACCTCGAAGAAGTGGGTGAATTTCCGTGCTCTAATTCCTTTTTCTTCTTAGAACTCTTTTAAACTGTGGCTCCTTAGTAGTCTGCTCCACATTTATCTCCATATCACCTCGCTCCAACACTTCATCATATAGAATCTACAATGGAGGGGTTACCTCACGCTCTCTTTTCTCACCTACTGATAGGCTATTTTCGCCTTGTGATCTAGGCCACCACTATCTTCCTATAGTTCTTCTTCCTCTCCTTCTTCTTCAACAAGGGAAGACTAGTTCCTTATCTTCCAAAGGCAGTTTGATGTATGTTTTCATTTTGGTCCAGTGAGCTTAGTTCATTCTCCACATATCTTCCATTTTCCAATCTGGGCTTGATTTGGATATATAAAAGGGTTGTCCACTTTTCCCAATGGAAAAAATTGTTTCATTCATGTTAATATCATCTTAAATTAATCTCTCAATATATGCAGACTTACTTGGATACACGTATATTCCTCATTGGTAGTGGTGTTACCTTTCTACATTAAAATAGAAATGCATTTCGAGAACCTTGTACTTTTGCTTGGGTAATGCGTGGTGAAGGCATAAGGGAGCTTACACCAAGGGCTCCACTTCCCATCCTTCATCCCAAAACAAGTAGTAAAAAGTGATGGTATACTACAAATTGTACCTTTTATACGATCCGATTATAAACTCCTTGGATATTCTCCATTTATCCTCAAACGTTGCATGGAGGCACTCATGCAAATTTTGCCCTTTTTTAAAAGGGCCACTCATGGTCCTTGTGCGCACCCAAAATTGTATGTGATACATTATCATAAAATGGTTACAAAAGTCCCAGGTGATGATTCATGTCCTTTAAGGTGTTTGAGTTCCTAAACCCATTTTTAGTACATATTTGTAGCCTAGACATCCTTTCTCATCTTTTCCATGCTTTCTTCCAGCCTCCCACTCATTTCTGTGCATGTTTTGGTCTTTAGTTTCAAAACCGTCACCTGTTTGGGAGGTGGTTACAAAGCGCCACCCAGTAGGGTGGCGGTCCTACGCACTTTTTCCATAACTCTTCATGCGTGATTTTAACATGCGTGATTTCATTAACGTGACTTAGATGGTGTGTTTGTGAACCAAATTGCCTAAAAATAGTCTCAATTGCATGGTATTCCTTCCCTCTTCTAATTTTAAATGGATTTAATTAGTTTGAATTGCCTCTTCACCTACACGATTTGTCACTCCAAGGCTGCCTTGTGCATGAAGGCATATCCTGACCAATTCCTATATAATCAATGCTTGTATTAAAGAAAATGGCTTGATAATTTTTGTGTATCTTGAATAGTATTGTTGCCACAATCTTGCTAGAAATTGCATATCAAAGCTATGTTCGCTTGTGTTATCTCTCTTCCACTTGCATTGTGAATATTTGCCTTATTTGCCATTGCTCAAGCGCCTTCTCTTGATGTTGCATTTGCATTCCCAATTCCTTATACTCATATGAAACACGAGAGAAAGAAAGGATAAACTAAGGGGACAAGAACATATACAACAATATTTTCCAAATCTCTTTCTTATCCAGGTTGGAATTATTTGTTTGTTTGCTTCATTTGTCAAGTTATCAATTCTGAATTATTGATTTCAAATACATATCAAATAGAGTAGAAAAATTGTTCATTTCGGTTAATCAAGAAATTACAAATAGAGAAAATCATTAGAACCTTGCTCTTTGACATTACTAGGGAAGTAGTGGGAATAATAGCTCTTATAGGGCTGTGATTTGGTCTCTCCCTCTGAGGTAGGGTTTAAAGGGTTTTGATTAAATTAGTTCGATTGTTTTAGATCTAGATTCACATACTTGCACAAGTAATTAACTACAAGTGGCTGATTACTTTTATTTAATTTTGTTTATTAGATTAGAAGCATTTTTAAAATTCCATTAAAGATCACAAATATTTATTTTTGCTAGATTAGTTTGCTTTCATTGTTTTGTTCGGATATACTATGAAAATACCAAAAACATAGATTAAATTTCCTTTAATAGTTAGTTTGCTTTATTAAAATCAATTCAATTCATTTTGTATGACCATCAAAGGTCCACAACAAGAGAAAACATTCGTTGTGATCCATTGGTCCCACACCCAACGAGCCCGAGTTGTTGACCGACATTGATATGGGTTTACGCTTGTTAGTTTTACGCACACCGATAGGTATTTTGAGAAGATAGAAAAATTAAAAACATTAAACATTACATCGGATCAAGCCTACAATTATTGTACTACTCTAGGCAACAAGACTTGATTACACATATGATCATGCGAATACCATAGCCTCCACAAGTTCACGGTTATGATCCCTAAGTCCCACCTGACCCATGGACTTGTTGACTAGCTAAACATCGACATTGGTTTACATGCACTAGTATTTAGATCATCACCAATTCCACTTGACATTGTTTCATAGCTTTGATGTTGTACATAGTAGCCGATCAGAGCAAGGCTTTCTGGACTAATCCGAAAACCTCCCATAGACCACAATGGTTTCATTACGCCTCTCGTTATCACTTCCATGACCTTGTCATAAATCTATATGAGGCATCTGCGAGTCACTTTCGCATGTTTAGCAACGATGAAACAGAGAATCTCGGCGAGCTTGATATCAGCAGGAGCCTCCAGTAGCTATTATATCCAACCATTCCATTACACCAATTCACTTAGGACAACTTTCTTTTCCTTGGACTCATAGATCTCGATATTGCATGTTGAAGACATAAGGTTTCCTCATTAGCTTGTTCATCGCTACCACACATACACTAATTTACATTCTACACCTGGTCGTCCCAGCACGACCTCGGGAAGTTGGGTGTGAAGAAGGTTATGTGTTGATTTTCTTTCTTACATATTGGTGAACCTGACATGAAGAGCTAGTCTCTAAACGTTTCCACTTTCTTCATCCAGCTTCCTCTCTCCCATTATTTTACGAGTATTCTTATACCCCCAAATATGTTGTGATACGATGAATGCGATCGACCCCTCTTGTGTTTCGATGTATACAACTATCAAACATGTAGACAACAACAATCACCTTCGCTCTCTACATGGGTGAATAACCATTCAACTACTTAGGCTCAAAATCTTCTTCTTTAGGGAACCAATGTTGGTTCCTTCGCATTATATCGAGGAGATTGACCAAATCACATAGAAACATCCTCCTGAGGATTCAATTTCTAACAACATGACTTTCAGCTTTGGGAGGCAAGTTCATTTCCTCGAGTTTTGTTAAGGTAACCCATTAGCATGAAATCGGACCAACACTCACCTCTAGTTAAGGATTACTTAGGACGATACACTAGAAGCGAACAACACTTCTAGAATATTAACTAGGATTTTGATAGGTTGCAAGGATATGTTGATGTCTTACTCCAAAACAATAACACTACCCCTCCAACAACGGAAAACATTGCTAATGAGGGATGGCAAAACAATGACCAATTCATATCAGGATACCACACTCCTCAACGTGACCTCCAAAAGTTCAACCACAAGCACCGTAAAAAACACCACCCCATCAATGGGTGATGTCATCTCAACATTAGTAGACAAATTCAAAGAGTTAGAGCTTTCCCAAAACACCCAAAATTCATATGTGGGGCAAGTAAGAGTTTCTCACTATCAGCGAGAGTTATGGATGAATACCTCTATGTAGACTCCTCTAGTTTATAGAGGAACTCCAAGCCTTGGAGATTTTCTAACTAGGATGAGCACCTTGGGTATGCCCCCACACCACATATGGATATTCCTGATAGACACCGATCAAAAGTGCGTTCTCAAAGTCCATACAATTTGGAAATGCAACGTTCCCTAGCTTTGTGCCTTGAAATCTATATCAAAACATTTAACCCCTTACATACACATATACTCTAAATCACCATGGGGATATGTACACTTACCAGTCCATATGGTCAACCGCGAGGATTCCATATGCCCCATAAATGTATATGTTGTACCATTTCAGCAAGCGATCAACCTCCACGTCCCAATAAGGATCTTGATGGTTGAAACATACACAATGGGGACCTATTCCGAATATCTTAAGGAGCCAGATAGAATTCTCCATACGAATGTCATGCTCCTAAGATCCTTGTTCAATCTTCCAAAGTTAAAGGGAGAGGCATCCTAACGCACACATCAAATCTTATGCAATGGCCATTCAAGAGCTACTCCCATGGGATGCAGTTGTTGAGAAGATTTTCCCTAAGATCTTAGAAGGTACTCCTCTCGAATTGTACTATAGGATATCGGAGAGGCTTGATACACTCCTTGAAGTAACTCATGTCAGATTTTAAGGATTTTTATATGAACAAACTTTTAAGAATAGGAATCATATAATTCCTTCATATCAAACAAGAGCACAACGAGTCTACTACCCACTTCATTCAAAGGTGGAAAAAGGTTCTCTATTCCTCTGCAAGTGCTCTAAACATGGATAAGATGGAGCTTTGTGATTTGTTCCTCCACTCCCTCAATAGAGAGACAAAGGAAGAAGTCCAAAATTTTCTACTAAGGAGCTACGAAGAAGTGTTAGAGGGTGCTCTCTGAATCGATCAAGAATCCATAGATAGTGGTTGTAAGACTTTAAAAAATGGGAGGTTAGTCACCCCTAGCCAAGGTAACTCAGGTTACTCCAACAATGCAAACAATAATCGGATAAAAGGTCCTTAATAAGAATCATGGAGTTCTGATTGATGGTGTTCTTGATCAGCCCAAAAACCCAATGTGTTAGCTCTCCCAATACTGAACACCACCAACAACAAAAACAATGGAAATAATCAAAGGAATAATAAATTCTCTCAATCAACGTTGTGGATTTTAATCATCCTCAGCGGTGCAACAATAACAACCTTAACCTCAACAACCAAGACAAGTGCGGACCCGAGGTCCTAATCGGTACCTAGGCGGGTATCCAAACCAATTCAAAACCAAGGGCGGGGGTTCCCAAATTTTAATTATAACAATCAGCAATGATTGACAATAATCGTAATTTTGAGGCTGCGACAAAGTGCAAACCAAAGGCCTCAAGCTTATGATCTGATTTGTATTTCGGTTTTCCACAGTCTGTGGGCATGATGCAAGAACATGCTGCGATTGTAAAAAATTCTACAACATTTTCCGGAAGATCAAAGACAATTATTTGTTGACATGTTTTTGGAAAACCCAACAACGCCAACTCAGAACACTTACACGGGACCGGTATCCCCACATAACACACCACTTAGTATCTTTAGCGATCCTCTCCCCACGCACCCAAAAGACAATAGAATAGATCCCAATGGTTCAAACAAAGGCATTGCAATAGGAACCAACGATTATGAAGCATCAAATTCTTGAAACTCGTAGGTAGCACCTCCTTTGGATGGTTGCAAAAAAAAATTGTGGGATTGGTAAAGTTAGACACCAAACTTCATATTAACGCTGCCACTAGAACCAAAGATTATTGTTCGAATCCTATCCCGATCTACTTGAATGTATCGGATGACATTCTTGAAAAACTAGGCAAGCCAAGTAGGAGCTTATGACTTGATCAATGACCTAACCAAAACCTTCTCTCACATTTCCTTCTTGGATCAAGTTAAAGAATTCCCTTGTTCGAGAGAGCCGCTTTATTAGAAGCACTAGGACTTGGGAATTTGATTAATTTCACCCCTCCTGCAGAAGTGCAAATAAACCATATAGAATTTGATGTTTATCCTCCTGGGAAGCTTGAAAGAGATGTTGGATTCGTATTTGACATCAGTAAGATGCCCATAGATGTTGAAATAGCTCGTAGAGGTGATCCAACCTTGTTTTTACAAGTTTGGATTTACAATAACTATGTAAAACATGTAATGATTGATGATGGGGTATTGGTAAACATATTCCGCTCTTTCCTTCAAAAGTTAGGTTACTGAGAGACCAATTACTCTTGAACAGAAACACGTCGAGAGGCTATGATAGCCTTAAGGCGACGTCAATGGAACTATAGTTTTGTGAGTCACCCTTGGACCTAAGACTGTTCTAACAAAGTTTTATATTATAGATCGGAAAACAACTATAATATGATTCTCGGACATCCTGGGATTCATCACATGAAGGTGACTCCCTCCACTTTGTTTCGTGGAAGTAAGTTTCCTACATTTAGGAAGGTCTTCATGGCACAGGTGACCCAAAACCCTTCGGCATACATCTAACTAATCTAAAGAAGAGGTCGGGGTTCATTATGAGTTTGAGCTTCCTGAAAACTAGTTAAACAAATCTACAAGCTCAACACCAAAAGAAAATTTGGTTCCTACAACGGAACTAGAAACTACGGGTTTGATTGAAGGAGTTCCTACTACTGAAAGGCGAAAACTGTAATTGTTGAGACAGTGTCAGCAGGAGGCAACAACAAAGATAATCAAGTTGTTGGAGAATGACCTACCTCTTCTTCTTCCATTTGATTCCATGAGTATAAGACATACCCTAGGACTTGGCTCTCTCTCGGTGATGACATATGCATGGTAGAGGTCTCAAGAAGCGAGGAAGATAAGAAAACAAATAATCCAACTTCAATCTTCACAGGCGACTAATGGACCTTGAATTACGATGGAGAAATTTTTTTCCTTTAAATTGAATTTTGAATGCACTAACAACAAAGCATAATATGAGGCTCTCCTTTTTGGTCTCACTTTGTAGCCAAAAGGATGGGTGCTCTTTATATTAGGGTGCTAGGTGATTTACAACTAATTGCAAATCAATTATCTAAAGTATACAAGACTAGGGCTGAAAATATATTGCTCTACAAGGCTGTCATCCTCAGTTAAGTAAAGTTTTAGATTTCATTTCAATCGAATTTATACCCAGAGAGGAAAACCTCCTTGCTTTGACTCTATAGTAATTTATGTTTCTCATTTTACCCCAAGCAACAAGTTAGAAGACGCTAGCTTTACGATTTCGGTTTGTGTTGAACTTGGTTCATAATATACCAAAAACCCCAATTTTGGCTTGTGTAGAAGCCGAGAATGAGTTTAACACCTTAGATTACGCTGAAAATGACAAAGCAATCCTAGGGTATTTGAATACCTACATAGATTTGCATCCCTCTCTCATCATAAGATTAAATTTTCTTTCATCCCACACTCTTCCTCTTACTTTAGAGATTTCATGATAGACCCTTCCTCTATGGAAGGTCTTGAGGTCTATGAAGTAGAAGAGGAAGGAGACTTAGAGCTACCTCCGGCCCCACCTAAATTTGAAGAGGGTAACACCTCCTTAATCGAAGGAACAATTGATATAAACATTGGGATGGAGGAGGAACCAAAAATATTGAAGTTGGGATCCTCTCTAACTCTAGAGGAGATAGAAATACACACCTAAATCCTCAAGGAGCATGAAAAATATTTCACATTTAGTTATAAGGAAATGAAAAGAATTACGCCACACATTGCAGTTCACAACCTCATCACTAGGAAAGATGCTTTAAGCCAATTAAAAAAATTGAGACCCATGAAGCTAAAGGTGGCCCTCATGGTGAAAGAAGAAGTGATGAAAATCCTACATGTGGGGTTCATCAATCCAGTTGACTATTCATAATGGGTATCTAATATCGTCCTCATTCTCAAAAATGATTTTAGGAAATCAACAAGGCTTGTCCCAAATATGATTTCCGTTACCATCCATCAATGTTATTATCAACATAATAGCTGGTTATAAGTTATTGTCTCTCATGGATGGTTTTTACGCATATAACCAAATTAGAATCTTAGAGGAGGATCGGACCAAAACTACATTCATCACTCCTTGGTGAACATACTATTATGTTATCATGTCATTCAAACTTAAGAACGTTGGTGCCACATACCAACGAGCGATGACTTATATATTCCATGATCTTATCCTTAATACTTATTTAATCCTAACGTGGATTATCTTAAGCTAAGGCCAAAAACACTTGTAATCACCTGGAGGTGCTTCGTATCATATTTTCTCTCTTTATCAAATATAATGTCACATTAAATGTAGAAAAATGTGTATTTGATGTAACAGGAGGAAAGTTGTTAGGATACATCATATCTTCACGAGGGATTGACGTAGACCTAGCCAAAATTTTATTCATACTAGAAATGATTCCACCGTCAGATGAGTCTGGCATCAGATATTTTCTTGGAAAACTCAATGCAATCTGAAGGTTTATCCCTGATCTAACCTTTGCTATTCACCCAATCAAAAATTTATTAAAAAAGGATTACTACATTGATTGGACGGAAGAGTGCAATGAGGCATTTGAGTTGGTCAAATGGTTCTTATTGTCTCCTCCCACACTCATGCCACCTAATTCAGATTGCCCCTTAATTTTGTATTCATGAGCTATAGATGTCTCATTGGCCTACATGTTAGCTCAAGAGGATGACAATAAATAAGAACATGTGGTCTATTTTATTAGTCGAACATTTCTTGACTATGAGACTCATTACACACAGGTAGAAAAGGAATGCCTTGCCATAGTCTTCGCAACAAATCACTTGAGACATTACATGCTAAATCAAGAAACAAGGGTCATTGTTAAATCGGATCATCTGTGGATGTTTCTCGCCAAGAGTTCTTTATCTAAGAAGGTTGGACACTTCATAACTCTGATGGATGAGTTTGAGTTAATGTTTGTTAATCAGAAATCCATCAAAGGAAAAATCATTGCGGATTGGTTGGCTGATAACCCATTAGATGGAGGTGATCTAGTAAATTTGTACTTCCCTAATGAATGTGTGTATTTTTTTGAAACCAAGCCTCCCATTTCTACGTGCCCATGGTACACTAGACATTATTAATTTCATATTGGACCATACATATCTAAAAGGGCGACATTGCACTGACAAAGAAGACGGTTACGTGTTATAACCACTAAGTACATTATCTTGGAACATGTGCTCTATCGTAGAGCCTTTGATGAAATGTTGTTAAGATGTGTTGATGAAGAAGAATTCGAGAAGATTCTTTATGAATCACATAGTGGAGTATGTGGAGGTCACTTCGGTAGCCATGCCACTACTTAGAAGATACATCGGATGGGCTACTTTTAGCCCACGTTAGAGCATGACATGGTAGAGTTTGTGCGCAAATTACATAAATGTCAAGAGTTCTCCCATAAGATCCACATACTCGCCACAGTGAGACTCTGCAATCAATTTGCAACACCATGGCCCTTTCCATGTGGGGCCTTGATTTGATAGGTAAGTTCTCTCCCTCATCAATGCAGGATGCTCATAAATTCATAATCACGGCCACAAAATAATTTATTAAGTGGGTAGAATCCATACCTCTTACCATCATATGCGGATGTGTAATTGCTAAGTTCATTACGAACCAAAACATTTGTAGGTACTGAGGTCCCACAAGTCATTATATCTAATAATGGCACATCTTTCAAAAATGAGGAAGTACATGAACTGTGTGAAAATTTCAAAATAAATCACTATACGGCTTCTCTCTATTATCCTTAGGCCAATGGACAAGTTAAGGCTATAAACAAGATATTAAATTCCATTCTCCTTAAGGCTACATCAGGAGGAGAACAAACAAGATTGGTACTTAAATCTCTTTCTAGAATTGTGGACCTATCAAACATCGGTAAGAATGTCGATGGGGCAACCCCCTTTTCTTTGGTATTTGATGCGAAGTGGTTTTACTATTTGAGGTTGAAATACCTAGTCTCGTATCTTGCTGCAAGGAATTTTGGGAGAAGAAGACTATCGAGAGGCACAAATTTCTCGGTTAGAAAGCCTTTATGAAGCTAGGCTCAATGTTGAACACCAACATAGTGTTTACGCTGACCAAATGGCTCAGAAATAAAACAAGAAAGTCTAAGAGTGTGAAATATATGAGGGAGATTTGGTTTTAATACTTGACAACCAAATAGACAAAAAATGTCGAAGGAAGGAAATTCAGGCCCAAGTGATTGGGTCAATATCGGAGTAATAGAAGACTATTAAAATGAGGCATGTTGTATGTGTACACTAGAGGGTGAGGAGTAGCAAATATATAAAATATCTTCACTGAAGAGATACTAGGCATGATTCATTAGTATTTCCATATGTATATTATTGAATCCATGCATGCATTTTCATCTGCGTTCATTTCGTAAATTTTTTTGATCAAGGTACTTGTTCTTATAGCGATTCCTAAAAACTTATGAAAAACATTGGAAAAACATTCAAATGATGTCTCTTCAAATTTTCATGGTATCATCAATTGTTTCGAATAATTCATCAATCCAAGAAAGATAAGACAAAGTTTTGATAGTAACATACCAAGGTCTGCGCATACTTGGTTCTCTTTAGATAGTTTCTTCTAGATTAGGTGTCTTTGCCTATAGTCTGTTATATAAGATTCATGGTGTCGCATCTATCCCACATACATCTCTTTGGAAATAAGAACATTTTAGACATTTTGCCTAGATAATAAGTCAAATGCAAATCCATGAAAAATTTTATATTACACATTTCTTTTCCCTACCAACCTTCGGTGTTGAGTATGCGTCTTTTACTAGTGATGTAGGGTTGGGAAAGGAGAGAATTTCCCTTACTCACATATGTCTTGTCCATGGTGATGAGCCCATACTTCCTCTTTTGTTAGAATGGGGCAAAGGTGTAGGGGGTCTCTTTGAAAAATTTGTGAGTTAGAAACAGTTCATTCAAATGTTGTGAAATCATAAATAAAAACAAATTGAGTTAGATGTCAAAAATTCCAAAAGAGTATAAAACCTCAAAGCGATATTTTGTCAACCAAGTGGCCATCTACGGATATTAGTCTAGAATAATCTGGAAATCGTTTCACATTTTAAATTAGGAAGCAAACTTGAGTAGAATGAGGTTGTAGTGTCTCAATTTGGTTTTGCCAAATCCTTGTCTTTCTCTCATCATTATCATTCAACAAATTTCTATAACTTATACCCCTTTTGGCTCTTGGTGTTGAGCCCTCACATCTTACTGGTTGCGTGGAGTTAGGAGTGGGGCACATTCGTTCACTTATCATATCACTCTTTCGCCAAGTTTTTCCAAAACAATACGAAGAACCAAAAGTTGCTTAGAGAAATTGAAGTTCAACATTACAATGTGATTGCATTATCATATATCAAAGCATTACAAAACAAAAAAAAATCAATTTGTTAGCATTCATATCTACTACATACATTTTGAAAAGCATATAAAAATTGAAGTTCTAAACATCTAGAGTACACATGTGAAGTGAGCCAAGAGAAAGTCAACTCGAATCTGATGAATTAACGAACCAAAAAGAAGATTATATATATATCATAATAAATTGAGTTTGTATACAATGCCATCACGTACTAGGCATGGTCAAAATGCTCACAATGAGCCCAAAATATACAAAAAAATCATATAATGCTCGATAAAATGGCAAGTAAGCAATAAAAGTCCCATGGCCTATCAATCACTGTGGGATCCTATGATGGTGCACATTTGGGTCGAGGACTCCTCTGCGCTTATGACGCGATAATGTACTAAATGGTGGGAGATCTCATGGTGGTGGCCATTGGCTATGGTCTCACTAAAAGAGTGACTTTGCCTCATCAATCGCTCATTTGCCTCATCGCGCGATCACTGAGTATGGAGAGAAGTCATTACCTTCGCTTCCTCCAAATGTGTGCAAACACATAAGTGTGTCTTCACATTGCAGTGGTTATCCTATATCCTTAGTCATTTTAGCTCAATACTTCCTCAAGGGGATCAGTAGGGTGTCCACACACACCCGTCGAATAATCTCTTACCACTCTGTGAAATCGCTACAAGAAAAACCAAAGAAGAAATGATGAGTTATAAAGTTCAAAAACAAAACAAAAACAAATACCAAATAACATTTAATTGACAAGGTCGAGAGAAGAAGATCAACATACTTAGATCTCTAGGCATCTATGTAGGGTCGATGGCTAATTCTCTTGCTAGTGATTGTTGTGGGGCCTCCCAAAAACCAAAGTAAGATGATGTCCCATCACGGACTCGTTATCCCCCTCTCATTCGAGGAAGTTGTCCCTCAGAGATAAGTGTCTCCTCCTCTCAACTACCTCCTCCCGCTCTGCTCTTAGAACATCCTGAGTATCATGCCACTTAGGATTTCTCTCCTCCTCCATGTGAGTTGCCCCACCAACCTCACCACCCAACAACTCATCACTGTCTCCTCTTCATCGGTTATCCTCTCCAACCGACTCCTCTCCAATCTCATCCCCTATATACTCCTCAGAGTCAAAGTCCACATCTATGGGCTCATCCTCCTCTCCACTATGAGCAGGTGTGGCCTCAATCCAGTAAGGATGTATGAGCAACACCAGCTTCCCTTCGAGGCATGGAAAACTTTCCTAACTATGCATAGGAACTTCGAGAATCAACACTATCCAACCCGAATCTCTGCGAGGGTCCTTTCAAAGCCTCCTTCACAGTCCTATACATAGGTGCCACTAGGGGAAGCATATCAATGTAAGGGAGGTCTAGCTGGCGAGAAACCGATGAAATGGGTGACTCTCAAGCTTCCTCATCTGTCGACTAATCCGACTAGTAGTCGTACATGCCTCCATTTAGTCCCATCTTGTCCCCACAATCCTGCCATGTCCTAGTATGGAGTGGCCACCATGTCTGTTGTGGTCAAGGAAGTCACTAGCTAATGTAGCACTCTAAGAACTTTCGAGTCCATCCATCTAGCGGCCCATGGCCCTTGGATCTTGTACTAGCACTCCCCTCCCATAGGGGACGATCCGCTCATACACCCAACTCATAACCAATGTGGGATGGCTCAAAGACTACCCTTGTAACTAACAATCCAATACAGGTCATGATAGGTACTACCAAGTATATCTGCTCCCCAGGCGTAGATACGACCGTATGCCTCAATCTACGTGATGATGGGAGCCTAGCAATAAAGTAGTGTATCACCTCCCTTGTCCTTGATCAACCGCGAGGAAAATATGTTGATGATGGCCTTACGAATAGTAAGGATGGGAGCGATAGTAATATGGATTATACCTTCATCCCCTTCTTTGAACAAAAGGAAATCACAACATCTCCCATATAAGTGGCCCATCGGTCATCATGGTTCTAGATATTGCTATCTCTAAATTCAACTATCTACCTAGTATCGGAACCCAAGGAATACAGTACACATCCTCTAAGGTGATCATCCACTCACCCCTGCACCCAACAACTAGAATGTATTTTGGTCTACATCCCAATAATAAAACAGTCATAGTATGTGGTATTTGGCGAAGTAACATGGGGTTCCTGTGTAATCCTCCATATGCCCGCTCTCTGAAGAGTATCGGTCTCATCCTAAGTCAACTGATCCAATATCATTGGGAGTCGGTCCACTGCTACCTCTCATGAATCCAATGGATATACTCTTCCTTCTTCTACATCCACCAAAACACAAAAAAAGAGAAGTTAGTGACATATTTCAAGAAACAAGCTCATCAAAAACATAACAAAACATTAAAAATCCAAAAAAATTAAGTTAGCATGAGTTTTGTCATTTTGTTCGAACCACCACCCAAAGTGTAGGGAGGTAGTTCTATAACCACCACCCTACCGAGGTGGCGGTCCTGAACCGATTCGCCATACGGATTTGTTACCCTAAAAATGCTCAAAATGCAAAAAAAAAGACCATTTTGAACAAAATAAAAGACTACCCTATAGGTGCCCCCTTAGAGACTCATTTAAAACAAGAAATTTAAAAAATGATCCCCTAGGAAAATATTTTGACATTTTAGGTTTAAAAACACACAAGTGAGGAAAACTAACTTTGAGACCGAGTTATTGGATCTCCCACTTACAAAGGCATGATCACGATCTTGCAACGAATATTTTGATTATTCTTTCGTGAAAACGGTCATCGTGGTCCCAGGAGCTCAAAAATCACCAAATCAATATGCACAAATGAATTGGAAAATGAGTTTATATATATATATATATATATATATATATATATATATATATATATATATATGTTTTTATAAATTATTTTTGAGTGCATATTTTAGCAAGGTTAGAGTCTTTGGCACATGTATATTTCTATATCCCTTACACAAATGGTAAGTCCTCTTGTCATTTTATTTTAGTGTTTATTTTTCAATATTTCATCTATCTGCACTTGAGTCTTCTTTTTCATTTTGCAAGTAGCGAGTTTTATACAGAGACATTCCAACACACAAGCATGTCAAGTATAGCTTCTAACTCCCCATTTCGGGAATGTCATACTCAGAATCTACGTTTTACACCTTTTCATGGCTAAGACGCTTCTCGAAGGGGCAATATGTATGCACCCAAAATTACATGTGCTACATTGTCAGAAAATGGTTACAAAAGTCCCCAATGATGATTTATGTCCTTTCAGAAGATGTTCGAGTTCCTAAACCCATTCGCAGTACATATTTATAGCCTAAACATACTTACTTAGCTTTTCCACACTTTCTTCTAGCCTCCCACTCATTTACTGCATGTTTTTTCCTTTAGTGTCAGGATTTGCCGCCTGCCTAGGTGGTGGTTCTAAAACTACCACCCGGAAGGGTGGCGGTCCTGCACACACTTTTCCCGGAACTCTTCACGCGTGATTTTAACACGCGTGATTTCACTTAACTTGACTTATAGGGTGTGTTTGTGAACCAAATTTCCTAAAAATAGTCTTGACTATATGGTATTCCTTCCCTCTTCTATTTTTAAATAGATTTAATTAGTTTGAACTGCCTCTTCACCCAATGATTTGGCACTCCAAGGTTGCCTTGTGTATGAAGGCACATCCCACCAATTCCTATATAATCAATGCTTGTATTCAAGAAAATGGCTTGATAATTTTTGTGTATCTTGCATAATATTGCTGCCACAATCCTACTGAAAATTGCAAAGCCAAGCTCTGTTCACTTGTCTTACCTCTCTTCCACCTACATTACAACTAGACTTCCTTTAAGATGCCATTGCTCTAGCGCCTTCTCCTATTGTTGCATTTGCATTCTCAATTCCTTAGACTCATATGGAGACACAGAGAAAGAAAGCATAAACTTAGGGGATGAGAACAAATACAACTAGATTTGCCAAAGCTCTTGCTTGTCCAAGTTGGAATTATTTGTTTGTTTGCTTCATTTTTCAAGTTATCAATTCTGAGTTATTCATTTCAAATACATATCAAATAGAGTAGTAGCAAAATTGTTCATTTTAGTTAATCAAGCAATTACAAATAGAGAAAATCATTAAGAAGATTTTCTTTGACATTCTTGGGGAAGTAGTGGGGAATAATAGCTCTTCTAGGGTTATGATTTTTTCTCTACCTCTGAGGTAGGGTTTAAAGGGTTTTGATTAAATTAGTTCAATTTTTTAGATCTAGATTCACATACTTGCACAAGTAATTAACTACAATTGGATGATTATTTGTATTTAATTGTGTTTATTAGATTAGAAGCGTTGTTTAAAGTCCCATAAAAGATAAAAATATTTACTTTTACTAGATTATTTTGCTTCCATTGTTTTGTTCGGATATCTTTGTGAAAATACCAAAAATGTAGATTAAATTTCCTTTATAGTTAGTTTGCTTTATCAAAATCAATTCAATTCATTCTACATGACCATCAAAGGTCCACAACAAGAAAAAACATTGAGTTGTGATCCATTGGTCACACAACCCAACAGGCTTGAGTTATTAATTGACATTGATATGGGTTTACGCTTGTTATTTCTACGCACACCTACTTGGTATTTTGAGAAGATAGAACAATTAAAAACATTAAACATTGCAGCTGATCAAACCTACGATTATTGGACTACTCCTGGCAACAGGGATTGATTACGCATATGATGATACAAATACCACAACCTCCACAAGTTTAAGATTTTGATCCCCAAGTCCCATAACCCAATGGGCCTACTAACCAGCTAAACATTGACACTGGTTTACAGGCACTAGTATTTAGATCATCACCACTTCCACCTGACATTGTTGCACAACTTTCAGTGTTGAACATAACAGCCAATCAAGCTAAGGCTTTCTAGACTAGACCGGAAAACCTCCCATAGACCATGTGGTTTTGTTATGCCTCTCGTTCTCATTTCCATGACCTTTTCTGGAAATATATACAAGGAATCCACATGTCACTCTCCATGTGTTGGCAACAACTAGTAGATATAATCTCGGCGAGCTTGATATCGACTGGAGCCTCAAGTAGCTATTTTATCGAACCATTCCACTACACCACTTCAGCTTAGGATGGATTTATTTTCCTTGGACTCACGAGATCCACGATAATGCATGTTGAAGACATAAGGTTTCCTCATTAGATTTTCATCATCGCTACCACATATACACTCATTTTTATTCTACATCGGTTGTCCCAACACAACCTCGAGAAGTTAGGTGCGAAAGAAGGTCACGTGTTGATTTTCTTTCATACGGTCCCATCACAAGTATACTTCTCAAATCTCTTTGCATATATTTCTTCTCCTCAAGATATTGCCATATTTTTCCTTAGGCCCATCGGGCACTCCAATTTCTATAAAAATAAGGGATAACATGATTGTGCCAAAACTTATCTTATCACCTTCGTGCGCTTCCTCAATGATGGTTTCAACAATGAAACCCACCAAGTTGTAAACTACACCTTCAGTCATTTTCTTTGTTATGTGTAGCCACAATGTATTTACTTGTGACCACCGCTCCTGGTTATTTAACTTTGTGAGGAGGTGTGTTGTTTTTGGATCACTTTGGGTACTTCATAGTTTTTATTTCCATTCCACACCCTCCTTGAGGTAACCCAATGCCTTCCTTGTCACCATTATATCTTATTTTTCTGACAAGTAGCTACTTAATTTAGTGCCCAAACTCCCAAGTCTTGTCAAACTCCAAATTAATGGCACAATGAGCCTCATCCATTGCACTGAAAAAATAAAAAGAAGTCCTCATGGACTCTACTCATCAACCATTGGTATAATTTTTCTAGTTTTCCAAAATAAGGAGTTCATACAACTGTAAAACTCCCACCTTTGCAATTGGCTTATCACCCACGTCATCATACATGGCCATGTCACATGTTATTCTCTTGTTTATCTTCACCACTAGCATCTTATCCAGTTCATCTTTATTATCCTTCGTCTGTGATTGTAATCACTCGCTTTTCATGGCGACCATGTGAGTCCCAATTCACTGACCCATGTAAACCCCTTCTAGGTATTACATCTCTAAGAAATGGCTTTGGGGTGTCCTCCACTTAAACCTCAACATCCTTCTACTTCTTTCCCCTTGTTACCACTCCAGGTGCTTTCTTAGGTGTCATAATTACAATAAAGGTGTGATATTTTACTGATTCAAGATCTGCAATGATAACCACGTGCCCTAGCTCAAATTCAAACCCTAACTTTCAATTTTCTTCCTCATATGCCTCTTTTTTCTCAAACACTTCTCCAAATGGATGGGCAATCACCTGCAATTGTGTGTGTAAATATGGCAAATTCAACTGCTCATATCTCTCCACATTTCACAACTCATTCGTTAGCTCGCTCTTCTTCAAATCGCTCAAATGGTCTTGATCGCAAAGGTAAATATAATTTACCAACACCTCTTTATATAGATTTTCAAAAATATCCACATTTATTGCTTGCCACTACCACCATACTTCGCATTAACTTGATGTTTCTTCAATTTTCCGCACTGATTTTTCTATGCCACAGTCATAATTTTCAAGCACGCCTCTTACTCTCGGCCACAAACCTCCTTTCGCATGCCTTCATGCACCGAATTACTTCACCACTACACCTTTCACTAAGTAGTATCCATCTTTGCTGCCTACCTACATCGCATTACGTTGTGCATCCATTTATCCATACGTGGTCTTCATCCATGAGAAAATTTCCTCTATCTACACCTTTACTTCAAGCACCTGCACAAAATCTCTTTATGCATATCCATCTTTAAATAACATTCAAAATTGGTTCATGTACCCTATATATACTCCACCCTACACTAAGGGTATGTGCAGTCCTCTGCACATGAAAACACTTAGATAGTATTCATATTTTGCGCAAGCGCACTTATTACACAAAACACTGAACTAAATTGAAAAATCATAACAATAATGAAAGGAAACACATATAAAGGAATGCATTAAGGAAATCTAATCTAAGTGGAAATACTACCTTATTACAAACATCAATAAGATTTATTTATAGTAGGGCTTGACCTAATCCATTGAATGTAACCGAGAAATTGTGTTCCATCCATCCTCTAAGTGCAAGTGCCTGAATCAAGTATATAAGTTATAACATATGGTCCCAACCAATGCACTTTAAGCTTTCCATGGTGGCGTAAAAAAATTGAGTCATAAAGAAGAACCATCTGTCCAACTTCAAGCTTCTTATCCTTAATATGTCTATCATGCATGCCTTCTGCCTAGCCTTTTTTTTCTTTTGACTCCATCATGCTATAGTGTGCCTTTCATCCAACTACATCAGTTTATCAATATGCTCTTCAAGTGCTTTCTCATCCACTAAACCTCTGCACATGCAATATGTAGAGATGGTAACATGAATTCCACTAGTAGAACAACCTCCATGCTAAACACCAACTAAAATGTTGTGGCCTTATTCAACCTCTTGTAAGTTGTCCTGTATGACCAAAGTACAAAATCGAACTTTATCATCAAATCCTTTCAAACATCAAAATTTTAGTCAGCTGGCTCAATATCTTGTTAAAGGCCTCAACAGTTCCATTTTCCTAAGGGTGATAGGGTGTTGTTTTATGGTGTGCTACCATAAATTTTTCCAATAGTATCCTGATGGTCTCATTAAGAAAATGAGTACCCCTATCACTTGTCAAACTCAAAGGGCATCCATACCTACTGATAATATTTTCCCACAGAAACCTTGTTGTTGTAGTTGTCATGTAATCCTTTGTAGGCACTTCTTCATGCCCACCTTGTAAGATAATTTGTACAAGTTATGATGTAGCGTGATCCAGATCCTTGCACGTGGGTGGGGAAATAGGACCCACAAAGTCAATTTCCCACTTTTCAAAAGGTTTTGTACTAGAAATAGGCCTTAAATTCATTTCATCTCTATGCCCAGGCTTTCCAAGGCACTTGAAAATGGTCACATGCCTTACAATATTCTTTGCAATCCTTATACAATGTTTCCCACCAAAGGCTTTCCAATAATAATTTTGTACGTGGTGGCATCCCTGCATAGATGTCCACCTATGATTCCCCATGAGCCTCCTCCATAATGGCTTCATGCTCATGCTCAAGTACACACTGACGTACAAAACTTCATCCCAACCTAGTTTGTATAAGTCTCCACTGATCAACATATAAGGTGTGTGTGTATAGCAAGTTGTTTCTTCTTTTCCAAAGCCTTCATCCCTTTAGGCGCCACACCTGTTCTACAAAAGATAACAATATCTTCTAAGTCATAAGGTATGTGGTTCAATCTAAATAGTTGTGCATCCGACATTGTGTCCTCAATACTTTGTTTGTCCTCACCTGAATTAATCCTTGATAAATGATATGGGCCAAAATTACTCTTTCCTGGCTTACCACCACCAAAAGTCAAATTCTGAAATAACATAATCCAATGGCATATGTGCACCCCTATAAAATGGGCTTGTTCACCAAGTACTTCAATGCCATGTGATCTGTATAGAAGATAAAAGGTGTTTCATAGCAAGTACTTCCAAAACTTATGCAACACATAGATCATAGACAAGGCCTCGTGCTCTGTAGTAGTGTAATTTTGTTTTATTAGAGTTAACTTCCTACTTGCAAAAAAATAGGATGATCAACAATCCCTTCTCTAGGATGGGCTAATACACACCAATGGCCATGCCAGAGGCATCCACATGCACATGAAAAGTTTATTCCATGAAGGAAATTGCAAAATAGGTGTTGTAGTAAGCCTTTCCTTCAATGTCTCAAACACACATTGTTGTCTCACCCAATGGAACTTTCCTTTACCCTTCAATAATTCCTCTAAGGGTGCAACGATCTTGGCATAACCTTTGATAAACTTCTGTAATATCTGTGTGTCCCAAGAATCCATGCACCTTTCTGGTTAGTAGGTTCCTCTAAGCCCAAAATAACAACAACCTTAGCAGATCCACTAACAAGCCTTCCTTACAAATGATGTGTCCCATAGAAAAGTCCCAAAAGGTGTAGCAAAAATGCACTTCTTAATGTTTAAAGAGATGCTCAACTATTAGCATCTCTCAAACATAAGCCTTAAATTATCACAATGATCTTTCACGAGCCCATAGATCTATCTAATCATCCAAATAAACCTGCAGAACTTATGAATAAAGTCTTGGAATGCCTGCACAACAATGCATGAAAATACTACAAGGTGCATTCTTTAATCCAAAGGCATAACCATGTATGCAAAACTTCCCCACTCAGTGGTGAAATTTGTCTTCTCTTGATCCTCTTTAGCTATCCTTACTTGATGATATCCATAAAATCCATCAATGAAAGGAGTAGATTTCATACCTCTGCAACGCCTTCCAAGATTTCTTCAATAAATGGTGTGGGAAAGGGATCAATTACACATGCAACATTTAACTCCCTATAATCCACAAAAATTCTATTCTTCCATATTTCTTATACTTGATCACCATAGGGCTAACCCATTCTGACTCCTCATGGGCTCAATGATTCCAAAATTCAACATCTTGTCAATTTCTTCTTTCACCTTGATACACGCATAGGTTAGGATTCATCCTGTAAGGCCTCTTCCTAACTAGGCACACACCTTCCTTTAGCTTGATTCTCATCTCACCCAAAGATTCATGTACCCTTTCAATTCATGATAGCCTCTAGGAAACAGGTCTGGAAGTCATGCAATAGCTCAATTATCTTAGCAACCTCAGAGTCAGACCAATAATCTCCAATGATGGCCTCCTTTAGGTTCAACATCCATTCCCAATGTTGACCTTTTTAGTTTTCATCATCTCATGGTAGGCGCACACCTTCTCATCTACACTTTCTAAGACCTCACACATACCCTCTGTATGCTCAACATCCAGATTCTCCACTTCTTCATCATCAATGACATAGACCATCTTTCCTTTTCTTTTTCTAGGCAAGCACACCCAAGTTGTTCTACATCTGTCTCTTCTTCTTCAAAGCACCTCCAGGTTTGACTCACCTAGTAATTCTGAATAAGTTCCTCATCCTTTGCACTATCTCCCATAGTCAAGCACTTCATAACCTATAATGCCTCATTCACGGAGGTTTAGTGGAAAAATAGTCAAAGGTCTAAATCATACTTACTACAATCAGTTCTTTCCAATTTCCAGTCTCTCTCTATTCAACTCTGCATAGACATACCATGCGCACATGCGCCTCACAAGGTGTAGTAGAGCTTGTGCACCCACAACGAAGGTGGTAAAGCTTCCTACCCCTCTGTCTAGAGTCTCTCACACTGTTGAACGTGGTGTTGAATAGGATCCTTCCCATGAAATTCATAGATCTAAGTAGGCACATTACTCCTAAGAAAAATCTAGCAGAGAAGGTGATTCTCACTTCTCTGCCATTCCAAAATATTATCCCTATGAACCATCCACCAGTACACGTTGTTGTCCCACATAGAGTATAAACTAGCATATTCCTTCTTTCCACTTGATCTATCCATTGAACTTCCATAGCATGCAGGAATACTTCAGGATTTCCTTCATTCAAGTGTACCTTGTACTGGTTATTGCCCCGAACACCTAACACAACGTGGCCTACTTACATGTGTATAACTGCACTCCTCACTTCATTCCCAACCATTTCATAAGTGTCCATGTGCCCAGTTGTCACATGCAACACTTGTAGTATCACTCATGGAATGTGCATCATCCCATTGGAGAACTCCTTCCTTTGATGGCTCAAGCACTTTTAGATCTCTAATGGTGTGCACATAAATTTTGTTTAAATCCTCTTCACTTAAGGGCTCTACATAAGGTGCAACTTTTCCATCTTCCAAAGGAATGATGACTGCACTCCTCCTTGTTCTCAAAACTTATATAACCCTTATTGAAGCATAGATCAACATTGTTTGCATAACACCAAGGGCACCAAGTAGTGTTGGAAAATTATCTACTTTCTGACAAGCGCTAAACCTCAAAGTCCTAGTAAACTTGGCCCCTTGTATAGTAATAGAACATCCTTTAAAAACCCCAATAGGCATGGCTTTAGTCCTATTTTCCATAAACAACACATTTGAAGATGGCTGTAATGGTGGTCTACCCATCTGAATCCATGCATCCAAAGTGAGTACATTCACTTTTACACCTGTGTCAATCAAAATGTTACTTAAAAGCATCCATCAACAATAACATTTAGTGATCTCCTTGTCATAATCCAGGACTATGAGGAGGAAGGTTAGCATGTAAAATTTGTCTTTTGCACTCTATTCCAGCACATGGGGTGTTTCCTTTAACCACTCCCCCAACAAAGGAATGATGTTCTCTGTCATAACATCTTGTAAAATTCCTTTAAATCATCAACATCTATCTAATGGAACTCAAGCAACCTTTCTTTTTTCTAACTTTCATGACTATTCTTTCAAACATTGTATCTCACCTTCTAAATTCCTAATCACCTCCATGGTTTCTTGATAAACCTCCTTCTAATGCATAGGGTCTGGATACTTTACATGTAATACCTCCTCCTTTGTAATGGTAGGATTCTTCTTTGGAACTTCCTCTGCATGCACACATAACCTCAAGTGTGTGTAGTGATCTTCACAGTACCAACTTAGGATCAGGTGCTAACTTTGGCATCCACTAATCTTCCACAGTGTTTGTACTCTAACCATCCCTGCGCCCTTGTCTTTTTATGCTTCTTACTCAAGTGTTCATACAAGTCCAGACATTCTTCATAGTTATGGTTCTTTCCACAAAAAGAAAAAATAATGTTTTAGGGCATTCACACCTGTAATGATCAGGGGATCCACATGTATAACATGTTCCTCTGAGGAAATCACTTCTTCCACCACCATGACCTCGGCCTCTAAATCCTCCACGGTATCCTCAACCTCTACCATGGCCTCCATCAGAGCACCCTTCATTGTGATCATGATCATGATGCTCACCTTTTCCTTTGAATTATTTGTAACACTAGTATGATGTACACCAGTATCATGACATCATGAATCTGATCAATCAACCTATGTATTTTCAATATCATGAGTGGTAGACCTACAAATCTTGCAGTAACAAGACACATTCTTTCTTATCACAAATGTGTAACAATGGGAACCTACTTGAATCATGATCCAAGTGACAAATCTCACAGTCCAACAACATGGCGTGCACCGATTTATGAGGAAAATATCCTTAGTATGCCCTTCTACTTCACAATTTATGTACCAAATTCCATTGCATGTCTCATGTGATTGAGTTAGCTGAAAATTTCTCTAATTATTTAGCCATAACTACAATCTGGCCTCTAAAAATGGGCTCACTCCTGTGTCTACACTTCCCAACCCTCGAACATGTAGAGATTGCTTCAAGTGCCTCACATGGATTTGTATAAGTCTTGTGTGAGAGCACCTTCTAAAAGGCATGATCATCCTCCAACAAACCATTGAGCATGTTGACTCGGATGTATATCATAAGATAACTTAGACATAAGGGTTTTGAAACATGCATCATACTCCCAAACACTCTCAGTTGTACCTTTTGATGTCCTTCAATGCATTGATGCTCTTCTGCTCAAATTCAAGTATATAAAACTCTTTCAAGAAAGCATCCCATAATGCGGTATAATCTACACAAGTCTAGGTCCAGTGGATCAAATTTCATGTACCAACTATGTGCACCCTTGTAATGTAGTTGCAAACTAACTTGCCTTGTGCTTTGGAGTTGTAATCCCCTTCATGCCATAGTATCTCACACATATGCACATGCTCAATTACATCTTCTATCCCTCTGTATTTTGGAAGACAAAGAGACATTTCCATATAAATATTTGGTGTGGACCGTGCCCACTAGATCCAGAACCTATATTTCCTCTGTGTTTCCTTCACCCCCAGAACCACCAGATCCACGAGCCCACTAATCCTCTTGATCCTCCTCTTGAAGTAGGTAATAGGACCAGAGGATGCACTTCCTTGTCCCAATAGTTGTGCTAAACTGAACTCCCACATCTATGAAAGTTGTGCTACTTCCAGACGTTATGCCAATATTCGTGCCCAAGTTCTATGTGATGATGACACAGAAAATATACCTCCAACTGGACCTCAAATAACACAAATAATGATTGCACCACCATAGATGAATAAGCTACTTGATTAACTCCTTTGAACTTGACTATAAATCAACTCTATCTATGTCACTACTCTACTACCCCACTACTAGCTTACTTACATAATATATCGTAGAAACTGAAAACCAAGCGCAAGGGCTAGGTCACTAGGAGGGATCAAATGCACACCTATGGTACATGTAGCTTCCATTGACGTGCTCTCATCTAAGGTTGAAGAGGGTTCTCTACCATGCTTTCCCAAATGGGGAGTTCCAGATGCTCTGGCTCCACATCCTCTATGTGAGCTCCAAATCCTTCACAGCCATCTCTCTCCACAACACCATTCATTCCATGATCTTCACATTGCTTCTCCAAATCCCTCTCATGCCTCATTAAACTTAAGTCATCTTTCTTCTCTCTATCTTTTTTCGTTAGGTCCATCATCTTTCACCACACCTACTCCTTCCCCCACATGGTGGTGGGGTTTAGCTAGCCATAGGTTTCTCTTCCAAATCAGGTCACAATCAAGATCTTAATTTCCAAAGGAATACCACAAAATAAGATCCTCTAGGTTCGCGCACATGAACTGAACTCAACAACCTCTGGACAAGAGTAAGTAGAAACTGCGTACTCCAAAATATAGCTATTCAGAACACCACATAACCAATGATCCACAATGCACATGTCACATCAGATCTACATCATACAAGGCCTAGAATTCTTCATGTGTCCAAAAAGTGTACAAAACCTCCAATTTCTCTTTGATGCATAAGCAACCAACCACTCATATAACTCTATAGGAAAGATGGCAAAGAATGTCTCATACACTTGTGATATAGATTAATTTTTTCAACCCATGCGCATGCATTAAATTCAGGTCCAGTGCTAAATCTATGAGCATACTCTTCTTCTAAATCATCTAACCACTCTTCAATATTGGCCAAGGTCAACTGATACGTCTTCATCATGCAACATCCTTTTGAAAACTGAAAAGAGGTCCCAGAAATGAAACCAAAATGTAGCCTAGATTTTACCCAAAAAGCCCAAGGTGCACTGACACATCACTCATCTGAACTAAGCACTCACCCAAAGCACACAAAGGGTACCAGGTCCCTCTTTTATGTCATCTTGTTTAAGGAGTTAACATGATTAAACAGATATTCTAGATCCATAACAGATAACCAAAGTATATTGCAGTGCATAAACCAGATCTAGATCTTAACCATATGCAAGAACAATTAAACAAGAACCAAGATAAACTTTACCATGCAAGATCCATTCATAGATGTGTCTACAATCAATATCTAGCCACAAATATCCATTATATTAATTGTTGTAAAACACATAAGCTTCATACATACATAGCATAATCACCATAGTCATGTGCCCATAAACTCACAACATAACTCTACCAAAACATAGAACTCATGAACTCTCTAAACCATGTAAATCAATACATATTTATAGGGGTGGGGACTTTCCCTTCACCACCCATGCACCTTTAAAAATAGACTACATGCTAATAATAGTCATGCGCCTTTACATAATAAATATGAGAGCATGCAAAGCTCACTAATAATAGATTATCTAATAATATAACTGTAGTATAATCCTATTATTAGCTCCAAAACTCTGCATGGTGCTCGATCTTCTACTCATCCAAAATAGCTTTTCATGCTCCTTAAGTCTTCTACAAAAATGCACTTCACTCCATGTCTATACTTAGCCTCAAACTAGAAAATGGCTAAGTCCTAATTTCAAACCTTCCTGGGCATGCCATGCTTTCCAAATATTATGTGCATATCTATGTGCCCTATGTCTGCATGGGCCCAATCCTCCTGCACTTTCATACTTAAGTTCTAGTACATACCCAAAGGGAGGAAGAGTTCTAAATTTAGATTACATGAAAGGAGTTTTAGGAGGAAATAAACAAGAGAGAGAAAGAAGAGAATGCGTCCAAAATTTGAGAAATTTCTATGGGTACTTAGAACATGGTGATGAGATTATCTTCTCACCCTTTCCAGCATACTCCCAACCTATGAAAAAATGAGAGCTTTTAAACGAGATATGGGTGAAAATGGAGGAATTGTGGTTGTATGCAAACTATTTGACAAAATGCCTAAAGGAGATTTTGAGTCACATGGAATTTATGTGGACCCTCTTATAGCACTTCTCCATTTAACGGGGATGGTTTTATTCCTCTTTGAGTATTTTTCTCATTTGGATAGTTTTTCCTTTATGTTTTCATCAAAATTGAAATCAAATGTTGGGTGTGGTTATTTAATTAAAAGCTGAGCTTAGTTCCAAATCGATGAAATTTTATAACTAGAATGCCCACTTTGGAATGTGTACCCTACTCATGGAATGGGTTTGAGACTAATTGAAAATTAGGTCAAATTAATTAAAAATGTCAACACCGGTTGTAAGTCAAACACAATATTTTGGTTCAAACACTCCACTTAAACACGATTGCAAAAGTTAATGAAAGAAATTAAAACATTTAGTGAAAAACACCTTCCCGACTCCTATAGAGGAGATACCAATATTTGACTATGTTCAAAAGTGACATGGATTTTCATGTTGTAGACACAAAATCATGCACTTGGGTACATTTCTTGGTCCAAAAAGCATGCTAGCATTTACATGATTCCTAAGCAAGAAAACTAGTGGTTGAAAACTACCTTTGGTCTCTTTTCTTTATTTCTTCTTTTCTCTTTTGTCTTCCACACCCTACACTCATTCGATATTTTATTGATATATCTTTTATGGCGCTAGACACCAATTCCTAGCCAAAACAAAGAGTGCACATGCGCCCTTGCCCCTTTTTCACCTTACTCACTTCTTTTGCGTCTCTTTTATCTATTGGACATATTTTTCACTTTTGGGTTGGCCTTCTAATTTTCAATTACAAAATTCAAACAATGGAATTATATAAATACATAGTTATGTGTTCAAAATCAAGGACTAAACACTAAACACTAAACACTACTAACATCACTTAAGCTTGAATCCAAAAGGAACCTAAAGAACTCTAAAGAATCCATCTAGCATCCACTCGAGGGACAAGGGCTACATCAACTCTGCATACACAAAATAGGAAGGGAAAGTTCATTTTTCCATCTACACATTTTATTACATTGCTACATTTAGCTATATCCCTCTGTCAAGTGTAACTTAAACAAGGGCAACATTTCTACACACACTCACCGAGAACTACATGAAGTCGAGATGTAGTGCAATTCTCGGTTATAAGTTAACTCTCGGGGTGATCATCGGGGTCATTTTGACTCCCATTCTACAATTTAATTTTTAGGGTTGATGTGGTTTGTGGGCTTGTGCGCGTGAACATCTCTTTTACAAAGTTGCGGTATCTTCGGCGATCAAGAGTGAACATCAAGTTATCAATAGGGAACAATTGTGACACCCTTTTGATACAACATAAACCATATCTAGAGATTTTGCATAGTCACGGGTGCCCAAAGTATCTAGTCATCGCACCCAAGCACCCCTATCCCATTGTGGGTGCCCTTGCCCAAAATTGTTCGTGAGCTCTATATTTTACAAAGATTAATTGTGACAATGGTTGCATCTTGTTCATGGCTTCTCCTACCCGAGATCAATTACTGGATTACACAGATATCAACTAAGTACCGTTATCTATTTTCATTGCTTAGGGTTTCATATTCTAGATGTTATTTTTCTTGTGTTATTTCTACATTTTAACATTTATAGAATACGTGACTCTAAAATATTAGATTTAATTCAATTTTCATTAAATAAATTGGTGAACCCCACTCATGATTGGTCTTTTGGAACCTTATTTTACACATTTCATTTTCTTCATGTCTACTTAAGGTTTCTCAAATCTCTTTGCATGACTTACTTCAAATGCATCCACCTTGCAAAGTTGTTCTCTAAAAAACCTATACACTATATACCTCCCTAGCGATATGTCACCTTCATAAGTAAGCATCATTTTCGATCATCTATCTAATGACTCTATCACTCTAAATCCTCTATCTAATTAACCCATCTTAGAGTCCATTCAAGCTTTACATTCTTTATTTCAAGAATAAATTCAAACTATTTAAACAATGATTGCATCTCTTAAAGATGAAATCCAACATCTCAAGGATGCTTCTCAAGCCCATGCTAGTTCTCTTTCTACATATAGTTCTACTTTTATGTCTTCTATGTGCTCATGTCAATGAACCTCAAGTCTTACCATTACTAGAACCTCTCAAGTTTGATCTCAATGTTAAGCAACATGATATTCTTCCTCATTTTGACTCACTAATTGATCAAATTTCCATCTACTCATTACTATCCTCCTTATCAACTTACAAAATACTAAGGGAACCCATATTGTAATTATCATCAAATTAATGGACATAATGAAAATGATTTCTATGCTCTAAAATCAGAAAATTGGCCACCTTAAACATCATGGTTTCATTTCATTTTCTACACAAAATGTTGTTGCATGCTCATCTCCAATTGCTAAATCCCACTGGGCTCCCAAATCTAATTCATCCATGTCTAATGAGCATCAATCTATAATCACTAATGTTCCTTATTTGGTTATTTAAGAGTTTCTATCTAAACCATTCTAACCAAGAAACATCCTCTAAAAATCATTCCATCCCCTACTCCATTCAAGTCTTATGCCGTGTTACCAACTCCAACTAAGCAACATATTCTAAAACTTGGTCTATCTCCTCCTCCTCTCAAGACCTAATAAACATTATCTGATTCCAAATAAGCTACCACCATTCAAGATCCCTCCCCACCCTACTCCACTTCCACGTCCAATTATCTTTGTCAAACAAGCTAATCCTTACATTGATGGCCAAGACACATTTCAAGCTTTGCCACCATAGCATGGTCCTTCTCACATCACTGCATAGATCTCCATCACTCACACACTTGGGGGGCATCACGCTTTCTTCCCCCCTCCTAACATCATAAGTTGTCTATCAAATCTACTATCATGCTTCATGCTTCACACTTAATATTTTTCAATACTCTTACACATTTTGATACATGTATTATATTTTCATTACCCTATGACGCACTCTAGTTCCATAGTTCATACTCATTGTTGAGGGTATAAATATGAAATGAACCTCACCACATTCACTTTTTCACACTCTATGCTTCATGATATATATTTCTAGCACACATTATCAAACCATTTCTTGATGATGTACTCTTGTTATATGGTTCATTCTTGATTATTGAGGGGTATTTTATAAATGAACCTCATTTCATACACATCCGCATTGGGGGGCATGCTAATCCTATCACATTCACACATTGCATACCATTCCATCGAATCGTATAGTGCATATTGCATATCTTGGTTGCACTTACTCTTTCTTGCTTATACTTACATGATGCACTTTGCTTACTATGCTAGTCAAATACTCAGTATGTCATTATCTTTTTATATATACACATACACGTTCACTTGGTCTCTAGTTGTGAATGTAGATCTCATACAAATTTTCAAACACTTGTAATCATTCTTGCACTTTGTATCCTTTGACAGTCCCATCAAATCTCTTTTTATCATCTACATTTACTACACATCATAGGTGTTATTGTTTCAATATTTACTACTTATATTTTCTAGCACATCATTTCCATTGATACATGCATGCCTTGACATACTTTTTATATTTATAACATGCTAACAGGTGTTTCATGTGTAGCATTTTCCTTGCAAGATTATATGCCCCTAAGGTTTTCTTATACATTTTACTTGCCATTGTTTGTTATTGAATGCCATTGTTTGTGGGTTATGTCGTATGTCTTGTTTGATCACTTTGTTTGTATGCTTTTGGCCGCTTCATCCTTGATTGTCTTATGAGCAATGTCTCATGTTTGAAACCCAATTTTTGTGGTCTATCTTGTATGCACACTTGCTTGTTACATTGTTTTTCTATGACATGTTTGCTACTTTTTCTACTAACACATGTATCTAGCCACTTTTTTTACATGTGCCTTGGTTTCTACTATGCACATCCCCTACCCCTACATGTATAAATTTCAAATCAACATCCGGTCCTTTCTTTTAGGCCACAAAAATTTACCATCATCATACTCACCCCACCCAAGGGGGAATGCATTAGGTGAGAAAATCACCCCATACCATAGCTTAGAGCACGGTATAGGAACAACACGAAATACAATCACAAAATAATCTAGAATCATACTTGGGTCCTTGACACAACACAAACACCAGCACTCAGACTCATATAGGATCACCTAGGTTCCTATGTCCTCTCGTGGTTGCTAATGTCATGGGGGTAGATACAATCAGTTTCTCGGATCAATAGAATTCACACAAGCCTTGAGTGGTTTTTACAATTACAGCACAATCATCCAACAATAAAATACAATTTATCTCCAAAATTTTGTTCAATCGGTATAAATCATAACTAATTTGGAACAAATCGGGACAACAAGAATAAAATAGGGACACAACATCTGCATGATGGTGTTTATCACACGTAGTCATGGAAGGAGAGTAACACTAGATCTCTCTCCCACACTTGATCATGGCATGAGATCACTCAAAAATTCACACTTGGTGTGAGCTCACCCAAAAAAACTCCTATTGGTGTGAGATCATCCAAAAAAATCTCTACATAGCATTTTCGGACACTTTTTCTACCCTTTTATATTCTTTTACATCAGTGCACACTTTCCTTTTACACACTTTTACATACTTATCCAAATTTTTAATAAACATGACTTTGACTATTATTTCGCTCTTCTTTTACACGCTCTTCCTTAATACGAAAAAATTATTAGCCTCAATAAGCACAACAATAGGTACTGAAGCTCATACACTTCACCCCTAGGATCACTCTCTTCGTAGTTTCCACACTTCGTTTTTGCACTCATTTCACGCTTCACTTGTCCATTCGAATATTTTTCTCCATGCACTCTACATGTTTATTAGGTACGCATATTTTATTTATTTAATTTTATCGATTATTCACTCAAAAACATAAAGTGGGAGAAAATATAGACAAAAAATCACACACTTGGGTACATTTCTAGGTCCTAAAAGCATGCTAGTATTTACATGATTCCTAAGAAAGAAAACTAGTGGTTAACAACTACCTTTGGCCTCTTTTCTTTAGTTCTTATTTTATCTTTGGTCTTCCAAACCCTATAGCCCAATCGATTTTACTTGATTTATATTTATGGCTCTGAGACACTAACACCCACCGGACAAGGAGCACCCAGGCACCCCTATCCCCTTTGGGCGCCCCTGCCCCTTTTTCACCTTACTTTCTTCTTTTGGGTCTCTTTTATCTTTTGGGCATATTTTTAACTTATGGGTCGGCCTTCTAGTTGTCAATTACAAAATTCAAATAAGAGAATCATATAAATACATAGTTATGTGTTCAAAATCAAGGACCAAGCACTAAACATTACTAGCATCATCTAAGCTTTCACTAAAAGGCACCTAAAGCACTCTAAAGAATACATCTAGCATCCACTCAAGTGACAAGGGCTATATTAGCTCTTCATACACAACATACGAATGGGAAGTTCATTTTTCCATCCACACATTTTACTACATTTATCTACTGGCCCATTATCAAGTGTAACTTGCACTGGGAATCTAGGCATCATTTCTACACACACTCACCAGAACTACATGAAGTTTGAGATGTAGTACAATGTTAGATTATAAGTTCACTCTTGAGGTGACCATCGGGGTCAGTCAGAATCCTCATTCTACATTTTCATTTTTAGGTTTGATGTGGTTTTGGGATTGTGCGGTGAACATCTCTTTTACGCAAGTTACAAGTATATTTGGCAATCCAAGAGTAACAATTAGTGGATCCATAGGGAAAAATTATGATACCCTTGTGACATAACAAAAACCAGATCCAAAGCTTTTACATAGTCATGGGTGTCCGTGATCTAGTCACCGTACCCATGTGCCCCTCTCCTGATGTGGGCACCCCTTCCGACCTTATTCGTGAGCTCCAAAAATTCCATAAATCAATTGTAACACATTTTGCATCTTGTTCATCACTTCTCCCTACCCAGATCAATTCCAGTTGCATAGATATTAGCTAAGTACTCCTATCTCTCTTCATTGCTTAGGGTTTCATATTCTACATGCAAGTTTGCTTATGCCATTTCTACATTTTAACATTCATATAATAAGTGACTCTACTGATATTAGATTAAACTCAATTTTTATTAAATCACACATGTCGAACCCTTAAACCTACCTTAGACAATAGTTTGGTCATTTAATGTCATGCTTTTCTAATCCGAGTTCATTGTTTCACAACTTGCGATCATTGTCACAAGTCATAAAATCATTTTGGTTTTGGCCCTAGTTTGGGATCCATATTGGGAAATGGATATCTACCACCAAAACCTATAGATTTTCAACATAAAAATTGTAATAAACCTTTCGTTTTAAGAAAAATACTTTGGGGTCTAGTTTTGCAAGTGGTTTTGTATGCCACCTATCGTTTTCCAACAAGAAAGAACTAGTGAATTTACGATAATTAACTCCGAGAAAGGTAGATGTAGATTGAAACCAGTTTCCAAAATGGATTTCGGTCATTTTAATTGTTTCTCTATATATATGTGAGTAGATGGGAATTGACAAAATGTGTGTTCAAGTCTTGGATGTTGGTTGTTGAACTTAGCTATGTAGCCACTCTAGATAAATTGGTAACTTTTGTAAATTCACAACAATAATGGGAAAACTTTTCTGGGAGCCTCTTATAGCTTAATAATTATTGAAAGACCTTAGTAAACCTTCACATAAATTTAGGGAACCTTATGTTGTCACACTGCATTAATAATTTTACTTTTGGGATATGTTGTGCTTTTATATCTCCTCTCTTTATCTCTCTAGATTGTAAATGAAATGAAACTATGCAAATGTATTCCTTACCCTATCTATATTGTGTATAAACTATTTTAATGTTGTTGTGAATGGAAAATATGTAATCATGAAACATGTTATATCATAAGAGATTTTCATGCCGGTTGTTTGAGTTGACAATGGTTTTGGTTGTAGGTATCATAGACAAAAAGGACCCATTAGTGTTATCTTGTTATTTTGTAGTGGCGTGTATATTTGGAAATGTTTGTAGTTATCAAAATTTAGGGCATTATCTAAGTAGTGAATAATGAAAATATCATTTTTGTATTAATTCAAGTGCGGACTACTTTTTATTTGGCAAGGAAAGGATAAGTGTATGGTTTTTGTAAAATAGTTGATTGATATTCTTGTATGGTTAGAAATATGCTTTCCAAATGAACTATAGATAGCCATGGAAAGGAAAAAGGTGTCAATATTATCGTAATAGAACATCATGGTAACCTCAATAAAGGAAAGACAAATAATGTCATAATATTGTGAAAGAATAATATTTTGATCCTATGAAATGTGTGTAAAACTAATATTCTAACATAGAAAAGGAAAATATCAACTTGGAACTAAACATTGATATAATTGTTTCTATGTCTTGTAATAACATTTAACATTAATGATTATATGTAATGCATAGTGCGTAGTGGAATCTTTTCTCAATTAAAGAAATCAACCTAAGTATCTATTTAGTGAACGCAATGACATATGGTCGCATTTATTTGAGTTATGCACCATCTTAAGGGATTTTTTCTATACTATACATAGAGAGGATTATGCTTCTCAAGATGTGTAAACAAAGCTTCCTTGTGAAGTAGAATCTAAGATAAATCGGTTAACCAAAAGAGACACAAATAAGTGGGAAAGATAACCATTGCATACCTTGTAAAAGGTCCATCCAATTATCATGATAATCATGTAAAACCCTTATTCTCTCGTATCTATTGAAACTAAAAAGTAGGTATTTTCATGTATTTAAGTACACTTAGCATGATAACTCGATTAGTATTGTGCCCATTTAAATAGAACTAAGGAGTAATGAAAGGATGAAATTTTATGATTATCATAGGAAAATTTATAGAAATGTATAATGGTAATACTTCGATAATCAATTTTGGTAACAAATGAAAATAAGGTGGAACCCCTCTACTCAATTATAAATCTTCATACTTTTGGATCAAAGTAAACCACTGAACATGTATGATGTGAAAGGAACTGATAGTCTATTATTGTTTCATATAAAAACTAATGTAATGCTTCTTAGTACTTTTACGTCAATCCCAATTGGAAGATAACAAATAAGGTAGATCCTGAATGTTGCAAATTTATCATAAGATCATGTGGCTATAGGAAACAAGGAAGAGTATTTTTATGGTTTCAGTAGGAAGTTAGTTTCTCTTGGTAGTAGATTGGGGTAATATTTCCTGGAACTACCCCGAGAATAACATTTTTCACATCCATAAATTTAATGAAGCCCTTTTCCTATGTTAATATGTGTGTTTTTACCCTAATTATTTCACTAAGTGACTTTTAGTAATGTGTGAAAGGAAACTAGATCCAAGCTTAGTATTTATCATGAAAGGAATTCCTTAGGAATCATATTAGTTTCATAAGTGATCTTCGAATAACCCTTCTTTGTTATATAGGCTTGAGTGAGGGCCTTATACCTTTATTATTAATTCTTCATGGCGATTGTGTTCTGAGAGAGAATATTGTGTGGTGGATGGGTTCTTGTTCATCGTAATAGGGTAACCATTGTGTCATTTCATAGTCACACTCTTGTGTTGAGATGATCTTCCCTTTCTTACCTAATCGAGAGAAGGACAAATCATGATTGAACCTAGGAATGAAATAAACCTCATCTGATGTGGAATGGTGTGTCTTAATGACAATAAACCATGCCTCCATAAATGGAGTAATCTTAAGCTCCAAATGTAATATATACAAAAGTAAAACTATAAAGCTGTGTTTTCATTCTATCAATACAACTCTAAGTGTTAGTGTTAGGTGGGCCCAATGTTATGTGCCTTGTGATTAGTGTAGTTGTATTAAGTGTTGCATCATATAAAAATTATTTTTACCAATTTTACTATTTTTTTAGGTTGTGAAATTATGGGGCATTACACATCGAGTTCATTCCTATTACTATATATCATCCACCCATTGTAACCCTTCACATATAGTTGTCAAGGTTAGCATTATTGCAACTAGGAATAATAAGAAACCAATTAGGGGTAATCCATCTTTTACTCGCCACTTGTTGTTCCCCTTGATAATATTGGTGCTCCTTATAAAGGTTATAATATACTAGAATAATTAAGTAACATCATTGCTTTAAGATATATATATTGAAATTACTTCAAAAAGAACATGTTTACAAAGATTTCTAATATGTGACTTGGCATCTATTACCTTGTTTACCGATATTCAACCTATTGTATTTGTAAATTTTTGTTGGGAAAAATTATCAATTGGGAAAATTAGGTGTCTCCACCAACGTTCGTAGGGCTATGCACCTCTACATAGAATGGTGCATCTCCCATTATTGAATGAAAATTAATCTAATCATATATATTATTGTTGGTTGGCCCAAAAGGTCAGGGATCACACAGGGACACTCCACTACACCTATGGCAAAATTCTTGTACGGGGGTACAAGGGAGGAAATTACATCGATGTAGGAAGGAGGGAAATTATGAAAGGGAAGTTACTACTGTGAGTAGGCCAATTGTATAGTTCACACCTAGTAACCAGAGTAGTTCAACATTCAATATAGAATAATAACAACCTTGTTATAAACATCAAGACAAGATGAGACTATGAACATGAGGTTTCAGAAATATCCTTATCAAGAAAAGAAAAAAACTCTTTTCTTATTTATTGACATTCACAAAGTTGCATAATGAGAGGGATAGAAGAACATATGAGAAAGGGGAAATAGAAGAAATGTAGCTCTTATTTCTTGTGCATTGATATAAAGTTCAAAAACTACAATCCACAATTTCTACAGAGTGAAAATTCTCAAAATTTAGGATCCTTTGGAATGGATAATCCATCCCAATTTATAGCAATGTGAATTGACCTCTCACCTCCCTCATATGACTCTTCATTTCCATATTCCACTTGTGACCTTTTATTTGCCATTAGAAAAGACAAATTAAGTATTTCTCTTATAATTTTGAGAAAATAATTTTACAATTTTAAAATAGGTCACTTAAGTGAATAGGACGAAATACAATGATGAAGCCCAATGAATAATTATAAAAGAGAGAGAAGGAAGAGGGAGAAAGAGAGAAAGAGAGAGAAAGAGATGCTTTGAAGTCATGGATGAAGAACACTTTGTCTCTAATGAAGATCAGCTCCATTAATGAATTAGTGAAATGCTCTAATGCAATGATGAATTGTGAACCTTTGAACCATGAGAAAACTCCTCTGAACAATCCATGAAAAGTTTCCACTCCTTTTGACCAATTATGCATATGAATGAAGGCTTGATACAATTTCTTACACAATGCAACCATGATGATTCTACCACCTTAAGGATGTTTGAAGATGATACTTTGACCACTAATGAAGGTTGCTCCTTTGAACACCTTTGAACACCTTGCCCCTTTCCGATGATGATTCATGATTTCCTCTTTGTATGATACATGGACACCTTGAACTTGAGTGTTTAGAAACACTTTGTTGAAATATTAACCTAAGGATTCTAAATGACCCGTGATAAATGATCGCAAACACTACCCGGTTTACTCTGACAAATATTACTCCTAGAATGATGTACTTTCGTCACACACGAGAAGGCAAGTGGTGAGCATCGATGATTACACCATTGACAACAAATAATTCCCATTCCATAACATGAAGCACCACCATTCATGTGATCTTTTGATTACACATATGAATGAGAAACTGGAACCATTACTTAGATGATGAAGTCATGACAATCATGTTATCCTGAGGACATGAATGACCGTAATTCAGAATCATCGAGCATGCATTCTTTGAGATTCATCGAGGTCCATGTGAGTGACACATTTGAATGCCCAGATGATGGAGCTGAGACTAATTTGATGCACGTGAACTTGAATTTCATGATGACGAGGCACTTTTCCATACACGAAAAGGGGGTTTACTATTTTTAGAAAATGGAAATTTTCCACCCTTTTCTGTTTTGATCACTCAATTTTCCCTCATGGATGATCCTTGTGCACACTAGCCTTTTCCAAAATTGCCCTTTGTGAAGACTTACTAAAAATAGCAGGTCTCTATGTAGGAGGCTTACTATTTTTAGAAAGTGGTGTTACGGACCTCAAATTTTTGATGAAATTAGTTTTTCTAATATGGGTTTTTTGTTTTGTTGCACCTCTGAAATTTCACCTCAACGCTTGAGTCTTTGGAATGAAAGATTTTAAAATTAAAAAATTTCCCATGAGAAAATGGGGTTTCTTCGCTACAAAAAAATTGGGCCATGCATGCAAAATATTTCTCTTGTATTCTGAGGCACTAGGAGTGTAGATGAATGCAAAAACCCCACATTGATTCGTGCAACAGTCTTATGGATATTAGTGATTCCTCTTCGTAGGTTATGGAGTTCATCGGGAAAAAGATCTTCGATGGAGTCTTCAAAAATTCATGTTTTTAATGGTTTTCACTTTTTAGATCATGGTAACATGGGGAAATCAATGGAGAATGAAAATGGTGAAGGCATAATTCTGGAAAAAAATCACCAGAGTTTTAGGAGCAAATGGAAGAATGTGGGGAATGAGAAAAAATGACTAAGTTATGGTTTTATAGGCATTTGAAATCGTGAGGGGGGAGGGCACATTTTTTTATTCCCCGTTATAATGGTACAATTGGTACACAAAAAGGTTCCCTAGCCTTAGCTTTACTGTGTTCACTAGCTGAGAGAAATGGGGGGTTCGAAATAAGCTCTTGGAGGCTAATTTTGGGTCGTATGTGAAACCAGAGGGAAACCAAGGGGAGGGTTCCTTTGTTTGTACCCATTGTACCCATTAGAATGGGAAAATGGGGGCACAAAATGGCTCCCTCACCTCAGGTGACACTTGTCACTCATGCGTGCGATGAGGAGGGGCTAGTCAAATTGGTCAAAGGGGCTATATGGAGTCATCGGGGTCATATTGCATATCCATGGGCTCTATGGGATGAGGGGCACCATTTTTTGTCCCTATTTTACCCATGGAGAGGTAAAATGAGGACACAAAAAGGCACTTGAGCACCATGTTGACATGTGTCCTTAAAAAATTTGACTAATTGCTAAAACATGGTACCTTGGGAAGAGACTTGAAACAAGCATATATTGGGCTCAGGAGGTCTTTTTAGGTACTTCCTTATATTATTATGACTTAAAAATAAATTTTTATAAAAATGGAATGGGTATCAGATTCGATTTTTCCTAAAACAACCTCAAAATACTCATTTTTCTCGGGATCACTAGTTGTGCATGGAAAGAATGAGTTGTATAGAAAAATGCATGGGGTTTATGATGGATATGATTTTACCACCATGTAGAGGACTAAAATTTATTTCCATTGATATTTTTTTGACTCATAACTCATTCTGGATCTCCTGGAATCATCTCTTGAAGTTAATATGTTATTTCATGATGAAAGCTCCTTGACCTCAAAAACCAACTTTTGGTGAATTAGCTCTAAACCTCTGAATATCCCCAGAATATTCTATAATTGATTTCAAAATGACCCTAGCTCTTGAATACACCTCCTTGATGGATTTGGTCCTTTGACAGCTTTGTTGGTCCTCAATTTTATACCCCATGGTGGCACTCGACATGACATTCTTTAGGGAGTAGGATACTTAGATCTTTGGTAGACCGAGGCGGTATGTGTCGTTTTATAGCCGGGAGGGGACTAAAATTTTCCTTGGGATCAAGCCTTGAGGTGATTGAGGGCACTTACCAGAGGGGATGGCCTTGTCCTGCTACTTTTGGTCCTTCCTTGAACTAGGGTGAGAGGACCCGTGGGGTAACCTAAATGCAAAGGGGGAGATAGGGTATTTGTTCCCCTCGATTTGTCAAAATGATGGATCAATCTAAGATAAACATGGCCATGAATACAAAACTTCACTCTCACAAGTTGTCACAAAATTTTTGTATATGCTTACCATACCAGACACATGTTACTATAGACAGTAAAGTTCGGTTGCTCTTGCATTCTCTTGATAGTAGAATTAAAGATAAAGGGAAATTTCAATGATGTTTAAAGACGAGTAGCAAAAGCAATGAATGGAAGTTAATAGTATGGGGTGGGATCAATTATGGTAGTTTTAACTTCACAAGGGGGGATTATATGATGACAGATTCCTTGTATCAAAGCATTTAACACTTACTAGAGCAACCCATTGTCTGGAAAGTATAGAACAATTGATTAAGTAGTGACAGGTTTCTCTCTCTGAAGATTTGCATTCATTGATACTCAATAGATGCAAAGTTTCGACACAATATCTAAAATACTCGACACAAAATCTCGTGTAAGCATTCTAATAAATTATTTACTACTTCTACTCTCGTATGCCCAAGATACACTCAAAGGCTAAAAAAATCACTTGAAAAAATGGTTAGAGTAAGGATTTTAGAATTGCGTCCAATATTACGAGTAAAATCTTACAATGCAATATTCAATTAATGATCAAAGAAAAACCATTAAGGATTGATCTAGTGTATGACAAAGAGAAGCAATAAACACAAGACTATAGTAGAAAATATAACTCATCAATAAACTATTCAACATACAAAACCCGAATATAGAAATCAAAGCTCATAAGCGGAAAAATTTCATTCATATATTGGATTTCTTAACAAGGGAACATCAAGAAAATGCTCTCAATGTTTGTCAACGTTTTTACACTCAACCACCTTGACACAATCTTTTGGGAAATTAAAAGCCATATGCCATTTCACAAAAGAAACGTGCGATCTTCTGATTATATCTCTCGACCTTTTCGGGAATAGAAAATCCCCCTCCTTAGATATGAGGACAAGGCCCCATAATTATACAAATTTGGTGAGTTCTTACAATTCAATTTTCCCCTCCAAAATAGTAAGTAAATCTCCTCCTTGTTCATAAAGAATTTTATTTTTTTTCGAGAGGAACGTGCTTTGTCTAGCCTAAAATAAGCTGATTTTTGTTAGTATTTTGGGATTGGTTCCATTCCTTCACTACCACATGTTGGTCTGGTTGGTTGAAGGGTTGATTTTTTCCTATGAGTTTGTTTATTTTTATTTTCTATGTTATATGGCTTTGCGTACGCAAGTGTGTTCCATTAGGAACTATGAGCCAATAATAAAATACCACGTTCCTTCGCCTTCTCATAATATTCTCTTACTTGTTTACCCACCATGAAACATGAACTAATGAGAAATATCCACGCTTACTTTCAATTCACTTTCATTTACAATAACCTTGTCAAAGTCTGAAAGCATAAACCAATGAGAAAATTCCACGCTACTTTAGATTTCACAGTTTAACCTCTCTTGATTTCATGTTTGACTTTCATTGGTTGCGGGATTGGGTCTTTACATCACTAAATTTATCTAAGAGGACTTCATTTTTGGATCTCTGAAATGTTTCCATGTATTATCCCTTGACCGTTAGACCACCTAAACCTAAATCCTTTTGAAATCGACTCATTCCACGGAATTTACGTTTGCGGGATCCCATCTTCTTGCCTATGGCGAAAGGTGACGTGTGTCCACCTTGAGCTTTATTGATCTTGTGACATCGCAATACCTTATATTTGTGCCACATGTCCTACTTGTCATGTTGACCATTTATCCCTTTCCCATACCTAAATTCTATCAACCTTGGTTGATTACGCGAGAATGAGGTCCACCAGGGTGTATCTGCCTTGAATTTTTCTAGAATGGAGACACGTATTTGTTCTTTTCCCATTAGATCCTTATCATGTGGCCACCTCCAAACCCATTGCGTGTCCTTTGAACTTTCAACCCTACCCAAACTGTGTAGTTATGAAACTTAGTTTATTCCATGAGACTTGAGGTCCACAATGCATTGGATATGGAAACCGCTAGAATCCTTCCAAGTGTCCTTTAGGCAATTTTGAATTACTTGGCAATATAGATCTTTAATTCCCATTTGAACGTCTAGATTTTTTAAATGGCTAAGTCCATTTTAAATTTTTCATTTGGTATTAATGCATGTTTTTACCTTTGTGAAAGATGTAAACATATCCCGATCACTCATGGTGTTGAATATTTGATACTTTGATCAACATTCCATTAACTAGTTCTTAGGGGAATTCTTATGGTGTCAGTCCTCCAAAATTTCCACTAAATCATTTATTTTTATTTTTACAAGGCACAAAATTTCTTACAAATTGATAATTCTCCTTTACTCATCTGAAATTTGAAGCAGGGGAATAATCGAAGCACATAGAATGGCTACATCTCTGACGAGAGTTTAGGGAAAAGACCGGCTTGATCCAGGGACTGGATTGAGCACAAATAATGGCTCTTGCTCGGGGAGGTGCCACAAGAACAAAGACCAGATGCCTAATCCATTGGGTAAGGAGTCGGGAGACAAAATACATAGGGATTTACGAATAGATACTTAACATTCACACAGAAGACTAATAATTCACGAAACCTAGTCACTACATACTAGAGAATAAAAGGAAATAAAAACACAAACAAAAACAACATCAAAAGCTGTACCTTTGTACAAAATCATACCTCGACCTTTGGCTTAGTCCAAGAAATGTTTGAGATGCTTGTCATTAATGGGAAATCCAGTAAATGTCCTTATAAGTCTTTTAGAAATAAATTATGTTCTCCAATATTGATATCAATAGAATATGGTCCCATCTATAGGGCATCAAATTTTCCATTTTTCCTTTGTCTTCATGTTTGTTGTCCCATAACAGGACTAAGTCTTTGACATTGAAAAATATTGGAGTGACCTTCTTATCAAATATTTTCTTGATTTTTCTCTAAACTTGACATGTCTTTCCTCATCCAATTCCATAATTTGATTGATCCTTATCTCATATGGACTTACTTCTTCTCCATCTTCAAATTGTTGCATGAACTGATATGCGAAAAGTTGTAAGTGTAAGGGAAAAAGGGCTTGAATTCCATAAACTAGCTCAAAAGGACTCTTTCTAGTAGACCTCTTGGTGGTAACTCTGTCTTCCCATAGTGCAAACTTGAGTTTCTCACCCCATTTATTTTTATTTGTCTCTAGTGTTCTTCTGAGGATCTTAAGCAAGTTCTTATTGCTTGATTTTTCTTGGCCATTTCCTTGAGGATTATAATTTGATACATAAGCCAAATTTATTCCATACTCTTGGCACATTGTCACCAATGGTTTAGCTCTAAAACTCATGGCATTTTCAGCAACTATCTTGGCGGGAACCCCAAATCTATAAATTATATTATTAAGAATAAAATCCATGACTACTTGATGAGTTTCCTTCCAGGTAGGAATGGCTTCAACCCATTTAGTAAAGTAATCAATGGCTACCAATATCCACTTATGACCAATGCTTGAAGAGTATGATATTTCACCAATAAAATCCAATCCCCATTGTTTGAATGGAGCTTCTACCGATACATGTTGCAGGGTTAGGGCCCAAAGGCTTTCATCTTCTAGAAAAATGCTGACAACTCTCACATTTTTGAACCAATAAGGTAGCATCTTTGAACAATGAAGGCCACCAATAACCCGCCCTTAAAATTTTATGAGTAGTAACTCTCCCAAAAATTACCTCCACATACTCCCCCATGAAATTATGCAATTATTTTAGGTGCCTCTTCTTTAGTGATACATCTTAGCAAAACTCCTTCTAGATTCTTCCAAGCCATTCCATGATCAGTCAAAATATAATTTTGGGAAACTAGCTTGAGTGTCCTCCTTTGATTCTTGTCTAAGTGCATAGGACAATTTAAGTTTATCAAGTAATATACTATATCTTTATACCAAGTTGAAGTTCTCACCTTTTCATGAGGGTGTGGCCCATCTTCTTCAAAACTATGTATCTCAACCACCTACAGATTGCTCTCGACATCAACCTTTCCAAGCCCAATCCTCAAACTAGTTTGGTGGTTTGAATTTCCATGTCATATTCTTACAATTTGTTGACCAGTAGCATCTTTTACTTGACATTTCCATTTGAGACAAAATATCTTTCACCATTGTGTGGGGTACATAAGCTATAACTTTGGAGCTTAGAATGTAGGGTATAAAATTTTAGTGGCCTTTACCAAGGAAAAATATTTCTTTTCCATGATGGAGTATTTCAACTCGATCCTTGCAAAGCTTTACTAAAAATGCAATGGGATTTTTGTGTCCCTCTTCATCTTTCATAGTAATACAAAATAATTTTATTCTCTAAGGCAAAAGAAAACATTTGAAATGCTTTCTTATAATTAGGACTGGTTAAGATGGGGGTAGTCTTAAGTGCCTCCTTTATTCCTTTAAATGATTGAACAACCCCTTCTTCCCACTTGATGATTTGATCCTTTTTTAGCATACTTGTGATGGGAATAGTAATCTCAGAAAAGTTGGAGATGAACCTCCTTACAAAGTTTACCTATCCAAAAAATATTGGATACCCTTTTTAGACATAGGGATAGGGACTTTATCAATTGCCTCCACCCTTTCAGGATCTATCATAACTCCTTCCTGAGACACTATATGTCCCAATAATTTTTCCTTTTGCACCCCAAAGTGACATTTCTTCAGATTTAATGATATCCCATATTCTCTACATCTGATTAATACCTTCTCAAGGTGTCCTAAATGGTCATCTCTTTTCTTAGAGAAAACAATTATATCATCTTGATACACTACTATGAAATTATTTATTCATGGCTCTTTGAAAGATTACACCAGAATTCATTAATCAAAAATTCATCCTAACATAGACATATGTTCCCCATGGGGTAGTGAAAGTAGTTTTGAATTGTTTTGATTGTTTCACCACAACTTGGTTATACCCTGAGAATCCATCCAATGTAGATAGTAACTCAAATCATGTTACCTTTTGTAGCATATTATCCATATTAGGAAGTGGGTAATTGTCTTTAAGAGATGCTTTGTTCATATTCTGAAATCCACACAAAGCCTTATGTCCCCATTCTTCTTTCTGACTGGCACTAAGTTGGCCACCCATGAAGAGTATCTAGTGGGTTGTATTATCCCACCATCTCGCAGTTTAGTCAATTCCTCTTGCATTTTGGTTGTAAGGATGGGGTTGATAGGCATTTTATTTTTCTAAAGGGCTTGGAGTGAGGTTCCAATGGTATCTCATGTTGAAAAATGTCTTCTCTATAAGCTTTTAGTTTTGAATAAGACCATGTTAGGAAATCCTAGTATTTCTTCAAAAATTTGGTATAATATTGTTTTTCTTCTTTTCTCATGCTACATCCCAGCCAAACCTTTCTAGGGTTTTGAGAATTTCCCAAGTTGCATTCTTCAACATCTCTAGATGCATGGATAGGCTTGCTCACAACTCGGTCTATACTATCAAAATTTGATTCTAGGCTAACAAGTCCTCTAGGAATAGTATTTTTCTTTAGTTGAATTATATCTTTTCCAAAGAGGGTCTCCTTTCCTTCACATAGCACTACCATAGGTTCCAATTCAATGAGTTGATTTGTGAATTCACCTTTAGAGTTTAAGAATCTCGAATCTAAGCATCATCTTCAAAAACCTACCAATGTTGAATGTTATCGGGGGTGATGGCTAACCATTATTTCTACTTCATAATTGAAATATGGAGACAATGTTTCATTATCATATTGGGATGCCAAAACAACCATCTTGTTAGTTGCTACACTCAAGAGCTCTTTCATGGTAAAGGATATTAAAATAATCAAACAATTTTATGATATCACAATTTGTGTGCTTATATTGTCTCAACATCTAGTTCTTAGTTTCATATAATTTTCTAACTTACTTTACAACTAACTTAGAATATGCTTTGATGATATCCTTAATCCCATGCTTCCATGCAAATCTTAAACCAAGGAGCAATGCCTCATATTCAACAATGTTGTTAGTACATTCAAACTTCAATTTGAAAGAGAAATTAAAAGAACCACTGATTTGGAGAAGTTAGAACCACTCCAGACTCCATTTCCAACATTAGAACATGCTCCATCAAAATTCATGGTCCAGGGGACATTGACATCTTCAAGGTGTGCATTAACATCCATACAATGATCTTCAAAATTTGCATAGCCTATGAAGTTACCCAGATCCATATCAACAAACAATACCTCATAAGAAGCATTCATAGGATCCTCAATAAGATGGAGCATTTTCTCTTCTCTATGCAACTTGACTAGTTTCCCTTCCAATGGTATAGAGGCAAAGGACATGTCCATCTGAACACTTCCTCCCACACTAGAAGCCCATTTTCTTGATATGACATACCCCATTTAGTAGGGAAATCAACTATAACCATATTCATAGTTAAATATTTGCCAGGATAGGTAACAAGTTGTACTACTAAACCTCGACATACCCAACAATTAGGTACTTCTCTTAAATCCATGGCATAACATTTCCCAAAATATGTTGTTATTTTAATGTCTAATTCATTCATGACCTCTAAAGGCTATACAATTATGAAGAATTCATTAATTGACAATAAAAGTAGTAAAGAAATAATCCACGTCCGGTTGTGATTGACCAAAAGAAGTACCCAGATATACTTCACGGGGGTTCATGTGTACTTTCTGATCCTCTGTTATTTCATTTTAGCTATGGTAGGAGGAATCACCACATTACCTACCTCCCTTTCTTTGACAATTGTATCCTCCTTCAATCCCAAATACTCAAATGCCCTCTTTCTATGTTCGGAATTCTAAGTATTGGGACAATGATCTTTATTTGACTCAAAATTTGGGCCATGTCACATGCTACATATTTGGGCAAGGCTATATTAGGGGCAAGGGTGACAACATTTTCTGATGGGATGTTGTCCCTTACTATGGGCAAAAGTAGAAGTTTTTAGATTTGAAGAGATAAAAGGACCTTTATCAGGCATACTTTTCTTGGGAGAATCTTTATGGATGTTAGTTAGGAGGGGAATTTTTGGTTTGGGAGTTGGGATGGATCCTTTAACTTTCCTATTGTGAAGGTTATAGTATCTTTCTTGGGAAACAACAACATTCATCAATAGTTTCCTATCCTCTTCAGAGGGAATTATTCCATCATATTTTTTTATCATTAATGCCCTTAGATATTCAAAATCATGGTTAGGAAGTTCAAATTATTGAGCCATATCTATATCGGTATTATTATACTATAGGAGGAAAAAAAAAAACCTTATTAGTGCATGCCCAAAACTCTTACGTAGTTTTGGCGGATAGAAAGATCAGTGGAAGTATCTCCTTGTGGTGAATCATTCGGACACTCCATCATACATATATCATCAAAATCAGTTTCCTCATTAACATCACCATCTTCAACAAGCTACTCACAAGGGTGTGGTAATAAACATTTATCACACCATTTAATAATGTGTTTTCTTCTACTATTGATACCTTTGTTGTCAATGGATCTGGGACTATTTTATTATCTCTGAAAGCTTGTTGCTTATTTCCCGTAAATTATAGGTCATTTTCCTTGATCCTCAACCCAGTGCTCTCCTTTGGGATGATTCCCAAATCTATTTTTTCCTTGGGCACTGGTGTTGAGCTTGAGGATTTGAAACCAATCCTTTCTCTTCTCTAACAAGCTTATATGAAATCTCTTTAATTGCTTTGGCCAAAGTTTTAACCACCTCTTCCAAGTCTATAGCCTTGCTTTCCTGAGGCTTTTCTAGATTAATCAACTTGACACCTTCCCTCTTTGGAGGCTTCCTATACTGCTTTAATATTGTTCTCAATTTGGACATCCATAGAGAAATCCTACCTCGAGTTCTAAGATTTTTGTCCCTCAGATAATAATATGTTTTTCTTATCAAAGGCATCTGAGTATTTAATCAGGAAAGAATCATCACTAGGCCTTATATTATTTGGAAATCTAGTCAAAGTTTTATTGAACCTAGTATTAAAGTCTTGCACACACTCATTAGGATTTTTCTTGATATTTTCAAATTATGATAAAAGAAACCTGGGGTCAGTCTTATCACCATATTGGAGTCTGAATGCATTCTTCATTTCTACCCAAGAATCAATTGAATTTTAGGTAGCAAGTTATACCATTCCCTAGCATCTTCTTCTAATGTATGTATGAATAACTTAACATAAACATCTTCATGCTCTACTTCATAGTCATCCATAACATTCTAGAAAAATATAAGATGTTGATCCCCACTCATGGCATTATTCCCTTGAAACTTAGGAAACATGTTTCTAATTTCATTTGGCACTTCATTAGGATAGCCCACCATTCCATGGAACCTTATTGGTCTATAAGTGGTAACTACAAAAGGATCCCTTAGTGGAGGTTGTTCCATATTATTTTGTGGAGGTGTTTCAAAAGAAGGGTTGAAACAGGGGGTAATTGGGGGTCTCTGAGGTAGGGGAGTATGGTCCACAAAATGGAAATCTCTCGGGGATTCAATTTCACAAAATAATTTATTCTCATGAGTCAACAAATAAGGAGATAAAGAATACCTTTGTTACTTGCATATGCTTAACGTTATTGAAAAAATGAATGTAAATATGTTTTAGGACTACCTAAATTAGAGTTTTCAAGTGTCTTTAGAGTAATATTCCACCAAAGGTGGATCAAATTCAACAGTTTGAACAATATTTTCTCCTAAATTTTAATAACCCTGAGGGTTTCCAAATCTGCTTCCTTCTTGATTGTGTACTTTCTAGTTCTAGGATTAATCTCTGGTGGGATCATATTTGAAAAAGGATCTTCTTCCTTCTAGCTTTGCAAAGATGGGGTTAATCGAGTAAGGTGTACAAGATTTTCACTGGTATATCCTAGATTTTCTTTGAAAGACGAAGCTGCCATTAAGGCCTTGCACCTTAGATGTATAGATTAACTCAAAAATTTCTTGAAAGGATAGCTTCACAAAATGGTAAACAAAGCTTTGCAGATCTTTAAGAATTTTGAACAATACTTTCGAGAATGTTATATATTTAGCTAATTTTGGCAAAGCTCTATAAAGGTATGTATTCTAAACCTCAATTTTCCTTAGAAACGGTGCGAAAGTGTGTTGGTCCTCAATTTTACACCCCCTAGTGGCTTGACAACATTCTTTAGGGAGGATGATTCTTTGATGTTGGTAGAATGGGTAGTATGTGTCATTTTGTAGTAGAGAAGGGATCTAACACTTTCCTTGGGATCAAGCCTTGAGGTGATTGAGGGGCATGTAAAGAGGGGATGGCCTCATCCTGCTACTTTTGGTCCTTCCTTGAACCAGGGTGAGAGGACTGCGAGATAACTTTGAATGTAGAGAGGGAGATAGGGTCTTTGTTCCCCTCGATTTTTCAAATGATGGATCAATCTGAGATAAACATGGCCATGAATACAACACTTCACTCTCATGAGTTTTCACAAAAATGTTGTATATTCTTACCATACTAGACACAAGTTACTATAGATAGTAAAGTTTGGTTGCTCTTGCATTCTCTTGATAGTAGAATTAAAAGTACATAACACTTGATTAAGTAGTGACAGTTTCTCCAAAGGAAGATTTGCATTCATTGATACTCAAAAGATGTAAAATTCCGACATGATATATAAAATACTCGACACAAAATCTCATGCAAGAATTCTAATAAAGTATTTATTGCTTCTACTCTCGTATGCCCAAGATACACTCAAAGGCTAACAAAAATCACTTTGAAAAAATTGCTATAGTAAGGATTTTATAATTATGTCCAATATTGCAAAGTAAATTCTCACAAATATGCATATTGAATTAATGACAAAGCACAACCATTAGAACCGATCTAATGTTCGAAAAGAGAAGTAATAAACAGAAGGCTAGTAGTAGAAAATATAACTCATCAATCAACAATTCAACATACAAAACCCGAGATACGAAATAAATTTTTAGAAGTGAACATATCGCATACAAATCTTGAATTTCTTAACAGGGAACATCAATCGAATGCTCTCAATGTTTTTCAATGGTTGTACATTGTAACCACCTTGACACAGAAGTTTGGGAAACTAAAATCCATATGCATTTCACAAAAGAAACATGTAGTCTTACAATTGTATCTCTCGACCTTTTCAGAAATAGAAAAACATTTACCCCCTTTGATGAGGACAAGCCCCCATATTTATACAAATTTGGTTTGTTCTTACAATTCAATTTTCCCCCCCAAAATAGTAAGTGAATCTCCTCCTTGTTCATAAAGAAAGATCTTTTTTTAGAGTGGGAATGTACTTTTTCTAACTGAAAATATCTAATTTTCTATTAGTATTTTGGGATTGGTTTCATGCCTTCATTGCCATATGTTGGTCTCTAGTTGGCTATAGAGTTGGTATTTTTCTACGCGTATGCTTCCTTTTTATTTTATGTGTTATGTGACTTTGCGCATAGGTATGTTCCATTATGAAATACGATCCAATAAGAAAATGCCACGTTCCTTTGCCTTCTCATATTGTTCTCTTACTTGAATGCCTTCCACAAAACATGAGCCAATGAGAAAGCTCCATGCTTACTTAAGTAATTCACTTTCATTTACAGAACCTTGAAAGTGCAAAGAATAAACTAATGATTAATCTCCACGCTACTTTAGATTTCACGATGTCGAGGCTCTCTTAATTTTGTGTTTTCCTTTCATTGGTTACGGGGTTAGGCCTTTGCATCGCGACCTTTATACGGGAGGACATCGTTTGTTGGCTCTAAAGAAATGTTTCTAGGTATTGTTCCTTGACCCATCAAACCATCTGGGCAAGAAGCCTTTTGAAATCCGGCTCTTTCATAGGACTTTACGTCATGCGGAGCCCATCTGCTCACCCTACACAAAAAGGTGATGCATGTCCACCATCATCTATTGATCTTACGTTATTTACAATTCCTTTTGTTTGAGTTACCTATCATGCTCGCTTTCTTTGACCATTGACCCTTTCCTAGACCGAAATGCTATCAACCTTGGTTGATTCCGCGGACTTGAGGTCCGTCGGATGCATCTGCCTTGAAGTTTTCCATAATGGTGACATGTATTTGTTCCTCGTCAGTTGGATCCTTGTCATGTTGCTTCCTCTAAACCTATTTTGTGTCCTTTGACCTTTCAACCTTTCCCAAACCCGCGTCGTTATGAACCTCTCTTTATTCCTTAGACTTGAGGTCCGTGGAATGCATTGGTATGGAAAGCATCGAATGCTTCCACGTGTCCTTCGAGTATTTTTGAATTATTTGGAAATGTAGATGTTAGACAACCATTTGAATGTCCCAATATTTTTAAATGACTAAGTCCATTTTAAATTTTCCATTCGGTGTTGATTGCATGTTTTTTACCTTTACGAAATATGTAAACATATCTGATCACTATGCAGTCTGAAGCTTTTATACTTTGATCAACCAGTCCATTAACTAGTCCCGAGGAATTCTTATGGTGTCATTCCTCCAACATTTACTGCTAAATCCTTTCTTTTTATTTTGACAAGGCACAAAATTTCTTACAAATTGATAATTCTCCTTTACTTAGACTGAACTTTGAAGTAAGGGGAACATTATGAAACACATAGAATGGTTACTGACTATGGAGATTTTAGGAAAAATAACATCTTGATATAGGGGACTCGATTGAGAACCAACGCAGACACAACTCAGAAGATTACGCACTTGGATTAGAAAGGTTGGTGATATCCATTTCTAAGCTTTCTTGAAAACCTTTTTAGATGAAGTTGCTATTGAAGTACTTGAATGATATTTTTCTTCCTAAATCACCTACAGGGAAGGATGACACACACATATGAACCATTGGGAGGTCAAGATGGGGTGAATACGGGAATAGGTGACACAGGGGTGTACTGGAAAGGTATATAATAGGAAAGTGTTTGACACTAGGGTATGGTTGTCATGTTTTTAAGTGAATTTTTCCCATGCAAAAACATAGGACAACACAACTATTATGGACATATTCAAAACTATGGATAAGGAAATCACTTTTCGTTGAGTTGAGATCCCTCCTCTACTCTATGTGGACCCGGAGCTCACCACTTCTTATTTCTATACTGAATTCAAGGATTACTAATTAAACTTGTTTTGATCATCAATAGATCTAGTATTAAGATTTGACCTAGTTCTTTACTTAAACAAATGGTTATTTCTATACAAACAATTGTATAACCACTATTATTATATGTGGCTTTGATAATATCATGTTAGCTACCTTAGGAGCTATTATTTCCAATCTCTTAGGTGGACCTAAAATTTAACCCACTACATTTCACGTCATGGATATTGCTCTTTATTATAATCTTCTCTTAGGTCGCTCTTAGAGCCATTCCATGAAAGTTGTTCCACCTAATTTACATCAATGTTTCAAATTCTTCTTACGCGATGATTGTGAGTATAGTATTCCCATTGATACTTAAGCCTTTCAAATATTTCAAGATCAATACATCTAATTCTTGGCCTTGATATTACACCTCCTTTACAACCAATCCCTATGGATAAAGTGTGTACATATGTAATAGGATATTTGATCCATGACTCTAACACTATGACCCCTATACCACCATTGGTTGGAAAAAATGTGAGTTCACTTTATGTCTCTCTGCAAAGGATTCTAATGATAAAATCAAACCTATTATTGATGTTCCATATGGTGCTTTTAACTTACTACCTAATGTGTAATTCCCCTCTCGTTCCCACCTTTCGACTTGATTGTGAGAGATTGAGTTGGCTATGTTAAGGTTGAATTCCGTTTCTTAGCATCGTGCTTCAATCTAGTTAATTCAAAATATGAAATACAAAAAAATAGAGGTTAAGTTGTAGATGTTCCTCTGCATGGGAAAACAAGCTAAACATTGTGGAGTGTCTCTATGTCTCCGAATGTTGATGTGTTGTCATTTTCATTTGTTATTCTTGTAACTCGAAATCATGTTTAGATTTTGAGTTTGAAATATTATAGTAACATTAAAATTTTATGAAATCAAGGTGTGTTACTGAGAAAAATAATAAAAACAATCTTTATAAATTTGAAATGAAAATAATCAAGTGATAATAAATAATTTTGGGAAAATTTACAATTTCCTTCGATTATATCCATAAACACATAAATTTAAGTATTTTCTTATCCTATATAATTCACAACACGAGAAGGTTATAAAAATAACTAGTTTTAATGGGGTTGAGTAAATAATAATGTAATAATAAAATGTAAATACCATTCAGGGCTAGGGGAATTAGGGTTTTGTTATGGATCATTGGTCATTTTGGGGATTCTCTGTTAGATGTGGTGCTCTAACAGGTTTGAAACCCCACTTCACAATATTTTTCAGCCTCCTCTCTGCCAAAATGGGAGCCTTGGGTGCAGGATTGAACGCATGTCCTGGGTTATATTTGGTGAAACAATGTATATATGCCTTGTGAGGACGTGCATACCTTTGTTAGCACTCCCAACTTATTAGAAAATAAAGATCCTAAGAACAGGAGATGGAGTTTTTCAGTTGTTACAGATGTAAGTGCGTTGGTTGATATGTATGCAAAATGTGGACGCTTGCATTTGGTACACAAACTTTTAGACAAAATTCCTCGAGTAAATGTATGGTCGTGACAAATAAGAGCTTCACAGCTGGGTATGGGCGTGCACCAAGGCTTTGGGGGTTTCTGCCATATTTTATATATGCTATACTTGGCATTGGTCGCACTGGGTAGGTGAACTGTTTGACAAAACACCCTAAAAATGTGGCTATGCATAGAGTGGACAGGTTAAATGAAGCACAGTCATATGGACAGATGTGATTTATTGAAAACAGCTACGAGACTAAGTTGGCTGTGGATGGCTTGGCTTTGTCTGTTTTATCTTTTTGAATGTAATGTGGGAGCATACGCTTGACATGTGTAAATCCAAACACCATGACCCTTGCCATCTTTCAGTCCTGCACCATTTGTGGCACTTGTTAACTGTTTGATAGAATGCCAAGGATCTATTGGAAATGTTTTTTAGAAACTTACAAGATTATGTGGTTGGCAGGTGTATCACCAAATTCCTCAACCTTTTCTTGTAAATAGCACGTGATTTTATAATGGGATATGCACAACATGGTTTTGAATTGATGATTGTTTCATCAGTTTCACTGCTCTGTTTTGTTCTGAATCTAGTCTCTCTTTTCCCCATTGGTGTCATTGCGCTTTCTGAATGTCTTGACATTGAAGAGCATGTCAAGGTGTCCAATTAATTGTTAAATAAAGAAGTAGCATAATTTACACAAGGCTCCAGCATGAAATTGAAGGTTGGGTAGGATGTGCGAGGAATCTTATTGAGATAAGAAATGAATGGATAGGTGGTCTCATGTAGATATAGGATTGGGTGTATTTCCCGGTGCATTTTGGTTTGGATTCAAAAAATGATGCAACCTATGTTCTTCTCTCAAGCACCTATCTAAAAGTGGGTAGGTGAGGTGAGGTTCAAAATTCGAAATTATTGGAAAGAATACATTTATTATATGTGGGTCACAAGTAGTGATATTGTTGGGTATACACAAAAATGTGGTCTCATGAAAGGATTAGAGTTTTGCACAAATGTGATCGGAGAATTTGCTTTGGACCACTTACAAACTTATTTTACCCATTTTGTTTCTCACGGGTGGTTTTTTCTTCCTTATATTGCATGAGTTTCATATTCTAGTTTTCCTTTTTACAATGATATCAAAATTATAAAAAACAAAGGAATAAAATACTATTGGGTGATTAAAATGTAGCGTAGTAACAAAAAAAAAAGCGAAATTTCCTTCTTTAACGTTGCAAAATGTTTAAGTGCAAACTCATTTTCTGATTGTACCTCTTTAGAGGTTTGGATAGCTTGGATAACCATATTGGATAACAAAACCACTTGAATGACAAATCGAACTTGTTTTCTAGTTTAAAACTACTTTGTTGTTTACCTTACAAAAGTTAATAAACATGATTTTAAATGATGTTTAAAACACCCATCCCTCCAGCTTAAATGTGTAAAGTCAAGTTTTAAATGTGTTCCCGTTTCACGTGGTGTGTTATATGAAACCTGTAATGACCTCACATGTTCATTCGTGTATTATTTATATAGGCAGCCCTACAAACTTTTTGCAACTTTAGATTTATGTTGAAAGTTAAAAGTTCAATTTGGTTTGGGTTTTTCAAGTTAGGTCCAATTGGAGGAGAAATGAAACTCACGGGTTCCATGTACCTCTAGTTTTTATCCATGACAAATGTTTGTAACCATTATTTTGATAAAAACACATTTCTAGTTATTTTTATTAGTAGTTTTTGTGAGATTGTTAAATAAGGATCAATACGGAACCTTGTGCACATCAAAGAGGCTATACTCCAATGGTTACGTGAATGCTCCAAGTAATCAGTAATAAATCAAACATAAAGGAAAATCAAGTATGAAATAATAGGTCTACTCATTCTCATAGCTCAAATAGAAAGGGTACATATATAAGAGTGTTATGTAACTCCCATGCATGGCACATAAACACATGAAACCCTAATGACCTATGATCTCACTAAAACTAGATGGCTCACTATGTGAGGTGGACAAGACGTAGAGTGACAACGAGGCAAGTCATGTAAACCAATATTTTTGTAGGCCTCAGGGCATTGGGTGACTAAGTCAAACTAGTACAATAATGACTGGTTGCCCCGGAAAGGTTGTCGCCATTCGAACCATGTTTTCTAGTTTAGATTTCCGTCAACTCCAATGAATTCCTTATATAGAGAGTACAATATTTGTCACATGGTGAGTTTGACCATCGTAAACCATCTTTCAAATGCATTTTATAGCCACTTAGGCTAATTTGGATGTTTTTGCCAACTTGTAGTAAAATGAGAAAACATTGTCATGGACCCTTATCAAGTCAAATAACTAGCGGGAAAAACTATAGACACTAACATATGATTGTATGGATCTCCATTTGGTTTCTTGTTTTGAGAAAATTGATGTGGGAAAAATGATGTTATTTCTCTCTCTTCTCTCTACTCTCTCTAGTTTTGAAAATGAAATGAAATAAAAGAAGCTTTTATTACCTCTCTTGTTTATACAAAGTTGTTTTATTTCATTGTAAATGGAAGATTAGTAATCGTGATTTATGCTAGATCATAGGATAATTCCATGCCAACATATTTCATTGACCCTACTTAAAAAAGTTGGCGGGTTGCAGTAAATGTGAGGTGGCATAGAATAATTATTAGAATTGAGTGTTAAAAATGTTTGTCTTTCTAACATGTTTGTCTTTCAAAGGTGAAAAATAAAGCACTATTTTTCCTATTTATATATACTCTTGTATAGTTTGTATAATGAAAGAGTGGACGTAATTGTATTTGCAATGAAGCACTGAAGTATGAGAACTCTATAGTTAGTATACGAACCTTTATAAAATGATGCATTTGTAAATTCATTCTCAACTTTGTAATTGTTGTATTATTGATGGAAGAAAGATTCACTCATTATGTATGTGTAGGTAATTTAAGGAATTGAAATATATTTGTGTTTTACCCTATAGGTCAATTGCATTGGATAAGTGTATGTTGATGATTTCGATGAATTCTAGTGATTTTTACTTAATTGCAAGTTGGTGAACTTAAACTTAAAGGATGAACCTAGTTACTTTTATACTTGATGGCCCCTCTTAGCTTGAAGAAAATAAAAGATCACAGATTTAGGTTACCGCATGAACATGTAGGTTTAATGTCAAAAGACGCTAAACCACCTCATATGAATTGCAAATGGATCCACGTTGTTAGAATGTTAGTCTAAAGGACATCAAAATGAATCTAGCTTAGTAATCCTTGAGAATACTATCCTCCAAACAAAATAATTACATGTTTTATTCCTCCTTGATTTAAAATTAAGATAAGTGATGACTTATGAATGATTCAAAAGAGGAGAGTCTTATCATTGAGTGAATTTGATCAAGAAACTAGCACTTGTATGTAATCTTAGAGTGACCCGAGAAGAGAAGTGCTTGACTAGTGATCAATCTCCTAGGAAGCCTATAACTTATCTATGAGATTTGTACTTAATCACTAACCTCTCATGTTTTTCCATGGGAGCCTTATAGTATTGTGTTGTATGTGTGTAAGTACATATAACGTAAGTGGAATAAATGTGTTATTTCAACTATGCTCTAAATGTTGTGAACATTCCCATTAAGGAATTGTAATAAAGTTTTACCTTGTCAAGTAGAAAGAAATACCTTTGGATTTTACAAAGGTATTGCGAAATAAGGGTGTTTGGTTACTCCGGTTTTGAATTTAGTAAGGTGTAGATTCCTTGAGTGTAAATGAAATGATTAATCATGTGACCTCTCATGAGGTTATTGGTGAAAAAACTTTGATGTATGTTTACCCCACACATTGAAATATTTCTTAGAAAGAATTTGAATGCATAAATTTGTATCTAATGTATCACTTGTAATATGTATTTAATACTTGAGATCCTAGGAATAATGAAATGAATTGTGTGTGTGAGATCACACTCCTTGTAGTCTTGAATCCCTAAGTGAAAAGAAAGTGTTTATACGAATCATAATTGTTCTAAAAACGATGTTAATATGAGATCTAAGTAACAACGTAAATATAATTAGAACAAGAGTAAATGAGATGAAACTATAAATGATTGTTACAAAATCATATGCACCTTGAATGATGTCAAACCAACTAAAATTCCTAAGATGATATTAAAACAAATAAAAATAAAGGAGGGCATCATTGTGATCCAAAATGTTTTATTAAAATGGGAAATATACAACCTTGAGGTATGAGCACATGTTTCATATACATAATGTGGTTTAAACAACGATGTAAAATGAAATAATGAATATGTAGCTTTGGGAACGAGAATATTTTCTTATATGTCAAATGCTCTTCAATATATAAGGTTAAACAATGGAATTGAATTATAATAAAGATGTAACCATGAATAATGTGTTATAGAATATGGCTAGCCTTAGGATTCTCATGTGGGGTTGAGTCATTATAACATGTACATCCTTTTTGAGTAAGTTTGACAATAGTGTTCTCTGGTGTTATCCTATTGTCTATGTGGGTCCATGCTTGTGTAAGTGTCCTTTGTGATGTTGAGTTACTCTATTTGAGCCCAAGTGGTGTTGTGTAACAAGTAATGAAAGACAAAAAATAATTCCAGTAATTTTATTGTTGTTTTTGGGTGTGTAAATTGTGGGCATGACATAATGTAACACTACAATACAATGGTGATGATTATTCCTTAGATAGTGATGATTATCTTATTGAACTTCTTGATGAATTCCTATGAAGTTGAATTTCAATCCTATTTATGAAGATGATTCTATGATTCATTCTTTCTTTCTTTTCCATTAGTCCTAGTTATTATCAACTTAAATCTACTATCCCCAACATCTTTAATATTACTCCCACACATCCAACTATTCTCCTACTTTTAATACGCTGATGGTAAAAAAATCCATTATATCTAGCCCTTATCCACCGCAACATGTAATTAACAAACTTGATCCTATACCCACCTTTAGATTTATCAACATACCAATACACCTCAAACCCCAAATTAATTACTATTTATATTTTTTAATCATAATTTTCTCACTTTTCCTTCCATACACTATAAACCTATTAAAAATATTTTGTGGTATCCTAGTAAGCCATTTTACAATCATTGTGTATTGGGAAACGACACGATCATTGTCAAGATGTGATTACAAACATCAATCAACTAAAATCCAATGGTACTATCACCATACTTCTTAAGGACTCACAACAATTAAAATGATCATATTCATTAGGTATAGTAGAATTAAGTAAGTTCCCACTCTTCAATACATTTATTGCCACATTTTACATTAATGGATAATATTAGGAACATGTCATGATCAATCTAGATGAAAGCAATAATATCTACTTTTATGAAATTTTGCATACCTTAGGTCTCACTCCATATGACATTATTCCATTTAGTACTTATTCTCGTACCTTTCAACATTATAGCATTATCCTTGTTATATTTTCTTTATGAGTTGTTCTTCTCAAGTTTTGGTTCACTCTTGACCCTTATCCATCCCCTCTCTCCTTATGCCAATTTTGTTTGAGATGCTTACAATATTTTATTGATGCATATAATTCCATTGTTACTCTCCTCATGTCTCCAATATGGTTACTCTTAAGAATAATTTCTTCCCCGATTATTAGCCTAATGTTATGAACTAAACATTATCCTTCCTAAGACTAGTCAACACCCTAGAGCGGATCAAAGGTCAAAACTCATCACAGGGGAGTATTCATGTGCTGAAACTGCTTTTTGGAGTTGATTTTGGAATATTCGGAAGTTTTGGAACCACTTCAACGAAAGCATGTTTTAATGAGCTCTAAAAGATCTACTTTTCTAAGGTAGACTCATTTGGTGTGATTGCATAACATTGAACTTTCCCCAAGGTGTGGGACCTTGCAAAATGGGAAAGCTCTCCAGATTGAAGGTTGGTTCCTTATTCCTCTATTTAGGTGCATACGTAGAAACTTGCAGAGGGTCTGTTCTTAATCCTAATCTAAACTTTACCAAGGAGACAGGATAGAAGGAATACAAAAATTAAAACAAAGCTAAACTACGAGGTGATGCACCAAAGGAATGATGAACACTTATTTTGCTAATAGACACAAACCAACAAAATGCATACAATAAACAAGCACAGATAGCCAAATATATAATGGGAGACCAGATGAAAGCAAAAGAGACAAGAGAGGATCTAAAATCGATCACAGATGTGTTTTATTGCTCTGTAGATTGATACAGTCCATTACAAAGTAGCCAAGAGGTAGAAACGTAATGCAATTTTTGATGGAAGGCCTAAACCCCACAAATCCCTTTGCTAAGAGGAGAAGGGAGCCTACAAAACAAAGAATGTCCAACCCTTTACAATGAATCTTGCCCCCGTATTTATAGATTCAACCTGAAAGAAGAAAGAGAGAGAGAAGCGGAAAAGTAGGTTGAAGCTCAACCACCACTATTAATGCCTCTGATGAAATCTCTCCCCAAATCCATCTTTACTACATCAATCCTTGGTTCAGTGCCTTGAAGGAAGAGGAAACAACGAAATAAATCAAATCTGATCTAGTTGTTGAGGCAAGAAGATCCTGCATTGAAATCCCAAGATGTTTCCTCTATTTTTCTTCACCTAACCTCCTCAAAATTAAAGTTTCAGACCTCCATGGCATGGGTGAGGCCGAGATCTTTCCAACGGCATCAGATTTGTAATATTTCGAGCCCTGAGTCAAAGATATGCCCCTTCAAAGTTTGTATCGGGTCCATACAGGAGGGTGGGAAAACAACTTGAAAAATGGGTCCCCTTTTGATATGGGACACGTGGCAGCCTAGATTGGAACAAAAATCGGGCCTACGGGTCCACAATTTATCTTTTTCCCTTTCCTCCGATTCCCCGCTTGGCTTTGACTCGGGCCCAAATGCTGACTTTTTCCTTGGGTGGAGTCAGGGCCATTTTGCAACTTTTACCCCTTTTGATAACAAGGGGCAAAGAACCAACTTTTTCCCCGATGGTCCACTTTCCCCTGGGACACGCATGGTAGTCTGGCACTCATTTAGAAACCTTTTCTCTATTTACCCCTTGAATCAATGCCATACTAACACTTGGCATTCTCCGCTTACACCTTTATACTTAGCCAATTTTGAAGCCTTTTTCTCCACCTTTTGACTTTGTTTCCTCCTATGCGGATCGTGGTCGATCCAATATTTTTCACTGGGGGCAAAATATGGATAACAATTTGGTGACTCACAGGGTATCTACCTACTAGATGAAAAGACCAATTGCCTTGTCATATCCATTGGGCATGGAGTTGAGAAAGATGGTCTGATATTGATTCTACCTCTGATTCACGAGCCCGACTACTTTTGACTCTCAATTTTCATAAGAAATCTCAAATGAAGGTTTCTGAGAGTAGAAAATTGTTTTAACCTAGGGTTTCATCTGTCTTTCCGAATGGACTACATAAGAGCCACAAAACAACACCACACTATATACAAAATTTGAAATCATACATGCTCCAAATGGAACATGCAGAGCATGCAAAGCACTTAGGAGAAAAGTAATCTACACTACAACAAGACAATGTGCATAAGCACTTAGAGGAAAGAGAAAACTAAACTAATATGTACAGGGTGAGAACTCCCCTTTTAGTAGCAGTGCTTAAGATAGATCCCATTTACTAGAATCTACAACTCTTCACCCTCCAATGTAGACAATTGGAAAGCATTGCTACTTTTGCATCTTGTGATCATATAGGGGCCACTCCAGATGGCGTCAAATTTGGAATGCCTTCCTAGTTTTGCTCGATCTGCATCCCATTTCAAAACCAGGTCTCCTTCCTGAAGGTCCTTGCTTTTGTCTTCTTGTCAAAGCATTTCTTGATTAAAGCCTGATTCTTCTCTATTGCTTGGAGAGCATGCTCTCTGGTTTCTTCTAATTCTATCAGCTCCGCATACCTGCCTCCATTGGTCCAAATTCAGACATCTCTAGTTGCTTCACGAGCTCCAATGCTGGCAACTCAAGTGATATAGGCAACACTACCTCTTTCCCATAGACAAGCTTGAATGGAGAGCTTCCTGTAGATCTCTTGGGTTATTCTATCAGCCCATAAGGCCATTTTGAGCTTTGTGTGCCAGGTCCTCTGATTCTCATCAAGAGTTCTTCTGATGATCTTTAGCAGTTTTTGTTTGTGGACTCAGCCTGGCCATTACCTTGAGGGTAATAGTTTGATGAAGTACTCAAATAAGTCCCATTCTTAACAACCCATCCTATGATTTTGGAACCTATGAATGCTAATGCATTGTCTGATATGATGGTGGTTGGCACTCCAAATCTGGTCACTATCCCTTCATAGAAATCCAGGATACTAGACTCATTTGCTTCCTTGAGTGCCACTGCCTCGGTCCATTTGGTAAAATAATTGTCACTGTCAGATCCATTTGTGACCTTGGCTTGAGTTTGGATTGATGACTCCAATGAAGTCCAATCCCCATTGCATGAAAGGTTGGTCGACTGAGATTGGGTGCAATGGAAGTGTTGCTAGCCTTTCCTTGCCTTTGAAGAATGCACAATTCTTGCACCTTTTGATCCATGTGTAGCAATCACTAAACACTCTGGGCCAATAATATCCTACTTTCATGATTTTGAGTGTTGTCACTCTTGGAGAAAAATGGCCTCCAACTGCTTCAACATGGAATTCTTGTAGCACTCTCTCCACCTGATCTATCTCAATGCATCTCAACAGAATGCCATTGATGTCTCTTTTGAACAAGACACCATCAATAAGAACATATGGGATGGCCTGTAACCTGAAATGTCTCCTTTTTTTTTTACTCATCCCATGAGGACACATGCCTATTCAAGGAAGTGCACCATGTCTTGGGTCCAACAAGGAGCAGGTACATCATCTCTCCCTTCTTCTTGATCATCTTGTAGAACAAGAACAACCTCCTTTCACTGTCTATTTCATCTTGTTGACCTGAGGCTAGTTGTTCACACAACCCCTTCCCACGGACCAGCTTGGTGACCTTGATCTCAATGTCATATTCCATGACACGGTGATCCATCCTGCACTTTTCATTCAGGTCCTTACTGAGAAGGAATTCTTTAACTCCCGCATGGGAGACCAATAGTTGGATTTTGTTGTTTGAAACCAAATGCTTAAACTTCTTCAATCCTCTGATTACCACTAAGACCTACTTCTCAATGAAGGAGTACCTCACCTCATAATCTTCCAGACTCTAGCTAAAGAAAGCAATTGGTTGTTCTATACTTTCTTTTTTTCTCGCTGCACCAAGATTGCAGAAATTGTGTCACCGCCACCAAAGGCATACAATATGAAGTCTTTGGAAAATCTGGGTTCACAAGAGTCAGGGGCTCATGATATGGCTTCTTCGATAGCCTCAAAACTTGCTTTTCCTTCAGCTTTCCACCTAATGTTAAGCTCTTCTTTAAGCATCAACGTTATTGGCTTAACAAGGGCAAAAAGTTTGGAACAAACCTCATGACAAAATTGATTTTTCCCAAGAAGCTTTGAGAGCCTTCTCTGTGACTTGGCAATGGCAATGCTTTTATTGCTTCAACTCTCTCTCGGGTCAATTTTGCAACCTCCTTTATACATATGGCCTAAAAGCCTTGCCTCATGGGCCAAGAATATGCATTTTTTAGGGTTCAAAGATACCCCAAATCTCCCGCATCTTTAAACACTTGCCTTAGGTGGAAAAGGTGGTCTCACGCATTTTTGGAAACACAAGATGTCATCCAGATAGATCAACACTATTTTGTTGATTAGCCCTTTGAATGCCATATCCATGGCTCTTTGAAAAGTGGCTCCAACATTTGATAATCCAAATGGCATTTTCAGTATGCATAGGTGCCCCATTTGTGGTGAAAGTTGTTTTGAATTGATCATCTTCTTTCACCATGATCTCGGTTGTACCTCGAGTAGCCATCTAGAGGGAGAACCTTTCTAACCTGCACACACTACTTGCAAGATCTACTCCATCAAGGGAGTGGGTAGTGGTCTTTGAGGGAGGCTCTGTTCAAATCCCTGAAGTCAACACACAACCTGATTTCTCCATTTTTCTTCCTGATTGGGACCAGATTTGCAACCCATCTTGAGTGTTTGATTGGAAATATGATGCTTTCCTCTATCAACTTGTTCAACTCCTTCTTCATCAGAGGCTCTATATGTGGGTTGACTGGTCTCTACTTTCTACCGATGGGCTGAAGTAATGATCCAGCTCGATTGTGTGTTGTGCTAGCTTTGATCAACCTCTTAGGTCTTCATAACTCCAAGCAAACACATCAGAAATTCTTGGCAAAGTTGTATGAATTCATACCTTTCTTGCTTTGGTGGCCACTTTTCCAATTTGAAGTGTTTTGTCTTCTCCAACTGGGATTGACTCTGAATCTTCTCCTTTGATCTACATGTTAGCCTTCTCTTTTCTCTCGAACTCGATCATTAGGATTGAAAATAGATTCCAAAGGTCACTAAGCCTTTGGGAAGCTTGTTTGTATGCATAGTCAGTACTATCTCGATTCCCGTATCGCTGCTCTCTAGTCTACTCTCTTAGTTTATAGCTGAGAATTCAGCTTCTTCTTAGAAATTTAATGATCTGTTGATCATTCTCAAACACCTACCAACATGTATTATTATCTGGCATTATTGGCCTCACAACCACATGGATATGTGGTTGTTCTCTGTCTCTTTTGATGTTGTCAACCACATCAAACGTTGCCCCGATTGCTACAAGTAAGTCTATCAACAGCTTCATTCTCCTTCCTAGGTATGGACACAATACTGAAGGCCTCAAAATCCTCCATGAGATCCCATACCCTACTCTTGTAGTTCTTGAGTAGGTCATTTTTGACAACATTAAGTCCTCTGACTTGATTGGCAACCACCAGTTCACTCACCACCGAATACTGCAAGTTCTTGATTCCCAACTTCCTTGCCCAATGAAGACCTTGACTAAAGCCTCATATTCAACAATGTTATTTGAGCAAGAAAACTAGAATCTGAAGGCTGAATAATATCTCATACCTCTGGGGACACAATCATGGCTCCTCCTCCAGCTCCTTGTCTACTCCTTGAGCCATCAAAGAACAATTGCCATACCTCATTGTCATCCTTGTATTCTGGCTTGATTAGGTCAGAAGAGGATGATTCTCTTCATGTAGACAGTAGACACCCAGTTCAGATTCCTCCATCTCCTTATAGGGGTCAAAAGCATGTTTTTGTTGGCCCACTCATCTAGGGTCAAGTCTGGGATACATCCCACCTTGGTATCTGTTTCATTAGTGTTTAGGAGGTCTTCTTGATCAAAAGTTGAGTAGTTGGCATTGATTGGGCTAGGCACATAGGATTCAATATGATAATCAACAATAGGTTCAGATCTGATTGTGGCCTTCACCCCATACCTTGTCCTAAAGAGCATATGTGACCAATCAATAGATAGTAGCCTCCAATTTTGGCAGTGAAGTCTCTGGACAGACACAAAGCAAAATGTGGTGGCAAGTCTATGATTGACACATTTTTCAAAACAATCACATTAGGGCAAGCATGTAGAGTGAGACTCAAATCCTTGATGATTCCCACAAGAGTCACCGTTGTCCCCATCTAATTGACTACTCCTCTAGATGACCTCATATTGAGACCCAACTCGATCAACTATTTGTTTGGGCATCACAAACTACTAGCCCCAGAATCAATCATACAATTGTGCACCAATTTGTCTCCAATAATCAATGAGACATAGAAGGGAGGAGGTCTCAAGTTTTTACCTTGTTGTTCTCCATGGTTTCTCCCTGTTGAACCGCATTAGCAAGCACTCTCTCTTGCTTGGTTAGGGGGTGATTTGAACTTGACCAATTCTCATGGCAGTCTCACAATGATCCTCTCTCCCTAATGGCCAAAGGACTCCCATAGTGAAATGTTCACACTTGTCCTTTTCATCTACTCAATAATATGAATGAATGAGCTATCTTTTTGCTTCCCCTTCCTGCATACATTTCTTTCTCGCACATGGGTTGTTACAACCGTGCCCGACTGGGTTTGGGAAGGTGGTCTTGATTGGTTCAAAGATGTTGGGAGTTACACTTGGAACACTAGACCTTGTGGAGTGATGGAAGGTTGAGGGTCACCTGAGTTCAGTGGTTGGCCCTCTCCAATACTTCTCTTTTTGGACCGTGTATTGGCAGCTACACTTTGAGAAGGGAACTGATTCATCCCACAGAAGTCTTCAACCTACCAATTTACTAGCATAGTTTCTCCTGAAGGTCCACCTTGTTCAGCTCTTTGTTGCTGATCTCCCTCTTGGATAGGTTCTTGTGGCACCATACTAGTTTGCACCATCAAGGCCTGATTTAGAGCACCATTAAAGCACGTTGATTGGTTATGTGGTTGATCGCATGGAAAACACCAATCATATTCTGTGCCATATTGTTTTGTGTTGGACCAATGCTCTTGATGTTGAAGTTGTGTTAGGATCATACGGCCTAAAAGGTCTAGCAGCTTGGGGTTGTCCTTGGTTCTGCTCTGATTCATAGTCTGAGGTGGTGGCCTATTGTGTTGATACTGGGGTCTAGCTTGATATTGAGCCTGGGGCTGGTATGGCCTGGAACTCTGAGCTTGTTGTCTTTTGATGGTCACTAGCTCATTCCCAAAGTTCTGAAGTTGCTTCATCACTTCCTGAAGCTCTTTAGAGGTATTAGATGATGAAGTGGAAGCTTCAACTGAGCTTTGACTCTTGGGGGTGGGTATAGGAGCTAATGTAGGCACTTGGCTAGTATCTGGGCTTCCTAACTCAGGGTACAGAGGCATGGATGGCCTAGGAGTGATTTTTCCAGCTTGAATCAAATGGTTCTCAGCCCCTATGGAGAGGCTATAGGCTACAGGTAATGTAGTGCCCCCATTGACTGAATCATCAGAGAAATATCAAAATTTAAAGCCCTAAGAAAGTATAAGAAGGCACCTTCATTAGTGGGCTTTACTATTGTTGGAATCCTATCCCAGTCCACTAGAATCTGAGGTTGAAGTTTGTCAGCTGCTCATTCGAGGGGGCTCTCTTGATTGTTGTTAGTTGCTCCAACAAAGACAAGTTATCACCTTTTTCCCCAAACTGATTGTGAAGAGCCATGCACAACTGGTTCCAGTTTTGGATAGAGCCTGCTTCAAGACTCCTGAACCATTATGAAGCTTTCCCTTTTAATGAAGAGGTGAGCAACTTGACTGCAATGTCCATCTCATGGATCTCGTGGATTGTATAGACATTTGCAATATCTTGGACATGGTCACCAGGAGAAGTTTGATTTTCCCCAGTGAAATATGGGATGCTCTTTAATGCTGCAATCGAACTAGGTTTTGTGCATTCAAGGCGAGTGGACTACTACGCCGGAAGTTGACATATGGATTTGGTTGTGCCATTCTGATTGGCCTAAGAACCCTTATAGACTGAAAGAAAGGCCTTACAGGTGGAGGTGTTGACAAGGTTCTACTTGGTGGAGATGGAGACCTCTGAACTCTTCTTCCTCTCCTTTCTCTACCTGGGATAGACACAAGTATTCAAATATACCTTCTTTCCTTGCTCTAGACCGGGTTTTTCTCATGAATCTCCCAAGCTTGGGCTACTGAAACCAGTAGATTTGTTTCTTTTGGAGTCACCAGATGTACAATTTTAAGGCTTCTTAAAAGCCAAAATCACAACAAGTGTACATCAATCCTTACTATAATAAGATGGAGACTTCTTAGTCCCACCGGGTGTGCCAAAAACTGTTAGTGTGAAATCACAACACCCCCAAATGAGCTCTAAAAGATCTACTTTTCTAAGGCAGACTCATTTGGTGTGATTGCATAACATTGAACTTTCCCCAAGGTGTGGGACCTTGCAAAATGGGAAAGCTCTCCAGATTGAAGGTTGGTTCCTTATTCCTCTATTTAGGTGCATACGTAGAAACTTGCAGAGGGTCTGTTCTTAATCCTAATCTAAACTTTACCAAGGAGACAGGATAGAAGGAATACAAAAATTAAAACAAAGCTAAACTACGAGGTGATGCACCAAAGGAATGATGAACACTTATTTTGCTAATAGACACAAACCAACAAAATGCATACAATAAACAAGCACAGATAGCCAAATATATAATGGGAGACCAGATGAAAGCAAAAGAGACAAGAGAGGATCTAAAATCGATCACAAACGTGTTTTATTGCTCTATAGATTGATACAGTCCATTACAAAGTAGCCAAGAGGCAAAACGTAATGCAATTTTTTGATGGAAGGCCTAAACCCCACAAATCCCTTTGCTAAGAGGAGAAGGGAGCCTACAAAACAAAGAATGTCCAACCCTTTACAATGAATCCTGCCCCTCGTATTTATAGATTCAACCAAAAAAGAAGAAGAGAGAGAGAAGCAGGAAAAGCAGGTTGAAGCTCAACCACCGCTGTTAATGCCTCTGATGAAATCTCTCCCCAAATCCATCTTTACTACATCAATCCTTGGTTTGGCACCTTGAAGGAAGAGGAAATGATGAAACAGATCAAATCTGATCTGGTTGTTGAGGCAAGAAGATCCTACGCATTGAAATCCCAAGATGTTTCCTCTATTTTTCTTCACCTAACCTCCTCAAAATTAAAGTTTCAGACCTCCATGGCATGGGTGAGGCCGAGATCTTTCCAACGGCATCAGATTTGCAATATTTTGAGCCCTGAGTCAAAAGATATGCCCCTTCAAAGTTTGTATCGGTCCATACAGAGGGCGGGAAAACAACTTGAAAAATGGGTCCCCTTTTGATATGGGACACGTGGCAGCCAGATTGAACAAAAATCAGGCCTACGGGTCCATAATTTATCTTTTTCCCTTTCCTCCGATTCCCGCTTTGGCTTTGACTCGGCCTCGAATGCTACTTTTTCCTCGGGCGAGTCATGGCCATTTTGCAACTTTTACCCTTTTTGATAACGACACGCGGCAATCTGGGTGCTCATTTAGAAACCTTTTCTCTATTTACCCTTTGAATCAATGCCATACATTCTCGACACTTGGCATTCTCCACTTACACCTTTATACTTAGCCAATTTTGAAACGGATCAAAAAGAAGAAAAAATGAGATTTTTTTGCCCGAAAACCCTCGAAGTCTGTGAAGGAGGAATTGTTCATCTCTCAAAATACTCAACGGATCAAGTGTCATTTTTTGCAAACATTTATTTTTTTAGAGGCCATGAAGATCTAATCAATCATTTTTCATGTGTGGTCCATATTTTTATGGTGAGCAAACCCTCGTTTCCTAGCCACAAAAATTTAAATTTTAAAATCTCTCATTTCTGGCATCGGATCAAGTTGAAAATTTGGAAGAGCACTATTGAGCAAAAACCCATATCGGGAAAGTTCATTTCATCATAAACCAATGCCCGGAAACCCACTTTCCAAAAATAGTAAGCCTTCCTACATGGGTGCCTAATATTTTTGGTAAGTTATCTCTGAAGCAATTATAGCGAAGACGATATGCACCAAAAATAATTAGAAGATCGAATGGTCGAGAAGTGCTTAGAAATAGTGAAAATGACCACTTACTAAAAATAGTAAGTTCCCTATATGGGTACTTGTTATAAATAGTAATACATTATAAGAGGCAGTCAAGGGAAAGTAGTGACTACAGGGACAATTGAGAAAGCCAATCTCGTTGGTGCATCAAAAAAGGGTCAAAATCACCACTTACTAAAAATAGTAAGTCTCTTATACTGTGCTTACTATTAATAGTAATTCATATCAAAATAGTATTTCCTACAGAAGAAGTGCACGAGGGTAACCATTCAATGTCACATCACCAACTTGAGATCTAGAAGGGTGAATTCTGACACTTACTAAAATTAGTAAGTTTGTTTTCTAAATATGGGGAAGTATCGGTGTCAGCCATGGAATCCAAGTTCATAGGTTGTTCCAATTTCTCATTCCACATGTGTGATCAGTCACAAAGAAATGGTGATGTTCCATGGTTTGGAATAGTGGTTTCAATCTTGCAGAATGAGCATTCTTCGTTGTCATCTCATCAATGATCATCACTTTCCCGCTTGATGTACGGGGCAGAATGCATCACTCCAGGGAGCAACCCTTGTCAACGAGCATGACAAAGTGTGATAGAATATCATCACGAGAATTTTCTCTGAGATCATCTTGAATTAACTTTGGGTAAATATCAAATAGTGTTTTTAAAACACTCATTCGACAATCCATGGTGTCTGTGCATCATAGAGTTTGGGATTATCATTGGAAAAGTGTTCAGGGTAAAGCTTCATCAACAAGGAAATGACAGTGCTGCAAAGAGTCATCGTGAGGAGTGGATTTCCTTCATCCCCACCCTCCTTCTCTCTTTCTCCCTCTTCTTTCTCTCTCCTTTCTAATTCTTTGTTATGCTTCATCATTGTATTTCATCCTATTCACTTAAGTGACCTATTTTAAATTTGTAAAAGTATTTTCTCAAAATTATAAGAGAAATACTTAATTAATGGAAAATGAAAGGTCACAAGTGGAATATGGAAATGAAGAGTCATATGAGGGAGGTGAAGAGTCAATTCAAATTGTTATAAATTGGGATGGCTTCTCCATTCTAAAGGATTTCAAATTTTGAAGAACTTCTACTCTGTAGCATTGTGAATTGTGATAGCTTGGTTGAAGCTTTGTATTCATCACTTCACATGAAATAAAAGATACACTTATTCTATTTTCCTTTCTTTTTTTTTTCATCTATTTCCCTCTTGTATGCACTTTGTAAGCATGGTGATCAAAGAGAGCTTTGAATCTTTGATGAATGAGCCTCATAGAACTTTGTGTTTATCTGGATTTTGTTTGTCTCACTAAAATCTTCATTGTGTTTCCTCTATATTGGATTTTGAACTACTGCAGTTCTTGGGTGTGAGCTCTGTAATCTACTCATGCCAGATAATCTTCATTGGTGATCCCCACTTTCTCCACAATCTTGTAATTTCCTCCCTTGTACCTCCAGATCTGACAAGCACTTTGCCACAGGTTCAGTGGAGTGTCCCTATGTGATCCCCGACCAATTTGGCCACCCACAACATTTAGATAGGATTAGGATTATTTTACATTCAATAATGGGAGATGTACCATTCAATGTAGAGGCGTAGCCCCGTGAACATTGGTGGAGACACCTAATTTTTCCACTGACAAATTTTCTCACTAACACAAAGTATATGGTGGCACACCATAAGACAACACCCTATCACCCATGGGCCAATGGTATGGTTGAAGCTTTCAACAATATTTTGGGATAAACACTAACAAAAATATTTGATGTTGGAAGGAAATATTGGGATTATAAAATATGTGTTGTACTTTGGGCATATAGGACTACCTACAAGAGGTTTAATAAGGCCACACCCTTTTAGTCGGTGTTTGGCATGGAGGCTATATTGCTATGGAATTCAAGTTACCATCCATGTGTATTATGTGCACAGGAGGACTAGATGATGAACAAGTTGTTAAGGAGCACATAGACAAAGTATTTCGAGTTAGATGAGAGGCATGTTATTACCCGATGGAGCCAAAGATAGAAAAATGAGATTCAAAGGATAAACCCATGTTAAACCCATAAAAATCATGTGTTAGTGCAATAAATCTAGTGTGAATCTTCTTTCCCAGTTAAAGTAGTCATAACCATGTTGTTATAAAAAGATTTTCGTGTAAAACCCATTGTTAAATAGTCGATCAATCCTTGCAAAAATCTCCCTGTGTATCATCCTTGTTAATCCTTATAAAACTACATTTTGTTTCCCAATGCCCAAGGCAAATGGCATTTTGCTTGGTTTTGTTATTTTAGGCTTTTACTTGCATATTTACTTTACATAACATGAAAATTTAAAATATAAAACCTGCGAGATTTAATATTCCAAGGAATATTCAAAGTCATACTGGTGCAAAGTGCAAATACACCCCCACTCAACGAAAGTAAACATGTACAAATATTATTGGAGTGGGGAGACATGAATTTTTATGCACTCTTGCATCATGCACCCGATGAAGTGCAAAGTACAAATATATGCCCGAAACCCGACGGAGGACACATGTCAATGTTTTAAGCAAATTCAATAAGCGGTGTTTGGTCAAACTTGTAGTTTGCACTCATTTGAAAAAGTGGAAAAAATGTAAATAAACTTTGCAGTCTCCCACTCTTTAAATGGAAAACATATGGATGGATTATATTCAAATAAAAAGGGCAAATTGAATGGACAAGATTTGATGCATTTATGGCTACTGCCATTAATGCGTTTTGCACGATCAAGGTAAGATTTTTAAAATTTTTTCAATCATTTCAAATTATTACCTTGCATGCTGAGAAATTGGAATCCCTAGCTCTATTAAATTTATAACATAGAGATAAAAATTTACTATGGAGAAGTACATTCAAGCTAGAGGATTTGGAGCCACGGGTGCAAGGAAGAATTTCAGAGAGCTTATGAGAAACAAGTGAGTTCTTGCATTGCATTTGTATTCTTATTATTTGATTTATGATTTGCAAAAGAATTAAGAGGGGAAATTGAAATCCATAAGATGAGGCCTATGGAGTCTAGTTTCCATGTGACATCTAGTATCACTAGTAATCTAGACACAATCATGGATACAAAATTGATAAATGTTGATTTAGAGGACTTCCTACAAAATACTCATGCCCAAAATAGAAGTGAATGGATGGTGGCTATTGATGCTAGCAGAATTTCCCTAGTTGTGGCCTTCCCACTTTCCATACATTCTCTAGAACTTGTATGGATGTGTGTCAAAAACTATGATCTAGTGAAGAAAGAAGTGTTGGATGGAAGTGGGGAAAGGGTATTAAATTTAACACCAGAAGATTTTGGGTGATACTGGGATTACCAAAGGTGGATAGACCAATCATTGCCACCATTGAGTCAACACAAATTGATTATGAAGCTAAACATGATGACTATGCTGCAATATTGAATACCTAGTGGTTGAAAACTAAGAAACCATCTTTGTTAAAAGAATTCCCAGAGATTAAATAAGGCATTATTTGTTGAGGAAGTTGAGGACCTAATTGTAATGTTGAGTCAAATGGCAGGGCTAGAAATGGCTTACATGTTTCAAGAGTGGATGTGCCCTTTCATAAGGGTTATCTTGGAGGAAAAGGACAATTTTGTTAGGTAACTTTCATATCAACATCAATCCATGCCCAACTTATGGAAATAGCCACAAAGATCAGAATAGGTGTTACATACAACATCTAATTTTACATGATGTCTTATCTCGATCTACAACATTGCATGTTGTAAGTCATGCCCCGGTCTACCATGAAATGTAAGTTTTAAAGACCACATAGTATATGATGTGTATCCCCAACTAAGATTGGATAAATGGAAAGGAAATTTTAGGCTAGTGAATGATGCATTCATTTCTCCTATAGTCTACCTTTTCAAACCAGAGTGGGAACAATATAGATTATTTGTTGAGGCTAGGAATGTTATCTTAGAATATGGTTGCATTTTCATTCAATATAGATTCTTCACATATATCAGAGTGAGTGGATTCGAGGGGCATCCATACAAATTTCCCAGGTATGTGGATGATAAATGGGCTTTAATTGAACTCTCAAGGTAGTTGGTACCAGTACATAAAATGATTGCAGGAAACATAAGACTAACATTAAGTTCCCTCTCAAGATCGGAAGATACTCCTACTCAACTATTGTAAAGGCCAGATTAATGGAAGAAGAAATGGAGAGGTTTAATATGGAAAAATTTTGACTAGACCCAAGTATGACCTTAGATGGGTTATTAGTTCCAGATGAGCATGAACCCCAATTTGAAGATTATTGGATGAACTATATAGATGAAGAAGAAGTCAAACTTAGAGACTTTTCTAGGATGACCCTAAGGAAGTCATTGATTTTAAAATTGTTGTAGTTCCTCAAGGGATAACAAATGATAAGAATGTGGTGAGTCAATATTATATTGACCAAAAATTTGAATCAAAATCAATCACTCCCATAGTTTAGGGAGAAGAAGAATCAGAATGACCCTTATAAGAGAATTTTTGATGTGATGAGAAGGACCTTGAATTGGTTGAAAGTGATGGGTATGGATTTATCACTCCAAAACACAAAGGTGTTAAGGAATTTAGAGATCTGAAGATTTTGGGGAAGATCTCCCTCCTCTAAAGGAAGGAATGGAAAAATGGATCCCTTAAATGGGAAAGCTCCCCAATTACCTAGTAAAAAACCAACCACTAAGATTATTGATGAATGGACAATAACCACCAGTAGAACTGGGACTTCAATGACTTCCTTGACATAGAAGGCAGAGGGAATGTACCTAAAGGCTATGAAAGATGCTCCCATCACTTCAACAGTGCCAATATAGACCAAAGGGATAGGTTTGACCAAACCAAGAACTCCCTCAGTAATACTACTAGGATCATCTAGCACACAGAAGAAGATGAGGGATCTCTGAAAATGTTGATCCAACACTCAAAGTACAAAGTGCTAAGGGAGAGAGGGTCCTGAACTCAAATATTTTGAGAGGACTACAAGAAATCCAAGGTAGTATTACCTTTGGAAAGGGATATTGTAGTCCAACAAAGGAAAGTGGCCATTCTTCAAAGAAACACAAGAGTAAAGAACCTGAAGTAATAGATCTTGTTCCACTTATTGAAACTCAGAAGAAAATTATTACTTCACTAGTTGGGAAAACAATGCCACCACAGATCCTTAAAATATTCATACTACTCCATCTATACCATCACAAGTTGTAGCTCCATCTTTATTTCCAACTAAAATTGTAGCAGGAATAGTCCATGGTACCTCCATATCTAGTCAGCCAAGTGGCATTATGACAAAAAAAACAGAGGGAACTAGTTGTTATGCAGCTTGAAGAGAAAAAGGTAATTCAGGATAGTCAAGCTCAGGAACAATTGAAGAAGCCTATTGAAATAGTAGATGTAGATGAACTTGAAGAAGTTCCTAGTCTTGAAATGATGGATGTAAATATTGAGACATATGCAATAGAAGATACAAGTGTCTTCCCAAAAGAAATACAAATGCAAGATATTAGTCAACCATCAAATGTTGAATTGGAGGCTCAACCTCAAAATTTTCAAGTTGAGAGTACATCATCTTTAATGGGAGGATAAATGATGACTCAAACACTTATGGGTGCATCAGTTGTATTAGATGTTGCTTCTACTGAAGATCATCCACCAAAGGACTCAGAAATGGAAAAAGAGGGTGAAGTTTCTCAAAGCACAAGTGCCACAAAGGAGACTATGATTGAAACTATAGAAGAGGCCAGTGGACCAACTAAAACCAATGTGCTAAAGGAGGCACACATTGATAATAAAGGTAAAGATCAAGAATCAATCATTGGATCCCAGCTATGGAGAAATAAGGAGAGGACTGGCTGGACAAAAAGGTTGTTGATAAACAACCCCAAGAAGATTTATCCACAAAAACAACAACCTTTGAAGGAAGGATATGTCTCAAAGAACAAGGAACCCCTTAAGGTTCCAAGTCCAGATGAATAAGTCCCAAAGGTAGTTACAGATATAGTGGCCACTTCGGTAGAGAAATTCAAAGAAGATGCAGGTACAATGGATACTCTAGTGGAAAGTTTAAAGGAAACTGCAAGCATGCCTACTACTTCTACAGAGAGAAAGGATCAAGATGAAAAGAAAGTAGGGTGAAAAGTTTTAAAAGATATTAGCCAGCCTCAAACTCGGATCAAGAAAAGGAGCAGCCAAAGATAGTGGCACTTCATAGTGAAAATAAAGTAATGAAAGTAGAGGAAACACATAAAGAGATGCCAATACTTCAAGATGTGCAAGATACATCAAAAAATTGGTATTATACTCATAGAAAATCCACATCTCACATCACAAGGAGTACATATGGGCAACATCCCTATGACTGGTTGGCTAGGAGGATTCCTTTCAAGGAAGGAAAAGGAAATTGTTCAAGAAGTTATAGACATCACAAGCATAACTTTCCCAAAGCCCAAAAGAGCCTCAAAAGGGAAAATATCCTCACTAAGACCCATATAGACCAACAAGGGTTTAGAACTCTAGAGATTGCAACCCCCACCAAGGTAAATTGAAAGATGAAATCACAATGAGTGATTATGATGTCAAGCACATTCATTTGGGGAAGCCTACTAGAGAGACATTAAAGAAGGATATCACAATGGCAGTTGAAGGCTTGTTGTAAAAAGTTTGATGAGGATAAAGTGTCTAAAAACAATTAAAAGAACAAGTAAAGACATTGACCTCATGTTTACAAAAAATTTATGTAAAACTAGATAAGAGAGAAGAAGAAAGCCAACTATCATCACTCCAGAGATCCTAAATAAAATAGAAAGATCTAGTGAGAAAGCCAAGGAAGTGGATAAGTGGGTGGAAGATTTGTCTCAAAAGGAAAAATCATTGAAAAAGTGGTAGAGAGGTATACAGAACTGAATGAAATGATCAATGACATAGATGAACTAGTTGAAAAATGTGAAAATGAATTTTATTACTTGGGGAAGGATCCTTCCCAAACTTGATGCTATATCAAACTCAATTGATGATCTTGGTGGAAAGGAAGAATAGTACCCCCAAATGAGAAAGGGACTCAATACATGCTGGAAGGAGCTTTGGCCAAACTCAAGAATGAAACTATGAACCAAGTCAAAGAAAATTGTCAATACATTCACAAAGAAGAATGGTAAGAAATGTTATAATATAGACAATCTTGAGAAAGATAATGTTTGAAAAGAAATACTCCTACTATGGGGATCTAGAAATTGATGTTTGACTCAATCCTTTGATCAATACATTGATGAAGAACATTGTTCCTATGAGATCATTATGAAGATTCATCACTTTGGAAAATATAATTGTTGAGTTGACTCAAAAATTGAAAGAGTATAAGAGCAAATGAACAAATGTGGTGAGGTGGTGAACAGAAAACATTGATATTTAGACATCATACAAGACCTGATGAAGATGATCTAGTGTAGATTTTTCCAAGTGATTTGATGCTTATTTGGGAGGGTTACCTGACAAGGAGGAGGAAGATAATGAAGAAAGTGATGATGATCATGTTGAACCATGAGCAAGCTTAGGCTTGTTTTATTTTAAAAACTTTCCTTTTTAGTTGTTACTTTCATTCATAAAAATTACATAATGTTTTAAATTGGGGACTTCAATTATGTATGTGATATAGTGAGATGCAATATAATTTCATTTTGTCTTTAATAGAAACTTGAATCTATTATGAACATGAAATTCATTATAACACTTTGAGTTTTCTGCATTTGTGAAAAAATAAAAATGGGGTTCTATAGGGGCCCCAACCCAGGAAAATATTTACATACATTCTTGATATCATATCAAAAAAAAGGAAAAAGGAAAGATACTTAGTTATTCTATCATTAAGAGATCCTCTCTAAAAGAGGAATCTTCTTCAAAAGCCTATTTTTCCTAACTACAAATTCTTCAGTCCCAATAGCCATTTGTATACAAATAAAATATCCCTGCCAAACCACGAGACATGTCTAGAGCCATAAGCTCATCAACTCACCCTAGGACCATCCAAAATGTCAATCAACTCTAATTTCTTCTTGTAGGAAGAAACCCATTCTTTAAGATCTAAACCACCCTTGGAAAGAGCTTTCTTCCCTGATGCTTTGAAGGTAGAAGATGGAATGGAGGTGTTTGCAAAAGTTGGGAGTGTAATTATGAATAGTTTCTAGAACTGATTGAGTAGGAGGTTTGGAGTTGGACCCACCCCTATATTTCTTCATGAAGAATGGTGACACTCCAGGAGGTTGTGAAGGAAAATACTCTGTTGGCCTCTTCTCCAAAGTAGAAATATGTTGCTCCAATTTAGTCACCTTGTGAGAAAGAGCAGGAACAATGTCTATGGAAGTCCCTTCATAAAGCACATAAGATTTTGTAGGAATTTCTTTTACAGTAAATTCCTCATTACAAATGAAGGGACATGTGTTATCAAATGCACCCTTCACAACAGGCCTACACTTAAGCCAAAATTGCTTCAATCCTTCAGAGTCTTTTGATTTTCCCACATGAACAGATGAAAATACATCATCTAGAAAGTAGAGAAAATGGGACTAATCTTGATTAGCCTTCGAATTAGAGCTACTCCGAACAACTTGAGCTGTCAACGGCCCATTGTAGTCTTCTTGATCTACAATCTCAAATAACATCCTCACGAATGCTTCATCTAGGCCCGAAAAGTCAAAGATTGAATTCAGATCCTCAGATGAAAGTTCCTTCAAACTAGATGCTAATGCTACTCCTACCATCTTATAAACAAATAATTTCACTTGAGCTTCTCACACTTGAACCTAAAAGAAAAGATGTAAATTTGTAGAAGAAATGGTGGGAATTTATAGTGAAGATGAGGTTGACGAGTTAAATTGAGAAAAATCATGGTGAATTAATTGTTGAGATTGTTTATGATATCCACACGAGGGAGATAAAAGTGAAGTAGATTGATATCACTCAAAAAGGAGGTAATTTCCTAATGTAACACAACACATGAAGGAAATACTCAGCTCAGAAAGATATGACAATATTTGTGTGTGTTTTGAGGTGGATTCCCAAAAGGAGGGAATGATTAACATCAAATCAAACCATTTGGGGGCACTCAAAAATCATTAAAAAGGTTTCTCAACCTACCTAAAATGGGAATAATCAAGTTGATGATGTCAAATGAATGACATAGGCATCCCAATCATCATAAAAGAATGAAATATACACCTAGAAACATTTGTAAAGATTTCTCCACATGACACGATAGGGAATGAGATATTTTCAAAACAATAGAATCAGATATTGTTGCTTAGGAATATTCCTAGAAAGATTCAAGTTTTGGGGGAAAAATAAAACAAGAAAGAATCAAATATTGTATAGATACGAGAGGCATGTTATCGTATCATAAGGGGGGTTAAAATTTTCTAAATTTTAGAAGAGATAGATATAATTGATGTGCTTTCTTGAAATATGAATTTTAATGAGATGTCATGTGAGTTGTTTTACTTCTTCAAATTTTCCTGTCAAGATGGTTGCAAGTGTACAACCATTGATAAACATTGAGATCATAGGTTTTATGTTCCCTTGTTAAGGAAATTGAATATCTAAAATGAACTATGTGCATGCTCATTAAGCTTTGTTACATTTTGTTCTTAATATAATATACTTTAAATCAATCAACTATTTTTCCTATTGCAATCTTATGTTTATGGCTCCTCTAAGTTACACTAGATCTTGGTCTTGATGATGGTATTTTGGTAATTGAATTGGTACTGATAATCAAAGCCTTCTTTTCATAGTACTAAACACAATTTTAAATTCATAATATTGCCCTTCTATTGCTAAGATTTTGTAAGCCTTTGAGTGTATCTTAGGCGTAATAGGTAGTGAGTTGTGAATATTTTATCAAGACATTTACATGAGCTTTCATGTGTAATTTCTTGAAGATTGTATGAAATCATGCATTCTTGGGCTTCCATGAATGTGTACCTTCTCTCCAAGGGACTTTGTTTGATTAATTGAGTGTCCTTTTACCTAGAATGATTTAACATTGCTTTGGAGTTCTAAGAAACTTGTCATAATCATTTTCATCTTGTTTTAATCTCCCATTCATACAAAACATAAACCTACTACTACTCAAATCCTACAATTCACCTTTGTTTTCTTTTCCTATAAGCATTTGTCAAGGAATTTGTAAATTTTACTTCCCTTTCCATAAATATGCAAGATCGATGGAATTTCATGTTGTCTAGAGTAACTTGAGTCCAAATGGAGTGACATATGCACATTTAGTGTGACAACTTGTGAAAGTTAAATAGTGCATTCATTGGCCATGATCATCCAAGACTAATTACTTGTTTTCAAAAAGGAAATTAAGAGACTGAAGATTTCAATCATCCCTTTACATTTTCAAGTTACACAAAGGGTTCTCTCACCTAAGTCAAAGGCAAGGCCTAAAGCAATAAGGAAGGCCATCCCCTTTGTACGTGTCACCCAATCCCTCCAAAGCTAGGTTCAAATGAGATTTCATGACATCTTCCCCGGCTACCAAATGACATAAACAAACCATGTCATCCTCGAAGCATATCACTTCACTCATTGATGTTACATGGCCCCAAAAGAGGTGTAAGATTGGGAACCAACAAAAGGCCTGAAATGATAGGCATATCAGGAACAAAACATTTGAAGTGGGTAAGACGGTTCTTTTGTATGATTCAAAAATTTACGCGCCATCCAGGGAAATTAAAATTTCATTGGTTAGGACCCTTTGTAGTAATGAAGATATTAGAATCGAGGTGCTTGCCGATTACAGGTGTTGGATGGCACTTTATTGCTCGATTACTTCAATGGGAGTAGGTTGAAGCCCTACTATAAATAAGTCTTCTTGGTGTTTGTAATAAGGCAGTATTGCCACTTAGATTATATTTCCCTTTAATACATTTCCTTTAATGTGTTTCCTTTCATCATTGTTATGCTTTATTAATTTAGTTCAATGTTTTGTTGTAATAAACGTGTTTGCGTGCCAGAAGCTTAATATTATCTTTTGAGTTTATGTGCAGAGGACCATGCATACTTTTAGTGTGGGTGGAGCAGATATAAGTGAAGTAGTATATAGGTTGGAATATGAACCTCCTTTGAAAGATTGGTGTGCATAGAAGAAAGATGTTACAGGTGCTCGATTGAAGGTATTTTTAAGGAAAATTGTTCATTTTAAAGACCATGCGCATAAAAGGATGATCACACAATGTAACACGAGGTACGCAAAACAACATGGGAAACTACTTGGGATGAGGCACATAGGTTGATGTACTTTGGCACACGTAAGGAGGTCTCATGGCTAAAAGTAGTAGGCGCACCAAAAGGTTATAACTAGGGTGCGGAAAAATTAGCAAAAGTGTGAAAAAAGTAAGAAAGTGTTCATAGTGTTGAGTACAGTGGTAGGTGAAGAGAGACTAATGCAAATTTTTTTGTAAAATTTATAAAAGGGTTCTTGAGTTCATTTCTACCTTGCATACTTTGATTTTTTGAGTTGTGAAGTGTGTTTTGAAGAGAGATTTGAGTGCTGAAGTGAGAGAATGATCAAGAGAGCAGCAAACCAGCTTGGAATTTGGAAACGATCATTACAGAGCTCCATTGGAAGGGTGTTTGAGCAAGAAGAAGGTGTGTAGAAGGAAATTTTGTGGAGTTAGGGTTTTGAAAGAATAAACCTAGCAACTGGGCATGTGAATTCGAGTTGTAAAGGTCAAATGAGCATAAGAAACTACTATAAAAATCACAATGGCACCCAAAAGAGCACCTAGAGCAGCTACCTGAGGCAAGAAGTCGAAGGAAGTGGAAGTAGAGGTTGAAGACGCACCTGAGAGTAGATTTTTAGAGATGCAATACCCTAAAGGCGTGATTATGGGGTTAGATTGGGAGTCACACATCAGAAGAAGCAAGGTGAGTGACTACAATCACCACACCAAGATAAATAAAGATGAAATGGACAAGGCCTTGGTGACTAAGATAGATTTGTGAACAGAGGATGACAAACCCATCTATGACAATGCGGGACAAAATGTTGGAAAAAGTTGGAGTTTTGCAGGTGTATGAGTTTCCATACTTTGGCAAGCTAGAAAAACTATACCAATGGTTAATGTCTAGAGTCCACGAGGAATTTTTCTATTTTGTAGGAAGGGGTGCACCTCATCGTGCCTTTGATCGGAAAATTGATAGGTTTGAGGAGTTTGAGCACTAGAAATTGGCAGTGACCTCAATGATGATGAGGCCATAGAAACAACTTCTACTGAGTTGGCATATGTAAAAGGAGGGCACACTATGGACATTGATAAGTTGGAAGACCACCCTGTGATCAGGATTACTGCACACCTCCTCACCAAGTTAAATAACTAGGAGCGCTGGAGCCAGGTAAATAAGAGGTGGCTCCATATCGCCAAGAAAATGTCTGAGGGAGTTGTATATAATCTATTTGCTTTCATTACAGAAACCATAATTGAAGAAGTGCACCAAGGAGACAAGATAAGTTTTGGCACTATTCGATATCTATGGTGTTTGTGGAGATTGGGGTGCCCAATGGGCCAAAGGAGAAGATATGGTAGTTCCCGAGGAGAAGAAATATCTTGTAGAGAGATTTACAAAGTACACTTGTGAGGGGACTATGAGTGGTCCTTATAAACAAAGGTTGGAGATTTGGTACAAGCATGTGCGCAAGGCTTTTGAGCATGAATGGAGGATACTAAAGGATCTACCTTCCATTTTGGACAAGCAGGCACAATTTGTAGTTTTTCAACATTTTTACATTGGTAGATTTGGTATGAAGGATGAGAAGTGGATCCCTTGGTGTAAGCTCCCCTATGCCTTCACCATGTGCTACTTTCAAGCCTCTATGAATATATTTTCAAACATGTGCAAAGTTAATATTTGATGCGCACAAGGTGGATTATGACTATCATACTCTCTGGAAAACATATTTCCATCCGTAAGTCCGCGTATATTGAAAAATTAATATCTAATGACACTAATATTAGTTCCATGAGTTTGGTGGTTAGGAAGCTTGGACGGATAAGGTATATATTTACGTTAAACAAAAATTGGTTGATGGAAGATATATTGATAACAAGCTTAAGGCCCCTTAGTTTCCCATGGGGAAGCACACGGTTGGTACCTTGTAGGATGATGAGCCCAACCCTTCTCATACAAATGAGGAAGAACTACAGAACAAGAAGAGTTGAAGGAAGACAACGGTGGATCGGATCATGGCTTGTGGAGATAACCAACTCGTAGGTCAAAAGAGACAATACAACAACTCCCCTCCCAAGGAAGAAGAAGAAGGGAAAGATGAGTGTAACGTAGAATACCAACGTTTTAGGAGAGTGTAGAGGAAAAATAGAACACAAGGTGCAGTGCACAAGAACTTCACACCCTTGAGAAGATCACCTAGAACATCTCTGGTGAAGCCCACCCAACCAAGAAGACGAAGAAGAAGCGCAAGTATGTACCCACCAGGGACAAGCAAGGAGGAAATATCAAATGAGATCAGGCACATTGTTCAATATGCACTTGTTTTTTATGTAGAAGGAGAAGAGGAGCCTTGAGAGGAAAAAAAAATCAGCATACGACAAATGTTCATGGTGAGCGCAAGGAAGAAAGAGGCCCCACAGGTGGAGAAGAGGAGAAAGGGAAGAACATAGGTGAACTGTCCCATCACCTCTTGGGAACATGGAGTATGACAGGTGAGGCCCCGGTTCATGATCCAAAGGTACATATTCCTAAGAGAAGGAGATATGGGAGAAATAAGGAGGAGATGTATAAGATGCCTGAGTTAGGGTACGTAAATGACTCTTCGAAAATCATTCGCGCCAGGTTCTAAAATACTCTTGAGCCTGAGAAGTTGTATGGATGGGAATTGATGGATCCAGAGGTGGAAAACATGCACATAAGGGAGAAATTGTCCTGGAGCATGCAAACACACATGGATGAGCCAAAATTTTATGTGAAGGAAGAAGAATGCATCCGAAGGAAAATGAATAAGGGGGCACAACTCGCATACATGACTATGAATCCAAATGAGTTCATTGATGAGTAGGAAAACAATGTCATGTGACTAAGATGACACTAGAAGTGGCACGTAGAAACTTGGACAAGGTGGTCGTGCTCAAGACATTGCTTGAAGATAACAAGAATATGAAGGAAAAAATTGAGCAATTGACCGAGGCACGTAAAAAGGATAAGGAGAGGAAACAACAAATTATGGATTTTACAGCAGAAATTGGAGGAAAAATTATAGAAGCACATCCATAGTTTGATGAGCATACAAATCAGACATACCCTTCATCCTTGCATTTTCTCCATGGAGTGTGTCCACCTCTTACTTAAGAAGAAGGAATTTGCACTAGAAGAGACATAAGAAGATGTTGAGGCCAAGAAAGAAAGGAAAAAGAAATTAATTACATGTATAATTGTCGAATATGACGCCATATTACAGGCATTAAAGGAAGAGTTGTAGAAGGTAGGGTTGGCGCTGAAAATATGTGAGGATCCTGAATAGATCCTTAGAACAAGGAATTTGTAGGAGGAGAATGATGTCCTTGTAGCCAAGAAGGATGAAACTTTGGGTAGGGAGGAAAGGTTAGTTGTGGTAGTGAAGAAGTGTGACACACTTAAAGCAACTAGGGATGCCCATGAAGAGAAAATAAAGGAGTTGGGGATGCTAGTCACTAGGAGAATGGATTACATGGATGGCATGATTTTAGGGCTAGCTGGAGTGATAAGGGAATTGAAACACAAGGGTGAAGATATGACCCTAGAGGAAATGGAGAAAGTACTTGGTGATGTTCCCGTATAGGCAAAGAAAGGGCTAGGTGAATGGAATGAGTTGGAGGCTAACATTAAGAAGGATTACCCTGAACTCATTTTACCAGTAGAGGAGTAAGGCGCAGTGATCATCCTTCTATTCTTTTATTCTTTCATAACATTTTATAATCTTTGATTCTTTGGAGATATAAGTAGAGAAACACTATTGTCGAGGGTGGCAATATCAAAAGTGCAGGGTAATGTTAGAATAAAGAAATTGCATAGGTATTGAGAGGCCGTGTAAGTTTGGATCATAGGCATGTATATGTGTTAGTGAAGATGGGCGCCCTCGGGAAGACAAGTTTGGGACTTAGCCCTTTTTGCATAACACGAGCTAAAAATAGGTTGGAGTGTAGATCAAGTGAGGATAAGAACAAGAAGACTTCACATCAAAGAAAATTCTATTTTGGGAACAAAGTGAAGATCAAGGTCATGCATAGTTTGCGTTAATAATATGATTAAGATAGAGTTTAATTATATATTAATCTATTATTAGCCTTCTTGTAAAAGCATGTAGTTGTTGGCGCATGGCTATTTTGAGCATGAAATCTATTTTTCAGATGCATAGGCGGTGAAGGGCAAGTCCCACCCCTATATATGTTAGTTGATCTACATTGTTTTGATATTTTGAATTATATTAGAGTTATGTTTCCTAGATGTACCTATGCGCATGACCCCATGACATTATTATGTATTGATCTTCTGTTATGTAATCTTTCTTATTATTAATGGACAATTATGGATGGATTCTGGTAATAGATGTCTTTGATCATGGTATTTGTATGGTAAATCTGATATTAATTCTTATGTGATCATTATGTTTCCTTATTACATGTGTTTCCAATTTGAGCTCATAGATCTATTACTTATGATGGGATATATGCTTTGATAATGGTTAATTTGGACATTCATGCTAACATCTTGACAAGCTTTCACAAAGGAGGGACCTAGTAGGCTTTGCGCGCTTTGGGTGAGCATCCATATTTCTCTGGATGAAGTGTTAGTGCGCCTAGGCAATTCAATGGGAAAACAAGACTACAATTATTGATGGAGACCGATCCTATAGTTGCAGTGATATGCAAGTGATCAGAAGTGAAATTCGCATGATAGTCATGGTCAAAGAAAGAGATGATCAAAAAGGAGAAGTGTCGAGACAAGAAACTAGAAAGTCAAGAGCCCCTGATATAGGAGGAGGAATTGTGTGATATACATGATTAGTTATAGATTTTGTTGCTTTCTTGTCATATTGTGGAAGTGGGTTATTAGATAGTTTGAGCTTACAATTTTGTTGAATGGTGTAGAGTCGGTAGGCTCTGCAAACTCAAGTTTGTTCCTATCAATAAGATATTAAATGATTGTGGGGAGCTTGAGATGCCTTTTTTTGTAGAGTGTCCCACACATTGGTGATAGTCACATCAAAAATTCTCATTATAATTCCTTCCTTTAGGTGTGATGGATAATTCGAGTGGTGGAGGAAGTGTAATAAGATTGCTCTCAAGAATCTACTGTAATACCAAATGTGGGGCCATAGGGAATTTGGTGAATGTATGCTGAGGTGGTTTTGACTGAAGCTCTTTAGTAGTAGATATTGTGTTAACAATGATTTTTGTGTCAATTGGTTTAGTTGTAGATGGTTTGAATGTTGACTTGCTTTGAAAACGTGTAGAAGATTATGTTTTCTCTTGATATTTAAGTTTTTTGATGGATAAGAGTTTGGTTTCATGAAGCTTAAGAGTATGGCAAAGTTGATTGAATGAAGGAGAGGTCTCAAAGAGAACACTTTCCTAGAGAGGTGGTAATAGACTCTGGATGAATAAATCCTGAAGCTCAGAGTCCGTAAGCACATTTGACATCTTAGCTAAGTTGTTCTTGTATAGCAAAATGTAATTCGCTAAGTGTTCATGAGATCCTTGTTTAAGTTGTGTTAGTTGGGCATAGAGATCTTAGATCCGATGTTGATGGAGAAGTGAGTGAGAAAAGCATCGACCAAATACATGAAAGAGACTTCCGAATGGACAAGTAGGTCATAAAACCAACGCATCACATAATCATAGAGACTACAGGGAATTTTTTTAGCAAAAAGGATATGATCATCAAAAAAATCTAGACAAGCCACGTGGAATTTTTAGAGATTCTCTTGTGGGCCACCATGCCTATTGAAAATGGGAAGCTTAGGGGTGACAAAATTGGGAGGAAGCATGTATGTGGAGTAGGTGTGAATGGAGTATGTAGCAATAAAGTGGAGTCCAAAGATGGAGATGCACAGGAAGTAGCCTATTGTGAAATTGACGAATTTGTGTTTGAAGGTCTTGATAGAGGGTGGCTAAGTCTTGAGTGCCAATGGAGGAAACATGCAATGTGTGAGAGACAAGAGGTGGTGTGAAGTGATTGGTGGGAGTAGGCATAAAAACAAGGATGATAGAAATGGGTGGTAGATTAGAAGTAGGCAATTGAGTAGCCATGGAAGTGGAGATAATCATAGAAGTAATAAGCTCCACCAAATTTGTAGCTTCCTCTTGAGCAGCATGTAAGAGCAAGTCTAAATCTTGGGGATGCTCAACAATATGATCATTAAGGGATTTAAGATGTTCCTCAGTAAATTTTCCATAAGAGTGAGCCATGGTAAGATGATGATAATAGCCCTAAACAAAAGGTGGGGTCAAGGATGGGTTCACCAAAATGATTAACTAAAATAGAATATTCTAGTGTAATCTAATGTTATAAAGGAATAGTGAATAAATGATAATAAAATGTAACGATTACACCCAAGCAAACTAAGCAATAAAATGTGAAACCCTGATGTGCAAAGAGGGTTAAGAAGTGCTTAGTTGATTTGCATATGTCACAGGGCTATGTCGTAGTGTAGACTAAGTGAACAGGAGGAGGAAACCGTCACATAGGAGCCTGAGAAATTTCAGATCTAGACTGTCTAGCTAGACTAGGGCACCTAGAGAGGGATAGGGGTGCCTGTGGGCACCTTGGTCTATGGAAATAACTAGGAAACCTCTTCTGAGGTGTCATTGAGTGTTCACATGTGTTCACTTCTTATCACATGAATGTCGTTGTATGATCACCGAAGCATTGGTAAATCTGTAATAGAAGAATCACTTGCAAAACCCCAAACAAAGCATCAAAACCCTAAAAATAAAGATTCATATGAAGGGGTCGATTGTCCTTAGTGGCCACAATGGTGGACTTACTAATCGAGTCTTCTTAGTGCCGCACTACATCTCAGACCCAATGTAGTTCTAGGTGTGTGTGTGTGTGCGCGAAATTGTGCCCTAGGTGCTCTTGTGCGTGTCACACTTTATGAGTAGTGAGTAATAACTAGATGTATAATGTAGATAATGTGTGCATGGAATAGAATAAATTTCCCCCTGAAGTCGATGCGTAAAACTAGCGTTTGTCCCTTGTGATGGAGGTAGATGGATGCAAATGGAGCTATAGATTCCTTAGATGGATGCAATCTTAGGTGGTGATAGTAGATGTTTAGTGTTTGGTCCCTCATTATGGTCATATAACTTTATATTTATATGGTTCTCTTGCTTTAATTTTGTAACTAACCTTGAAAAGGTCTGCCACTAAAAATATAAGAAGCTCAAATGGATAGAAAGTGCCCAAAAAGTGAGAGGAAAGTGTAAAGAGGATCAAGGCACCCAAAGGGGACTAGAGCGCTTGGGAAGCCCTGGTCTTGGCTGGGCACCACATCAAAAATAAGAAAAATGCAAGATGAAAGTATAGACCGAGCAAGTACATGTGCAAGATCGAAAGTAGTAATATAAAACAATGTAAGATGGCCAAAGACATGGGTTAATTAGTACTCTTTTTCACTTAAGAACCATATGAATAGTAGTATGAGACCGAGACTAAATAATTACCCAAAGTGTGTGATTTTGTGTCTGCAGATATATAAAATATGAAAATGAAAAAGTAACATGTGTACCTACTCTATGATGAGTAAATGGGTGTAGAAATGATCCTTAAGATGTTAGAGACGAACAATTTTTTTAGGTGATCTCATGTCAATCAATCGTGAAGAGTTTTAGGGCGATCTCACGCCAATGGTAATGAAGAAGTGTAGGGAGAAAAGTTTGGTGCTATCCTCCAACCTTTAATTTTTTCCTCGCAATGTAGGACACCACTATAGATGGTGTGTGAAATTCGATCCAATGAAAAAGTGTTAAAGATTGTATACCCCGTAAAATCTATCGTGTGTGGAGTTCTATAGACTGTGCAAAACTATCGAAACATTATGTAACCGCCCCTGGTTATAGGCGTCCTAAGGATTTTACTATGCTAAAGATCCAAGTATGATTTTGAGCCACGAAAATAAAAAAATATGTTGTCTTGGTACCATGATGTGTTGTGTAATGATTATAGAAGCTGCTATATGGGGTGACTGATTCACCCAAATGATGCTCCCCCTCATTTGGGGTGCATGCGATGTCATTGAAGGAGTATGCAACCCAAAGGAGGACCGACCACTGTGCTGAAACTATGCCCTACAAGGGGAAGGGAATGTGCTTGGTAGAAACCAAGGCACACATAAACAAAGTGGCTGGGAGATAAGTGTTAGTACAAGAAAAGACAAACACACATGTAGAAGACAAAAATGTATGCTAAGTAGACAATATGTAAGCTAATACGTAAGAAGATAATGTAAACACACGCAAGAATACAATATAAACCACAAAAAGTGGGTTATAAACATGGGACACCACTCACGATATTGCAAGTAGACAATCAAGGCCAATGAATCCTAAAGCAAACAAAGCAGTGTGCACACAAGACAAAGGGAAAAGCTCGAAAACAATAGCATACAAAAAGCAAGCAATGACAAGCAATGTAATAGACAACCATGGAAGCATATAGTCCTACAAAACAAATGCTACACATAAAACACCCGTTAACATGTTAGAAAGATAAAAAGTACATAAAAACTTGTATAATCCAATAAAGTTATGTGTCAGTGAAACAAAATGAAATAATAACACCTGTAATGTATGAAAGTGGATGCCCCCAGAAACCGTTGTGGGACTGGTACAAGGTATTGTGATAGGCATCCATGTTGTGTGTAATAGATTTTTATAATCTACGATCACAAATAGAAAGCAAAGTGAACGCGCATGTGTGTATGATAAAGATAATGACATACAAAATATCTATCTAGCATGTGTAATAAAGTGAACATGTAAGTAGAAGTAAGCAAGAGTAAATACAACCAAGATATACAAAGATACGGTAGATGATATGGAATGGAATGTAGTGTGAATGATAGAAGCCACATGCCCCCCGAGTGGATGTGTATGCATGAAATGAGGTTCATGTGTATATGCCCTTTGGCGATCAAGAATGAACCGTAAATGAGAGTGTGTCATCAGGAAATGGTTTGAATGTGTGTACTAAAAAGATGTGATCGTCAAAGCGCAAAGTGTAGAGTGTAAACACCGATTGAATGAGTGATTTGATTAAACACGTGAGTGTGAGGAGGTTTTTTTGAGATGTATACCTCAATAGTCGAGTATGTACTTGAGGAACTAGAGTGCGTCATAGGGTAATGAGTGTAGCGTGTAGATGTAAGAAAAATGTAGTGTGAATGCGTAGAGTGAATAAGACGCAAAGTGTATATTAGATGTCATGCGAGAGAAGATGTCGTAAGTGTATGCTACACGATGTGTGAAGTATGTAGTATGTGAAGTCAAATGTATAATTTGGAGTGTGTGAGTATCATATGTATAGGATGCCATTAATAGTCAAGTGTGAACAATAGACAAGAGTGCATCATCGAGAAATGATGATACAAGCATATGTCAAGATGTACATGCAAAAATATAGGTGTGAAATGATGTGAATAAAAGACACGTGTTGATGTTAGGGGAGAAATAATATGTGTGACACCCCCAAGTGTGTGGTGATGAGGAGGATCAAATGCCATTGTCTAAAAGATTGTCATTATCCTAATCAAGCCGATTAGAGCGATGTTGAAGACCTAATAGGAAATAGTATGAGGTAGATCATATAAATAGCCATTATAACGCAAGGTGTACATGATCATTGCATATTCTTCATCGGTGAAAGGTGTTGGCGGAAACCCATGTACATACCAATGAGTAATATTTTGAGAATGTCCAGGAAATGAGTCGCTGCTAATAGAAACACTCTTGAATGACATGGGAAAAATGATAGAATTCTGATTTGAGTCTAAAGTGCCCCCAATATAGTCAAGCCTGTATTACCCAAGTATCAATGGAGAAGTATGAGGGGTACGTGTGATAGATACTACTAGATGAAAAACACGAAGACCAGAGGCGGTTGTAATGTGAAAATATCCATGATAGAGATGTGGTGAGTGAGGCGGTAGTAGAATATCATTAAGCATCAATCCAATCCTAGTTAATCATCATATGTGCAAATAGTATTGAACAAGTAGGATCCACCAAAATATGATGTCAGAAGAGTTGTTAACGAAGAGTGTGCATGTGAAAGGAAGTAGTGCAATGCAGAGTGCTCAGGGGAGGGTGAAATAATGTCCAAGGTATGGACGGACCCCTGATAAAGTACCATAACATTAGTAGGAGGGGTCTTGAATTTTTATTCACCAGATTGTCAGCCACGAAAGTGTCATTGAAATAGGAGTCATCTATATCGATAGGAGTGAAATTAAGTTTGCCCAATGTTTCATCAGTAAGTTCAACAATATCGACTTCATCATCAAAATCTTCAGAATCATCTGTGTTAGCATTGTCATGTTGTATAGATGTGTCGAGAATATTGCTAGGTGTACTAGATGTAGGGGTGAGAGGAGTGTCAACAGCAAAGCATTAGTGTTCAAATGGAGCAAATATTGTGGGTGAGATGATTGCAGTAGTATGAGTAGAAATAGTTGGAATGCTTGGAGCAGCGGAAGAAGATTGTGAAGTGCTAGATTGACCAATGTCATATGTATCAATACTACTATATGGAATACATTGTGAAGGAGAAATAGGTATAACAATAATAGGGTCTATGCGGCAGAATTTGAATGGTCCAAGATCTGCAAAGTAATAGTATGTTTGTATCCATCATGTAAGAATTTGACGCATTGGTGTACAATGGATGGAACTACTTGCATTGCATGAATCCAAGGTCTACCTAGTAATATATTGAATTGAAATTAAACATCTATAACGAAGAAGTCTGTGAGGATAGTCTTCAGGTAGGCTTAAACATGTAATGAAATAGTTCTTAGGCATGTGCGAGTAGTTGAATCATACCCAAATAAGAGTAAAATTATTAGAAATTAGATTATCGTTAATGCCCAATTGTTTGAGAAGGGAATGAACACATAGGTTGATAGATGATCCATTATCAATAAGTACATGTTTAATGTAAGTGGTGCCGATAATAGCGGTGATAAGCAAAGGTGCACATGGATTGTTATTAGCAAATGGTGATATGTCCTCATTAGTGAATGATATAACACGTGGAAATTTTTGAGAGACTTGAATGAGGTGTGTGAAGGCTATCAAAGAATTATCACTTTCTTTATGAATAAAACAAAGGGCGTCCTCTAATTTTTAACGACAATCAAAGCGCATTGTGCAAAAAGTCATAGAGGGAGATTTTGGTCAACATATTCTTAAGTTGTTCAATGATATCATAGCCCTTAGAAGTAGGAGGAGCCAAAGAAGTGATAGGTGGTGTAATAGACACATGTGGAGTCAGCAGGAGGACGAGTGCGGAAAGTAGTTACTACATTAATAAAATGATAAACCCGAGGAATAAAACGGAATAAAACGAGGAGGATGCTCAAGTAAGAACTTGCATGAAATCAAGAACGGAAGTAACCATGCTCGAAACCTTAATGGATGCAAAAGAAGGACAAGATGATTGAGTCATGAACTGATAAGGCAAAGACATATTCATAAGAAAAGGGGTTTTATCGATCTGTTTCACCAAAATTATTAAGCTAAAATGTGAATTTTATGTCTAATTTGATTGTTATGGTAGCAGTAAATAAATAAACAATTAAGTACAAAAGTTAAGCCAAACAAGATAAGCAATAAAATATGAAACCCTAACTCACAAGGTGGAGAAGAAAGTACTTAGTTGATTCACAATGAAATCTAGACTCAGATCAAGTGTCGACCGGATGAAAAAAGAGGGAGAAGCGTCCACAAAATCCTCATAAAAGTGTGTGAGCTGCCTATATGCCCGGACTAGGCGCCTATGGGATTGATCCTGGGTGCCTGGTGTGCATAAATACTTAGAAACCTCCTTTAAGTGGTCATAAGGTATTCGTTGTTGTTCACCTTCTGGTTTCTATGAAGTCACACAATGATCGTCGGAGTCGCTGGAAGCCTACAATGAAATAATGACCTACAAAACCCTCAAATAAAAATCAAATCATAAAAAAGAAAGATGCAAAATGAGGGATCGGATTGTCATCATCTCAATCACAATGTGCACTTACGACCGAGTTCTTCACTACATCTCGCACTCCAATGTATTTGTATGTGTGTGTGTGTGTGGAATCATGCCCTAGGTGGCTTTTGTGTGTGTTGCACTTGATAGCGGACAAATAAGCTAGATGCAAATAAATGTAATATATGTCTGCATGGAATAGAATGAACTTCCTCCTATGAAGTGTGTAAGTAGAATAACCAACCCTTATGTCCCTTGGATGGTGCTAGATGGATGCAATGGATCTCTTAGATGTTTGATGGATGTAACCTTAGGTGGTGATAACTAGTGCTTAGTGTTTGGTCCTTTATTATGATCACATAACTTTATATTTATATGATTCCTTTGCTTGAATTTTGTAACTAACCCCGAAAAGGTGACTACCAAAAATATAAGATACTCAAATGACTAGAAAGGACCCGAAAAGTGTGAAAAAGTATATCGAGGTTAGGGTGCCTAGTGCTTGACGTCCCGGCTAGGCGCTGGTGTCCAGGATGATAAATGTTGAGGTATAAAAAGGAAAACTCGAGAAAGTGAGGGTGCAAGACAATAGAAAATAAATAAAGGTATCCAAAGACATGGGTTAATTAATACTTTTATTACAAAGGAATCATATAAATAGTAGTATGCAACCTGGACTAAATAGCTACCCAAAGTGCGTGATTTTGTGTCTCACATAGTACCTCTCTCTGGTAGTAAGGGACAAAGGGAGATGGGCATTACCTAGTTAATGAGAAATTACATATCGTGGTGTAGTTCAAAAACCAAAAACAAATAGGGATTATGGTTTTCCTAGAGCATCTTACAATGGTATGTTGAAATTATAAAGGATATTCTTAGAGAAGAGGACCCATGTTAGGGCCCATATCAAAATATAGAGATATAGCCATTTTGATTTAAACACATTAACATGATGGGTGCACAACACCAAGTTTTGAAGGGTATAAGAATGCAATAATATGGAATAAAATGACAAAGAACAAATAGGGATATGGGGTCTAATAATTTGTGTTAATATTAGAAACATGGGGCACAAGTATCAAAATAGAAAAGTAAGATGAACATTAGAAAAAACATCCGAATAAGAATCATAGAAAATGACATAAACATTAGCATGGTTGCATTCTATTTTTACCCAAGAATTCCAAATTTTATAAGAAACACAATCTAAACCATGAAGACTCATACTCATCCCCAAAGATGGACTTTTTAATCTATTCTAAGATTGGAGATTTTGCTAATAGGGTACATTAATGCAAGGAGAAAAAAACCAACATTATGGTAAGTAATGTGGGTCTACATATGAACTCTCTTTAGATGACATAAGAATAAAATCAACTATGGAACAAGACCTCAAATGATACGTGTGGGGCTATCACACACTTTGGGGAAGCATTGCTAGGTTTATGCAATATACATAACTTGATTATTTGTAATGACAAGAGTAAATGAGAGAAATCAATAAATTACACAAATAAGACTCACAAATGGAAAAGTGTAATTGAATACTTTATTTTCTCGTAAAATTTTATACCTAGAATTGACGAGCTAAAAATAGAAGATTCTTTGGTGGAACTTGAATCAAATCACACCCCGATTGTTATGAAAATACAATTGCAAAGAAACAAGAGTGTGAGGAGCACATTGAGGTCAACCAAAGTAAATCACTACTCAAAGTAAACATCCTCTTGATAGAGAAAAATCAACAAGCCTTTAGGGTAACATTGATAACAAACTACAAGAAAGGGGAGGTAAGAGAGTCTATGCTAATGGAACACATTACACTAAAAGTGAGATGATGATGCACAACATTCAAGAGGTACTAAAAACATGCATGAGAGTTAAAAACCAAGAAGAAGGAAAGAAATAGCTTCTTGAAAAACAACATGGTATGACAAAGAATGCAAGGAAATGTCAAGATTACTAAAAGAACCAACAAGTAAAAAAAAGGAAAACGAGGGAAAATACGAGCAAATGGTGAGGGTAAAAAAATAATATTACATAAGAATTAAGAGGAAAGAGCTAACTTACCTAGGGAAAGATGGACCAAAAAGATACTTTGGAGGGAGATTTGCAGGGTATAAAAGAAAATTGAGAATAACATAACATGACAATGGTCAAAGACTCAAAACAATTGTGTGAGCAAGAAACACCTCCTCGGTAATTAGTGTTAATGAAAGAGCCTTTCGCGAAAAAATACATCATGCATGGGATTAAAAAGATAGAAATGGGTAAAGCTCAAGATATAGAAAATATTCAAGTAGAGCATCTAAAATGGGGTTCGGATATCCTAGCACATCAAATCAAAGAAATATTCAAAGAGATCATCTAAAAAGGCTACTTGACAGAGTGGATAACCAACCTAAACATATCTATGTTTAAAAGTGGAGATGTAGATAACCCTCAAATTACCAAACTATCACTGGCCAATCATCTTTTTGCAAAGTTGTTTAGGAGTATGATAGAGAGAAAAATTAGTATTCGGGAAGAGGAAAAATGAAATCTCACGCAAAGGGACAAGCAAGTTTTAGACCCAAGCACTCTACTATTAATCATCATGGTCTCGCTTATACACCTAATTGAAAAAGGTTTGGGATACAATAGGGGATGCATATTGTTACTCTATATACTTCAAAAGGCATTCAACATAGTTCCAAGGAACAAGTTATAGAGTAGAATATAGGAACCATGAGTCCCAACACACTACAAAATAACAACTCACAAAATGTATTCTAATAAAATCAAAATGCATGTATGTAGGGTTGTTTCAACTGCTTTTGTGAGTGATAAAAGCATCAAACAAGGTTGCCCGATCCCGAACTTTATTTGTGCTATACAATTGATAAGATAGAAAATTGGATAAATGGATTTGGGGGAGAGAGGGTCCACTTGGTCATTTATGTGGTGAAACTTATGTTATATGTTTATTTACACCCTTTTAGATTAAGACAAATGTCAATATCAAATATTTAGTGAATTAGATTTACACTAAGTTTATGTAAGGCTCGACACAAATGACTATTATGATTAATTAACTTTTACCATTAATTATAAAATATCAAAATAAGTTTTTAAATACTTGGGAACCCAAGATATGAACTTGAAAACACAAAAGGATGAGTACACTTAGTTGTTTGTAAATTATTCTCGGGAAGTTTTGGGAATGCGTAATGTTGGAACAAGGAGATATGAGCTTGGAGGATCTTTGGAAATGGAATTGTTACTACAAATTTTCATAGGGCAAGACAATACTATATAACACCCTTATGTACGGTTTTAGACCTACTGCTTTTTTTTTGACTCAGAACTTTTTTGTTAGTCGCCTTCCTAGATTTGTTTGTCATTGTCAAACCCTAGTTGTTGATCATGCAATGAAGCTCTATGAACATACTGAACATAATCTCAAACCTAATTTGTGGATGAAGAGTCCTACAAAACAAATATTAGTTGGGTGGTGGGTACCTCCACGCACCACAACCATCGGTACTACTTCAAGAGGCCTCAAACCGCATGTCGCTTCTCCACCTAGCATTTGATATCTATATAGCTCGAACAAATTTCACAACTTCTTTGACAATACATGCTTTGGCTTTGGTTCTTGCTAAAATCCTTGGAGGAGAGATTTTTGAGTTCTTGCAAAAATGAGAGAGGATGGTGTCTCGACTAAGCAAGAAGCTTCAAACCCGATGTGGGTATTACCCTAATGACTGTAGATGTCTTATTATGATATTTAGGGAGCTATGAATGCCTTTTACAAGTGTAGGAAGTGAGTGTATCAATGTATTGCCATAGGATTTCCATGTTAGCAAATGAGGTAGTGTTTACTTGCTTATACAAGGTTCTATAGATGATTTATCTAATACAATCCGACCTAGATGAAGTAGAAACCCAAAAAAAGATATGAATTTGAAATACAAGTTGGAAGACATGTTGGTCCAAGACTATACAAGTTAGCCATGACCGGATATAAAATTTCGACTAGACTGCACAACGTGTACCACAGGATAGAAAATACGCCAAATGAAGTTTGGAACTTGTTACTTAGTGTCTTACTATGGATTTTATGCATTGTGATCTCAAAATTTTTTGACATGTCGATGTGCAAGGATACACAAGCTAAACAAGAAACCTTAAAAAGTGCTAAGTAGGAATGGAAATATGGTATTTATCATAACAAGAGTGCATTGTCAAAGTGCAAATTTCCAAATTTAAGTGTCTACATTTTCCCCTTTAAGTATGAAATGGAAATTACATGCTTAAATTAAAATGTACATGAGTGTGTAATCATGCTTTTTCTTTCGAATGTTTATTTTGTAGTTGTACCATTGTGTTTGGTGTTGGCATGCTCCATGATGAAACTTGCAACATAGAGTGTAGTCAATGTCCATGATAAAGAATTGAACTTTAACTCAAATATAACTTGTAATTAGAAAGATGTACATTTGTATAAAAGTGAAATGAAAGGATGCAAACAAAGAAGGAATAGACTTGTTTGCTTACGAAGGAGATACTCCCATTCTTTCGCTTCTACTTGAAGATGTTGTATTACTAATTTTGCTAAACTTTCCCAAAGGATTGTGGGTGATAAATCCCCATTATGTCAAGGAGAAACTAGAGTGTTAGGTGCATGCAACCTAACACTGAATGTTAAAGAGAGAAGAAGAAAATGGAGTCCGAAACACCTCATTGAGGAAAAGACCTAAGAACGGGTTATTCAACAACTCGATATCTTTCCCTTTGATTGCAATAGGAAAGGAAAGCTCCGCCCATGAATAACTTAGCCGCTTTGATACCTTCCATAACCCCATGAACCATACCATCAGCAGGCGGATCTAGGCCCAATTTTGTGAATTAGGAAACAATAAAAAAGAGAATGGATGTTCCCATGCCCTTCCCATGTTTTCACACAATTGAATAAAAACTAAAATGTGCTTTGAAATGTCAAGGAGAAAGGAGACTTGTGCCCCCAATATCTCTAAAACTATATCAAAATTGAATGCTATAACAAAGGAGTGAAATATTTCATGCCCTCAGACTTGATCTAAACTAAGTGAAATGAGTCTGAAAATGTGTCAAAACTTGAGAATGAAGTTGATAATAAAATAAATGTTTATACACCATGGGAAAAAATGTATAGGAAGGTTGAGACTATACCATATGGTCTTGACTAATCTATACTATTATGAACATGTGAATTTGTCCGAATTTCTATGTTTTTTCTGGATTTTTGAGTACACGTACCCTATTTGTACCTATATCACATCCTAAATTTTTCCGATGTCTATTATAAGTGTAGAGATGAACCCATATAGATGCCCTCTCTCTTTGATGTATGTGTGAAAACATATCGATCAGTGGATCAAAAGAAATAGATTTGTGCTAATGAAGTAGATGTTTGAGAAGTAGTAGTGTAGAGTGTTGAGAGGTGACTTCCTAAAATAAATTACACTTGCAAAAAGGGAAGGATTTAGAGATCAACAAACCTAATACTTAAATAACTAAGGAGATCTTAAATTAGGTGAAGGGTTCGATCAAAAGCTGGTTCACCAAAATTCTTACACCATTTTTAAATAAAGACAAATGTTAATCTAAAATCTTCAAAGAATTAGATTTATATTAAGTGGGTGTCAAGTTAGATACAAATGGTTATTTTGATTAATTAACTTCCAACATTAAGTATACAACATCATAATGATGTTGTAAATATTTGCAACATAAGATATAAACTTGAAAACACAAGAGGATAAGTACAATTAGCTATTTGCAGATGATCCGAGGAAGTTATGGGAATTTGCAATATCGGAACAAAGAGATTTGAACAACCTGGAGGAGCTTCGAAATGGAACTTTTACCGCAAATTGTCTTTGGATAGGATCGTACTAATATGCCATGACTCGTATCTTATATGGTCTTGACCCGCTCTATTTTTTACCGTTGGTTATATGCCCGGATTTGTCTATTCTATCAAACCCTAGTTATCGATCATGCACCGATGTTATTTCAACATAATGAACATAGTCTCAAACCCTATCCATGGATGAATAGTCCTACAAAACAAACATTAGTTGGGTCGTGGTCACCCCCATGCATCACCGACGTTAGATCTTGCTTTGAATAGGCCTCAAACCATGCATCATTCTCCACCTAGTATGTGATATCTAGATAACTCAAACAAATTTGGCAACTTCTTTGACAATACTTTCTTTGGCTTTGGATCTTGCTAAAATACTTGGAGGAGGGATGTTTGAGTGCTTGCAAATGAGAGAGGATGTTGTCTTGACTTGGTAAGAAGCTTCAGACTTGATGTGGGTGTTTCCTAATGACTGTAGATGTGCTATTATGAGATTTGGGGATTTTTTAATGCCTTTTGCAAGTGTAGGAAGTGAGGGTATCAATGCATTATCATAGGATTTCTAGGTTAGCAAATGAGGTAGTGTTTACTTGCTTATATAAGGCTCCGTAGATGATTTATCTAATACAAGACAACCCAAATGAAGTAGAAGACCCAACAAAATATATTAATTTGAAAGCAAAGTTGGAAGACAAGTTTAAAGATTGTACAAGTTAGCCAGGGCATGATATAAAATCCTAACCAAAATCTATGACCTTTCCCTAGGCTAGAAAATATGCCAAATGAAGTTTGGAACTTGTTACTTAATGTCTTACTATGGATTTTATGCATTGCACTATTATATTTTATCGACATGTCGCTGTGTGGATAAACAAGCTAAACAAGAGACCTCTTAAAAGTGCTAATTGTGAATAAAGAGATGGTATTTATCATAACAAGAGTACATCACAAATCAAGTGTCATTAAAGTGCAAATTTCCAAGCTTGAGTGTGCAATGTTGATGACCTAATTTTAATGGCATAAACAACACAAGATCAAGAGATTATCTTCATACTTCGAGCTCTTTTGATAGAAGTAGCGATGTAGGTAACACCAACAAAATCCAAACCATTGTTTTTCAACAAAAAGGAGCTTCAACAACCTCGATTTTTAGTTTGTAGGAGGCTCTCTTGAAGTGGTGTCGAATGCAAGTATCCCACCTTGACTTTCATGTAATAAATTCATCCGGGATATGATAGGATGAAAAAAACTATAGGGTGGTCAAGAGCTCTTTATGCACTTCAAAACAAATGTATGAATGTTGAGTTATGGGATTGGAAGACCATAAGAGTCTTTTTGTGTTACTTGTCGCATCGGTGGTATCAGTATGGTCATGCGAGGTGTGGGTTAGTGGTATAAGTTTGAAATGGAGGCAAATAGAAATGATCTAAAAACATCTAATCACAAACAATTTCAAAATGAAGGTTCAATTCCCTATGAAATCATCCTTGCCAAAACATGCACTTTCCCTTTAGAGGAAACCACCATGAGACTAGGCTATTATGTTACTTCAAAAAATAGAAAACATGAAGACCGATAGATGGCCTAGGGCCACAAAAGATGAAGGATTTCATAAAAATAAGAACACTTAGATGAAGAAGAACCACAAGTGGATGAGTAGATAAGATATCAGTTTAACTAAATGCCCAAATTGTAACAAAGACATAAAAATTATGTGAATGAAAGGTTTAGAATAGTGATGTGGAGGAAAGAAATAAGTAAGAAAAGTCAACACTATATTTCACTATTCAACCCGAGCTATGAGCATAGTGAAAAAACACATACAGAGGGAAAAATCCTCATTCTTTGAATAGGTGACTAGCTCTCGTATGCTTATATGTGAGACATGGAGACATATGACTCCTATAAAGTAGTGTGAAGAAAGGGTTTGTGTTTTTGCATCATTGGGACAATCAAAACAGAGGACCGCTTCATCCTCAAATGTCCTTACTTCATGACATATGAACCAAATATGTGGAAACATTAAAAGTGGGCTCCATGGTAAACTATTAAAGGAAAAAGAATAACAAGATGGAGATGCTAACTCAAATAAAAAGAAGAAGAAAAACCTTCTAAAGGATATCACAAACTATTTCTCAACAATGGAAATAACTAGCAATCACACCGCAAAGGTGCAATGCATATGTTGATAGGGGAGGCAATGATTGTTGGGAAATAGTAAAGTGCGTGGAGAGAAGGAACTGGAAGTGTGTAGAAGAAGATGACAAATTGAATAGGGGAAGAACATGAGCGAGAAAAGAGGAGGGAGGAAGAATGTGTGTGGAGGGAGAAGTTATGGCTTTAAATCTGTAAGGAGCTTTGCAGATGAAGCATTTTTGGTCTTATAATTTGCGCCTCGGCACGTATGTGCCAATAGCTAACGTGGAGCACCTGTCAAAAGAAAATGTTGGGTAGATACAAAGGTTCTGTAGGCATCACAGTATTGAAATAAATATGAATGTAAGGCCCTGCGATGTTCAACATCTCCAATGTCAATAGTCTCCATGTGTAAAGTTAGGCCTGAGATATATGCATTGTGAGGGCGCAAGCCATCTTTAGTGGGAGTTGCCTTCGAGGCCCAAAGCTCCTGTTCTGCTTCAAGTTTTGCACAGGTGTCTAGAGAGAACCGAGAAATTATTGGTCACCTATCAAACAAATTAATTTGACATGGACAAAGAATTTATGGATCATCACATTATAGAAATATTGGAGCAAGCACGTACGCTTAGAGAAAATCGGAAAATTTGCGGGTCACAATGAGGAATCTATGAAGCAAGCAAAAATTCACTTCAATAAAAACAAAAAGAAAGGCTGCAACTGCAAGGATCTAATCAGACTGATTAGATCTCATTATCACGATTCTCGATGATGGTGGAAAGTTTGTAGGTCAACTGGAATGGTTGTAGGACATTGCAGAACATTTCCCAACTCTAGATGAAAACTGCATGAGGATGACAACACTCTCCTTGCTGAATACAACCATAATACTCTTGTTTTTTCATAGGGGTTCGATTGCTTGGCAAAAGTTATTGAAGCTTACCGACAAGCTTTGGATCTGATGACTTTTGTTCAAAACTGTGATTCTCAATATTTGAAAACCATTAATTTACTTAATGTTATCGACATTGACGTTGATATAATATGTATGGTTGCTTACAATGAATTGAAAAGGCTCCTAAAACTGCACAAGCAAGTTCTTGATTCTCTAAATTCGTGCCCATCCCTCTTACGACCCTTCACAATCGGGTGCTCAAAACAAGTTAAAGTGTAAATTTAGCAAGAATTGGATAATCACAGCAAGAAGTTCAAAGTTCTGCGCTCACATGATTAAATAAATAGGATGTTACATGAATAGTGCTAAATGGAGCTCTCGCTAATAGTCGTCCCAAAACCAATGCCATTATGGGTTAAATCGGGCACACACACAAAGTAGATAAATCTGAGGCCGAGGGGTTAAATTTGATGTCCGTTTAGACGTTTTCATGATTTAAACCATAAAATACTTGCAAATATTTGAAATAACCGTCACATGTTGCTTGCATATTTTATGTATGACCGCCTTTTTTCCTATAGTTTTTAAATAAATAGGACGATACATGAACTATCTTTGAAGGGAGCTCTTGCTAATAGCCATCCCAAAACCAATGCCATTATGGGTTGAATTGGGCATGCACACAGACATAAATTTGTGGTCCAGGGGTTAAATTCGATGGTTGTTTAGACATTTTTCGTGATTTAAATCGTAAAATACTTGCAAATATTTGAAGCATCCGTCACATGTGACTTGCATATTTTATGTATGTCCGTCATTTTTCTATATATATATATTCAAAATAATTAAGTATGCATATAATATTTTAAAAGTTCAAAGTGGGAAAATAGACCTAGGTATGTCAAAAACCCACAACAAAATAAAACTTGTGTGGGAAAATAAATCCATGTCAAAAAGCTCACTAATCGGATTTATCACTTCTCAAAACCCAAAATAGACCACAAAGAGGACCCAACCGATGCGACCTTAAAAGCCCTGTCATTTTCCTTCTTTATGCAGCCCCGTTGGCAGAAATTTGACCATTGAAAGATCTACGATTGGAGTAAACTCGTACATCGTCACATGTACCAATTAAGAAAGCAAAACCGCTGATTTTCTCGTAAGTGTGAAACGCCGAACACTTGGTCATGAAAGGGAACACCTATCAAAGTAACAAAAATGTAATCAATAATCTTATAAATCCTTAGATCTGTTAAACATAATTTAAACCATTTCAATCATACATTCATTACAAAACCTACCCAACAACTACCTCTACATGGGACTAGGTACCTCCCCCATCTCTTGGGAACAACCATGTAACGGCCATTAAGGAGGTCCTCTCCGTTGGATACCCTGTCCCTATCCCCTGGAAACTAGTATGCAAATGGCCTTTATGGAGGTTCTCTCCGTTGGACAGCCTGTCCCTATCTCTCGGGAACCTAAAGTGTCTCATCTCATACAAATGTCCTCCTAACATTAATCGATAAAAAGACACGTCATCGACCAGACACACGCCACTCCTCAAAGTGCGTGATTACCACTCAGTATGTCCAAACAACATAATTAACCGCACTGTGTCTGCCTGCTTTTTCACTCCTTTACTCTCCCCACTAAGTAACTACTCGTAACGCCCATCTAATTTTAAACTCAAAGCACTAAATCATTCAGATCGATTAAAATAATCAGCTCGTCTGAAAACCATGCACCACTCAACAAAGAGAAACAGTGGAATTGCGTGGTACAGAGTAGTAGGGTTTGAAGGCCCAAATGTAGCAGAATCAACAGCCTTTTTCAGCTCTTTGAGATCGATCTGCTGATGGAAAACTCCAATGTAGCAGAGGTTACATTTATCTTTCTTGCATTTTTGTTTTTTTTTTTTTTTTTGTGGACTGTAGCATTTTATCGGATAAATAATGGCTGCGATCGACTTTTCTTCGCGTGTGTGCCGCTCGGTGACTTAAATTTGCGTAAAAACCGCGCTCTGCCGGAAGATCTCGGAATGTCTATGACGAGTCGAAAAGAGCTTTAAACAGCTTTTGTCTGATCGGCTTTCTGTGTATCTTCTCATATTTGGGGAGTTGAAGAGCTTATATTTGTGTTTGTGCTTGTGCTTTGTAGGATTTTCAGAGTTGTGGCATTAACAGTAAAAATGTGGTTGGATTTGAAGTGAGAAGAGCTCCAGAAAAGACGGTTTCACTCTTTTAGAGCTTTCCTGCATCGTGCAGTGGATGTTTACGGAGAAAAAGAATGAAGGCAGACACGCGGCTCGACTATGCTGTTTTTCAGCTCTCGCCGAAGCGTAACAGGTAAATGTTTATGTACTTTTTCGATGATGTTAAAGCAAAAAGACTAAGATTTTCTTTCTTCTTCTGCACGAGCTTGGAAAATTTTCGATCAAATTTTAATAATGACAACAAAATGACATCTTTTGAGTTTTTCTCGCTCAAATCCGGCAAAATCTCTGAAATACAAGACTGCCTGTAACGCAAGTGCAATGCTTATAGCAATACCGTGTTCAGACAATGTTGATATGGTCGATGTTAATTTTTTCTCTAAATACTTATGCGAAAAAGAAGAGCAAAGGCATTTATTTATTCCCTTTAGTGTTACTGAGTGAAACACAGCAAAATCTTGAAATGCCAGACTAAAAACAACACCTTATTTTCAGTGTTACTAAGTGAAATCAGAAAAATCTTGAAATGCCAGACTGCATGTGGCTCAAGTGTAATATGTTCCGACAATATTAATATGGCAACTTTTTTAAAGAAAAAATAAAGAGCAGACTTATTTATTTGCCCGAGCAAGAGTTTAAGATGCCCCTGGTTTTTAACGATTTTCTCCAAGCTTTGCAGTAAATTTTAAGAAAAACAGAAAAATAAATCCTCGTCTTCAATTGTTTTATATGAAATCCATCCAAATCTTGAAATCACGTACCGCCTGTAGCTCAAATGGCATTTCAACACTGTTCTGGCAACATTGATTCCGCAGATGTTAACTCTGTTGGTTTTTTTTTCTTTAATATCTAATATCTATGCAACCTTCAAGCAATAGAGACGGGAAATAAAAACGAAAATGCTACGATTTTATCAACATCCACGAGACCAAAATAATTAATGACATCCCAAAGCCAAACATGTGTTCTGATGTAGGCTTAAGTGCACAAAGAATGAAAAATTAGCAGCAAGTTGAAGTTTTCTTCAGTGCAGCATCCTTATGGAGAGTGGACCTTCCATTGCTCTTTTGAGTAGTAAGTCCCTGTGTTTGCAAACTTTGCCAAATGTGCAGGCATAGAATCTACCCTCAAGGTGGTGACGAACTTGGCCCCAATGTTACTATTGCAGAAAATCCATGACCAAGTTGCATTATGTTTATACCATCTCTGAAGTAAAAGCTGCTTCGGATGATAGCTGGTTTAAATTTTTCTCCAAGCTTTACATTAAATTAAAAAGACATATATATTCTTATTTTCAGTTTTCCTAGCTGAAATCCAGAAAAGTCTTGAAATCCCAGACTGACCTGTTGCTCAAGTGCAACATTAATGCTATAATCTGACAATATAGCATTTTTCTGTTGAACGAGAGAATGCAGGCGTTTTGAATAAGAAATTGCAGATAATAACCTTTCTTTTGTTCTGTGATATTGCCAGGTGCCAGCTGTTTGCTTCGGCAGGAGGTGTAACAGAGAAACTTGCATCCGGGCTTCTAAAGCCTTTTCTTATGCATTTAAAGACAACAGAAGAGCATGTTGTGTGTGGCGGAGGCCATTTGATCAAACTAGAAGCTTGTTCTGATAATTATCAGAATGTTACTCCTGGTTCACCAAAGGCACCTTAGAGAGGTAAACTCTACTGGAATAGATAGAAAGCTCAAAGATCTCTTTATCCAAGACAATAAATTGGATGTATTTTTTATTTGATTTTTATTGGAAATTGGCATCATAATTGCCTGTAATTTAGTTGAATAAAGAGCATATACAGATGCCATTTACAATAAAACAGCTGCTGGTATGAGGTCACAGCCCAAAATCACAGATTAGAACCCCGGACAAAATAGCTAACTTAAAATTCTTTGAAAGGGAAAACTATTTACCAAGGTCACAGCCCAAAATCACAGGTTAGAAACCCCGGACAAAATAGTTACCTTGAAATTCTTTGAAAGGGAAAACTATTTACTTTCCACACCTGTAGTTTTGACACGCTGTCCATGTAAACGTTCACTGTAGTTGCGAAACTGCAAAGTAATTCAAAACTATGCATACAGATCTTAAACCAACTAAAGTTGGTTTGGGACGAACAACAATCTGAATTGTGTTTTAGCTTTACAAAATATGTAAAAGTCAAAATTCATCCAAAGAAACTATTGCCAGAGTGACTTTTACAGCTGATTTAGGTATTTTTGGAATATTTTCCAGATTTTTGTGGAGGGTGGCGGTTAGATAGTTTTCTTATTGGAGAAATGGTCTAATATATGGAGTTCTAAGGTGTACATGGATTGGCAAAGGCTCCATTTACTCTCAAGCTTGGGGTACAAAATTTTAACAATATACACAAAGTTAAAGTTCCCTTGTTCCCATGAGAGGGATCTCATAAGATTATGTTGCGGAGAGGAAGATGTGGCTTTGTGGAGAATTTTGAACTTGATATTTGGAATACTTAATGCTTAGGTCTGACCTTAAGAACATAAATCTTTAACTTGCATGTATTCAGCTTCACATTCAACTACACTTGCATGGTGAATTAATTTGGAGGTCAGCAGAATTTTGGAAGTGTGGCTTTCTAGGGAGAAAAGAGTGCATCTGCAGTGAGATTCCTTTTGTTATTCTTTATATTATTTGAAAAGTTTGTGCATTTGAAACTCAAGCTACCTGTGTACTTGGCTAAGGCTATTTCCGGTCCCTTATGATCATTCTCCTTTCAAAATTAATAGTTGTGTTTATTAGACATTCTTCTAGCAGGTTTGTTTCAAGAATGACTTGTTTGATATAATTTTTACAAATTCAAACAAAAACTTTAGCATGCAAATCACAAATATGAATGAGCATATTCTAATCATTCTGATTGGAACTTTTTGCCGTATTAAGCTATTTATCAGAAAATGGCACTTCTTCAGTTTGCATTATTTCATTTTTAGGTTTGTCCGCTTTGTAAGCACTCCCGAAGTGCTGGAGCACATTTACACAGTTGATGCTGAGATGTTGCAATTGGATCAAGCCAGAAAATTCCAGATTGCTCTGTATTCACAGGTGAGTATTTCATTCTTATGTATTTCATCCAATTCAGTTTCGTTCAGTGGAATTGCCTTATGAGCTATAATTGATATTTACTGGTACAATTCTGCAGGGAGGCAGTGATCAAGTTTCTAATATGGGTTTAGTAAGAGGTACACAATGATCTTAAATGGCACCAGCTTTCTTCTGGCAGTTTTTCTCAACTTTTCCTTCTTGATTTCTATCATGTGTGATTAATGTTTTCATTTTGTTCGTTCTGCAATGAAGACTATTCTTTATGCCTTATCTCTCTCTTTCAGATTGCCTGTTTAGATCTAGTCCGTCCATCTTGCATAACTGAGTAACTAGGCTTAGCTTAAGGCTTGAAGTTGAGCAAGATCTATCCTTCTTTTTCTCATACTAATAAACCTATGGGCCTTTTAATTTGTCCTGCTCTTTCTTGAACTTTTTGGGTCGGAGAAATGCATCTTATATTACCTCAAAAACATGATAACTACATCAGTTTAACAACTAGATTAAAGAAAGTCTTACAGTACTAAAGCCAAAAAGGCTAAAGGCTAACATCTGTGCTTGCACCTCAGGATGTAAAGATTCAATATCTTTACAAAAGATACAAGCTTGGCTTTAACAATTATAGCCCAACGACAGGTTTCAAGAGGGGGTGGTTCCAAGCAGTTTTTCATGCAGAACCATTGTTGGATTGCATTGTTTTTCATCACAACAAGAAACTCTGGAAAAGTCTCATGGCACTTCAAATGTGACTTAAAACATGCATTCAGCTGAAATTACAGCAAAAGGACAACAATAATTCTAAAACAACCCAACCCGGTTCAGAGAAATGCTGTAGACTGAAAAAATAATGTTTTAGGTTTGATTTTTACATTGCAGATATAGATGTCATTGTCATTCCATACCCTAAAAAAGTTTCTAGTTATACTGAGTAAACATAAAAATTTGTAGAGGTCCATGTAGAAGGGATTAGGCACATAAAATATAGTTATTTCTTTAAGAATCAAGCTTCAAATTAAGAAGAATAGTAAAGGACAATTACAATGCTGGTTCTGTACTTAATATTTCCCTCCGAAGCAGAAGTAAAGATTTGAAATTCTATTGATGTCTGTGGATAATGAAAGTAGTCAGTGAGACTGAAATTTATTACTAGGAACAACAGACAATAAGATTCCTCATAAAGGGGGAAAGGACTGAAACAAATTACAGAGAAACTAGATCCAACGTATGTCTGACCATTAGTAATTTAGACTGGCAAATAAAATATATATGCCTCTAGAAAATAACTAATTTTCCTCATCACTAGAGTCGAGAACTGTGACATTGACATCAAGTGTTTGCTGAAGAATGTATTCTGGAGAATGATAAGGTCTTGTGTGGAGTAACCCTTGGTAGTATCAGAATATTCCCACAAAATGGTGCCTGAAAGGAAGCACCCCTAGAATCCAACACTAAAGGACCCTGCATCCATTTAAAGAATCAGGCGATTTATCTGGACTTTATTTCCCTATAAGAAGATTGCCAACGAGTAGAACTAACCCCAAATCTCCAAGACTAGGACTCCAAATCTCCAAAACTAGGATTCCAAATCATGCAGCGATAGAAAACGGTAGGGTTGATGAAAGAATCAAAGAGCTTTATCTTGGATGGACCAAAAACACTATCCCTCTAAATTGGCCAAGGAGGCATGCAATTTGATTCCTACTTCTTTGAGCTTGGTGCATCCTTGTTCGGGACACCATATTTGGTATTAGGAAGATTTAAACTCACATATAAGCCATATGGCGCTAACCAGAATTTCAACAGAAAAAGCTAAATATGGTGCTAATCAAGTAAGTTCAGCAATTCCAATCTGTCTGATATTATTATCTAAATCCAACAGCAAAGGTTGACAAATTAATCCATTATAACTAAAGAAGCCGAATGAGGGTGTATTATTCGTAAAATTGTGTGTGGCGCAGCTTCAAGTAGACTTCGATCCTAGGTAGCCGGTACGTGGGTACGGTTCGGGTACGGGTACGGGGATCTGGTACGTTGGTACGGCAATTTTTTTGGGGGCCCGGGTACGGCACTTGGGTACGGCAGTACAATATACATATAAAATATTAAAAATATTTTGAAAAGTAACAAGATAAGCAAAATTCCAGCCTTACACATGCATAGATTAAACAAATCTGAAATATACATAGGTGAAATAGCGACAAAAGTTAAAACATATTGATAATTCATTGTTCGAACTTATAACCAGTACATTGTTCAAATCAAAATGTTACAATGTATTATCATTATCTGACATTGTAAACACAAAAATGAAGATACATCAACATTCTAATTAGTAATAGTCTAATGGCTCTGCATCTTCTCCAATGTCTTCAACGAGAGCATCACTACCATCACGTGGTTCATTAGAACCACAAGCACCAGGAGTACAACCAGAACTATCAGCAATGCCGCTCCCGCTAGCCCCACTTTGCAGCTCACGCAAAGTACTATCTAGGTCCGGGTCTAGCAATGAAAGTTGGGCAATGGGAACATCCAAGTTTGGAGTCTCTGGGTCTATATCCCAACACTTTGTTGGCCCTTTCCTGTACTCATCCTTCTTATGTGATAGAAGGCGCAGGTTAGAATGCACAAAGACCAAATCCTCCGCCTTTTTTGCTCCCAACTTGTTGCGGTTAACCGAGTGGATAAATGAATATGTACCCCAATTCCTCTCAGCTGAAGAAGAACTCGCAACCTATTGAGGCAAGCCGCAAAGTCAATGCAAAATTAAAATTTTAAACTTATAAATATAAAAGTAAAAAAGAAAGAGTTAAGAAATTAAAAAAATTAAAATCTTACTTGTGATAAAACTTTTATTGCAAGTGGCATGAGGTAGGGGTATGCTTGTCCATGGAGGTACCACCACGAATAAGCATCCATCCTGTATTTGTCACGAAGAGCACTAATGGAGTGATCCCTGGAGGATATGAAATTCACAAACTCGCCTCTAACCATGTCTTCTACTTCTGGATCTGGGAAGATTCTAGAAAATGCCGCCTTATACCCCTCACTAACTTCAACATCCCTATATGGTGGGACCCTCCTAGGCAAAGAAAGGATCTCTGCGCTATAGTATTTTGGAGTCAAGGCAAAAGCAAGAAGATGCAATGGAGTAGTCATTTTGTTCCACCTTTCAATGAGATGTGAGTGCACTTCCTTGAAGAAGGTCTCTGTAGGATCTTGCTCTTTGGCATTTATGATGGTCTTAATTGACTCAATCATTGAGTCAATTCCATCATAAATCTCACCCATGCATGGATGATCCATATCAACAAATCTCAACATACTCACGATGGGCTCAGTAAAACTAAGCAAGTAATCCACACGATCCCACCATGTTTCATCCAGGATCAACAATTTCACATTTCTAGCCCTCTCGTTGTTTGCTTGCCTCCATATACTCCAAAGGTCACTGATAACCATGCCACTCAATGCCTCTCGCACCTTCACAAGCCGTCTCAAGACGAGCGTGTGCGAGGCAAATCGAGTCTCAGCAACCTAATAAGAAATCAAAAGAAATAAAATTAAGACAAGTAAACTTAAAACATTCAAAATTCTACAAATTACAAACTTATAAAATTAATTTAATGAATTTTAAAAACTAATAATTATTTTTAAAAATAAAAAAGAATGTTACGGCTACCTTCAATAGCTGCAATGTTGAGAATTTACGAAAGATGGCTTGGGACATGTGGTGGTTGTTGACAAACATTTGAATCTCACTTGCCTCCTCATATACTTGTTTGATCCAAGCAATTTTTGTGCCCAATTTTTGTAACATTAAGTTGAGGGAATGAACCGCACAAGGTGTCCAGAATATGTGTCCATACCGTGCCTCAACCAACAACCCTGCAGCTCTACAATTTTTTGCATTGTCCGTTACAACTTGGACAACATTTTGAGGCCCCACCGCCTCAATAGATTCTATGAGGATGTTGGCAATGAATTGGGCATCCTTCACTTGCCCCTCACAATCAATAGCCTTGAGAAATATTGCCCCTTTAAGACACACAAAGAACACATTGATCAATGGCCTATTTGTCGTATCTTTCCATCCGTCAGAAATGATGGACACTCCTGTTTCGAGCCATTGATTCTTGATGGGTAACAATGAGTCTTCAACTTTTTTCTTTCTTTTGACAATAAGGTGGTGCGCACCTTTTCATACCCTGGGCTAATGTACCCTTTAGGGGCTTCATTAATACATCTCACCATATCTTGCCAGTATGGTGATCTAACAACATTAAATGGGACACCACATGCATAAATAAAGCGTCCAACACTTTGGTTAGCTATGTCCCTGCTTTCATTCTGGAATGCCCTTTCCAATGGGCCTACATCTTTTGTTCTTTTGTGAGAAAGAGGTGAATCCTCTTCCCCTCCAGTTGCAATAGGTGTAGACAAAAATGGGTGATCTGGGGCCACAACATCAACAGAAGGAGAAACAGGTGGCTTGCTAATGGTATGTGATCTTCCTTTTCTTGCCATAGGATGATTGGATTTTAATGCCATTGTTGCATCTGCTTCCTCTTGCTCTTTGATGTATGCAAGGGTCTTTGCACGTGGCAACCCCTTTCCATCCAACCCTCCACATGTTCTGATTCCGTGGCCAATAGCCCCACACAAATGGGCTTTCACCCGACTGTAGGAGCTCTTAAATTGCATATTACATTGTGAGCAAACCCAAACAAAACCCCCTCCACCTGGTAATTGTTCTAGTTGTTTGACATAGCTCCAAAGGGGGGAGGATGGATCACTTTTGTTAAGGAGACCTTTACTACTTTGACCCACAGAACTAGAACTCGCAGCCATTTTAAGTTTTTAACTGCACAATGCATTTAAAAAAATGAAAACAAATTTAGTCTTGAGAAAATGTTGGAAGTTTAAAATTTAAATTTAAATGAAATCAAATGTAGAAAAATGAAGCTTAAAAGTTAAAACAATAACAAAAAACAAACCAAAAAAACAACTAAAAAATAATAAAATATTAAATACAACTAACAAACTAAAACACTCTAAAAAAATCACAAAATACTTACCTCAATACACCCAACACCAATAATGCAAGCTCCTTGAACTCCTTGTCACTTGTTGCAAGCTCCTTCAACTATATGGCACTTGAAATCAACCCTAAGCAATTGAAAATAGTGGAAAAATTGAAGGTGAGAGTCAAATATGCAAATAAGAGGCAAGAATGCAAATGTGAGGTAAATGACTTGTTGTTGTTGTTATAGAGTTTGGGCGCACAAATTAGGGTTGAAAAGAATATTTTAATGTTTATAAAGTCGGTTTGACCTTTTTTTTGACCAAAAAACAATTTTTTTAAAAACGCGTAAAAAAAAAAAAGAGTTCGGTGGCGGAGTACAGACAGGGTTCTCCCTGCAGGCTTCGAGTACGCCCACGAGGCGCATTCGGCTGTACCTAGGGCCTGTAGGGAGAACCCTGCCCGTACCCGTGCCGAACCGGACCCGGACCCCATACCCGCGCCGAACCGGACTCGAACTTGCAGCCCTTAGGGGCCGTACCGGCTACCTAGCTTTGATCAATGCATGCAACATATTTTTGAAGCCATTCAAGGTCTAGAGCATGTTGGAGTTGGGGAGAATCCACATGCTGGTAAGCCACAACCTCCCAACTTTCACTTAGATGATGACTAACCTGCATGGTGCCATGGACTTCTCCTTCCCTGAGTTTTTGAGGTCACAAACTAGCAAATATGCACAAGCATCTTTTCAAAACAAGCAGCAGTCATCACAGCATTCTAGGAAGCCATCCTCTTAGAGATCTGGGAGGAGCAGTGACAACCAATCACTAGGCTTCTCCAATCGACCTCTTATTGAGCATTGTTCTATAATTGAACTGTTAATGTAGAGAAACTCGATGGTTAGCTGTGTTAGTTGGTGTGATAGGGAAATTAGGGTAGTCTAATCTAGCCTAATTTTAAAGTAAAATAATTCAGAACTATAAAAGAGCAGTCATAGACAGTACTAAACAATCCTAAACTATTGGAAGATTTGATAATCGACCTTACACTAATAGAATGTGATGATGGAAAACTAGGGTTAAAGAGATGAACTAATCTGTGTGTTAAAAATGCATGACAGAGAGCTCAGAATGTGCACAAAGTTGGGTCAGACTATCGTCAAGTTGCCCAAAAATATCAGATGATGTGCAGGCGATTTAGATGGGTTCGTGGGGGTCAGATAGTATCGTTACTGAACTTGCCATGCTTGCTATGAACCTGTCCTGGGTGTCTTCTCACTTGCCCGTGTTGGTCCGTGCAGATTTGTCTGTGTCTGCTATGCTACATTCTGTGACTGAAATTGTGCGGTGATTGCGTGTAGCTTGGATTGGGCGTCTTCTTCACCTCAACCCCGACTCTTGTGGTTTGACTTGAAAAGGGGTTAGCGGATGTTGGGTTGGACTGCCTCACCACACCCTTGCTGATGTGAGTAGTGGTGCGCTAAATACCATTACTCTGAAGTGGGATCAAGCCGATGTAGTTCCCCTGATTCCTGTGACGAGATACATGATATAACAAATATGGATGGATATCCCTTGATACGGCCCTCTCATATGTCAGTAGACACTTGATACTTCAGTTTTGGCTCATGATTGGTCTAGGGCAGTAATATGGATATCTTCAGAAAATCAATAGCTTACTGTTGTGATAGTGCTCTTAAAGAATCGGATGTGTCAACACTTGTTCTTGACATTATTAGAGTGAGTGTGATAGAGGATCCCTAGATGTCCCTAGGGCGAATGTGTTGATATGGGTGACCATTCGAATGATTTCCCATCCAACTAACCCAAAAGTGTCATCTAGGCCGACCACACAAAGTGTCCAAATGATAATATGACCATGAGAATCTGGGAGGATAGGTTCATGGCATGTAGATTTATTGGTGACAGTACTGTCTAGGCCATATGAACATGTCATATGATGATAGAAACTCAGACAGAGATGGAGGGGTGTCTGAAAGATATTCGATAACAGACTTCTAGTGTTTTGACAGGCTAAACCGGAGAAGGTGGTTGTTTAGTAGATATAGTGTGGCAACTTTTGGGAGGGTTTCATATTCGGGAATAGAACGGGAAGGTGCTCTAAGCTGGTCAAGCATTGTGTAAATGGTAGATATATTAGGATAAGTACAAAATGCCGTATTGCCAAGTGCTTGGACCAGATTTTGGGCACTACAATTGCCCCCTTTTAGTCTAGTACTGACAAATGCTTGACTAAAAAAGCAAACTTGGAGAGTCTCTATCATGGGAGTGGTAGTGAACATCGCTTGAAAGCTTGTGCCAATCCACACGATCGTGCAAATTATGTGACAACAATTTTTTAGATTAATCTTTAGTAAAGATGTATAAAGATTTGCAATTTGAATTTTGTAAAGGTGCATAGTGAAACACTTTGTTATAAAATGAAATGTACACACGAACGATTACACCTGATTGGTTATGCCAAACTTTGCCCCCACATTGCAGAATTTTGAAGAATACCGTGGGACTTTTCACCCTCATGCTAAGTTAGTGCTGAGATTTGGATACACCATGGGATGGAACTTTCTCACCCACGCCAAGTGAGTAATGAGATCGTGCTAACTTAATAGCCTTGCTTGTAGCATGAAGATCTCGCTGCAGATGAAAAAACTCAAAACACATGCATCCATGATGATGCCTCTCTAGCTTTGTTGGTAGTGTGGCATGTCAAATGATACCAACTTTTTGGGTTGTTGAGGCCAATTTCAATTTTATGGGTTGCTGAGGCCAATCTGCTAACTTTGTATAAAATTAGTGAAAATTGTGTGCCATTGGATGTCCTGATCATGGGACTGTTATTCGTTTTCCCAATAACACTATCAACTCTGTGCATGTAACAACTGCTATAAAACCCCTTTTAACACCATGTATTCTCCATTGAATGACCTTGATAACAACCGCTAGAGCTTCTATAACACTGATTGCACTCTGATTTGAAACTGTGTGAAATGTCACTATTTTGTCTGAATTTGTGTAACTGGTTGAAAATATCTGTGGACTTCTAAATAAGCCCACAATATGCCCCCACTTTTAAGGGAGGGATGCCCCTGCGTATCATTCACCTCAAAAGAACGTTGTTAAACAAATTATGTATAACAAATGTATATAGATAAACTAGATAAAACACGAATAACATGATTGGATAAAATTGGCATGCACAAGATATAACATAAGCACGAAAGATAAACATATGTGAGTATTGTTAGAAGCCCAAGCAAATAATCAATGCAAAACACTATCGAAGCTCATAAAAGTGTGCTAGCAACACGATATGACACAACACAAGGGATTCTTTGACACACATGACACAACATGATGATATACACCACAACACAATCACGCACGACATCATGGGACCTGTCCCAACAACTCGACCATCCCTTGATGAAGCCTCAATAAGAACACCATAACAACTACGCCGAAACAAAAACATGCAAATATCATGGAATCAATTAGTTTAGCATATCAAATCAATCATAATTAATGAAGTAGTAACACGGAGTAGGCAATGTCATTACATATTGGTGTCCCCCAGATTTCATCCTGAAATCATGGATCACTCTATCCGAAAATTTTTCGTACTTTTAAAATAATGGGTCGTTTTGTGTTTTTATTGCCTGAAATTTCTTGTATTGCGTCAAGATATTCTCAAAGAGCCATATTAGCCTTTTTCGCCAAATACCTAGATGCCCAAAATTGTTATATTCTGTTGTCGGGATTTGTCTGCGGGAAATTTGTATTTAATTATTTTGAGCCCCGTTTGAGGTTATTTGCGCTCCGTTTTAACTCTGTTATGATCGAACATATCATTATTCCTATGTACCAAAAGGGTTTTAACAAGGAATAAGTTCTGGGCTTTATTTATGACTTTTGACAATTTTTCGTGTTTTTGTGTTGTCCCGTTTCGTTTTCTGTGAAATTTCTCTGGACCAATTCCTTTGTTGGGTAAGCCCGATTCTTGGTCTAGAGCAGCTGAAAACATATACGCACGTTATGCCCGGAGGAAGTCACCATCGAGGTTTGGTTCATTGGGAAATGGTGAAGTCGTGCATTGAAAGCCCCCAGCGGGGTTGGGCGCATTTTTGGAAAACAAAGGATTTAAGCTGCAGTGGGAAAAATAGAAACAACAGCAAGGTGAGAATTTTGTACTCCTAAAGCAGGTATTTTTCCCATGATATAAAATTCACTTAAGCTGCAGTGGGGGAAAGTTAGAGGCAACAAACAGCGGGAATTTATTGCCTCCTCAGCAGGTAACAATTCCCATGGTGAAATAAAAGAAAAGTGACTTAAGTGAAATCATGGAATTTTATTGCACACCTTGCAGGTAAATAATTCCATTGTCAAAATCAAAACACTTAAGTGGATCATGGGATTTCCGGGCTGCCTTGCAGGTAAAGAATCCCGTTGTCATAAATTCTTAAAAATAGAATTCTATTATGCAAAAAGTGTGCCCCCTATGGTGAGAAGATGGCAGCCTTAAAGAGGATTATTTTAATTATTTCTTCTTCTAAAATAGGCGCCCAAGCATGGAAGAAAGTCAACAAGGCAAAGGGGAATAAAAGAAATAGAATTAAATGGTCTAAAATTAAATAAATTAATTTATTTAATGGCTGCCCCCTTCATGTCAAAAAGTGCACCCCATTTAGGATAGATTTAATGTTTTTTGAAGCATTAAATCATTAAATAAATTCCTATTTTCAGTGGCTATGGTCAAAGCACACTGTGAAGCTTAAGTGAAGTGAAGTGTGGATGATTAAATTGAATTAATTTAATTTATTGGATGGCTGTCCTTAAACATGCTATTTTTACACATCAGTTAAAGAGAAGAGCATGCTTTTTAATTAATTAATTGCCAGGATAAGAAGGGCAATTATTAATTATAGAATTATGAGGGTTATATAAGCATGGGTTGCCATAAGGGTGAATTAATTAATTCACAGGTTAAAGAATTGCAGCCAGGAGGAAAAGTGCGCCCCATTTGAAGAGGATTTTGCTCAGACAAAGGTGAAACCAAGGCTAAAAGCTTCCAATTTTGGCGTATGCATCAAGAAGGTTGATTTTTGTCTCGCATAATTGTTTGCTTATTACAGTGCTTAGGTGAAGTTGGAAAGATTCATGCTCTTTTTGCATGCAGATTAAACATCAATTTTTGGGGCAACAGGCTTGAAAAGTGCAGATTTTTACAATTAAAATTCACTATTCATGCTCCGGTGGCCATTTTTGTCTGAATTAATTGCAGGAATTCATTACATGTGCTTTACAAAAGAAAAGAGCTCTAATCAATGTTTAATACATTGAATATATCCTCCGAATCTGAAGAATTATCCAGATCTGCACCAGTATTGAAGAAATTCGGCCAAGTAAGAAGAAAAAGAATTATTCAGACAAAGATAGACAAAACTATGGCAAAGAGAGATGAAAAAGAAAGCACAACGGAGTCATGCATCGCTTCCAAACTTGCAGACATAGGAGACAAAGATCTAGGTCTGGAACCTCTTTCCGAATTGATTGATAGATCTAGAGCGAGAAAGACTTCACTCATGCGTGCGGTTAAAAGCAAAGGGAATTATTCGAGTGCAGCACTTTTCCATGCACAACCCAAATTCTTTAGAGTTTATTATGGAGTGCGCTAGATCTTACCATCCTTCATCCGGATCGGTGCGAGATGTTACGAGGAAAACAATAATTCGGTTGACGCCTAGTTCATCAATTATTGTTTAAGATTCCGACGATTTAAAGGTGGTAACCTCCATTAGCCTTTAGGATGCCTACAGCAGTGGGAGAAGCATAGAGTTGATTGTGTGAGCATAATGAATAAAGAAATACATGAAGAAGCCTAGATCTCCTTCCAAGTTCCCTAGAACTCTTCCACACGGTCCAATTTGGTGCAGGAGGTCATGATATTGTCAAATTGTTATGCAAGATTAATGGTGAGGCGAATGCTTAAATTTTCCGTACATGGATGTATGTTTTCATCAGACCATCAAGTTAACAAGGTTGATTCTATAATCAATCGGTCGGAAATTATTAAGAACAACATCGGTGAGCAATCGGGCGTGAAGCGTACTTTCACTTCAAAATGACTTTCTACTTGGTGTACGCGTTGCCTTTACAAGGCATCTTCTCCAAGTTGGATAGATGTGGCGTTCTTTCTAAGGACCGCATTTTCGAGTGCTACCCACAACTTATCAGACTGCAAGTAGAAGGATTTCAAAGTGGTCAATGATGGATTCTTCTACGATTTCATTTGTAGGGCTGATAAGGACCTAAAGGTCAACAGGTAAGAAAGCGTGGAAGCGTGGGAAGCCGTATCCAGGATAGGATACTATTCATTCAAATTTGCAGATTTCACATTCCTCGTGGTTACAGTTTTTTCGAGAACCAATAAAGATGCCCAAATATCCGAATAATAGATGGATCGCCATGGAGTTAAGCAGCAACTTGTGGAGATACACGACTTTCAAATAAATGACACAAGTCTACGGGCTTCTTTCCAATCACTGTCGACATTATTGCTACTGAGCATTCATGATGAGCTTGAGGGATGGAGGCGCAGATGTTATATAAGTATGAGCAAGAGTTCTTCACGGCATGGCTCGTCGAACTCGATCCATTTGGAGTAGCAAGTAGAAGATGATCTCCCCAGAGTACGCACATGTGCCTTCACTGGAGGATTTTTGGATGAAGTGCAAAGGTGAGTACGAGGTTAAAAGAGGATTTCTTCTCAAGTGGATAGATGTGGCGTTCTTTCTAAGGACCGCATTTTCGAGTGCTACCCACAACTTATCAGACTGCATGAAAGCGAGAAGAATTTTAAAGTGGTCAATGATGGATTCTTCTACGATTTCATTCAGAGGCTGCAAAACCAAAAGGTCAACAGGTAAGCAAAGAGTGGGGGAAGCCGTATCCGGATCGATGATTTTGGCGAGTTATTCATTCGTTTTCATTAAGCGATTTCACATTCCTCAGGGTTACAGGCTTTTCTGGAGAACCAATAAAGATGCCCAAATATCCGAATGATAGATGGATCGCCATGGAGCTAAGCAGGCAACTTGTGGAGATACACGACTTTAATCAAATGACACAAGTCTATGGGCTTCTTTCCAATCACTGTCGGACATTATTGCTGCCAGAGCATTCATAGAGCTCGAGGGATGGAGGCGCAGATGTTATCTGAGTATGAGCAAGAGTTCTTCACGGCATGGCCGAACTTCGATCCATTTGGAGTAGCCGGAAGATGATCTCCCAGGAGTACGCACATGTGCCTTCATTGGAGGATTTTTGGATGAAGTGCAAAGGTGAGTACGAGGTTAGAAAGAGGGATTTCAATAGGCTATCAAAGAAAGCAAGTGTTTGACTTTGACTAGCGTGGATACCAAGTGATCTTAAAATGATGGGAATGTGTTACTTGACACTTACCATCGATGGGAGGAGATAGAGCAGCATCGGCAGATACCATAGGAGGCCGCCATACACCGAGGAAAGATCTGGAGCTATGTTGGTGAATACTTCAAACCGGTTTCTTGATTTAAGGGATATTGCCTTGATGAAGCACTCGATGAATCAAGTCACGCGCAACTTCGGCGCAGGAGATTCCCTGAAGAGGAAGCACGCAGGAGAAAGCAGCAGAAGGTCCGAGAAGTTGAAGGTGCATAGAAGATCTCAATCAAAGGAGAAGATCACTTCCACGGCCATGACTTTAGCTCCAGCTTCTCCAAAGACCCAAGACTTCACTAGTTATCAGCACCGCAAAGAGACACTTCCAGTGCCTCCATTGGATCCAGCGACATTCATCTTCTCTCCTCAGCCACTCCGTTCATCACCTGTTCCAGAAGAGATGTTAAAGCTGCAGATGGCGGAGTTCGAAAGGGCTTTGTCCTTGGATGATTCAGAGGATGGCAGCCATAACACTGTGGCACTTTCTGATGGAGAGGATGCAGAGCGGGAGATGGTAGTGCACTCAGCGATTTCTCATTCTCCGAGAAGTAACTTCTCGAATGGTTGGCTTCGCAGTTGGTTCCAGAAGCGAGAGTGGAGATGAACTTGGAGGAACACGACTTGCAGCTACTCCAGAGCCTAGGCGGAAAAGACAGAAGGCCTAAAGTTGCTAAAGCAACTTCTAGGTTGATCATCGAGGAATCAGGGCAGAAGTTTGCTGAGATATCAATTCCGGCAGAAGGAAAGGAGGAGCTCACGGCAGAAGATGTTACAGTAACCAGAGTACCCCTCGGTCAAGCCACCACAGAAGGATTGAAGCAGGATACGCAGACATTGATAGATGCTCTATTCCTTAGGCTTGACAGTGAAAAGGCGGAGAAAGAAGAGCTTCGTAAAGCAGTATCTCAAATTGTGCGAGATCATAGCTAAGGTTGTTAAGCCTTCCATTCAGCCCATTTCAGAGCAGGTGAGTGATCATCTTATGTAGGAAATGGAGGATGCAAGCAATCAAGTAAAAGCTATTGACAATGGAAGGATTTGATTATTCATCAAGTGTCATTGCACAACTTGAGAGGTGCCAGCCCGCCTAAAGGTTATGAATGATGCGGCAAATCCGTCAGCAAAGAATCGGTGATGAGCATAGTGGACATGAACATAGTTGTTGAGAGTAACCTGAGTACTTTGGCCGAGATCAACAAGTTGCCGAGAGATGTACCGTGCAGAGCAATCAGTACAGATGGATCAGTTGAGAAGGGGAAGCAGCTGGAGTTTGCAGTATCTTTTCGTTTGGAGATCTGCAGAGTTCTGCTGAAGAGGATGCAGGCACTTGAGAGTAGGACATCATCCTTACCAGACAGTATCATTTCTTTCACTAAGGAGGACGTGGTCGGAGGTGTTACTTCATACGTGCGGATCATTCCTAGCAGAGTGCCTAATTCCTTGGAAGGGTCTCTTCTGATGGTACAAAAGAGAATTGATAAAGCTACTAAACCTTTCACGATGAATTCCATTAGCAGACTGGTGGCACTACAGGCAGATATTGTGAGGTTTGGGCCGAGCTTGGAAGATGTGGAAGCGTGCATCAAAGTGTTGAATGAAGGATTGCTTTGCAGTTTAGGACAGAGAAGGAAGCAGTGGCTAAAACAGATGGGAAGATGTTGAATCACATGTTTGACAAGTATATCCGATATCAGAACAAAAAGAAGACATAAATGTTACAACTGACATGACTTCTTCTATTCTTTCTTCTTCTATTTTCTATGTTCCCGGATGAAATTGTAAAACTTTTAAGTTATTGGTTTTGCAACCATTACTTAAAAGTCATGTGGAACAATTCTATTAGTTAAGTGATACATGTGTCACTTAAGGAGAAGTTAGTTGAGGATGATTGCCAAATGTCATCTTTACTTGTTGTTTATGTTTCAGTTCAATTAGATTTCCCATTTGTACTTTCCCTCCTACATTCTATAAGTAGGAGAAGAACCTCCGGTTAATGATCGAAATTTGTAAGCAACAATCTTGTGTTCTAAACTTTGTGCTAAACCATTGAGAGCCACTTGGAGCAAAGGAATACAAAGGAGCAGATTTCCGGATAACTTTGTGTCACGGTGTACTGTGTTTATTGCTTTTAATCTTAAATCTCTTAATAAACTTTGTGTTATTTTAGATTTGGATCTAGAGTTGCCTTTGTTTTAGAATTCGGTGTTTATATCTATTGATTTTTCTATGTGCATGCAATCAGCTCTGCCATCTACTGATTGGGATTCACACTTTCCCCATTTCTTCTATGTGTTTATGTAATTATCTATAACTTTTTCTTTTTTTTAAACAGCTGCTTACTTGCTGCAGAACTGTTCAATTATGGTTCATGAACTGAGTAGTTAAAGTAAAACCCCATTTAGATATTAGCATACTTTAATTGACAAATCTGACAGGGGAGCCTCACCGGTTAAATGAGGGAGATTTATCTCATGACTAACTAGGTTTTGTGCTATGCAGTAAAATCTAGCCAACACATATACACAAGCCATGTCATAATCGATTAAAACACAACATCATATGCATAACACACGTGTCATGAAGTAAAAGCTAACACAAGTCATCAAATAAGTGATTCTATATTCCTAACTCGGGCCTAGAGTGGACAAAAAATATCATCCGAAACACTCTCTATGAGGATGCCCCCAGTGTAGGCATGCTCTCAATTTGGAGAACATTGCCCCGGGCATTGGATCAAGAGTCACAAGACATGAATGTACCCATAACAATCAGAATTTGTATGTCCTATGGGTAACTCTTGTATAATCAAGTTAAATCACATGTGTAGAGCAATAAATATGTGAGGTGTTGACAACATTATACCAATCATGTCCTGGATATCATGTCCTAACAACTAACAAAGTGAATAACTAACATGTCCTGAATTTTGCATTTGATTGTGTTTTCCTAAAGCAGCTATGAACAAAATCATGAGACATACATACAAAACATAAGTAAATCATGTAATAGAAACAACTCATCACTAGTAAAGAAATGCGTCTGGAGCAAGCAATGTCAATAGATATATCCAAACAATTTCATTGCTAAGTAAAGCAACATAACACACCCATTGTAAAGCACATGTCACAGTATAAGTTAGTGCAAGGCATCATGTAAGTAGCTCTTGTATTGTTAATGAATAGGAGACTCTTGTGTTGTTGGCAATACAGTTGGCATGGAAGTGAGGTAGGCCATATAACAGGTCGCATAGGAGACTCATATGTTGGATATGCCTCTTGGATGTAGATGATATAACATTGATGCTTGTAAGTAGATTACAGCATTATCTAGTCCATTCGGTGGTCTCCGACTCCCCATGTGCGTAAAACATGTGCATGATACACTCACTAGTTTTTGTCGATAAGTTTTAGTGAATCCCCAAAACTTGGGTGCCTCTCTAACATATGTGATACTGAAAAATAATTGCTTTTTGCTGATTAGCCTTCCTTGATGGCTTATTAGAGGTTTCCTTCCATATCCTTTAAACCCGTTTGTTGTTGATCCATTATTGCTGGTTGCTTGTGACTCAAAGTGTGTGGAGATTGAATGCCTTGCTCTTGATTGGATGCTTGGAAATTGAATGCCTTGCTCTTGATTGTATACTTGTGGAAATTGAATGCCATGCTCTTGTGCTTCTTTTTTCTCTTGTTCTTGTTCTTCTCCTTTCTTTTACTCTTGCAATATGTTTGCCGGTGAAACTTCATCTATCATGAACTTTCGTGTGCCACATATGTTTTGTCTCTTGGTAAAGAAATTATTTCCCCACCGCATCCAAAGGTTATGTACTCATGCTTGTTGTCGATTGTAGATTTCATTTTCTTTAACCATATTTGCCACAATATTTCATTGAATTTATTGATTTTTGGTATCACAAAATGTTGTATTGATTATTTTAGGCCCGACAACTATGGGGATCCCAATATGCCCCAATGATCCCTCTTATTGAAACATGTGCTTCATTTTAATTATGCCCTAGTTTCAAGAAAATATGTGTTACACAGACTATGAGCATGTTTCACAACCAATATTCCTCGTTTATTTTTATATTCCATAATGACTTGGATAACCATGGGTTCTACTTCACATTGCTTATTCAATATGTTAACTTGAGGGATTTTTGTGATTGGTGTCTCCACTTAGGGATTTCATCGGCTTGCTTTATATCTTGATCATTACTATAATTGTTGGCTTGCTCACTTATCTTGTCATTTCCTCAAATATGAACACATTGGAATGTTCCATAAAATCCTCTTTTGATTGCTCCTTTTTTTTCACATGATTTATAATAGGATTTGTTAGTGTGGGTGTTGGCTTAATATTTTCTTTTTGTAATGACACTCGTGTCCTTGTACTTCATAACTTCGTACTAGATTGATCTATTGTGATGCGGCTAGAATGGATGAGAATCAATCCGCTTTGCAAATCCCAAGACTCATATGTAATACGTCCATTGATTATATGATAAACAAAAATAGCCTTACCACACAACAAGCTACATGCAAGGGAAAACTATTAGCAAGTAATGTAATAAAACACTTAGTATCCTTTGTTAGATAACTCTTGGTTGATATGTATGTATGCTAGTAGTAGTAGGAGATGCTTGCTATCAAGTGAATTCCTATCTCAAAGTCTTGAATTGTTATAACCTACCTTACAAAACATAACAATTGAATCTAAAGGGGTTTGCTTATATGACATGAGCTTAACATTCACTACAAGAACTAGAATTGTCAATAGGATGTGTGGAAGGAATATTAACATTATCATATGTCACAATGTGAGTATAATATAATTTTTCTTCATCAAAAGAGTCCTCATCATGTCAATAATCGCCATTGTGATCATGGTTGTTGGCAACACATAATGTAAGCTTAGGAAAGGAGGTAGGGTATGTAACTTTGGTGTAGTATTGTGTCAGTATAATATTATTCTTCTTCATCAAAAGAGTCTTCATCATGCCAATAACCGTTGTTGCGTTCATGGTTGTTGGAAGCACATAATGTAAGTCTAGGAGAGGAGTTGGGTGATGTAACCTAGTGTATTGTGTCATATGGAAAAGGGGGATCCATACCATATAATGAGAATGCATGTATATAAGGTATATCCAATGTAGGTAAAAATTTATCTAATGGATGAGCCATAAAGTCGACAAGAAGTGGACAAAGAAGTTTCAAACTACTTGAAAAGGTCAAATTAAAGAAACACCCATTCTTAGTATTCTGCAATGATTTTTGAAAAGCAAAAAAAGGTTTTTGTTAAAATCAATGCAAGTAAGAAAAACCTCCAAGCATTTCGACAAGAAATATATCCTTCGATTGTTAGGTTATTTTTAGGGAACATAAATAAACCTTAATTTTGAAAAATCCGCTGGTAAATTTTAGGAAATAAGAAGAGGTTTTGTTTACCTCAATGTGATTAAGAAAAAACTCCCAAGCGTTTTGAAAATAGAGTCATTTCATGAATAAGATATCATTTGAAAGGTAATGAAGACCCATATCAATCCTAGTAAGAAAAACCCTAATATGAAACTAACAATGAAATGTTAGGGAAAATGATGAAAATTAGATTTTAGTTCGTGCTAAGGGGAAATAAAAAATTAAATCTGAAAATCAGACCCTAATAGAAGAAAAATCTGAAACCCTAAGGGTCAAGAATGAAACATTAGGCTACTCAAACAAGGATCGGGTTCACCAAAATGTTATCAGAAATTAGGGTTTAATTTAGTCTAGCCTAAGTAGTAAGTATATTAATTGAAAACTATAAAAGAGTAGTTATACACAAATCCTAAATTATTAGAAGATTTGATAATTAACCTTATGCTAATAACGTGACAAACAATAATCAAGGTTAAAGAGATGAACCAGTCTTTGTGTTCGAAGGCGCGACAGAGAGCTCAAAATATGCACATAGGTGGATCAAATTGTTGTCAAGTTGCCCGTAAAATATCAAATAATGTGCGTAATTTGGAGGGGTTTGGTGGGGTCGTAATACCATCATTGAACTTGTCTTATGTGATATGAATTTGTTTTGGGTGTCTTCTCACTCGCTTTGGTTTGTGTGGATTCGTTTGTGCTTGCTTAGTTGTTTTCTATGACTAGATTGGTGATGATTGTGTCGTCGATTAGATTGAGCCTCTTCTTCACCCAAACCCGAACTCTTGTGCTTTGACATAAAAACGGGGTTAAGAGACTTGGGCTATGTTGCCTCACCACACCCTCACTAATGTGATGAGTGCTGCGTTACATACCACTACTTTGAAGAGGGATCAAGCCCATATAGCTCCCCCGACTCTTATGATGAGACACGTGATATAACAAACATGGATGGAGCCCTTGATCCGACCCTCTCACTTACAATAGACACTTATACTTCAATTTTGGCTCGTGATTGATCTAGGGCAGCAATTTAGATATCATAAAAAATTCAATAACTTGTTATTGCGATAGTGCTATAAGGAATTGGATGCTTCAACACTTACTCTTGACCTTCTTAGAGTGATTGTGATAGAGGATCCCTAGACGTTCCTATAACTTAGGGTGAATGTGTTTATATAGGTGACCATACGAATGATTTTCTTGTCAACCGACCCAAAAGTCTCGCCTACATCAACCACACACACGGGCCAAATGATAATATGACCATTAGAATATGGGAGGATGGGTTAGTGGCACGCGGACAACATTGACGATGGTACCGCTTGGCCATACAAACTTGTCTTGTGATGACAAAATCTCGAGATAGAGATGGAGGGGTGTCTGTAGATATTCAATAGCATACTTCTAGTGTTTCGACAGTGCTTAATTGGAGATGGTGGTTGTCTAGTGGATCTAGGGTGCGGAAAGTACTCAAAATTGGCCAAGTAATATGTAAATGGTAGATATATTAGGTTAAGGACAAAATGCCATATTGCCAAGTGCTCGGATGAGGCTTTGGACACTTTAGTTGGATTCATCTTTTGTGTAGGAAATAATTGCGTTCCCATAAACAACAATCCTTTGTGTAGGAAATAGTTAATTGCGTTCCCATGAACAACAATCCTTTGTGTAGGAAATAGTCCAACCATGGCGTCCTTTCTCAGGCATATTGATTTTGTTCATGCTTTCCACGCATCCTCAAACCCCTATCCCTTGTGTAAAGCTCTTTTATGAAATCATTAGTAAATCTCTTTTGTGTAAAGATCTTCTACTCAATGTATTTGCAAATCTTTTAGATTTTCCACTCCTATTTTTCTAGGCAAATGAGTACCTTTGTAGATACTCCACCCATTTCATGTTTTGGATTAAGCTTACCTTGACTATTGATGAATTGGAGTGCTTGGTGGTTTGTGTACAACACAAAATCCTTGGGCAACAAGTAGTGCTTCCACTTCCTTAGGGCTTGCACTATGGCATGGAACTGCTGATCATAAAATGAATACTTTCTCTTCGCACCATTTGATTTCTCTCTGAAGTAACCAAATGGGCTTACCCTCTTGACTCAACAAAACTCCTATTTCTGTGACACTTACATCACAATCAATCTAAAATACCTTATTCAAAATTAGGTAATGCCAACAATGGCTGCTCGATCACCTTCTTTTTCAAATCTTGGAAGATTTGCTTTGTTTTTGCTGTTTAGACAAACTCTTTTCTATCTCCTTACATTACGTTTGTGATAACTCAAGTTTTGAATGATTTTCCTGCAGAAACTTGCCAATCTGTGAAAGTTGTGCGTTTCAAATGAGCTTCTTGGTGACAACCAATCAATGGTAGTTCGCACCTCCTCAAGATACATCTTCAACCCTTCATGGGATATCACAAAACCCAAGTACACAAACTCCACCCAAATACACAACGACAAGCTTACCAAGAAAATGTTTCAGCATTTCATTCATGAATCTCATGAATGCACTTGGTGGGTTAAATATCCCAAATAATATGGCTAATCCTTCATGTGTTTTGAAAGCAATCTTCCATTAATCTCCTTCTCTTATTCTAATCTAGATGACAACCACTTTTCAGATCAATTTTTGTGAAGTATTGTGCTCCACTTAGGTAGTCTATCAATCATCGATGCACAACAATTAAAATCTGTATTTTATGGTTATCTTAAAGATTGCTTTGAAATCCTTGCACATCCTCCATTCTCTCTTTCTTGGGCGCCAATATCGTAGGTACCATGCATGGTTGCTTAGAATCTTTTGAATCAACCGCTTCTCAAGTAGTTCTTGAACTTCCTTCTACACCTCATTCTCCTTCGACGTCATCTAGTATGCAGCCTTGTTTGGCAAACTCAAACTTGGAATCAGGTCCATTTGATGACCGATACTTCACATGGGTCCAACTTAAGTAGTTGATTCTAGTATGGGTACTACCACAAACATGAAGGTTTGGTACGTTGGCATGATGATGTTTTTTGGGCTTGCTCGGACTCTTTCAAATCAACCGCTTCTCGAGTAGTTCTTGAACTTCCTTCTACACCTCATTCTCCTTCGACGTCATCTAGTATGCAGCCTTGTTTGGCAAACTCAAACTTGGAATCGTGTCCATTTGATGACCGATACTTCACATGGATCCAACCTAAGTAGCTGATCTTTGTATGGGTACTACTACAAACATGGAGGTTCGGTACATTGGCATGACGATGTTTTTGGGCTTGTGTATGGCTTTGGATACAATTGCACAAAATATATAAAATATTAAAAATATAGCCAAATAAGCAAAATTAGCCATAAAATATGCAAAGTGAACATAATAAGTTAAAAATCACAAAATATACCGATAATTTACTATCAAATCAAAATGCCATGATATTTAGTTATCGAACTTAGAACAAGTACATTGTGCAAATGTTATAATGTATTCATAGAATTCAAGATAAATCAAAATGCTCATTAGATTCATAATCAAAGTGCTCTTCAATGTCTTCATCGAGAGCATCAACACCATCATTTGGTTCATAGGAATCACAAGTAGTTTCACTAGTGCCGCTTTGTTAGCTCCATCAAGCAGGTCGCATTTAAGTACCCTTTAGATCCATGTCACACAATGAAAGGTGGCCAATGGAAGCTTCCAAGTTAGGAGTCTTTGGGTAAGCATCCCAACACTTTGAAGCCCCTTGCTTGTACTTATCTTGCTTGTGTATTATAAGGTGTAGGTTGGAAAGTAGAAAGACCAAATCTTGTTCCTTATTTTGTGAGCTTGTTGTGCTTGATTGAGTGGATAAAGGAGTCTATACCCTAGTTTTGCTCACCAAGAGGAACTCAACCTATTGAGGCAAGCCACAAAGTCAATTCAAAATTAAAATTTATAAAAGTGAAAAGTTCAAACAAAATGTCAAGATAAAGAGTAAGAAAATTTAAAATCTTAGTTGTGATAAAACTTTTATTACAAGTGGTAGGAGGTGGGTGGATCTTTGCCCATGGAGGTACCACCACATATGAATGTCTTGTCTAGACTTGTCACAAAGGGTGTTAATGGAGTGATCCTTAGATGCTATGAGCTTCCCAAACTCTACCCTAATCGAGTCTTCTACTTATGGATTGATGATGAGTCTAGAGAATATTGCCTTGTACCTCTCACTAACCTCAACATCCCTATATGGTACGACCCTCTTGGGAAAAGAAAGGGTCTTCATGTTGTAGTATTTTGGAGTCAAGGGAAAAGCAAGAACATGCTATGGTGTGTCATTTTGTAAAATCTATCAATGAGATGCAACTACACTTCCTCAAGAATATTTCAGGACCTTGCTCTTTTCCATTTATGGACTTAATCTTCTCGATCATTGAGTCGATTCCATCATAAATCTCACTCAAACATGGATAATCCATATCAACAAATCTAAGCATACTCATGATGGGCTCGGTAAAACTAAGCAAGTACTCCACATGATCCCACCACATATTATTGAGGATCAACCCTTTCACCTTTTTGGTCCTCGCAATGTTTGCCTACCTCCATACACCCTAGAGGTTGTTGATAACCATGTCGCTTAATGCTTCTTATACCTTCACAAGTAATCTCAAGATGAGTGTGTGTGAGGTAAATTGAGTCTCAACAACCTAACAAGAAATCAAAATACGTAAAACTAAAAACAAGTAAATCATTTAAAATCAAAATTCTACAAGTTATAAACTTACGATATGCTTGTTGACTATTAGAAAATAAAAAGGATAATTTATTTACTACCTTTAATAACTGCAACTTCGAGAAGCTCCTAAAGTTGGTTTGGAATATTTGGTGGTTGCTAATGAACATTTGGATCTTACTCACCTCTTCATAGACTTGTTTGATCCAAGTAATTTTGGTGCCCAATTTTTGTAACATTAGGTTGATGGAATGAATGGCACAAGGTGTCCAAAATATGTGCCTGTACTCATGCTTCAACCGACATTCCGACAACTTTGCAATTTTTTACATTGTTTGTTATAACTTGGATGGCTTTTTAAGGCCCCACCGTCTTGATGAACTTTATGAGGATGTTGGAAATGAATTGGGCATCCTTCATTTGCCCTCACAATTAATAATCTGAAAAACATTGCTTCTTTAGGGCACACTACAAACACTTTGAGCAATGGCCTATTTGTTGTATCTTTCCATTCATCGGAAATAGTGGACACCCATATTTTGACCTATGACTCCATTATGGTCTCGTGATGAATCTTCGACTCATATGTTGTTCCTTAAAAAAACAAAATCCAACACAATTGAAAATGGTGAAGTTCATGGTAAGCATGGAAGAGCATGTTGGGAAAGGTGGCCAAAATGCAAGGGAAGTCTAGAGAAAAAAAGTGCTTATTCTCATTCATATGGTAGGTTAGTCAAAGTTTTCTTGGAGTCGGTAGAGGTCTTGAGTTCCTTTTTTATAATGTATTTGTTTTTACATTTTAGAGTTTGACTAGCTTTAAGGTCAAAAATCTCTAATGGGGAGGGCATGTTCTATACCTAAAGTTTAAACCCAACACACATTTATGTGCTTCATTAGTATTATATTTTATCATGTTATTTTTTGGGTGTATGGAGTTAGTGATAAGGTAAAGCCTTGGGTTAACTAGGGTTTTTAATGGTTGAATACAAAATGGGGAAAACCCCTAAAGAACCAAACCGCCATTGTGTGAGAGCTATTTTGTTACAGTTGGATTGACAGGTACAATCCAACCTCTTAGGAAGCAGGTGTTCCCATATTTCTGTTTATTAGCATTTTTACTCTATATTTTGCAGTTTTGTTTTTCGTTGGTATTTGGAATGCAACAAGTTTTGGGAAGCACTATTGGTTGTTGGTATATAGAGCTATGCACAAATTTACTGCACACAACCCTTTTTTAGAACTCATTGGGTGTCCAACCTTTGACACTCATTGATGTAGCTTATCCTTTGTCACCATCAATAGGAGCAATTCCAACTCAAAAGGAAGTTGACAACATTCCTAAGCTCATCGAGAATTCGACACATTCAACAACTATAGACCATTATGTAAAAGGTTAATGCTAAGTACAAGAAGCATCGTGATTGGCATCGAGTTACACACAACTTTAGGCTAAGTACAAGAAGTTCCATGATTAATATTGAGTGCCACACAACTTAATGTTGGCAATTGAGTATGGCTCTACACTGTTAGAAAATGTGAACAGAGACATAATGGAGAGGAATCAAAATGTACACATTGTAGATTGTGTGCCCATCATTTTATTATGCAAGAGAGTTACAAAATGGTTGCGGAGGTTATAACCAGACATTAGTTAATACATAACTAATAGTGACTTTATTATAAAAGGTAAGCCTTATATTCTAATGATTCTAATACCCCTTAAGGCTTTCTGTACTAATAGCAAAACATAGTGACACACTGACTGAAAACTAAAACCATTAGAACCAAATAGATCCATATATTCTTTAGAAGCTTTTTTTCTTTGAAAACAGTTCTTGGACCAAGTATAACTCTATCAAGCTGCTTCAAAACTTTCGTAAAGGTGTAGCTCCAGAGTTTCCAAATTCCCAAATTCCCAAATTATGAGCCTCCCAAATTATTGGACAACCATCCATGTTGAGCTGCATTCGCAGTGCTCCAAATTGTTTTATGACTCTCGTAAGGGTATAATTTTCAAGATCCACAAACTCCCAAACTAACTGGGCTGGTCATCTACACTAAATCCCTTCTAGTCTTCAAAGTGTGAGGTTCTTAAAATACGTATTCGTCATCAGCGAATTCTTCACCACTCTCAGTGTACAGTGGATCTTCAACAATGGCTATAACCGGCCTTCCTTCCGTGCCATGTATTGTTTTATTACAGTCTTGATATTCAGTAATAGTAAGAATCTTATGACTCCAAACATTATAGTTTTGACCCATCAACTTCGACGCCTCTGACAGAATAAGGTTTTGAATGTTTGCCATTTTCACACCAATTTTAATTTCCGACCCACAAATTAATGCAGCAAAATGAAAGTGACAATCTGTATTCTGAATTTCAGACTTCAGACACGGAAATAAATGCAATAAAGAGATACAATTTTGTATTTCGATTTTGTATTCGTGATTATATGTCTGCATCTTTACTTGACTCCTAACTGCAAAAAAATTAGAACTGTAAATGTCCTTGAAATTGCCGTCTTCTCGCGTCTGGATGAGTTTGTGTCCTCAAACATCCACCTCGAGTCTGGTCTGTGACTGTCGAAACAGTTTTACGCTTTCCACCTTCAAAACACGACTTTAACAATGTTACCAGACGACTTTATGACTTTCCTCTTGATTTACAGGTTTGCTCTGATACCGGTGTTAGAAGATGTGAACAAAAAAATAATGCAGAGCTATTGGAATGCACACATCCCAGATTGTGTGTCTATCATTTTACTTGCAAGAGATAGTTACAAATGGTTGAGGAGGTTACAACTGAACATTAGTTGATGGATAACTAATAGTGACTTTATTCTAAAAGGTAAGCATCGTATATTAATATACAACACCATGCAATTAGGAGATAACACTTTTGAATTCAATCTACCTTCCTACCTTGGTCTACATTCAGTCTTAAATACAAAACTCTTGCTCCATTATTTTCCATCTTTATTGGACACTTCATATGTTGTAGAGACACTTTAGCAGGCAGAGATCAATCATGACAGCAACACCCCATCGAAATTGTATCAAATAATTGATGCCAACGTCAAATGAACAAGATAACAAAAGATCCTTCTCTTTCAGATCGTCAAAGCAGGGCCAGTTCCTTCCCAAGGAATATGGTTTGCTGTAGTACATGTTACTGACAACTTCCCACATCATCTTCTGCAATTGCATACAATGGGGACAATTACTCTTCAAGGAGTGGCTACCGAGCCAGGGAGATCTGAGTTTTTGATCAACTCGTTGCATAATGGTGTATGCTGCGCCATGTGTCATCATTTAACATTTTCAGGACCGTCCTGACCACACGTGGTCATACGGCTCAGTCTTTAACTCCTCTTTGTTGATGCCTAGTAACTCTGACAATGCTGGTAGTGCTCTGCACAGTTGTTTTACACAAAATGGCAAAACAAAGATTCTAAACAGTTATGAAGCAAGTGGTTATCATTCTTGTAATGGTTCAACTGTCTCTTTGCCCTCTACACTTATCTTAATTATGCTGAGAGGCATTCTACAATTATAACACGAGTGGAGCAGTCTCATGTCATGCCCGCCAAAGATAAACAAAAAAAAGTTATACATTTGTATTATGTCATTCAATTTTGGAAAATCAAAACAAATAAAGATGTATTTTTCCCATGGCATTTAAATAGGGGCCTTCTTTCTTCCTCCACTTTTTTAATGAATATATTAAATTTATTATTTTAGGTTTTCCAATAAAATACATATGGGTGAATTAGTATTGATTTAAGTGTATATAAATAATTCCTTGAACATCTATTTTCAATTCCAATTACTATATATTGTACATCTATGTAAAATCTTTCCAAAGGTCTCATTGTAGAGGCTATTAACAAAGTAAATTTTAAAAATGAGGTTTATTATGAAATTAGGAATTGTTGCACAATCAATATTTCATAAGTTTGTATGCCCGAGTTGGCCTAATGGTGAAGAACATGTGCTCTTGAAATAGAGGTCACAAGTTCAAATCCTGCAGGGGGTAGGGTATGTACGCCTTGTTTGTAGCAAAGTTAGTTGCCTCCCGCACGTGAGTACAAGGTAGTCCCATATGCTATAAGCCGCTTGTAGACCCAAAAACAGGTCGCCCGGCATCGTGGACTGTAAAAACCATTATTATTATTATAAAACTTCTTTAACTTAATTTAAAAATATATATAATTTACCAAAGTAAATTTGTATAATTATGTTTATTAAGTAAATTTTATTTTCAAAATTATCTGTTAAATTATAATTCACCAAAACTTCCTTATTACTTAATTTAAAATATATATAATTTACCAAAATAAATTTGTATAATTATGTTTATTAAGTAAATTTTATTTTCAAAATTATATTTGTTAAATTATAACTTTTATATAATTAATTTTTCCTACGTAATTAAGACTTAATAATAAACTTTTTACACAATTAAATATTATTTTATATAATTATGGTTTCATAAAATTATACTATGAGTTGAATGAAATGGAAATAGTGCATTAAAATATAAAACCCTGATTTAAGGGTTGATGCCAACCCAATGGTTTTAGTACTATTAGGGTATACATAATTATGCCCTGAGGCACTCTACAATTATAGCATAGAGTGGAGGAGTCTCATGTTGTGCCCCCATGAAAGAAAAACTAAAAAAGTTATACATTTGTATTATGTCATTCAACTTCAAATCAAAACAAATAAAGAAGTATTTTTCCTTGCTGCACTTTTACATAATTACATAAGATTTGTTATTTTTGTTATTTTAGGGTTTGTGTAAATAGTAAATTTAATTTAACCACGACATTTATCCTATTCCACTTTTGATACCTCTCGACATCTTTTATATATATTTATCTAATATAAATATGCTATGTATTCTTCCATTCTTTGAATAAGCAAGAGATAGAAGAGGAAGTACAATGGTTAGACATCTTGTAACATATCCGACCTCTCGGATCATTGCAAAAGTTATTGCATAATAATTTCTTGCAACTTACAGGTCTAATATGGTGTCTACCATTCAACCTGTTTCTCCTTGTCTCATAACACTGTAATACATCCTTTGGCCTTTATCATTTCATACATGCTTCTGCCATGTCACATTTAATATGTTAAGTGTGTCTATCCACGGGGTACCTCCTGGACCCAAATCAGAAATTAAAATAATGGGCATACGTGGCATGAAATATATTTTGATTACTGCAATTTGTAAGCCAGCATATGCCATTTTCATTTTCAAAATGTTTGCAGAAGGGGAACAATAAGAAGAAATAGGAATAGCTATAAGTTATAACTAACTTTTTTATTTTTATTTTTTTGGGTAAGAAATACATCTTATATCATACCAAAAACATTAGAGTGTTTTGTTTTTTTTTCCACGCAACTTTATAATCTTTTTGTTACATTTCCAACATTGGTAGGAACTATTTTATCTTGAGTCTCGATCATTTCACAGTTACAGCTAGCATATATATGTGGCTTAAAATGACACTCTTCTTCTACGTTATTTATAATGCAACTACTTTTCTTGTAATTGATTTAAGACAATGATCTGTATTGTAGTTGCTTTTCTGTTTATTAAACCTGTTGATTATCGTCACTGTTATCATTGAATTTTAACAGTTCCTTTGCATTCTCTAATAGGCATTTGTGTTCATTTGGTTCTGGTTCTCTTGGAAACAAGTTGGTTTGAGTTCATGAATGTTTCAATAGCATGTTTCTGCATAGGAGTATTCTCTCCAGGGAAAGGTTCAATGTTGGAATTTATAGTAGCACAATCGGTATAGTTTCATAATAATTTCAAATAAAACTACTTTGTAGAAGCAGAATATATAGAACACTGAAAAGACCATGAAGATGAAATTGGTAGTACAGGAAGCAGGGATGTTTGTGCATATTTGTGAATTGCCGCCAATGTTTTTAGGTTCTTCAAGTTTGACGAGCACTATATAGCAAACCCATTATCTGTTTTTGGAGTTCTTTGAGATCTTATAGCATGCTTGTCATTTTCAATAATTTTTTAAATACTGAGACATTTCTGTGTATTTTTGGGATAGATGGCAGCAGGCAAGTAGAAATCTTAAAGGTAATTTTATATTTATGTTTTATCGGTTAGCTGTTTTTTGTTTGTATTCTGTTGCTGTAAAATATTATGATCAGTTTTTGCTTTCAGACATTGATGTAAAGTTTTTCCTTTACCGACTAACATCTTTATTTGAAGAGCATTTTTTCTCTTATGCTAAGAGATAATTGTTTTTAATATTGTGTTTGGTATACAGTCAAGGACTGGAAGAGAAGCAACTGATGCTTCACAGTGAGTATATTGCAATTCAATGGAAACAAATGAAGTGTTGGAAGATGCACTCAATTAGGTCTTATCCATAGCTTTTAATATTTAAGCTCACTCGGACTTGAAATTCCTTTGTGCCTCACCAGGAGGGAACTTCTAGATGCAATAGATGTTAGGCTCACGGCATTAGAGAAAGAATTAAGGATGGCCTTTGCTCGTGCTGCAGCTGCTGGTTTTGAGATTGAACACATGGGCGATCTCATGATATTTGCAGAGCGATTTGGTGCAACTCGCTTTGAGGTAAGGTCTTTTTCTCATTCATTTCACATAGTTATTATTCAAAGCTATAACATCCATATTCTAATACTTAACACATTCTCTGATGTTCTTCATCTTTACAATTTTTGAGATACATGTAGTCAAGTAGTTTTTATCTGTTATTTCCAGACCCAAACTTGCAATGTCAAAAACTACTGCGTATGATAAATTTTGACTTTAAATAATGGTTACAATCTGTTGCAGCATTCTTTGGGTGCTGGGGTTCTCTCCTGCTATGAAAAGTAGAATTTATCCTTTATCATATGTGCCAGTCATTTTGTAAATTTTTGGCAATCTTGATGGATTCTAAACAATATGGTTTCAACAGGGATGCTTGTGCCAAGTTTATGGCATTATGCCAGAAATGGCAAGAAGTTTACTCCATGGTTAATGAGTCAGATGCGATATCTCCAAGTTCTGATGTGTCCACAAATAGATTACATGGCAAATATCTACCATTTTCCTTACCGAAAAAGGGTAAAGTATCTGATGCTCAAGGGGATATTAGAGAAATGATAGGAAGAAATGAGGTGGATTCTGTAAGCAGTGGCATTACATCCCAAATATCTTTAGATTTGCAACTGACCCATTTTGCAGAAGCAGCAAATCACAGGTCCTCAGAATCTGCCTTGTCAGTTTCAGACACAAAGCAAATTGGAAAAGTCTTGAAAGAAAATCAAGTTTCTATTACCCCTGTACAATCACGTAAGGATCAATCTGCACCAAAGTTCTCTAATTTTCTCTCTGTCTTCGCTGGTAACCAAGAAAGAAGCGGTTCCTCTTCCCCAGTTGGGGTTTCTACCATCAACTCCGACCATAACAGCACATCGGGAAACTCATCAATTACTGATGATTCCTTTGTAAAGCCTGATGCATATTCTAGAATCAACAATCTGACTGCTGAGGCAAGTTCCGAGTCCATGGATATAACTTCCATTGAATTTGAACAGATCGAGTCAGATATGGGTAATCAATCACTTGGAGAAAGAAATAGGCATTTGGTTAGGTCTCCTCACAGAAGACGGTCATCTTCTCCAATGAGACGGGTTCAAATTGGGAGACTAGGGTCATGTCGATCTAACTCTGCAGCGATTAAGAGTATAAACTACTTTCAGGACTTGCCTAAGAAAGTCACAGATCCAAATAGGGAATCGAGAAGTAGTGACAGTGATGATGCTGAGAGTAATAATGGTAGCAGTAATCTATCAGAGCCTGCTGAAAAGCCTCCGTCTAGCAGAAGACTGAGTGTCCAAGATGCCATACATCTCTTTGAAAGAAAGCAAAAGGAGGTCAGACAATCTGAAAATGAGGGCATGAAAAAATTGGAAAGGTAGACGGCCAAGGATGATGTCATCTGAGGACGGGAATTCTAATACAAATGAAAAAGTGGTCTTGAGAAGATGGAGTGGAGCAAGTGACATGAGTATGGAGGAGCTGGCACCACAGCAAGCCAAAGATGGAAATCAAAATCAATATCAATATCAAAATGCCTTTGTGCCATTGTCCAGAATCAAGCCACATGCACAAACCTCATCATCTGACCAAGTAGTGCAATTGTCAGGTGGTATGGTGGACACTCAAAACACAGTTGAACTTGAAGAGTCTCCTCAGAGTGAATTTAGATCACTAGCTAACAATGACCAAGGTGTGGAAAAGAGGAAAGATACAGGTTCAACTTACCTTGTTCATCGAAATGATATAACTAGTTGCCTATCTCAGAGCTCATCAGCCTATGAACAGACCTCGAGTACAGATCAAGATATGATGCCAACAACTATGCAAATGAACAATGCAAATGTGGGCACAAAAGAGGTAATGCAAACACCTTTCCAAATGACTGCTTATCCTGTCAGCAAAGTATCAGAAACTGTTGGTTTCTCACATATAAGAAGGTCGCCTAGTGGGTGCGAACCCATAACATCGATGCATCTTAAAGTTACAAAGCCAAAGGGCAGTCAAGATTGGAAAGAGGAACTTGGAGAAAAGGCCAATCAATTGGAGGCCTTATTTGCTGCTCACAAACTCAGGAGCCAGTCACAAAGATTGAACAGCCAAGCAAAACTGCGTATGATTTCCAAGGAAACGAGTGTAGAAGTTGAACCTAACAATCTGTTCACAAGGGATGTGCAGAATATGGGGAAGGAATCACTTGGTAGCTCATGGAACAATGGAATGGATTCTGATGTGAAGATCTCAACGAGTATGGCTGATAGCAATCATGTCGAATGTCATAGTCAAGGGGAATTGTTGGAGTTTGCAAAGGACGAGGTTAGAGGAAAACACTATTCCCATTACAAGGAGAAACGAGATGCAAAGTTGAGGGATGAGCAGACAACAAAAGGGGCAGAGAAAGAAGCCCAACTAAAAGCTATGCAATTAGTATTAGAAAAGAAAAGAAAAGCTGAAATGGAAGCAAGGAACAGAACCAAAAAGATCCTTCAGTCCAAGATGGGAAGAAAACATTCAACTCTCCAGATGATATGCCAAGAGACCTTCCAAACACAAATGGAGCAAAGAAAAAGTCTTCAAAACTTATTCCTGCAAGCAGTTCCTTGTCCTTGGAATCATCATCACCAAGGACATCCTTACCTGCTAAAATACAAAATTCCAGTAATATTTCTTCTGGTAGACGCAAGAGCATGCGTGAAAATCCTCTTGCTCAATCGGTTCCCAACTTTGCTGATATTAGGAAAGAGAATACAAAGCCTTCACAAGGAAGAATCAATTCCAATTCATTGGTTCAAGGAAAGGGACAAGGGTCTCGTGGAGAGCTCAAAAGCAACAGCAAAAGTTTTGGCATTAGAGAACACTCTTATCCTGAACATGTTGGATCTGGATCTGTTCCACAGTTAGCCAACAACAAGAAAGATAAGAAACAACAAAGTGCATCAGCAGTGAGAAAAAGTATTTCTGGTCCTCTTACGGAAGAGGTAAGTGGGAAAATTGTCAAAGTAGCAGCATCTGAACCAAGCTTCAGCAAAGAGACTAAAAGAGGAACTGTTGCACCCTTGGAGTCTAAATCATTTCTCCGCAAAGGCAGAGGAATAGGTCCAGGTGCTGGATCAGAAGTTACCAAATTGAAACAATCATCTGCGGCTAATGATGGCATGAAGAATGCAAGTGAAGGTCAAATGGATGGTCAAAATGGAGAAGAAATGGTGGATGAATCGGGTGACTTATTACAATCATCAAATACTCATGAAGTAAATGAAGCAGGACTGGCTGAAGAGAAAGAAAATGAAGGTGACAAGGGCACGAGTGATGATGTTGAAATTTCAGATAATCAGGGTGATTCAGACAATATACAAAATGACATGCAAGGTGATGATGGCAGTGCTATCTCTCCTTCTGAATTGCCATCCTCTCTCACAGACACAAATAATACATATTCTGAAAAAAATTGGAAAAAGGTTCTATGCGCTGAAGCTTCAATCACAGCTGCTGCATTACCATGCTGCACCACATCCTTACCACGCGAACATGCCGCAGCTTCATTGTCACCCATATCAAAGTCACCGACTTTGCACAGATATACTGCATCAGATCATTTTAGTTCATCAGCATCCATGACAATGATAGGAGACTCGCCACATGGAAGCCCTACATGGAACTCACATATGCCACAGCATCCTCAGATCTCGGAGACCTCTGCCATGGAAACTGCTCGAACTCGTAAAAAATGGGGAAAAGCACAGAAGATTGTTCTTGCTACTGCTTCTCAGCAGCCGCGCCACAAAGATGTTCCAACTGGGTTGAAGAGGCTTCTGAAATTTGGTAGGAAAATAGGGGTTCTGAAAGAATAACAGACTGCGCTTCTGCATCTACAACCTCTGAAGGTGACGAGGATACAGAAGAAACAAAGGACCTGACCGGCAGATCTGCGGATCATTTCCTGAGAAGGACCAGAACGCAAGCTAAGACCATTTTAACAGGGCAGTCCTCATATGATTTTGGAAGTTCAAATGGGCATCAAGAGATTGAGAGTTTCCCAGAGCTTAGCTCAAGTATGTGACATTTTCCCGAAATTCTAAATCTTTTTCAAATTGTTTCTTATATGGGCTCACCAATATTCAGTGCTAATTTCCATTAACAACACAATTGCATTGTGCAGCACAATCAAGTGGAAGTTCCATTCCAGCTCCTCCTGTGAATTTCAAACCACGAGAAGATAACTTATCTGGAGTCACAATGATAAAAGGTGAATCTCCTCGTGCAAGTTCTCTATTTCTTTCGACACATTTATTTAAGCCTCCGATTTTTCAGCCGAGTTAAATCTCTAAACGTTTCTGTCCTAGATTTAAATTCTTGTAGGTCTTGCAATGGCGCATCTCTATTTTTTTGGGATGGATTCTTTGTACATCTAAATTTTAATAAAAAGAAAGAAATAGGTAACGGCTCTCGGATTCTTTCAGCTTAGTGCTGAGGGTATCCTTGCCGCAAAATTCGCCCTATTTACTTTGATAATGATATTAGCAAATATCAATTTTGTGCAGGACCCCGTTCTTTCTTTTCACTCTCATCATACAGAAACAAAGGAAATGACTCCAAGCCCAGGTGATCCTTAAGCCGGGCATCTACATTTCAATTTCGCTGCAACATTCCATTGGAGGAGAAATTGAGGGAAACAAAATAGCTTTCATGCTTGAAGGGTCATGTTCTATGTCCATGATAGGCTTGTTACAGCTAGTTATATGCCCTTTTGCAGGGACTAGGGGAAATCTATCATCTTTTGTAAACATTTAAATTAGTTCTTTGCTCTAAAGGAGTAGAGAGAGGAGGGCAACATCTTCTGTTGATATATATGTTGTAAACTTGAAGATGTTGTCCACGAGTTATTGCAATAATACAAAGTTTCAGTTTTGCCTGTGTTATTGTGTCTAATCTAATCCTATAAAATATGAAATAAAACTTGGACTTAACCACCTCCCTTACGCATCAGCAGTACCCCTTCTCATTAAGTCCAGGAATAAATAAATACTCTACATGTCTTTACCTCCAAAATTTATATATGGTAGTAGAAATATTGGGAATTTATTTTAAATAAATCAAAACAATTCCAGTAGAAAGGAACGGTTAAATGATTAAACTATTTAGAAATATAGATCATTAATAAATTAAATTGGAATCTTATTAAGTAGTGTACATTATTGATTAAATAAAATAATGTTTATACATTTTTAATGTTATATGTTTAAATAATTCAAAAGTTTAACATTAGACAATGAATTAAATGTTCCTTAAAGTTTTATTCTAAGATATTTTATTTCTAAAAATAATTTATATTCAAAATAAATCTTTCCATGCTCTAGGCCCTTGGCTTTGGCCCCGCTTTTATTCAATCTATAAGTATGCTAAATGTAGATGCCTTTGCTCATATTACTATCAATGACATCAACTGGGAACCCTTTGGGCTTTTTCGCTCCATTCGCCAAGGTTGCCCTTTGGCGCATGTGCTTTATGTGCTGGCTGTCAAGGATTTGGATATTTATTGGCCCACGCCAAATCTCAGGGGCTTGTTAGGGGAATCTCGCTACCTTCTGCACCCAATTCTCAATTGCTAAATGGTCATTTCGCAGATGATTCCTTTCTTATGCTCATTGAAGATGAAGCCAACATTTGCAATGCCATGCAATGCTTGGATATTTTTTGTTTAGCGTTTGGTTCCTCAATTCAATGGTGAAAATCTAGTGCTATTGGTAATCCTTCCTTCTTGTGCTTGATTGGCTCGCCACTTTTGAATGGAAGGTTCTGGCTCATGGTGAAATATTTAAATTCCTTGGTATTCCTTTTGCCTTTCAAGCCTCTTCGGCCGAGCTCGCGGTATGTTATTCAAAGGGTGGCCAAAAAATTGGAATATTGGCTTACTAGACCTTTATCATTGGCTGGGAAATTCCAAATCTGTTCCAAAGTTCTTGTGGCCACACACATGTATTACTCATCGTGTTGGGTTCCTTCCAAAGCCTCTATTCAGAAGCTGGAAAAGTTGCTCAAAGCCTTTTTATGGGCTAACGCTTCTACAGGCAAAGGATTTCATCGTGTGGCTTGGGAGATATGTTGCCTTCCCCGTAACTCTGGGGGGCTTGGCCTTATTGACATTCAGCGTCAAGGGCGGGAACTTTGCGCGAAATGGATTGTTAGAAGCATCACTGGCCAAGAAGCTTGGAAAGTGCTCCTGCGACATGGCATTGAAGAAGGCTCACCTTATGGCCGCCCTGCATGGAAAGGATTGGGGTTTATCAATCTGCTCATAGCCCCAGTGCTTGTCAAAGTAATTGGCACTTTTGTGCTCAAGAGCATTTGGAAAGCATGGGAATGCATCAAACCCTAGCTTCAATGGAAAGGTGATGGTTTTCATAATGGGCTTTCCGTTAACCATTAATCCTTCGTGGTCACCGATTTTCCAGACACAAGATAAGTGTTTGGCAGAAGCTCCGGGAATCTCCGCGCTCAAATTTTTTAAACACAAAATTCACACCATTGAAGATTTATTCTGCAAGCACTCACAATCCTGGTTCTCTTGGCCTGAAATTAAAACTCGTTTTCAGCTTTCCAACCAGGACCAGGATAGTTATAATGAAGTGATCAGCTCGGTCCCTAACCACATGTTGCACAAAATTGTTGTGCATTCCTCTCGCCCTTGGTGGACAGATTGGAAATGGTATGCGGATACTCCATTTTGCAACTACTCAACCAATAAAGGCTACCGTTGGCTTTCACCTCATCTTCCCATGGTGGATAAACTCAACACGCGATGGGGAATTCAGTCCACTCCGTCCTCCTAGAGTAGGTGATTTGACATTGTTTGGTCTATCTGTGTGGAGCCCAAGATTGCCCACTTCCTCTGGTGTATTTTGCACCAAGGTCTCCCTATCGGGGCTCGCCTTGTTCAAATTGGGGTCCCGGCTCCCAAATGCCCATTTTGCGGCCATTTGGAAACTATTATGCATCTTTTCTGGTTTTGTCCCAAAGCTCACTTGTCCGGAACTGAATTCATTCATTTTTCTTTTCGCTAAGACTCGCATTGCTTTACTTGGTAGCATATCCTTTTGGGAGATAATCCCAAACTTCTGCCTATGTTCACCCAGATTTGACATGTTTTCAGAGGGGAAATTATTTTTGGATATGGAAAGAAATAAATGCTTTTTTCTTTGCTAATTCTGCCAGTTGATCAACATTTTTCTGTTTATAACAAATCTATGGTGATATCGAATGTGTCTGCAGATTCAAGTTTAGGCGAACAAAGTTGCGCTGGAGGTGGACCACCTACAGACCTTGATGCGACATTGGGGGGAAGCCCTATGTAATGTTGCTCGTGTGCCACCTTCTCCTATTAGGCACTCCTCGCCTCCTAACCGTGGTGGTCGCCATAGCTGTTCAGTAATAATGTCTTTTAACCGGGCTCGGCCCTCCCCGAGCCCTCTTCACCAAAGAAGTTACTCTCCAACTTGCCGACGTGGCCGGGGGTCGCCGTGGCCTCACCAACAAAGGAGTCCTTTGCCACTCGCCAACAGGTGGGGTCACCACCACCAACTCGGTTGGGGCTTTCTTGCAACCACCGCAGTAGCACATTGTTGATGGGTGGAATCGCCTCGCCGCCACCGTCTTCCGACAAATTTCCTCATCTCAGCCTTGCCATCCCCACTCGTGGAGAGGTGGACCAAGAAGAAGAAAATCCCATTGGCTGGGATATCTCGGATGCTGGCAAAGACCTACCTGGCTCGGGCTAGTTGGATGATCATGATCCGTCTGCTTTGGGCATGTTTGTTATTGCTTGATTTAACTTTTTGTTAGCTTCTTCAGGCACTTTGCCTAGTTTTTGTGTTCTCCTAGGCTCGACCTAGCTTGTTTGTGGTTTTGGGGCATGCTCTCATACCGCCCGCTTTTTTTTTTGAAAGTTATCTTGTATCTTATTGAATTAATATAATATAAGATCTCTTTTCATAAAAAAATCTTTCTTATATAAGATTAAAATACTTAAGTACATATTTATATGATAATTGTTAGTATAATATATTTAGAAATTATTAAAAATATTTAATTTCAAAACAATTTTCTCGTAAGAACGCCTCACTTGTTAAATATTGTTTCGTCAATGTATTGTTTAAGAAAGGAACAAAATATTAATACTGAAATTATAATTGATGGAACGTCCAAAAGCATGTTACATTATTTAAACAAAAATAGATAAAAATATAAACATGATAAATGAAATAAGTTATTTATGAACTATTGTTTCTTTTTGGATGCTTTATTATGTACAACTATTAGAACACTCATTTATGTTTATTTTTGTTGCAATAAAAATATTTACAATATAGTAAGAAATGTATATTGAATATAAAGTATTAATCCAACTCATGTTAACGATTCTTCTATCATGAAAAAACAAAGCAAATGAATCCTCTACTTAAAAAAATAATGCAAAGAATTCTTCGATTGTTAAAAATAATGCAAAACTTAGTGATGCATATTTTTGCTAAGACAAAAATATATATTGAAGAACAAATGCAAGGAACTTTTACAATGAATAGAAAGTGAAAGGTACAAAAATCCCTAATAAAGACGCAACAACCAATTAATCAAGTACCAAGGTTATTGAGAAATTAGTTAAACCTCCCAAAGAGACCCGATCAAGGCATTTGTATCATCCCTAAACTACCACAATAGAAGGAACGACTTACCTCTATAAGCCTCAATTCAATAGGTGATCATTCTTGTAAACATGTTCACAAGATATTATAGGCGGTTAATCCATTTTAGCGACCAAAACCTCTCAAAGGCCAATAGTTTTGAATATGAAGTTCAACAACCTAGTTTCATCATAAAAGTGCTAAAAGTAGACATTGGGATCACAAGTGTGCAATGTGAGCTCCATGGGATCAAGAGAGAGATTTCATAAGTGGAGAGAGAAAATTCAATGATGTTTGAAGTATTTTCTCAAGCAACAATAGTCACTCGAAAGACCTACCCGAACCCCCCATCCATTTGTGTGTGCAATATGACCTGTTTGTACAATGTGTCCCAAATGAAAGTAAAAGGAAAGATGTCATCAATTCTCGTTGAGTAGGAGCCAATCATTCATTAAGGTTAACCAAAATTAGAGATGTGTACAAAGTGCCACAAATAAATATACTCATCCTTGCTTCCAACTACTCATTATAATACCACATATTTATTATGAATTGGTAGGCTAGCTAGAAAACCAAGATATGACAAGGGTCTCATTTAGAGTGAAGTGTAAGGAATATGACAGTTGGTTTAGGGTGAAAATTTTACAAGAGTTAGGGAAGAGAAAGTTACATAGGTCCCTAGTAATAGTTACAAAATATTATATATTAGTCAATTATCAATATATAAAGAGCTAGTCTACGATGAGCTCTAGGTTATCAAGTACATTCTCACCATCAATTTCATCCATATCATCTTCAATTTCAAAATCTGAGTAACATGTAGGAAAAGTAAACATTAATCCTAATAATTTTGTCTTGAGCCCCTTGGCCAATAATACTTGACCCTTATTATGTTTTTGTAGTTCATTTATTATTATGTTGATGGTGGCTATTGTTGATGGCCATTGAATGGATCAAGCACTCAAGGTCCTTCTAGTCTTCGTGCAAGGTAAAAGACATAATAACATTTGACAACATGTTGGTGCATTGGTAAAGACCACACACTTTTCCTTCCCACATATTGCTTTGTTGGAGTGTGTGTTCATACCGACTAGTTGTTTTGGTTATTTCGAATTAAGTTAGTGTTGAGCCGTGTTCATATCTACAAAAGGGTTAATCTCGATTTAGGAATGGTTGGTGTGACCGTGTCCAAGCTCCCCACAACTCTTGGCTCGGTGGGATCTTGATTCAAGTTGTACTCAACTCGGCGAGTTCACGTTTGAGGTGAGTTCGACGTTGAAATCATGTGGTAACTCCAATAGTGAACCTTAGGTGTTAAAAAAGCCCCAACCTCGGCTCAAGAATTCAACATTAACATATGTTCTAGCTCGGCCTCGGTTCGACCCATGTGCAACCCGGCTAGTGTACCGATTTGGCTCCCACATATTTCATTGGTTCTGCCTACCTTTGCTTGAATCTTCTCACAAGACGGCTCGACTTCTATCCTTGGCATCGTTCCTTTGTTTTGTTGCTCCATTTGCGGTGGCACTTCTCTGCATACCTCCCAAATTTCCCTATAAAAAAATTGCTTGCAATATTAAAGGGCAAGTACCAAATCTCGAAAACCTAATCTAATAGGGGAGAGGGGCTAGTAGTGGTACACCCTAAGTTAAGGGGTCCACAAAATCAATTGTTTATCATATGGGATTGTGATTTTTTCACTAATATGTAGTTCAAATTTGTGTTAGCTTATATTTTTTCTTTGGAATGTTCAATTGGAGGGAAAACCATATTTTGAATTGATTTAAAATAATAAATTTGAGTTACACTACAACCATGGTGGAAACCAATACTTGAATATGGGTGAAAATGCTTGAACATTGATTTTTTTATACTTGTACATGGGTGAGAGGTCTTACATGTCATGATGTGATTGACTACTCTACATAATTATTATGTCAAAAATAAATAACTACTAGATAGTACTATGAAAACTATTGGGTATTGTGTGATCAATAGTCATGTCAACTATTGGACCATGTTCACCTATTGGCCCCTCTCCCTAGTAAGAGTACAAGTTAGATTTTCAAAATAAAAATAGAAAATTCGGGCAAACATTTTTAAATGGACCTTTATAATGAAAGGGAAGTGAGAACATTTTCCATGGGATGGACTATTTATTATAAACGAGATATTTGCAAAAAGGCATTTCGTTAAATGAGCAAAAATTGTAAGGGGGAATCTTTTCACATGAGCAATATTATTGTAAAAAGAAAAGAAAGGAAATTTTGTTTGTAAAAAGGGGATTTCTTTGTTGTCTAAAAGTGATTTTTTGTTGCCCCTAGACTTTACAAGGACATTACCCCTAAACCTCGTTGGTGGTTGCCACCCCTAGACCCCATCTCCATAATTTGTTGTGCAAGATATTTGGGGTGTAATTTACTTTGGTGGCATATTGTTCTTGAGTGTCAAGGACCAAAGGGCTAGGTTTGGTCCGATAGGTGGTTAGACCCTCTCACATACAAACTTGCTTTCACTTTTGGTTTTTCGTGCATTATATTTTGTCTTCTACTATGGATTCTTCTCTAACATTACAAGAGGAGATTTTGAAATTAAAGAGGAAAAATAACTTTTTGACTCCCTCATTATGAGAAAAGATGCCCTCCTCCTACACTCCTTACAACAAAACTTGTAAGTGTGGATCATCCTTCTCTTATTGTAGACCTTAAAAACCTCGTTACTAGTCCACTTGTAGCTACTACTCCCATACTTACCGATCGTGATTCGTTACTTGAGCATGCTCTTGTTTCCAATGCTCATAATGCAACTTTTGTTATTATGCCTATTGCTCTTGTTTATGCACCTTTTGTTTATGAGTATGATCATATTGTAGTTGTATATAATGTGAGTACCGCTTTTACCTTTCTTGCTTACGTGCCCGGCTACTTTGAGAAGCATACCACCGCATTTGGTTCTCAAATGCTCCATTCTATGAGATTTTTGGGAGAGGCATCGACAATGTATTGCTTTCCTATTTACTTTGTCAAGTACCATTTTCATCACGATATTGGTTATAAGGCAAGTAATTTGTTGGGATCACTTGTTGACAAAGCTCCTATTTTTGTTTGCTCGACTCTTAATGAGGATCATGAGTTACACATGATTTCTACTACACCTTCACTTAGGCTTGAGGAACCTAAGATTTCGCTTGTTAGACATAATCAACTTGGTACACATTTAGATGTTTCCTTGCATGCTCTAATCGTGCACTTTTAACCAATTCATATGCATACATCCTCCTCAATTATCCCATTTGGGATGGATCTCGATCACTTGTGACAATAACGTAAGCATTCATTGTGAGGTCACTACAGACATGGCTCTACCATTCAACTTCTTGATATGCTCACTGCTTCTCTTGCATTGCAATGCTCCTTATTGTTTGAGCTATTTTATTTGGTAGAACTCGTTGAGTGACTCGCTTGTTTTAGATGATGTCCTTTAGATAATGAAAACGTTTTGGATTTTCTGCGTCACTTGGTGATGTTATTTTGTATGGAACCTTTTTGTAGTCATACTGAATCTACAGAGTCATGGAGTTTTTTCATGCAGTTGCGCTCCATTTTGAGCACTTTTCTTTCCTTTAGTTGCATGACTTTCCCATTGCCACTAGGGCCATCTTCTTGAGAGGTATATTTCATCTCGTATCTTTGGCACTTTTTAGGCATGTTGACATCTCCTTCATCTTACCTTTAGCTTGTCCTCCTTATGAAGTGTAGTTACTCCGGTGAAATCTAGTGTTATCTTGTCGTTGTTCAAGTAGTTGGTTTTGTCCACTCATATAGATTTGAAGCATCACTCCACCCATTCAACAATATGGGGGGGTATGGTGTTGATCTTGTTTCGGGTGTCATGTCCATTTCTATGGCGTTTGTTTTTGGTATTTGGTGCATCACATCATTTGAAAGTATATCAAATTTGAAGTTTGGTGAACTATTTCACTATTGACACCATTGGAAGTCTCATTGCATGGAGATAATTTGGTGAAGTATAGTGTTAGCTATTTTATTTTATGTGATTGAGCAGTGGATCTAAACCACTAGTGAAGAATGAGTTTAAGTGAACATGTCTACCAAACATTTCTTCTGGTTAACAAAACTTTAGCTCTAAGGAAGAGTAGTGGATTTTGACTTGGTAGTGTTTTGTATGTCTGACATCCCCAACACTTGTTAACATTAGTAGATTTGGACCATGTGTTCTCATCAGATTTGTTGTGACTTTCGAGTCCATTGAGTGCACTTATGTTTGATGGGATTCATTCCATCCAAGACACCTATTTTAGTATTATGATTAGTCTTTGGGTCGTGCTTCTTGGGATGCCTCATGCGGCATAAGTTTTGCTCTACTTTAGTTGTTGTATTACTAGTTTTTGGGTGCCTTGTAGTGATACATTTCATCCATGATAAGAAATTTTTTAGTTCTTTTGATCAATGTTTTTTTCTTAGTAAGCCTCGTACATAGTACCAATTTCTATATGACTTGGCGATTACAATGAATTGACACCCATGTATTTGGGTAAGATGCACTTATTACAATAGAACACTTAAATTTCGGTGTATTTGTACATAGGCACCTCATTAGGCCTAGTTGTTGGCACCTATTAGTCACTTTGCTTCCTTTCTTCTCATTCCCCATTCTACGCTTAAGGGAGGGTGTTGGAGTGTGTATTCACATTGGCTAGTGGTTTTGGTTATTTCGAACCAACTTAGTGTTGAACCGTGTGTTCACACCTAAAGAGAATTTGATCAAATAAAAAAATACAAGAGAAGAAATACTTAATAGATTATTCAAGATAAACAAAATGAAAATGGTATACACAAGATATCACAAGATTTATCATGGGAAACCCTTTCTCGAGAAAAAACAGCAGCCAAGAATCTCTCTCTCTCTCTTAATTTTTTTATTAGTGGTAAATGGTTTTAAAGGGGACCATATCCCAAAGTACAAAAGAGGCTCAAGAGCTAGATGAAGCAATAATATAATAGTGGTTTTTTGACAAGTGGGAACCACACCCTAGATAACAAGGTCTAAGAACTTAAAAAAATGGTAAAGAATAGTGGCAAAGGACAATCTGCTATCAAGAAGCCAAAAAATAGCTAAACCACAACATCACAACAACCGCATGTCCATAGAAGACCAGAAAAAGACCAAACATTAGAGATCAGACAACCTTCATTTAAGAGCTTTGTTAAACACTTTTTTAACTCCTCCAAAGCTTTGAATAGATTGAGTGTAGTGTGCTGAGAGGGGTCCTTAGTAATATAAGAGATTGCCATTTTATTTTCTTTTCCTCCTTTCCAAATTTCGAGGAATATCACCGACTTCACAAACATGTTTGACTTGCATTTCGAGGAATTCAAGGAGAGTCTTTTGCATGGAAAGGTGGTCAATTTGATTGTTTATGATCTTTGCCAAAGTTTCTTCCATGCCCTTGTGCTTCTTAGTGATTTCTTCAATCCTTTCTTCAAACATAAGGTAACGATCAGGAACTTGCTTGTCTTTGGCTCCATCTTTGAGTAGAAGAGCCACATCCTCCCCAATGACCTTGATTCTCTCTGCATGTTCCCTTAATTGGGCCTTCATATCATAGCTAACAAACGGATTTTGGTCGCTTTGACTAATGGAAAACAAGCTCCCGGCTATGGCCGATCCTTTCCTTTAACACTACTCTCTCTCTTATTGCATTAACTTAACCATTTATAATATAATAATGTACTTCCAAGTTCTTCTCTACCCTATTGCATGTCTAGCTATATGTAAGCACATCAATAGGAAACCGTCAAAGTGGTTTTACAATATAATGGGTACCAAAACCACGGGCTAAGAAAACAATCCATAATGGTTGCCCATAAATCATGGGTGTACAATATAAAAATATACAACATATTTTAACATTATCCCACTTGTTGGATACTTTGCAAAAGTGGGTTACATTGCTATATAATCACCATCTTAAGGTAGTAAAGCCCATTGATTTTTTTGCACCGAGAAAATTTCCTAGCACTTACAACATGTGTCAAAGAGTCAACAACAATATCCTCTATGTCCACCTTACTTAGTAGTATCTTCTTCTTCTCCACCATTTCTCTTACAAAATGGTATTGAACATCAATATGTTTCGTTCTTGAATGATACTCAGGTTTCTTTGCTAGACAAATTGCACTTTGACTATCACAATCAATCCTTACAACATTTCGAGAGAATCCAACAAAGAGATAAGTCTTGAAGCCAAACCATTTCTTTACTTGCATGAGTAGCTTCCATGTACTTAGCCTCTGTGGTGGATATCGCAACACTTGCTTGACGTTTACTCATCTAACTTACCACTCCACCGAACAAGTTGAACACATACCCATTGGTATACTTGCACATATCCAAGTCTCCACCCAGTCAATCCAAAACCTTGTAGATCCAAGGTTTTACTTTCACCAGTTTACCTTGATAACAAATTGCATAGTTAGATGTCCCACATAGATACCTAAAGATTCTCTTCACCATAGTCCAATGTTCCTTTCCAGGATTTGACATGAATCTACTCATTACTCCCATTGCATGTGCAATATTAGGTCTATTACAAACCATTGCATACATCAAACTCCTAATTACACTAGCATATGACACTTGAGACATGTCCTCTATTTCTTCTTTAGTTTTAGGAAATTATTTAGAAGACAACTTTTGACCAACAAGAAAAGCAATACTAACAGGTTTACATTCTTGAATTTGAAATCTTTACAATATCATATCAACATAATTTCTTTGATTTAACAACAATTTCCTGTTTACAAGGTCTCTTTTTATTTCCATGCCCAAAATAAATTTTACAAAGACTGAGATCCTTCGTATCAATTTGAGATGAGAGTTGAGATTTAACTTGACTGATCAATTTATTATTGTCACCAATTAACAACATGTCATCTACATATAATACAGTGATGACATAATCTTCACCTTCCTGTTTAAAATAAACACATGGACCAACTTTTCTTTTTCAAGCCCAAGTCTCAACACATACCTATCAAATTTCAAGGTCCACATTCTTGGCGATTGCTTCAAGCCATACAATGAATTTTTTAGCCTACACACAAGATATTCCTTTCCTTCGATCTTAAAGTTTTTTGGCTACGTTATGTAGATTTTCTCCTCAAGCTCACCATGTAAAAACAATGTTTAACATCCATCTGCTCTATTTCTAGATTGAAAGCAATAAAAACAACTAAAATAAATCTAATAGAATGTAACTTAGTAGCAAGAGAAAAAATATCACCAAAATCAAGTCCACCTGAGAGAATCCCTTTTCCATAAGGTGAGTTTTATACTTATCCATTTTTCCCATTTGCATTATACTTTTTCTTAAACACCCATTTACAACCAACCTATTTTCTTGTAGGACGTAACTTCACCAAGTCCCATGTATTATTCTTGTACAAGGACTTCATTTCTTCCTCCACAACCTTTTTCCGAAACTTACTTTCTTTTGATCCAAAAGCCTCCTTCACAGCCTCTCGTGTTCATCATCGCAATAGAAAAATTGATACAAAAAGCCTCCTTCACAATCTTGGGTTCATGTATTATCATGCTAGTTGCCAACTTTACTTTACCCCCTAATATAATAAGTGGATTTTACTCCTCTCAAAGGATCAAGTTGGGGTCACCATTATGGATTCGTGACTTTAATATCTCAAAAAGGCGTACTAGTTAGTTGGGTGAGGGTACTGCTTGGTCATCCAATTCCTCAAGGTGCCGACTACTTTGGGGTTGCTGTGGTACTCCTCACAATGAGTTTTTGGCCCTTGTCCACACACTTCCCATAGTTGTAGTGGTATTTGGGAAAAATTGATAAAACAAAAGCCTCCTTCAAAGTCATGGGTTCATGTATTATTGTTAGTTGTTGGCTTTACTTTACCCCCTAATATGGTAAGTGGATTTTACTCCACTCAAAGGATCAAGCCGGGTCACCATTATGGATATTCGTGACTCTAATATCTCACAAAAGACATACTAATCAATTGGGTGGGGTACTGCTTTGGTCATCTAGTTCCCTCAAGGCACCGACTACTTTGGGGTTCTTGTGGTACTCACAATGAGTTTCTAGCCCTTCTCCATGCACTTCCCATAGTTGCGGTGGTATTAGGGAATAATCCAATCACCAAAAAATTAATTAAAATAAATTTAATAAAATTTGTAATAAAAATGGGTGATAAAGGAGTTTGATTGAATCAACAATCAATGACAACCTGCAATTAGTAGTTTAAGAACAATATTTATAAGAATGGTCCTACAAAAAAGTTAAAAGTTTTTCCTTGGGATAGACAAAAAGAAAACAATGAAAAACAACAAGATCACGTTTTTGATTCTTAAGATCGCTTATAAAAAACGTGAGAGAAGAGAATACATGTGAAGTTGCTACGATTAAACAAAGATAGAAGTTAGTTAATAGAATACACACTTAAATTAGTTAACTATGAAAAACTTGTAAGAAATCACCATAAGTAATCCTAAAACAAAGGTTAGAATTAAGAGAACTTGTTTGGAAAATACAAAAAATTAAAGAAAATAGTACAAGCATGCTAGCACATGTAATTGAGTGCGCTCGTGTTAATTTTTATGTTAGCACACACACATGATTTCGTTAGTGTTAACAAGTAACACTAGCGCATGCACAAAAATAAAAACACACACAAAGACACAAAAATATGTGTAATTAAAAAAGTGTTTGTAATAAGGATTTCTTTGTAACACTAGCATATAGATAAACACGTTGGCGCATGCACAAAGACGGAAATGCATGCACATATACACTAGCGCATGCACATGTACGCTAGTGCAGAGCTCTTGAAACGCTAGTGCAAGGAGTCCGAAATGATCAAATTTTATCAAACACGACCATAAACTTATTATTTTTGGTTTTTCTCGCCTCTCTCGCCGCACTTGTGAACCTAAAACTTGGACACCAAGAATAAAAACAAACAAGAAAAACACATCAATGATTAGATTAATAAAATGTAAAATAAAATGGATAAATGAAGTGTGGGTGTCCCATCGGGCGTGCAAAATGTGAGAAATGAAAATCTCAGCAGAAGTTGAAAGACAAATAAATAAATAAATCAGTATACCTTTCTTTTGAGTTTTTCCTTGCAAAACTCAAGTAAGATTATGAAGCACTTAGAGTTGTAAAATTTATTATTGTAAGGGATTGTGGGTGCTCTTGATTGTTCTCTAAATGTGGGATGTAAATGCTGTGAGCTCATAAACACGAGCATGTGGGTGGAAAATTTGGCAGAAGTTGGCTGCAAATTGCATAAGCTTCCAAGGATAGATTTACAAAGGAATGACCTATATTTTATAGCTGAGGGTGAGTCCATGAGAAGTGGATCATATTTTAAATGAGCTTTATGATCTTAATAATAATTTCTTGAAATATTAAGAGGATTTGGTCTATACAGTTGCAACTTTGCAGGGGCAATGATGATTTTGATTTTGTGTGGGAAGATGGTTGTATGTGTAGTTTTGCTACCCCCACCATTATAGGGTTCTAGAAGTGGAGTGGAGTGTGAGTAGATAAATATGATTAATTAAATAACTAATTTAATTATTTATAAATTTTGAGAGGATAATTAGCCTTTTAATTAGATAAAATTTTAATTAAATTAGCTAGAGGATGTTAGGAATTAATTTACTTAATTCAAAGAGCATGATAGAATCCAATTAATTAATTCTAAATCAGAAGTATGTAATTAGAATTAATTTCATTAATTCTAAAGGGTTACGATTCAAATGATAGAATTAATGTAATTAATTCTAAAGGGATATATTCTATTGGGATTTAAAATAGGCTAAAAATAGGTATATATTTTTAGGGTGTCTACAGTTGACTACAACTAAATTTTTGTAAATCCATCGCAAGTCATGACAAACCGCTTATAATGGTGAAACCACTATGCATTGAAGAAAAACTGATGTTTCTGGAAAGGTCGTCACGACATTGGGAAAATTCACCAAACTTCAAAGTGAGGCCACCGTAACATAGGGTAAAACCGTAATTTTAGTGAAACCGCCAAAAAACATTGAAAACACCACGATTGTAAGCGAGTTTTCCATTCTAGGAGACGTCATCATTCCTCGCAATAAGTCACCGATACCCAAGAAAAGCCACCAAAATCAATGCAAAATCGCCACCCTATAGCACAAAATTGTTGAAATCGACAAATGTCAATTTGAGCACCTTTGCACAATGGGTAATTTTTGGCATTTATTGTGACTAAAGTGAAAATTTTCAAAAATTAAAAAATGAACTACTTAAATATCACCTACTTGAGCTTCGTGTCTTTGGCCCATCGATACTCCCAAACTCATTCTCGTAATAAGATCCTTGCGTATAATAAATGAACAAGCTAAATAATATGCATATTATAACACAACACTTGAGATATTGGTGGGCTAAGATGCCTAAATATTCATATAAATAGCCTTAAGGTATGGAAACACCATACAATGCTCCTTCAGGAAGGAATAACTCCAAAATCTCCCAAGATGGGAATCCACTTCGAGGGGGACACCTCCATTATACCTCTACCAAGTAAAAGAATCAACTCATACATGACATCCTCGTAATGGTACTCATCTCCTTTATATAGGCACACATTACTCTTAATGGATGGCAACACCTGATCCCGATGTAGGTCAACTCATTACCCAATATAACTAATTCTTATGTGATCCCATATATTATAAACATATAACTAACTTAGGGGATGTGTGCCACATGTTGGCATCTCCATCAACCCATATACATTATAATGGCATATCCCAAGATACATGACATTACCTTCCTCCTTGACATGTTTCATCCCCGAAACATGAGGAGAATCCATATAGTGAGTGTGTTTTAGATCGTTACACACTTGTTGCCATGCTTAAACATCCAATTGCCCATATGATATCTTAATGGATGATACACATCTAAAATTGGTTCCACAAATTGCTACATTACTCGATTCCATCCCTATCCCTTATTTTTCCTATTCGGCATCCATACATATCCATATTAATTATCACTATGATTTCATGTCATGTAATTGTCGATCCATTGATTCCATGTATAGCCATAGTGATTACTCCTCTAATTCCTCGTATATCAATATATATTGTTTCCCTCATGTGTCCTAAAATTATTCCATAGTTTTTCCTCCCCGATAATGTGGGTTTCTATATGGTG